>OX101820.2:31408184-32608184 GCA_944452925.2 Chrysolina oricalcia
AATATGAATGGGATTTTCTTTACGCAACTTTCCTCACATTTAATCAAAAAAGTATATCTATTACGTTTTGGATATCGCCATATGGTGCATGGGCGTTATTATCTTGGACTATGAGACGGCCAACATTACCTATGCCAAGACGTCATTGCACACCAATTTTTCAATAAAAATTCAAGATTCATGATATCGATCGAAAAAACGGTACTGTTTTCACAGAGAGAAAAAAATTAAATAAAGCTTTGATTCACAGCAAAAAAGGGAAACAAATAAATTTAACGCGAATTTACGAAAACTTGCCATGTTTGTATGTCTCTTTCATTGCAGAATAGATTTCTGTAATTTGGTAATGGTTTCATAACCTGATAATATTTAGGTTCTTCAGATGACGAAATTAACATTATGAAATATCGAAATATTTTGTTCATATCTGGTTTCGACTGTTGTTGAATTATCATTCATAAACACTACGTGTTTGGGATATTTACGATAAATCTGTTGAAATTGTATTGCTCCAAAACTAGAGTTTTTTTGAATAAATAGAGAGAGAGAGAGAGAGAGAATGTACTTTATTGTAGAAAACAGAGTTCTTTGGGAGATCGTTTAGTAACGAACAGTCGTTACCGACCAATGATGAACCCTTTACTCCCATATACACCTACTACATAGGCTTATTATGGCAAGTACCTGTCAGAAAACAACTACTCCCCTGGCTAAGACCACGACGGGTATTGAATTAAATCTAACAGATACTTGTGCAACGTTCATCAAAGCATCAGAGGACGCATTTGCACGTGCCCTCTATGACCAACCGCAGAATTATGGTTTGATTTGGACAGGGTGACCAACTGCAGACTAGTTTCGAGGTTGTTGCCTCTCATCAGTGCAAGGGTAGGTCAACACAGACAGCACTGAAGCCATCTGTTCCCCGTCCAAATCATTACACACTCCACTGGTTTGGTCAACTCTGGTTCACGCGGTGAAGCGGTTTCTAGGCCGCTCCACCTAGCGAGCAGAGAAAGAACACTCCGAATCTCCAGGTTAAGAGATTTAATCGAAGTAAACGGAGTTCTTTGGGAGATCGTTTAGTTACGAACAGTCGTTACCGACCGATGATGAACCCTTTACTCCCATATACACCTACTACATAGGCTTATTATGGCAACTACCTGTCAGAAAACAACTACTCCCCTGGCTAAGACCACGACGGGTATTGAATTAAATCTAACAGATACTTGTGCAACGTTCCTCAAAGCATGAGGACGCAGTTGCACGTGCCCTCTATGACCAACCAGCAGAATTATGTTTTGATTTGGACAGGGTGACCACCTGCAGACTAGTTTCGAGGTTGTTGTCTCTCATCAGTGCAAGGGCAGGTCAACACAGACAGCACTGAAGCCATCTGTTCCCCGTCCAAATCATTACTCACTCCGGACACAACTCTGGTTTTCGCGGTGAAGCAGTTTCTAGGCCGTTCCACCTAGCGAGCAGAGGAAGAACACTCCGAATCTCCGGGTTAAGATATTTAATCAAAGAAAACAGAGTTCTTTGGGAAATCTTACTTGCCATAATAAGCCTACGTAGTAGGTGTATATGGGAGTAAAGGGTTCATCATCGGTCGGTAATGACTGTTCGTTACTATACTTTATTGTCATAAGAATTATCCAGTAAAGTCACTTAATATATACATGTATATCTGAAAAAAAGTCGTTTACAAGTACATTTAAAATAATCAAGTTTCACTTAATCTATAAAGTCAGTTTGTACCTTTATATAAAAACATGAGTCGTACGAAATACAGGTGAAATAATAGTGTTTCCATTCAGCAATATAATGAAATCTAGATCTAGATCTATATACAAATCAAATTATACTGGTATTACAAAAATACAAACAACAACTTAGCTTGGCACCATATTATGAAGCATACATATGACGTTTCTCCTAGAGCCTGAGCTTCGTTGGTAGTAAATAATCAATTTGTTCAAAAGTTTTACAGCACTCTCTTCCACTTTGGAATCAACAGTAGGTACATCCACAGAATTTTTGTCATTAATTATGTTTTCATTTAATTTTAGTGGGTAATATTAAACTGACAATTAATAAAAGTCATGAGAGTTCTACAACAGCATTTGTCGAAGGTGAACCTACCTCAAAATTGATATTTAACGTTTCACATCATAGATAGTAATTTTCGATGTGTGACAATCCTATCCAGATGAATATAAATGAAGTTCAGTTTAACGAGGGGCTGTCTAAAACTTCAATAGATAGCCTTCTTCAATAAATCCTTTCCAAATAGTTGACTTTTTTTCCAGATAAAAACCATGATATATGAAAGCGATTCAGCACATAGTACCTGCTTATTATTTGCCCCTCCTGCTGAAGAAGTCGGAGTATTGGCCAAGTACTTGGCCATTTTTGAAAAATATGGCGTCAATTTATTACACATAGAGTCGAGACCTTCCGCGAAATTGCCTGAGGCGTACGAATTCATGTTGGAATGTGCCCCTTCAGAAAACATTGGAGAGGCCATAAATGATATCAAGCAGCAGACAGAATATATGAAAATCATTTCCAGAGATTATAAGAACAATAAAGGTAAGTGAAAAATTCGAGTTAGTTCTATTTAATGTAAGAATCGAATGAAACATTTTTGTCTATGTTCTTTTCGTACCAAAGTTTGAAATTACTAATCAGATGTTTTGTTTTTTGTAACTTTATTTTTCGTAGATCAATAGTACTCAATAGTAATCATACATAAGAAAGGTGAGTTTAACAGTACAGACAATTACAGGCCTATTTCTATCATAACTGTTATCTCAAAAAACAGATTATCAGAATATTTTGAAAAAAATAATTTATTGAACAATGCTCAATTTGGGTACAGACAGAGGAGATTTACTATCGATGCAATCTGCGTAATGTATAAAAATATTGTAGAAGCTCTTGAGGAGAGTAAATGCTGTTTTAAATTTTACGACATGTCGAAAGCGTTTGACACGGTGGACCATGATGTATATTACTACAAAACTTACAACATTATGGGATCAGAGGAATAGCCTTTAATCTATTCACATATCTTACCTTGCAGGCTGCCAGCAACGTGTTAAATTTAACGGTGATATGTCAAATCCTCTAAATGTCAATTATGGGGTACCACAGGGCTCAGTCCTTGGTCCTATATTATTAATCATATACATGAATGACATGCCTTTTAATTTAATGAATGCGTTTTCGATAATGTATGCTGATGATGCCACATTTTTGTTAAGTGACTCTAGGCCTTCCAATCTACTTTCAAATGATAATGAATCTGAAAGCTTTATAACAATGTGGTCTAGAAGCATTTATCTCACTATAAACGACGATAAAACAAAAACTTTAGATTTCTGAACTAAAAACAATAAAGAAAATAATGAACCAATTAGGCTTCTTGGAGTTTATTTCTTACCGCATATTCACAAATTATCAAAGCTCCTATCAACGTCTATATACAAACTGAGACAACTTAGCAACATAACTACAACAGATTGTTTGAGAGTAGCTTATTTTGCCATTTTTCACAGCATAATGACATATGGACTAATAGTATGGGGTTCATCTCATCATCTAGATGTAATATTCAAATTACAAAAAAAAGTCGTCAGAATCATGGCACAGGCTAAATACGACGACCATTGCAAACCTCTATTTAAAAATCTTCATATATTAACTTTGCGATCTTGCTTCATATACGAATTTTTGTGTTATGTCAAAAAATTGAAAGTTGAAAATAAAGTGACTACGCAGGAGGACATACACCACCATGATTTCTAGGAGCAAAACAAATTTAAGGCTACCCAAATAATAGATTAGGCAAATCGGAAAACTCTTATCTATATCTATCTTCAAAATTTTTTAATGCGTTACCAAATGAGTTTCAGACTCTCGACACGGTTATGAATACTTTTAAAGTAAAAATTAAGACGAAAAATGAGAAATAAAACTTTCTATGTTTTTATACCACTTCTATTTGTAACCAACGTTACTGCAGTTTCGTCCTATATGGACATTATCAAACAAAACATTGTATGGTTTGATAATGTCCATATAGGATGAAACTGCAGTAACGATAGTTACAAATAGAAGTGTATAAAAACATAGAAAGTTTCATTTCTCATTTTGACTCATTGACTAAGTTGTCGAATGCCCAATAATAGCTATATTATGAACTGTTGCATTTCTGTATTTTAAGTTGTTTGTCTCTGTCCATGTTTTCAAGTCGTTTTACTGATCCTATTTCATTATACTTGTATTTTTTTAAATTTTATATAGTTTTAAACTTATAATATCATGTATTACCATTTTTGATGTATGCAAATGTTACTTATGTATATGTACTGCATGAATAAAATTCTTTTCCATTCTATTCTATACCGTTAATCAACACAATAATTTTATTTTGAATTTTCATGAAGGCTTCTATTAACAATTTTTTTAACAATTAATTTTGCATTAAAATCAACTCGTTCATTATTGAACTCTGGAAAATATTTTCTTCACGATCATCACAGAATTTGCCAATTCTGAAATCAAATTTGATAATAGAATGCTGGAATTCTCTCTCTCTCTCTCTCTCTGAGATTGAAGAAATATTCTGCAACACCTCTGCCCCCATGCAATTTAAATATATTTGCATTCTCTCTCTTGTGATAGAATAATATTCTCACACTGGTTAGCAATAATAACATTAGCCTTGACGCAGTTGATTGTCATCGTAGTGACAAAATTTGAGTGTCAAAATTATTGCTGTCACGTTCTTTGATCGTGGAGAAAGTATAGTCTGCTACTCGGTTAGAATGAAAATTCGTGATGCTCGTGGTTCCTCACGCTCGCCTTCGGCTCGCGCTCGGAACTTTCCACTCTCATCGAATTTTCATTCTAATCTTGTTACAGAATATACTACATTAAACAAGAATTGAATTGTATCTATTTGAAAAAAGTATACAGTTGCTGAAGTTAAAGATGAAATAATAATGAAATTGCGATACTGCATTTGAGGGGTAATTTTTTTTAACTTATCAATTCATCGAAATCGTTCAACAATATATTGTATAAGGCGCGGTTTTCAGATACCATTCCATGGTTCCCAAGACGTATCAGGGACTTAGACCAATTTGCAAACCGGATTTTGTCCTATGGTGCCGAACTAGAAAGTGATCACCCAGGATTTACTGATCAGGTTTACAGAGCTCGCAGGAAATTGTTTGCCGATATAGCTTATAACTACAGGTATGTTTTTAAATAACAAAGTGCATATTATAATTAATATTTCACTTGTCAACTACTGCTTTATAATACCTTGGCAACGGTTGCTATTATGAATCATAACGCCCGCTAAATGTTTTTTTCTGTAGTTCAATAAATTAATTACTCAGAAAAGTTTTATTTATAACTGTAATTAAAAAATTGGCTGATTATTTTCTCTCAAATAGAAATTACAATTTTCAAATGTTCCTGAAAAATTAGTACCATCAAGTTTGAAGTTCTATGAGTTGACCGATGATGAACTCCTCAATGTGCATTCGGTTTCGTTCGGAACGTTAACGTTTTCTTTTTCGGAAACGGAATGGGCTATTATTGTAGCAATTTTGTTCTTCGAGGAGATACTTTCTTCAATATAGCTCTCCGCTACCGTACTACTCTTCCATTTTCCATGTATAATTTTAGTGTTTCAAAGGAAGCACCACCTTGAACAAGAAGCGTTGACAACGTTCGGTGTAGACAATATTCGGTGTAACCTTTCGGGTTTTCCAAATAAAGGTATTTCGCCTATAGTATTTTCACCTACAGGTAACTCAATGCATTTGTTGTGTATGTAGTACAACACCGTAAGGAATGGAAATGATAGACTGTCTGTTCCTTACTTTCTATTCACTTCTCTAATTACAATAATATAGATAGTGATTGCTTATTTAATCAATTCAACAAGTGGAGAACAATCTGGATCTGTCTACCAAAAACCCCTGTTTGTAGTGTCTCCTAGTCCGAATGTCATATGTCATAGATGGAACACAGAACATAAAACTCATGAACATAACAGCATTTATTATTTCTATAGGTTAAAAAAAACCTACGTTGTTTACATCCTTTTGTTCATAGTGCAATGTACTTTTCAACTGAGTTCAAGGCTCCTATGTCGCTTTCTTCAACAATGGTGAAACTTTTTGAGGTACAAGTCTTGGTTTCTGGTACCTTGATCAGTAAAACGGCTCCTCTGTCTTCAATGTGATCAATTGTCATCTTGACCATTTCATCACGTCTTAAGCCTCCAAATACGCCCATTACCAGAACAACTTTATATAGCAGAAAAGTATCATCTGGAGCTTTTCTTATGAAAAGTTATACTTGTCCACCTTCCAACATATAAGTAAAATAAATAAAAAATATTATTATTTTCCATGAGATAAACTCACCAGTTCCTGGAAGTATGCCATTACGACAGTTTCATTTACGGTATTCACTCTGTTTTCATCTTTCCATTTCGAAAAATGGTCACACTCCTTCTCGTATGAGTATTTGGATTTCACAGGCAGTACAGTTCCAAACGCTTTTTCAGCTTTGAGCGTCACATTCTGTAGGATCTCCATAATTATTATGAACACAACCGTTTTTAAGGTGCATTTATTCAACATCATTTTAAAATTGTGCTCAAATAAATGTTAAAAGCGAAAATTGAATCTGTTATATCAAATGGCGCCATTTATACAACAATATGCAACCTTTGATGTTACCGTTATGTTTATGATAATGCTGCTATTAAATAAGCAATCTCTTCCATGTTTCCATGGCAATTGCATATAAGCTCACTTGTGCTCAGTTGCCGACCAGAACGCAGTAAATACTATGAGAAGAAATTTAGGAAGTAAACAACGTCGTTTAAGATAATGTATTCGTGAAAAATAAAATCTTGTATGCACCACGAGCTTTACTAGATCCTAACGCCCATCGGGCAACATTCATCCTTCGGGCCAAAGGCCCTCGGTGAATGTTACCTCCGGGCGTTAGAATCTATATAATGCACTTGGTACATGAATAGCTAAAATGTTATGACTTCATTCTTGACTCATATGCAGTGATATCCAAAAACTACGCATTGTATTGGATCTTTATTATTCGTATACTTTGATAAAATTCAACTCCGATCAAATTTTTAGACATGGAGAAAAAATACCTCATGCAGATTACACCAAAGAGGAGATTGAGACTTGGGGGCAAGTTTTTAGACAGCTGACAGCGTTGTATCCAACCCATGCATGTAAAGAACACAATCATGCGTTTCCACTTCTGGTGGAAAATTGCGGATTCAGAGAAGATAATATTCCCCAATTGGAGGATATATCCAGATTTTTGAAAGGTAAATTCATTTTGAAAGTTACTTTCATTTCAGCGTCAGAGTAGGTTTGGTAACTGGCCACTGGAAACTCAAATTCCACATGTATAAAATCGGACTAGCACAGAATGCAGAGTGCCGACTATGCATGGAGTGCGAAGAAATGGCTAAAGATAATTTATGCATTTCTTCAAAGTGGTTTACAATGTATCAGATTAAGTAGAATTTTTCTGGAGTTCAGCCATTGCTAAGATCGGTATGACGTATTTCGTTAACTGCCACCGTATTTCAGGACATAACGATTGTAATTTAACTTGACGTACCTATTTGCCATCAGTTTTGACGATAACTGTCCATAACTGCCTATAACAAAATTCACATTCTTATCAATCAAAGCTATTGGACAAGGACTGAAAATTTGAAAGGAATGAAAATTTGAAAGAAGCCAGCTAAATCGCTTCACTAGCATCTGTGAACTCACAAAAGAATCATGAAGGTCTGAAGATCTACTCCAGTGATCACTACAGCTGGGAAGTTTTTTCAATCCCATCAACAAGTTCATGGCTCAAAACAATTTAATTCCCTTCAGTGATCTCATCAGCCTTCGTGGATGTTTGATAACATTACAAATCAGTTTAGAAAACTATATGCTCCAATAACAGACTGTCAGTAGGAAAAAGTTGAAAAAGCTGGCGTGTAGGAGATTCCATATTTTTTACAATATCCCTTACACCAGACTCCACATGAAGGTCTCCTGATTTTTTTGACACTGTTCTTCCAGTTCATTTGCGTTCCTTTGACGCCATCTTCGATCTATACCTTGTGACTGAAAGGAACAAATTTTCTACTGGATTTGAATCACAGTCTGACTGTAGAATGTCACTATTGATTTTGAAATTTTCTGTTCCATCTTCTGACTGCTCTTCCATCCACATGTTCTTTTACTTCCATTAATTCTTCATAGGCCATACCCACCATTTGAAATGGTAAGGATTCAATATTACAACGCAAAAAAATTTGCTGAGGAGCGGTGGTACTAATTACACCACTACTACATTACAACAAAATGAACAACGAGAAATAAGTGGAATTGAAAAATTCCATCAACAACACACTCTATAGACCCCACTTCAATATAGCTGAAATATATTCAAACAATATTATATTTCTTACTTACTTTCACAACACAAAATACAGCGCAATTCACGATTCGCACCAGTAAACATAACCTAACACGAACACATGAGGTCGACAATGGTGTCATCAAGTGGAATAGAATATATGCCACAATCATATACTGGTTCTCGATTTGGACCGTCGCACGATAAAATACATGCATTCGAATGCGTGGTACATATCGTGTACCAACGCCCCATCAGATGAACACTTTCCTGGGTACACTTTATGTATACCAGCACGCTTTAAAGCGATAATCGACATTGTAACCACGTTCTGTCAGACTAATGTGACCCACAACTTTATTCTTCAACAGATATCTATTGATTTTCTAGATTGTACCGGTTTCACTATACGACCTGTGGCTGGGCTACTTTCTTCCAGAGATTTCTTGGCAGGACTGGCTTTCAGAGTTTTCCATTCTACTCAGTACATCAGACATGCCAGCCAACCACTTTACACTCCTGAGCCCGATGTATGTCACGAATTATTAGGGCATGTGCCCCTTCTAGCTGACGCCGAGTTTGCACAGTTTGCCCAAGAAATAGGTCTGGCCTCTCTAGGGGCTCCAGATGAGTTTATTGAGAAATTAGCCACTGTAAGTATTACTAATTTACTGTTTCACAATATATAATTAGTTTAGTGTGAAAATTTACTCATCGTTTTTTGTAATGATTCTTCGCAAATCAATTATGTATCTCCAATAAACACAAAACTCTTGAATTAGAAAACAAAAATTAGGAGGAACGAGGTCCACAGAGACTAAAGTCAATAGTCAAAATAAAAAAAATATACTTCAATATCAGAAGATTTCCAACTTATCGACAAAGTTTTTCGAGTATAAATATAAATTGAAATCATTGTGTATTATGAACTATAACGGTGATAGTCTAAACATAAGTCCAGATGAAAGAGCCACCACCACCACCACCATATTCGCTCCGGGGCGACTTAACGAAAAATGTGCCGCATTTTTTGCTATTCCAACTACAGGAAAAACCCGGAAAACATTCGGTACCACCAGGAGGAGTCAGAGGCGAGAATGAGTACTGGCAACTATACGAGAATAAAAATACCAACACTGTCACTCATCATCACATCAATGACACCTTCATTTCTGCCATCTACTGCCAATCAATCCATAGCACTCCCTGTCCATCAGTGATGAGCATCCACATGAAATCATAGCGAAAAGATATAACTCAAAAAGTGATTGAGAAGGAAAGAATTATAGATCTTTGAATTCAACTATGTTCGATTCATGTTTGAATTATGAGTTTTAGAACCCATCATTATAGAACTCTTACAAACTGTAACACACTCTTTCAGACAACAAACACTTTCCATGCTTTCTGAATGAAAAAAGTGATTTGATACTTGTAATATTTGACGGAAGGTGATGAAATTACAAATTATTGAATTATTGATTGAGTTCTTTTAGGGATTGGCAATTTCAATTCATTATTTTGTCTTGTAATATGATCAGAATAACTACCAATAGTAAATTTTGTTATATGCTTGTTAATCAAACACACAGTATCAAATACGAAAATTGCAATAAGTGTTAAAATTGCATATTTTAAAAACAGAGGTGGATATGAATCCCAAAATTTTGTTTTGCATAAATATTGCATAGCACGCTTCTGCAAAATTAGAACCTTCTGAAATCGATAACCAAAACAAACTCCCTAAACTGCTATTCCATAACACAGATGTGATTCAAAAAGAGAATGGTACACAGGCTAGGATGCTGACGATCCTAATTCATTCGATTCAACTCTCAATCAATGCATAACCACCAGAAGAGATCTCTTCAGTGTGCTGCTGAAAGTTTAGCGAACTATCAAGATATAGAAACCAATTCAATTTCAACAATGTTATTGTCCAACGGTATATCTTCGAAATGACATCTGAAGAATGTCATGTTAGTTTTCTTTATGTTAAATGACAGTAAATTTGAAAACACCAATCATTTACTGTTTCAAATCTAATCGTATCATTTCATCAAATTCTTGTTTGTTCTTGTGGTACCAAAATATAGTGCTGTCATCAGCAAATTCAGTTTTTCATGCTATCAACATCATAGTGGATATTATAATGGAATTTAGTAGAATCATTTGATTCAAGTAATAGGGAAGAATCGTCAGCATACATACAAGTGAAGGAATTTCGCACAACAGATGGCAACTCAATATTAAGAAAGAATCAAACTCCCTCAAATTGATTTTTTCTTTCAAATATATCTATACTAGGCCACCTTATTGTATCACCCTTCATAATCTTCATATATCTTCATCTACTTTGTACAAAAAGTAACTTGTGACATTAACAGTCACTAGTTGAAACTTAATTTGAAATACATTCTCTTCACTTTGTTTTATATACATATATTTCATAAATTTCACTTATGTATATCTTTCAACTAGATCTACAATTATTTTTACGGTTTTTATTGTTACTATCTCCTGATTTTACTACTAAGCGTTACAACATATTTTATCCATATTATGTATGTCAGAATGTGAATTTCATGTTGATTTTATTGAAAATATGAACAGGATGTTCATAAAGTCAGTTGTGGAATCATATGCGACTGAAAATTGGAATTAGTCGCTATTTGAATTTCATAATATTATTGTATTGTGGTGTCTTCATTGTGTGGGGAGGATACAAACGAGCATCTTTACGCACAAGGATCAACAAATTCTTTAGTAAGTTGCCTTGTTTATTTACCTCCTACCTATCGTAGAAGAAAGGATGAAAGGAATTGTGATATTTTGTTATGCTAATGGTAAATATATGAATAAAAAAATCGGCCCCAAAACTGGTCCTTCGGGAACAGCTTTGTCATTGAATAACTCATCAAAATAAAAAGTTTCGTTGTAATTGTCTTTCGAATATTGTATTTTGAAAATCTGGGTGTGATTTGGAAGATTTGATACGAACCTTCATTCTGAATACCTCCTATACCAATTTCAATTTTTCCAAAAGACTTCCGTGTTGTACGCAGTCAATAGCGCAACGATGGACATCCCAAAAGTCAGTAATGTAGTAATTATATACTTATTTATGAGAGAGATAAATTGGTAAATGACTGACACTGACATGCACTTGACAATATAATCTACAACATCTATTTCACATCTACATAGTGTTAATATATAAAGATGATATAACCAAATATAATAGTCTAACAACCCCTCCTATTTGGTTATTCCTTGCAGCTGAATACACTTCAGAAATTTTACAGGGGTCAATGGCTTCGTAAGAGAGTCGGCTACCATATCATTTGTAGGTATGATAGCTTGATAAGTTTCTCGGCTATCTTCTGTCGTAGAAAATGGTGACGCACATCGATGTGTTTGGTTCTGGATTGGTAAGAACCATTCTGAGCAAGATTCAGAGCGCCCTGATTATCCACGAATATTTTGAGTGGAGTATTTTCTTGGTCCGAGCAGGGAACTATCTCATCTGACAAACCCTTCAGCCAGAGAGCTTCTCGAGTAGCAGCGGACAATGCCATATATTCCGCTTCACTGGTGGATAACGCTGTTGTTGGTTGCTTTTTCGTTCCCCAAGACACAGATGCGTTGCACATCAGGAACACATATCCTGTGACGGATTTTCTTTCATCAATGTCACTGGCAAAGTCAGAGTCACAATACCCAGTGATCTCACAAGACTTGTTTCCATCGAACTCCAGCTTCTAGTCTGCTGTTCCTTTTACATATCGGAGGATACGCTTTACTGCAGACCAATGTGCAGGTCCTGGGTTGTTATTGAACCGGCTGACAAAGCTGACAGCAAAAGCTATGTCTGGTCTGGAAACCTGCGATGCAAACAACAAACTACCCACTGCTTCTTGGCATGGGATATTCTCCATCTTTCTCTTCTCATCCGAAGAGCTGGGCTGCTGGTCCCTCGACAGCTTTACGTTAGGATCTAAAGGAGTTGTCGCAGGGTTGCAGCTTTCCATGTGGAAACGAGTTAGAACGTTCTCAATATATGTTTTCTGATCAATCCACAGCTTTCTTCTTTTCCTGTCCCTTGAAATTTGAAATCCAAGTCATATTTGGCTTCACCAATGTCGGTCATCTTGAAGCTTTTCATCAGCTGAGATTTTATCTCTTGTTTCAGTTTTTGGTAGTCAGAAATGATTAGCAAGTCATCAACCCAGACTGCAATAACCACCATCTTTTCTGACTTGACTTGAAATAAACGCATGGGTCGAATTTTGACTGTTTCATACCGATACGCTTTAGACATCCATCCAATTTGATGTTCCACACTCGACTTGCCTGTTTGAGTCCGTATAAACTTTTCCAGAGACGACAGACTTGGTTCGAATTCTGATATCCTTCAGGCTGATGCATATATATTTCCTCAGTGAGTTCTCCTTGGAGAAAAGCTGAAACTGCATCCATCTGATCAATGTCCATATCTCGTTTGACTGCCAGTGCCAGAAGATACCGAATCGAACTATATCTCACCACCGGAGAAAAGGTTTCCTCAAAATCTAGTCCCTTGCGTTGGGCACAGCCTTTAACAACGAGTCGGGCTTTATGCTTCACTATTTTACCAGTGACATCTCGTTTTGTTCTGAAGACCCATTTGTTATTAAGATGTACCTTTCCTGGAGGTAGATCCACAAGTTCCCACGTTCCATATACCAGCTCGGATTGGTATTCATGGTCCATGGCTTGTTTCCAAAGATCATGGTCAGGACGATTAGTAATTTCATTAACAGACGTCGGATCATCGGGTTCACTTAAGCTCATTGCATAAGAAACATAATCCTCGAACTTGCTAGGTGGACGTCTAACACGTTCTCCTCTTCGTTGCTGGTCGACAGGATCAATCCGTGGCTGCTGTAGATTAGCACGATAGGTCGGATCATCGTTCTGATCACCCACTTGATCAATGTCAACATTGGATATGGAATGAAAATCGGTTGAATTGTTTGATTCATTTTGGTCAGTCAAATCATTAGATGAACTATTTTCGTTTTCAGGTCCATCGTCTCTTTCAGCTGGGAAGTCCCCATTGGAGCTATCTGGAACTTCTTCAATACGTTCATCTCCATTTATCATTTGACTGCCTGTGTCATCATAGACCAAAGGAAAGTTCTCGAAATTTCTTTCTAATTTTCCCAAAAGCTGTGATCCTTTCTCGTGTTCCGAAAAAATGACATCACGAGACACGAATACTTCCGATTTCTTCGGATCATAGAGTCTGTATGCTTTACTATTCACGCTGTAGCCAATGAGTATGCTAGGGCGTGATTTTGGGTCCAATTTCTTACGGTTGGGAGCTGGAATATGAGCATACACTCTGCAACCAAATATACGAATATGCTTAACGGTCGGTTTTCTTCCTGTCCAAATTTCCAGAGGTGTGGCTTCTGTGCATTTTGTAGGAGATCTGTTGAGAAGGTAGCATGCCGTGTTTGCGGCCTCTGCCCAAAATTTGTGAGGAAGTCCCGAATCAGCAAGTAAACATCTGACCTTCTCTACGATCGTGCGGTTTAAACGCTCTGCTTTTCCATTTTGTTCAGGCGTATGAGGAACGAAGGTCTGGTGTTCAATACCTGCTGCACAAAGAAAGTCTTTCATTTGATTTGAACAAAATTCTCCTCCATTGTCTGTTCTAAACGTTTTTATCATCAGACCAGTTTGATTTTCTACAAACTTTTTAAATTTGACAAAAGTATCAAAAACTTGGCTCTTTTTTACCAAAAAATAACAAAACGACATGTGGCTGTAGTCATCCAAGAAGGTAAGCATATACTGGGACCCCGCTAGTGATTTCTCTAGTGGTCCAACTAAATCAGAATGAACTAGCTCCAAAAGTCTGGTAGATTTAGTTTCATTCAAGGGAAATGACAAACGATGACTTTTACTGACAGCACAAGTTTCACAAACAAATTCTTTTGGAATTTTATCAGAAAAAGTTATTCCATGAACTAATCCGTTTTTTAACTTCGTTAGATTGGATAAATTGACATGCGCCATGCGCCTGTGCCACAAAAGTTCTTCTTTAGGAAAGTCTGATTGAGTCATTAAAACTGATTGGGAAGAAAGGTCGAGCCTGAACAAGTTGTTTTCTAATGTAGCGGTTTGCATCATACACCCGTGCACCATCAGAATCGAAGACAACTGTATTTCCTCTCTTCACAATTTGACTAATTGAAAGAAGATTCACACGTAAATCAGGTACATAATATACATTTCGAACAGTAATATCTGAAGAATTGCCACTAACTGTGACAGGCAGCTTTATATCACCAATGCTGCTCGTTTGCATAATATCCTGACTGTGTGCGGTGCTAACATTCATTTTTGTCGGGATAGTTTCATTCACAAAAGTGTTTTTGTCTTTTGTCAAATGCGCTGAACAACCCGAGTCAAAAAACCAATCTGAATCACCCACAGAAGTTTGTGTAGAAAGAGCTGTATACAAGGCTTGTTCCTTGTTATCAACGTTGGCATTCCCGGAGAACTGTGTCTTTTCACCACGGCTGGAACAATTTTTCGCAAAATGTCCGTATCTATTAAATTCGTAGCAACGCGGTCCTTTAGATTTGAAACTGGTACAGTTTTTATCGGAATCGGAACTATTCTTTTTGAACTGTTTCTTCAAACTAGATTGACCGGAACTGTTCTTCGAACTGGAATTTTTCCGATGTTGAAAACCATACATAGCCTCAACTGTATGTCCATCCCCTCTTTTACTCATCGAAACATCTTGAAGAAGCTTAGTTTTGATCGCATCGGCGGTAATTTCAATACCGGAGGACTCTATCGCCATGATCATAAACTGGAAATTATCGGGAAGACCGGCTAATAAAATAGTGCCTACCCACTCATCAGAAACTTTCAAACCTATGTTTGTGAGTTTATAGGCGGTCGTGATAATCCTATTCACGAAATACTCAACTGAGTCACAATTTTCGAGCCTAGTCATAATCAGAGATCTCAATAAACCAACCCTTCTAATCAGCCCTGAATCCTGGAAGGCAGATTCCAAAGTATCCCACGCTACCTTAGCAGTCTTTGTTGATTGTAAATGAACGTAATTTACTTGATCAACCAGAGGAATGATTTTTGCTCTTGCCTTGATGTCTTTCTTGCAAGAATCGGTCTTACAGTCACAAGAAACGCAGTCCGAAAGATCTAAGTCCAGAAGATAGGCCTCAACTGCAAATTTCCAAGCGTCATAGTTCTCGTGCCTCTTCAGTTTTTCTATTTGCGGGATCTGACTAGACATTTTCGTTCACTGGTAAGAAATACTTGAACGGCTTAAACAGAATGTCCTGGGCCCATAACCTGTAGTAATTATATACTTATTTATGAGAGAGATAAATTGGTAAATGACTGACACTGACATGCACTTGACAATATAATCACAACATCTATTTCACATCTACATAGTGTTAATATATGAAGATGATATAACCAAATATAATAGTCCAACAAGTAATAAAATATATTCGGAGGTTCAGTTTTGTTTGTGGAAGATAAAGAAGTATGCATTTTTGTTTTCGCTCACAATAAAACCAATTTTAATAATATTTGTTAGATTCCAAAACAACACAAGAATAATGATTCTATTTTGATCACCCCATTCTTTATCGAAACACGTGAGTAATTTTTTGAAATCGCATTTCGATGTCTCAATGAAGTGAGGAAATAGAATAACACTAAGTAATTCAGTCATTATTGTTTATGTATGGGTTAGTGAAAATACCTCTTTATCGCACGAATTTGCTCATCATTCATTTGTTTTATAGCTATTTCGAAATGTTTATTACGGAATATTCAAATGTTTCGAGTTGATTGGTGGAGTTTAGAAAGATAATGAAATTTAATTTTTTAGTGCTTTTGGTTCACCGTTGAATTTGGCCTTTGTAGAGAAAACGGACAATTGAAAGCTTATGGAGCAGGACTCTTATCAAGCTTTGGTGAACTTCAGTATGCTCTAGAAGATAAACCTGAAATCAGGCCGTTTGAACCAGCGAAAACAGCTGTACAAAAGTACCCTATCACAGAGTTTCAACCCATTTATTACGTTGCCGAAAGTTTCGAGGATGCAAAAGAAAAAATGATGTGAGTATACAATGTTCTGTATTTGACTACCCCATTCAACTCGTGACCGTATTCTCGATTATCATTCTCATATGTACATGATGTTATAAAACTTCATCAAAGGACTATATTGGAAAATATATATTCCTGAAGAGTTCAATTCCACTTGAAAATAATTTCAGCTGATGCCTCTGTTGAAATAATAATAATGTGAACTGAACTCATGAACACTTTGTACAATGATAACTATGACATGTTGTTACAGTGTGTTCCACTTTTAGTGGCGAAAATTCATTATTTCTTAACGGTTCGGCCAATTTTCGAAAACTATTTTTTTAAGACGCTGAACGCGATCGACTCTTCTACCAAAAAAATCATCCCAAATATAATTGCGCTCATGGCCTCTTAAATATAGTGCGCTCCAAGAGCATCCACAATCCACTTTTTCACAGCCTAATGATAATAACGAATAAGACGAATAATGACAAAAGCATTTTAGATAATTTTAACGAAAAAAAAAAACAAATATCTCCTTCGATTCAGATGGTGGTTCTATCCATAATGCAAGAATAGTAAGGGGGTGGTTTAAAATAAAATATCCGTGGAAATGGATAGGACGAAACCATCCCCTTATTAGATGGCCTCCTCGCTCACCAGTCCTAACGCCACTTGATTACTTTCTATGGAGTACTATCAAAGAAAATTTTTATCGAGGTCGTCCCAAAAATGTGAAAGATTTTTAAAAAATCTACACTCGTGTAGATCTATTACGCAGGCAGTACTTCGAAAAGTCACAAACAGCTGTACGAAGAGACTGGCAAAATGTATTGCTGCACAGGGTGGTGTTATTGAAATCAGTAAAATTTTAAATTGTTAATTTTTACTCATTGCTCCTTTTGTTATCATGCCTATTTTTCTGTATAAGCCTATAAAAAAGTGAAAATTGAATGAACATTATCGAGTTATTTGAATTGATTTGAATTGAGCACAATGAACGATGCAAATCAGAAGTAAGAATCAATAATCCACTTATTATCAAAACTTTGTGTCGCATGTAGTAACAAAACCTCCGAGCAGATTTTTTCGATATTTCCCTATCCATTATGAACACTATGAGGATGATATTGTGTTAATTGATACACTAGGTAACTCTGGATCTATTAGAAATCTAATTTGCCATACACAGGTCACTCACAAAAAGTATTTTTTTTTTCATTTTTTGCACTCAAGTTGTGAACACTCGGTTTGAGTCACGATATTGAAACATGGGATTTGGGGTTCTAGAGGTGCCTGAATTGAAAGAGACATTTTTTTCCGTTATGCTTTCGTCATTTTTGGGGTCTCATTTGTTATCGTAGTAGGCTGTGGAAAAGTGGAATATTAAAACAATTGATACCAACAGAGTACCATATTTCTAATAAGAACTGTAGTTTTTTAAACATATATCTACTAACTGTTCTACTGTTTGCGTCTAAGTTTATTTTCTTCGAGCATTTCTTGCCCCCAGATCAGTGCTAACCGAGAAAGAAGTAAAGAATCTTTATATCTAAAGTTGCTCGCTTGAAATTAGAGAAATTCCTGGAAGTTGTCACAAGTTTCAAGAAAGCTGACAGAGATGTAAATAGTTCCTAAATTTGAAAAGCTGCAAGGAATCTCTAACTGCCGTTCATGGAAAACTATGATGAATAATACCATATTTGCTTCATGTTCCAAAAACTATCATTTTGAAAAGTTATGCCTCTGAGTAAACGAAATATCTTGTTACAGAAAATTTGCTGCAACTATCCCAAGAGATTTTGGAGTACGTTACAACGCTTATACGGAAAGTATTGAAGTTCTGGACTCAAAACCACACATTCAGAGGTTGGTCAACAGCATAAATTCAGAAATGTCCATATTGATAGATTCCCTCAAGAAGATATAACTACGGTTTATTCTTTTATTTTGTGTATTAAAATTATAGTTCAAACGCTTTTAGTTATTTAAGATTATATGTATATAGTGTATGTGTGTTTGTATAAACTTATACTGTGATTTAGATTTAATTGGACAAATATCAATAAAATTGTTCAGAAGGTCTTAGATTTTTTTTATGTTTTGGTTCTCACTATGAGAAATATGTTGAAAGAACATCGTGAGAGCCGAGGGAAAATAAGTAGGAATTGGTGTTCCTCTTGAATTTCTGCAGGCTGTGTGCCTCAGGGAACACCTCCCGAGGAAGTGAGTTCCAAAGCTTTGCCGTTCATTGAAAAAACGATTCCTGGGAAAGATGTTCGGCATGTCTCCAAAGTGACGAAAAAGGGATGTGAAGACTGACATCGACGGGTCAGTCTCGATGGGACCGCTAACGGTGGAATCATTGGTGATATTCCAGGAGAGCATCGTCCATGAAAATATCTATAAAACGAAGACTTTCCTGTGGTGTTCCAGAGAAGTGAGGAGCTTATAAGCTCGTCGTCCTGTGCTTAGGGGCTTCACTCCATATATGGGAACAGTATTCCAGAACGAATCGGACTGTGCCTCATGGATAATAATCAACTGATGGGAAGTGAAATAGCTCTTGGCGCGAAACAGAGAGATGCTTTTGGCAATGTACCTCACATGACTTTCCCATGACAAGGTACTGCTGATGTTGATACCGAGCATCGAAATGGGGACTTCATTGGTTTGGATATTACTGACATAATTACGTTGGCCACCGTGAGTTCGACCTTCCTATAAAAAAGACAAGATTGGGTTTAATTCGCATTAAAATTGTTGTATCCCCATCCTAGAATTTTGCTAAGTCCATATTTAAATCGTTCACGTTCCTTCCCCGTTCTCTTATAATTTCGAGGGCAGATTTCGGAACTTTGAAAGAGAATGCGGTATGAAGGGTACTATCATCCTTGAAGCTATGCACTGGGCATGATGTAGTTCCCAACAAATCATTGATATGAAGGAGAAACGGCGTTGGTGCTAAAATGGATCCGTGCAGAACACCAGCCATATTTCTGAGACGTAACATTCTGATGAAAGTTTAAACCTAGCCGGGAACTGGATGACAATACAATATTAGTGCAATAATATCGTAATAAAACTGTAATAATAATAATGCCAACTTTGAAGATTCGCCCAGAACTGTTGACAATGCAGTATTGGTGCATAGAAAGTAAAAAATAATCTATAAAAATTACCTTGAAACACATTCGTCTCCGGTAAAATTTCCACGTAATACCTCGATGCCGGTTAGATCTTTGTAAAATATTGTGACATATTTGATTGATCCATATTCGATTAAGTCTATATAGGCAGATTATAAAGAAAAATTCTACCTAAACTGAAAATAAAAATTGAGCGCGCCTGGCGCGGTGCTGGAACATGGTTTAAAATTTTGTTCCTTGTGCCGTCACCGCACTTGGCGCGTTGAGATTTAATCGTGATTTATATACATATTTTATTTTGGTG
Source organism: Chrysolina oricalcia (assembly GCA_944452925.2). Classification (NCBI taxonomy): domain Eukaryota; kingdom Metazoa; phylum Arthropoda; class Insecta; order Coleoptera; family Chrysomelidae; genus Chrysolina; species Chrysolina oricalcia. The sequence goes on from OX101820.2 coordinate 31,428,264, forward strand.
TGATACCATAGCAATATTTCTTGCAGAGAACAAAAATCAAAAATGCTTGGAACTGATGAAAAGAGCCAAGAAATCGAGAGTAAAAATAACGTACAACATCTAAATCCAATTTGACCTAGGCAAGTCCAAATTGAAGAGACTGAAACAGTCCTATAAACATAGCCCTGATGACCTCATGGTCAGTTTATAGGTAAATGTCCAACTGAGGGTATTCTCGAAAGCGGACCTTTTGAAGATGGTCCTGGAAGACTTTCAAAACTGAGAATTGAACCAATACCAATTTTATATCTATTTACTAAGCAATTATTTTGGATTTTTTGGATTCAGTTCCTCTTCAGCACATTCTTCGAGAAACGTGTGCGAGCTTGAGAAGTCGAGGCCCTTACCTTCTAACATACGATGCCAGCGACCATGCTGATTGAGAAGTGAACGTTCTACCATCACGACAAACACCGCCGATGTTAAAATATAAAATTTCACACCAAACTTGAGTCGTTTACATTTTGTTCATTGTTTAAATTGAAACCTTCCTTGCCACAAAACTATAGATTCGTCAAGGGTGACTTAGTTCCCTTTTTGGATAATAAAAGAGTACATTTCAAACAGCATGCTCTGATGAGCTTCCTTTGTATTCACACAAAAACGTTAAATCAAAATGAATCTGTTGCGCCTTATAGAATTTTCAAAAACTTGCAGATTAAATGAAGAATTGGTTTTCTTCAAGGAATTGCTGGATTTGCGATTAATCCTCAGCTTGGGGATTATGATCACTATCATCACTCTCGTTTTCTTCCGTCAGACAGATTTATGTCACCCATTTCTTCATCATCAGATCCTTATAATACTGCTATCAACTCAGTTCTGTTCATTGTTGAAGAATTATAAATCTGACACTGAAATGATTTATTGTTTTATCGTAGCAACAGTCATTTGTTGGTCGCTATATGGGCCGTGGTGATATACAACATTTGCCTTACAACCTCAACCAAATTAACACCTACATATGAACCCCTTTTGTTGCTACAAATGATTTGCAGAATATTTATTCTAGTTACCAATATATTTCCAATATACAGCATAAAATGATAGTTTTGTTTCTGACACAAATAAATAAATGGGAGGGAGACCGTGCCAGACGCTTTACTGGCACAAGGTAAGATTTATCTTAGTCAACAAAAATAACGTCCATACCTAAACCAAGTGTTCTTAGAAACGAATTACACTTCATTCTATGTGCCAGTACATTTTCAATATTATACGTTATAAGGTAGCATCGGATTTGGCAAATATAAATAACGAAGTCGGGTACGCGCCAGGCGCGTCACTGGCACACAGTAAAATTAGCTTCAACGCGCGACGCGCGTTGCCAGAGACGAATGTGTTTTAAAGAAGCGTGTTTACTTAGATAATCACAGCATTTATAAATAGCTTCAGCAATAAACAAAATCATAGATAACTGACATAAGGCACCACGCGTTTTTTGAACCTCAAAGGACCCCGCAAACTCCTTATGGAATTTGGGTCCCGGTGGATTTTTTTGAATTTTTGGTATGATGTAGTCCATGTAATTTTCAACCAATGTTACCATTGCGTCAACCCAAAAAAATGAACAGTTTTGCTGCTAGGGGGCGTTGAAATCACCCCTTGCGCAGATTAGACTATTTATTTTTGAACCCGGTAACAATATATTCACTTTTTTCATTGTTGCTAATGTTGCACAATATTGTACTGTTTTATAAAAAAATTCTTACCCCCTCCCCTTTTCCCCCCAACTCCTATTACGGAACGCAAAAAAAAATGTTTCTCGAGTGCCTTCAAATGTATCGTCGAATGTTTAAATATGCCTAAATAAGGGAAATAGCAGTTTTTTATGATTATCCCCCCACCCCCCAAATGACACAAAACGAAAAAATTTCGGTGGATTTTTCTGAATTTTTGATATGATGCAGTTCAAGTTATTTTGAATAGAAATAAATTGGGTGACAAACTTCAAAAATGAATAGTTTTGATGCTAGGGGGCGTTGAAATTATATCTTGCTCAGAATGGACTATTCATTATTATAGGCGGAAATAATAGCTCTACGTATTTTAGTTTAGATTATGCTGATCAATTCTGTAATTTTTCATGAAATGAAAATCTAAAACCTCCCCCTTACCCCCTACCCTTAATTTCAAACACGAAAAAATGTATTCCTGACTACTTGTAAATGCTTTATCAAAATAAATGTTTTAATCAGCTCAAATTGAGGAAATCGTACAGTAGTTTAATATCACCTTTCCCTCCCTTCAGAAAAATAATGATGGAGTTTGCTGACTTCTTAGTAGGGCGTAGTTCATGATTTTTGAATATCAATCATTTGGGCGAATATCTTGAAAATAAATAAAAATTAGACATCCACAATTTGAATTTGGTGACTGAATTATTTTTTTTCGCGTTTTGAAATAGGGGTTGGGGGTAAGGGGCTTTAGATTTTCAATTTATGAAAGTTTACACAATTGTTCGGCATAAAATAAAACAAATATACGTAGAGATATTGTTTCCGCCTATAATAATGAATAGTCTATTCTGAGGTATGATTTCAACGCCCCGTAGCATCAAAACTGTTCATTTTTGGGGTTTGTCACCCGATTTATTTCTATTCCAAATAACTTGAACTGCATCATATCAAAAATTCAGAAAAATCCACCGAACTTTTTTCGTTTTGTGTCATTTGGGGGGTGGGGGATAATCATAAAAAACTGCTATTTTCCTTATTTAGGCATATTTGAACATTCGACGATACATTTGAAGGAACTCGAGAAATATTTTTTTGCGTTCCGTAATAGGAGTTGGGGGGAAAGGGGAGGGGGTAAGAATTTTTTTATAAAACAGCACAATATTGCGCAACATTAGCAACAATGAAAAAAGTGAAAATATTGTTACCGGGCTCAAAAATAAATAGTCTAATCTGCGCAAGGGGTGATTTCAACGCCCCCTAGCATCAAAACTGTTCATTTTTTTGGGTTGGCGCAATGGTAATATTGGTTGAGAATTACATGGACTACATCATACCAAAAATTCAAAAAAATCCACCGGGACCCAAATTCCATAAGGAGTTTGCGGGGTCCTTTGACTTTTGAAGATCATTTTCAGCTATTCATGTTACTATAAATGTATTTTTAATTTTTTTTAAATTTATTTAATTTATTGATTTGAAATTTTCCAGTAAGTATTTGCAAATTGGAATGGTATCAAGATAACCAATAAAGCTGAAGGTTCTCTATTTGGTGTTCTTATCTGTCTGAATGTTTACAGGGAAAAATATATTCTCTCAAAATAATGTCGTGGAGATTTCATAAACTACTAGGACCTAGCTTTCTGTTTGCTTATCTGTCCTTACCTGAACTAATGTATGCATTAAAATGTCCAACTTGAAAGATTCCTGTAGACCCAGAAAAATTCGATAACCTAAAACGTGATATCATAGAAAATAATATCAATATTGAACTAATGGAATCATTATGGAATCAAGCAATACTCCCAGTTAGGTTTGGTGGACTAGGACTACGTTCAGCATTTTCTTTGGCTTGCGCACTCTTCAATGTCCTTTTCCAAGTGTATTCAAATTGATTCAAGCTATCCTGTCAGCATCATTCTCGAACATTCCTGATCTCTTGTTGGTTGAACTACTTACTAATCTGATTTACAAGTTACACTTTCTGAATTACATATTGAAAATGTTTAAGCATTGAAATGAAAAAAGAAACTAATTTGATATTTTATTTCGATATTAACGAAAATACATTACATTCAGTCGTAAAAAATAACTGCCAAAGTTTCTAGTTAATCGAAAACAGGTACTCTTTACGACTTGCACATTTATGAAACACATATCATATCACAAAGATTATTCAAATGACACATACGAAAATATTTACTTAGCCGTATTATTCGCTTCACCCCGTCAGATATATATTTGTACAATAATAATAATATTTGGAAGTAGGGGTAGATGGAAGATATAACGGATTCTGACAGCATTTAACTTCTGAAATAGCAAGGAACCCTGATTTCAATAGATTTAAGTCAAAATACTTCGTTCAGGTAAAAATCAGGAAAATCAGGACTTCAAACATAAATTGAGTCCCACTTCCATATTCCTACGTAAATTCAGTCCCACTGATAAAATCGTACTTCGTAAATTGAGTATTTCAATATTAGCTACGTAAATAGAGTACCAGAATATTCTTATGAAAAGTAGGTTATATGTTAAGGAGGTTGATTTTTTATGTAAAACGTTTAGTTTTGGTGCTTGTAATAGTAAAATATTAGTTGATTAGGTCTAAAGAAGTGTCGACAAAAAGAAAGAAGTATCTTTCAAAAAGCGCACAAAATGCCTCCTTTTTTTTGTTGACACTTTTTTCAGACGATTATCAACTCATATTTCGACATTTGGTGTCAAAATACAGTGGCATCTGTGAATATATGTGCATGGGACTAAATTTATCAGCATAGAAATTAATAGAAGCCGGTCTTTATTTAGGTTAACCCCTTTTGAAACAGGCCATGCGGCATAGCTATAGAGTGCCATTTAGTGAAGGCCAGTATCATTGATTTTTATTCTTTCTTGAGAATTCAACTCGATCAAGTATCACCCACACTGATAAAATATTTGGCGAGATTCGTATCCACCGATCAAGCATGTAAAAAACTGAATGCTCAATATCTTTAAGACGTTGAAACGGTTGACTGTATCATTTTTATAGAGCATTTTACGAAAAAAACACGTATTGCTGTAACAAAAATGGGCTGTATTTTTCAAAATCGGCGAGTAGTATTTAATGGATTTATATGTACAAATGAATTGAATTATGTTATTCATAGCCGTTATTATCCCATGTATCATTTTGATTTTTTTTCGTTTTCAGATTCCGCGGAAGTGTAAGCGAAAACCTGAAAGGGCTCTTATGCTGCTCTGCTCATTTGTTCAACAAAAGCTTTTGGGAGAGTTGCAAGTCGAAAAAGTCACTAAAAGCTTTGAGGTAGCAGGAATACTTCCTGTCAACCCTGATATTTCGACATTTGGTGTCAAAATACAGTGGCATCTGTGAATATATGTGCATGGGACTAAATTTATCAGCATAGAAATTAATAGAAGCCGGTCTTTATTTAGGTTAACCCCTTTTGAAACAGGCCATGCGGCATAGCTACAGAGTGCCATTTAGTGAAGGCCAGTATCATTGATTTTTATTCTTTCTTGAGAATTCAACTCGATCAAGTATCACCCACACTGATAAAATATTTGGCGAGATTCGTATCCACCGATCAAGCATGTAAAAAACTGAATGCTCAATATCTTTAAGACGTTGAAACGGTTGACTGTATCATTTTTATAGAGCATTTTACGAAAAAAATACGTATTGCTGTAACAAAAATGGGCTGTATTTTTCAAAATCGGCGAGTAGTATTTAATGGATTTATATGTACAAATGAATTGAATTATGTTATTCATAGCCGTTATTATCCCATGTATCATTTTGATTTTTTTTCGTTTTCAGATTCCGCGGAAGTGTAAGCGAAAACCTGAAAGGGCTCTTATGCAGCTCTGCTCATTTGTTCAACAAAGCTTTTGGGAGAGTTGCAAGTCGAAAAAGTCACTAAAAGCTTTGAGGTAGCAGGAATACTTCCTGTCAACCCTGATGTTTTCACAACAGAAGATTTTGCCACAGCTGAAAACTTGAATCCTACAAACTCAAATGCGACAATTACTAGAAAATAACAGGTTGAAGAGAATAGAGCAGAAGAAAGGGAAGAAGGAGTAAGATAAAAAATAATCAATGCAGACATGAACGAAATAGAAACAAGACAGAATGAATCATTCAGAGAAATAATACCAATTCTTGGATGTTCTGGAACTAATAATGAACAAGAAAAAATAGGTGGAAAAAAGCAACCCTCGCATATATTCACGTCTACACTGATGAAGTAGATTCTGGAAGAAGAAAAGAATGCAAAACAGAAAAAGTTGTAGAAGGAAAATCGGGATCTAGAACAGCAGAAAGCCAAAACAGTGAGAAAGCAGGTTTTTGGTGGCTCTGATGAGAACAGATTATTAGGGAATGAACACACCAACATTGTCATACAACAGAGACCAGAGCTGATGAAGAAAATTGAGGTGAACTATCATGATTGTGAGAAGGACGAAACAAAGTCAGATACCGAAGTAACCAAGAATATTTGTATTATTTGCGGAGAATTCGGAAAGAACCGAGAACTCTGGCTGAGAGAAGTGTGAGCTGTTCTGGATGGGCCGACAAGTATTGCACGAATGAAGTAAAAAAGGAAGCATATGTGTGCGATTTCTGCCAGTGAACAGAATTAAGGGTAATAGCGTCCGCCAGCTCTGCTAGTACCTCAAGCAGCGGGGTAATGCCAGCCACTTACATATTTTTTTGAATTTATGTTTTCTCATATTTTTTTCATTCCTTTTAAACATTTTTTCATCCCTGAACGTCTCAACTTTCATTCGAACTTCCTAGTTACCTTTGAAACCTTAAAATCTTTAAGATATTAGAGATTTTTCTTTGGGGGCCGGTATTCCTCCAATCTACCCTACTCAGTATAAAGTATGAAGTTTCACCATGCTTGTTTTCACTGAAATCCAGGATCCTCAGTATGGCTGTTTTTCAATGAACGCAAATATTTTATCCTTGCTCTATGGAATCAGATTTCATTGTCTCCATGGTTATGCCACAAGTAATCCAGAATAGTGGCAACATCATTGATAATAATAACTGTTGTATGGACGAGGCAAAACTTTTAATAGCTAATTTTACTTGATACTTCAAACGTCGACCTCATTTTCATCTACTGTTTCCATAAATATTCTTATAAATAATGGTGTAAACGATTTATAAATGATCGTATTCCTAGTAATATGTACAAAATTATCGGTAACTTCACTGAAAGCATTCAAAATAAATATTCTTTCATTAACACTACACTGTACACTTAGCGACATTAATAATGATCAACTTCAATCAATTCGACTGAGTATTCGAGTCCGGTGTATTATAAATTATGTTCTGCTGATGCTGAAAGGAGACTGACATGGGAACAGAAACAGGTACTTGGCCGGATCCTGGGCCTCCGGATGACATGCCTTGAACTGTTGAAGTGGTACTGCTAACTGTGCCGGAGTTGGTAGCTTGATATGAGATGGGAACCTGAAACATTGCAATCAAGTCAAACTATTGACATATTCCAAGAAAGTTTTATCATGCTCAATAGTAGTACAGCAACAAGAGTTCTAGGCCACTTCAAACAAAAAAGACTTCCTCAGCTTGTGTAGATTGGAACCAAATTCAAATATTTTTATTTTTGTTAACTTTGGTTCACATGATATAATGTCTTATCATATATCCTTTATATTTTTCCTTCATCCTCCGCGATGCCATCTTGGAAGGATGAGGGTCAGGACAGCCAGTTGCTTTCCGAGCCATGAACTGCCGCCAGTCAACCACTCGGCTGCAACTCCAAGCCGAACCCTAATCTCCTGGCGGGAGACACTTGGCACGGTCCCCTCATTCTCAGTGGGCAGGTCCGTATATACCGTACTGAGCAGAATCCACGCCACCTGCAATGCTTATGCGTGGGTCGGGTGATGTTCTAAACAGACACTAAACGAGCTAAATCGGTGTAGCTAGTAGTATGTGGAAATATCCCGGAAAAAGCTCACAGCAAAGAACCGGGATTAGAAGGCCCGTTTCTTCACAACCTTCCTGGAAAAGATCCAGAGCTCCCGTCTTTTCGGGGGACAATGTCATACTCCCTAATGTGAGAGAGATTTCTCGTCAGAGGGCTCTCTGGTAGAAAATATTTATAGGAGTTATTTGATAACTCTCTAATATATGTCGGAACAGAGTTGACGCCGCAGATCTCCCGAAGGGTAACCAGGCAAACGTATCTGTCACTATTTGTGTCGATACGGAGTATCTTGTTCTGAATCCTGTTCAGTCTCAAGAGAGTCGTGGGGAGCAGGCTGCAGAACACAGGACAAGCGTATAACATTGCCGGCCTGATGATCTGTTTGTAAACCAGGAGCTAATTCTCTAAGCTCAGCTCAGAGGTTCTGGCTATCAGAAGGTAGGTTCGCTTCACAGCAGCCCCCGCCCTCTGGATAACCAGATTGATGTGCTTTCCGAATGTCCTTGTCCAGCTGGACCGTACTCTCATGTTCTAGAACTTTTACCCTGGAGTTTCTTCGTGAAGCTATAGAGTCCAAATGGAACATCTTATTTCGTTCACAATTGGTGTAAATGATAGGGTATCTATTATTGCAAGTGAATATGACTGAAACATTTACTATGGTAAATTTGAAAGGTTACGGAGACTCGCCAAATAATATTTGTTTTAAGAGGCCATGAGCGCTATCATATTTGGAGCGCTTTTTAGGGTACAAGAGTCAATTGATAACTCGCTTTCTAACTAAAATGCAGGATAATTAAATTAAAAGAGGAGATTTTGTTACAACTGAAAATCTCAAAGTTATTATTCAGGATGGTAAGGACAAGTTGAAAGTTAAGCAAATTAAAAGCGATATATTTGAAATGGGACACTGAACGCCAGTTGTGTCACAATATGAGAACAATTAAATTTTTTCTCCTTTACCATACACTTTTTTCTACATTTCTTTAGGTGCGCATGTCGATAACCACATTGTCTTCATCGGTGGGAATAAAAAGAACATACAGACATACATACATACAGATCACAAAATATTGCAGCAGGACATACGACTGCATCTATAAATTTGATGATTTGCCTAAAATAAATGTCGATTTTCCTGATCGAACTCCATGCTGACTCTCATTTAATATTTCGAACTTAACCAGAATTCTGTCCAGGAAGGCATATTAGAAAATTCTGGACAGACTGCCAGGGACCGTTATGGGTCTGTAGTTCTTCCTAAGAGTAGGATGATCGAATGATTTGTTTATGGGAGTAATTATTACATCAATAACTTTCTCCAAGATAAATCCGGGAATATCATCTGCACCAGATGATTTTTTGTTTTTAAATGTGACTTTCAACAGATCTAAGAGTTTGTTTTCAGTCTGCGAATTCAAAAACATCGACCGAAAATTTATAATCGGGTTGGAAGATGTAAGAGAACGTTTTCTAAAGTTTCTTGATGCCTTCTAATATAGGTATAAATCCTTCCATATTTTTTAATTATGTATAACAAATAACCACCCATGAAAACTACAAACTTACATTTGCAACAACTTGCTGGTTTTGCGATCCGGGCAGTAAACCTAATCTTGCCATGAGAAGTTGCTCAGAAACTCGCCTCAATTCCTGTTGTTGTTGACCAATAATAGCTTGGAGCTCGGCATGCTTTCTCTGCAAATCCACTTGCAACTGAGCATGGGTAGGAGACATTGCCATACTGTCCACTTGCTGAAATAAATTTCATATAATGAAAAAAAATATATATATATTTTTGTTACATTTACCGGGTTTACCAGGATCATGGTACACCTCCCGTATCTTCGTTAGTTTTAAAGATAATTGATTGAATTTTGGGATATCCTATGAACATAATTAGCGGCACTTTTTGACTTACGAATGATCTTTTTTTTTACTTCCGGTTTCGCCGGAAGTGATACCAACTTTCGATTTTTGAATAAAACACCCTGTATATTATTACATTTCTGGAATCTGCATAATTTTCTGAATCCAATGTTATTACATAAGTGATATTTCAAAGGTAAACATTTTTGATAATTCAATTTATAGTTTTCCATTTCAGTGTTCCATGATGGTTCCGATTTATTCCAATTGACCCGTATAATGCTAGAAAAATCGAAATCCCGTCAAAAATACTAAATTGCGTTTTTTATGAGCAAATAAAGTTCATCGTAATCGATTTTGGGGTAAAACTCAAATATTTCAAATGGAACCATATTGGTACCGTGGTACCATTTATTAGTACTATTAAACTATCAATAAGGAATTTATTTATACCTGGTAATAAAATCTGCGATAAATACAATCAAAATTACAGCTAAGAGAAAAAAAGAAAATACAATTATTTCGTTTTAATTTAATGCTAAGAAGTTACTAAGGTGGCTTTGAAATACAAAGAATGAACACAAAATATTACAACAATTGTTCGAAATTCTGTCCATCAACGTCAATGCACTTCTGAACTCGCATAACTGTTTCTTGAAGAACGATCGCTAATTGCTGGGCAGTTACACTATTAATTGCGCGTCTTTTATTCGCAACTCCAGGTCTTCGCGGGTTGTAACGGCGGTTGCACAGATTATTATTTTTTAATGGCCTCGAACAAATGAATCAAGAGGTGTCAAATCAGGTGATCTTGGAGGCTATCGCACAATACCATTCGTCGAAATTACGTTCGTCTAATGCCTATTGAAGGTAATCAACTACTATTGTAGAATAATGGGGAGGAGCTCCATGTTGTTGGAAATATATTCCCTGTCGTACATAGACAAGTAATTCAGTTAACCTGTCCTCAAGTTTATTTTGCAGAAAACCTAAGTATCTAGCTCTAGTCAAGGGCCATTCAAATATTATTGGACCAATGATTCTACGAACGAGTATTCCAAGCCAACCAAGGAAACCGAACCGCACTTGAAAGTTACCCTCCCGCAATAAATTTTTATTTTCTTGTGACCAATACCTTGTATTTTGTCGGTTAAATAATCCCATATTTGTAAACCTAGACTCATCCAAAAATAAAATCCTGCCCAAAAAAGCATTGTTTGGCTGCACATTATTCTGCAATTTCCAATTGCAATTTTCCATCCTACGTTCATAATCAATTCGTACAGGTGCAATTGATATTTGAAAGATTCATAATTATTATATTTATGAAAGATTCGGATTACCGTCTGGTGACTAATTTCCAATTCAATCCCAATTTGCCTTAAAGAAACAGTCTTATCAACTTCTATTCGAGCTGAAACATTAATTTCCGTTCCTTCGTCAATGAAAACGTTTTCTTCGGGATCATGGTTGGGCTCTCTTCGGAATTGATTTTCAAGACGATTCAAATAATTTCTCGCTGGACATTGTCTATCAGGATATCGGTCGGCATAAAAAGGTTTCTAGCCGCAACGGAATTTTTTCGACATTCCCCATAAATAATTAACGTGTCCACTTTTTCATCCCTTTACAAATTTGCGGCATTTTGAACAAAGATAACTACAAATGTAAAGACTTTTAATACACAATAAAAATACCGATAAACCAACAAATATTTATTTGACGATCTGAAGGAATAATTTCATTGTTTTCACAGCCACCTTATAGCATTTTTCTTTTACTCACCCAGTATATTTAAATAAAATTTCAAAATGCTATTTTATTGCACAAGATTATTTCATTTTCATTGTCGGTGATCAGTATAATTATTTATTCGAGTTTGTGATACAATGGTTTTTATTCATTTTATTTCTGGAAATATTCAATTACATTTTTTTTCATTAAAACTTTGAAAAGGTCCGTCATATCCTGAAATAAAATTAGCTATCAATTTTCACCCACTGTATATTTATTTTACCATCACCTGTTCGTTCAGCGACCAAGGCTTTCCATCAAAACTATACTATTCTGACGAATACGCATTATGTGTTAAAATGTATCATAGTCCTGAACTGAACAACAATTACATTGAGGTTGATTCTGTGAACAAATGAAAATCTTTTAGCGTTTATTGACTCATTGTACATTCATTTGATTGTCACCGAAATGAATAATATTGTACGTACCTAGATGTTATTTTTTATATTTATTTCTTTGTATTATTATGTTTTTGGTTCCCACAATAATATTTGTTATTCATTTCAGAGTGTTTAGATCATATTTCGAGATGGTATTGTTTTGTTTTCATTTTCAAGAGTATAGGTTAACCTAATGGATGACTGGTGACATTCAGACTGTGGACACTTATCAGCTGTTCCAGCGAATATAGCGCCGTTTCTAATTCTAGTTTTGTTTCATTGACTGTCAGGTTACTTAGAGTGGAATCTTGGTTCATTCGACATTTATTGTTGTACCGAACTAGTTCCATACTATCCTCGTGTGAATGAGAGAAACGTTATTTTAATTTTCGACTATTGGGAACACCGATTGTCACTCCCACCTTTTTCATACAAAATGTTTTTGGGGGAAACAGTTCCGATGAGGAGTGTAGACATTTTGATGTGGGTAAGGGTAAGATCAACGAGACGCCGAGGGGATCAGTAGTCTCTCATAGTATTTTCGTATCTTCAAGTTTGGGGATATGCCCTTTTTAGTGTTTCGAAATAAATAATTTCGTCACTTATTGTTTACCCTCTGGAGTAAAGAGGTATGTACTTTATAGTAATTTCATTATGTTTTTTTGTCTTCTCCACCGCATTTTTTTTTACACTCAACACGTGTTGAAATGGGTTATCATTTTACCTATTTCACAGGGTCTTACCGGACGGCTTGTGTCACTCTTACCGGACGGCTTGTGTCACTCTTACCGGACGGTCTGTTTCACTCATACCAGACGGTTTGTTTTACCTTTACCGGATGTCCTAGTCCGTCTTAGTCCGCGTTTCTTCCTGGCCTATTTTGTTCCTGTTGGAGGGCTTCTTCCATTCATACCGGCGGGCCTATCTCACTCTTAGCTGAGGGCGTATTTCACTCTTACCCTACGTCCCAATGGTTTATCTGGATATTTGCTGAGATACACAAACTGTGATGTTGCGATTCCTGATTTCCGTTTCAATCCAGAGGTCAAGGTTGATCTGAGTAGCTGTCTGAATTTCGAATGTCTACCTGTCCATTGCTGTTCATCGTTGGAGACCTGTCTGGAACTTACCATCTCTGAAAAATGATCTAAGGAGAGGATATCTGAGAGAACCTCAGATAAATAGGTATTATGTATCTATGATTATTTGTGAACATTTTTTCTGTTTAACTGTATATGTTTACATGTCCAACAATAGGTCTTAGTACCTACAGGTATATCATTATATTTGACAATCGTTTGAAACTGATCAGATTTCATTTACGTATTTTTTTTTTTGGTAATCATTCTGGATACAGTTCCAGAAAATCACATGCATTTTGTTTGTCATTGAATCACCACTGTATATAATTGTACATAATTACTATTATTGCTCATTTATGAACACTAAAGTATCATTGGGGATTTTTGACTATCATTTCATAATACTTTGTCTCAAATAATTCAGAGGTTTCTGGATTCCATGCCATCAAAAATTTAGTGGCGCTCAAGGCATTTAATGTAACTATCAAAGTTTTCAATTTTAATTATTTGAACCACGACCCAGTGCCGCCAGAAGAAGAGCTGCCGTTCGCTGTTTGGCAAAAATAAAAATAAGTGCCACAACCTCAGTAACTTCTTAGAATTAAATTAGAACAAAATAAATGTATTTTCTTATTTTCTTTTAGCTGTAATTTTGATTGTAGTTATCGCAGATTTCATTACCAGGTATGAATAAATTCCTCATTAATAGTACTAATAAATATCACGTTACCAGTATGGTTCCATTTGAAAAAATTAGTTTTTAACCCAAAATTGATTACGCAATTTAGTATTTTTGACGGGATTTCGATTTTTCTAGTATTTAAATTATCAAAAATTTTTACATTTCAAATGTCACTTATGTAGTATCATTGGATTTAGAAAATTTTCCGAATTTCAGAAATGTATTAATATACAGGGCGTTCTATTTAAAAATCGAAAGTTGGTATCACTTCCGGCGAAACAGGAAGTTCGGAAAAAACTGTTTTTTTGGACGAGTAGACCAAATTCTAGGACGAGCGTTAGCGAGTCCTGGAAGTCTGCGAGTCCAAAAAAACTGTTTTCGGACGTGTTGCGTACACTACTTTTTCGGCAATCATGTAGAATAACAAATCAATGAGACGCATTTAGTCTAAGAGACGAAGAGAGGTCGACTTTCACCCATCTGTTAACCGGATGAAACGATTCCAAATTTGAATATTTCGAACATTTCAGTTCTTATTTGTATTATATATTGAAATTCGAACAGAAGATAGGTACGAACAGAAAGCTGGGAAAAATTCAAAGACTAGCTTGTAGGGGAATAACCGGTGCGATGAGGACGACCCCCTCGGCAGCCCTAGACGCCCTGATGGGTCTGCCGTCGCTTCCAACTTGCATAAAGAAGGAAGCGATGGCGTCCTATCTGAGAATGCGTGACTCAGGGAGCTGGAGAGGAGAGGGGTACACAGGGCATACCGAAATCGCTGTGGTAGCGGAGAAAGAAGTCCCACTATCCGCTATCAAAGTGATACAGGCAGAGGATAAAATTAGGTGGAAAAGGATGATCTCGCTAGAGATCCCAGACAGGAGAGAGTGGGAAGAGGAAAGGGTGATATTTCCCCCAGAAAGCCTGGTCTGTTTTACAGACGGGTCCAAACTGGAGGAAGGACAAGCCGAAGCAGGAGTTTACCTGGAAAACGGAGAGAAAAGAGCATATGCGCTAGGTTCTCTGACAACAGTTTTCCAAGCAGAGGTGTATGCCATCCTGGAGGGAACCAGAATGGAAGAGGTGAGGTCCGGCCCAGAGAGACATGTGTATGTCTGCTCGGATAGCCAGGCCGCCATCAGAGCTCTGAATGCAACCAGATCAGTACTGGTTCAGGAGTGCAGAGATGCCCTGGAGAGTCTTGCGACTGAAAAGGAAATAACGCTGATGTGGGTCCCGGGCCATGCAGGGATTGAAGGCAACGAGCAGGCGGACCAGCTAGCCAAGCAAGGAGCCAGACAACCCTACTACGGGCCCGAACCCGCACTCGGCATAACAAGGAGACAAGTAACAACGGCACTGAATGAGTGGGCCGTTGATACATTAGGAAAAGAGTGGAGAAGGATAGACGGATGCAGGCAGTCAAAGCAGATGATATAGGGGCCCGACATGGCAAGGACGGCCAAGATACTGAAGCTAAGCCGCAAAGAACTCCGACTATTGGCGGGAATTCTTACCGGCCACTGCGGCCTCAGGAGGCACCTGGCTCTCATCAGAGTTGAGGCAGACCCACTATGCACGGAATGTGGGGAAGAGGAGGACTCCTTCCACTTCCTGTGCGAATGTGGTATTTATGGCAGGCTCAGACAAAACGTCTTCGGAGCTGCCACCATTAAGGACGAAGAATTGCACTCGTTGCAATGGAAGGACATTTCGACTTTCATAAGAAGGTCGAAGAGGTTCGAGCAGGTATCCGACATGGGATGAGTGAAGATGCCGGGGATTGCGAAAAGGGCCCACTGGGGCCTAGTCGCTGACGCTTGCGTCCCCCACCCATTACCATTACCATTAGGTACGAACAGAAACATTGTAATTCTCATTTATAATAATATTTGTATTAAAATTTGAGCACTTCCCGGCCTAGTCCGGCCTAGTCCGGGAAGTACGTGCTACTTTCCCAAAGAAAAAGTGTCCAATTACCTGTAAAACTAACGGAGATACGGTGGTTTTACCATGATCCTGTTACACCCAGTATAAGAATGTATAAAACATAGTTTGATCAGGAAAGTTGTTTTAAAAGTCAGTCAATAAATAATAAAACTTCAAAAGTTTGTCTACTCAATTACGTACATAAGATCATAATAATTTTCCTTTCGCTGCATACTTTTCTTGAACCCTATGGACGGTCAATGAAAGTCCAGGACACCACTTCTTACGGAAAATTGGAGTACAGAAAACGTCCAATGAATGTACATTATGCGTATATTGGGCGACCATTGTATGTCCATATATTTTGTGTAATGGATGACCAGAACATGTCCAAATAACAACCACTATTAATATTTTCTGGACGTCCAAAGTTTATCCATAATACCTCTGAAACGAATCCAGAGAATACCGATTATACAAGGTGTTCTGCAAATAATGGTCAGTACTTGGAAACATATTGTGAAGATAAAAATAGTACAATTTTCCATACGTACGTACATTATTGTTCTCGTAGTGTGCCCCTTTTCGACATCATTTGTCAATGCTTCAACCAATTATTCTTTTGTCCCCAAACGCTATTTTGGTATAACAAAACGTTCTGTGTCATCGATAAATATTACCAAATAATCTAGATTCTCAATATTAAATGCATGTGCATGAATTGGACGTCCAATGGATGTTTACTATTAGACGTATATACAGGTTATGTCCAGATGAAGGCTGTTTGTACATTCGTAAGGCAAATAATCGAATGAGTTTCTGAGTTGGATGTCCGGTGCTGAGTGGGAAGTTGGAAAACATGATGGAGTGTTTTCAAGCACCGCGTCAGTGGTTGGAACTTACTTTGATAAGATCTAAGGCGGTGGTGACTCACTTACCGGCATCGGGGATAACACGTCTGATGTTGGAAAGTTAGTTATCAGTGGTTGAACGGGAATCGCAGCGACATACTGTGCTGGTTCAATGAAATGCATCGTCTGTATTTGAGGGGATGTTGGTTGATTTGCTACCGGTTGTGGCTGCAAATGAAGTTGAGCTTGAGTCTGGTTCTGCTGAATAGAATTTGATTGGTTTATCACAGGGTTATTGGCGTGGTTGGTTCTAGTTTTCTGGAAAATTATGAAACACTTTCAGTTTAATCAGCAAACACTACAACAATAATTGAAGTATGAAAATTCCACAAATATATTATCAATAATAGTCTTTACGAACTCAACTAAGACAGCACATATCAATATACAAACTGCCGCTGATAATTTGCATAGGCATGAATAACTTGTTATTCTCTAACCGCTCCTCGTTTCAACTCGATTAGCAGTCCACGTGGAGATGTTTTATTCTGTCACATAAAACGGAAGTGCGAAATGACAACCGAACGCCTTTGGTTGGCCGCTGTCGAATATTAATTGGTCAGAGACGGAAAGTCTTTGATTGCCCCTGTCGAATTAAAATTAGTTTTTATTTGCTAGAAGATTTATTTACTAGACAGTGCAGTGCAGCTAGACGCGTATTTACATTTATTGTTATTTAGTTGTCTTAATTAGATTGATTATCTGTGCGGTATGGCATTCTGGAGACCTTTCGATGTTGATGACGTTGAAACAGAAGATTTTGATCCTAAATCAAAACCGCTCCAAGTGGAAGTTAATTCAGAACCGCTGCAAGTGGAAGGTGCCAAGTGGAACCTATACCATCATTTAGGATTATTATTATTGAATATAATATTAGTGTTTATTCAATAAGATTACAATTACAAAATAAGAAAAGAACTGAATGTGCGATTTAATGTCTTCCTCCTCATCACAGAGAACAGGCCGTTCTCTCGAAGCTCACAAGCGATTTCATATATTTTAAAATCTACATTCGATGCAAGCAAATAAGTTGAAGTTAACATTCTCTTTGATAATTTTGAAGAAGAATTCTTGTGGTTAACTTTGGTGATTAATAAGAGCAAGACTCGTAAAATTAAATTTTCTGATGAACTGAATGAAAAACGCAAATAACTGCATAATCTTAACTGGCTGCGAAAAAGGGTTCATAACGATAACATAAATGAAACTTGGAAACATTTAAAAAAGAATTTCATAAACAATCTCCGAAAAAAAAACTGTTTTATAAAAATATCATCAATCATTCAAATAAAACACAAATAGAGCAGTTTTGAATTTAGTAAGTGAAGTTATGGGTAAACGATGAACATTTAAGCAATCCAGGCGGCAGCTTTCGACGAGTTTCTAGGTTCAGCCATATATTGAAAGATTTGATGATAATGTCAGTACAAATTGTACCAAAAGTAGTCTTGCCGCTTAAACAATGTTTCTTAAACCCGTTTCAGAACTAGAAATCATCGAATAATTTGAATCGAAATGAAAATTTCACTGGTTTAGACGAAATTCCAATTAATGTAAATGAGCAATGCAAAGAGATAATTACTCCAAAACTCAGTCATATTATAAACAGTTCTATTACAAAAGGCACCTTTCCAACAAGCCTCAAAACACAGACTCCACAATTTTATTATTCAAAAAAGACTATCCTAGTAACAGAAAACTACAGACCAATAGCGTTACTGAGTGTATTTTCCAAAATTATAGAAAAACTAGCTTTTAAAAGAATCATTCAACTGAAAATTGTGTAATTAGATTTACCGTATATATCACCAATCAATTAGATAGTAACAATTACGATGTCTGTTTATTCGACTCAACAAGAGCTTTCGATACTGTTAAAAAATCTTTCGTTTCTGAAAAGCTTAATGCTATAGGTACATGTGGCTGTTGACAGCTAAATGAGTGTGCACGGAGGTACGGAAATCGGAGGTATCCACCTCATCAGTCAGGAACAGTACGAATTTTTTAGAAAATTGTTGGTGTTTACCAACGGCGTCTCATAAGCCTACGCCAGGCTGTAGATCTCTCCGAGACCTACAACCTGAACGGAAATATTTTTGAAAAACCATTGTCGTAAATTGTCAAAGCTAAAATAGCCGAAAAAGCTTGGGTGAGCCATCCGAGTACCACTACCCGAGCAAAACACTGTCCGGGCTCTCTCGTGGCACCCGGACGACTGAACTCAAAAGTCATCTTGAGTTCTTTTATAGAACTGGGCCGTATTTGCTCCGGTCAATGCCGAAGCAAAGCTGCTGGTGGGCGGAGCCTATCGGAGCTCCACTCCCAGATATACTCTCGTGTGCAAAATTTTGTCTCAACAATTGGTTTCTTTCCTACATGTTAAACAGAAAATTTGTCAAGAAAATTGATGACGTCTTCTCCACTATTAATACTGGTACACCACAAGGCAGTCTCCATGCACCGCTAATTTTTTCATTATACATCAATGTCTCACGTCATTATATTACACGAGCTGTGTATTTATATATGCAGATGTTACCTTCATGGTTATAACCGATAACTCGCAACAAAATCTCCTTGAAAAAATTGACAAAACTTTCAATGAATTTGAAAATTGGGGTCCTATAAAGGACCCCGCACATTTAGTACGTAAAATGGCTTTCGGCTTATGGCTTTTGGCTTATGTTCATAGAAATAGATAAAAATCAATACCACAATAGTTTTGATTTTCACTCAATCCGTTAAAATTAGAAAACAAACTGCTAGAATTTGACAATTTTTTTATAAAGTATGGGTCTTGATCAACTACATGAGGATTCATAATGATTGCTTGTCCAACGGTATATAGTTTTCCAGGTACAGGGTGACGATTTGAATGCTTTCAATTGCTACAGCTCATGAATAAAATTATATCATTACGAATTGTCCATAACTGTTACTAAGATATGAAAGTTAAACTGACTCATGAAATAATCCTTCCTATCACCCCTCTTTCCATTATAGCCAACCCTCATCACCCCCTTGATTTACAGCCACATGCATTCCAATACTTTCAATAGAAATCTCTACTTGTGATACCTCATTGAATGGCTGGTAAAAAATGCTCTCCCCTTCCTTCCTTACTCCTTTTCATCAAACATCAAATCAAACATCAAATATTATTTTTGTGAACACCTCTTCATATGAAAATGAAATGGAAAAACGCATCATCAATATTTTTTTGCCTGAATAGGCATTTTCAAATTCTAATTATTTAGTTACAAAAAATATTTATTTTCACAGATACCTACTTGAAATAGCATTGGTATTTTTCGCAGATTTATATTCATTGGGACCATAAAATGATTATCGTAGACCTACAGCAAGGGTGGCTGTGATTGTGTGAAAATGACTTACAGTCATGTAAAATTCTACAATTGATTATTCAAAAATCTCTGTCACCACCTTCAATCAAGATATTTTTCCTAATATCACGGTGTTATACTGATAGATTGAAAAAAATGCAAGTTAGCCATGACAAAATTACAAATTCATAATGTCAAGTGATAGCAACAGAGTAACAAATCGAATATTGTCAATTATCGACAAATATTATTATTAACTATTGGAAAAAGCAAACAAGTGATTATGTTGGACTGTTATAATACCCCAGTTGTGTTTCTATAACTGATCATATTTTAAGCCTCAAAATGGCAATGCGACGTCCCTTTCCATGTTTCGTATATGAAACTCAATTTAGAGGACCACTTAATAAAGGGAACCTCGCACAGCTCCCTCATGAGTCAAATCTCCAAGAGGGACCACCAACACACGATCAAAGTCTCCTCCACCATTTGCACCCTCTCGTTATCTCACCGTTGGAAGTACCGACAATGAAGGCGCCACGTCTGGTAGCTACACGGATGGCAGAAGAAGGATGAAAAGGATACAGAAATCTCCCAAACAATCAATGAAACAGTTGGAGAAACATATACAGGTCCAAAAAAATGTCATCCTTGAGGACAAAGCCGGCGAAACCCCCCTGCGAAGTGAAGTGAAATGGACACTTATCCCTCCCCCAGTGATAGGACACATATTAACCCCTTGCCTGAAATAGACAGTGTTAGTGATAGGAAATCTCCGTGTGTAAATATAACAAAAAATGATCTAACCTTGCGATATCTACTTCCTCTTCAGATGTAGGCCACCCGCTGAGAAAAAACAAAAATGGACTCCAGTGAAGAGCCCTGATTATCGAATCAATCAGGTGAGCAAGCCACCAAAACTAACACGGGAACATTGGGAATACACGAGACGACCCCCAAACAATTCTCCCTTCACGCTCCACAAATAATGGGAAGTGTGGTGAAATTACTTTCTAGGAAGCGGTCCTGCAGAATTGTAATAATTTTTGAAAGTAAAGATGCTAATAATAATAATTGTGTATAAAATATAAAAACCACTGTTTTGCAGGTTTTGTAAGTTCATTTATCTAATATATTTTTTATAACTAACTACTTAGAGTATGAAAATACCTATTAAGGTATATAAAATATTGATGATGCGTTTTTTCATTTCATTCCCATACGCAGAGATGTTCACAAAAATAATATTTAATCAATCGTTTGATAAGGAAGAAGAATAGATCAATTTTTACCAGCTATTCAATGAGGTATTACAAGTAGAGATATCTATTGAAAGTATTGGAATGCATGTGGCTGTAAATCAAGGGGGTGATGGGGGTTGGCTATAATGGGGAGAGGGGTGATAGGAAGGATTATTTCATGAGTCAGTTTAACTTTCTTATCCTATTAACAGTTATGGACAATTCGTAATGATATAATTTTATTCATGAGCTGTAGCATTTAAAATCATTCAAATCGTCACCCTGTACCTGGAAAACTATATACCGTTGGACAAGCAATCATATGAATCCTCATGTAGTTGATCAAGACCCATACTTTATAAAAAAATTGTCAAATTCTAGCAGTTTGTTTTCTAATTTTAACGGATTGAGTGAAAATCAAATCGATTGTGGTATTGATTTTTATCTATTTCTATGAACATTGTCTTGTCGTGCTGTAATGCAACACCCTATGTTAGATATTATTTTTCATTCGTATGGAGGGACTCATGAGCTATAACTTAGATACATTAAGTTCAATTTCAAATTAGAGCACAAAAATCAAATCGATGCACAATACCCAAAATAGCGAAAATCGAATTTTTGACACCCTGTACCTCGAAAACTTGTCATAGGAACGATCTGTAAATTGGACTACGTAATGAGAATGCCAAGATCTACAATATGTCAAAATTTGAGCAAAATTAGCAGAAAGCCATTTTACTTACTAATTGTGCGGGGTCCTTTGACGAACCAATGTGAACTATGAGCCTTACCGTTGAGCGTTGTGTCGTCACCACCGAAGACTGTCGTGATCCCGGGGAATCCGCCGACATTGACGTACAACCAGATGCAGGCCCGTGACGCACGACACTGCTTCCTCCACCGCCGCCACTTTTACTTCCTGGCCAAGGAAGAGCCGCAGATGAAGATGATTCGTCGGGATTCTCGAAGCCATCGATGCAATCTTCCTTTTGACTTTGTTTCATGACGTCTGGATAGCTGAAAAACAGAACCATTATGTAAAACATCAACTGTTGGTCTAATTTTGTTTTGAGAATTTTACAAAATCATCTTTTTATATCTTAATAAGTAAATCATTTATATATGTTACCGAAGCAATTGGAGAAACATCCGAAATAGACGTAGATGGCAATAAGTTTTCTTACCGAATGCCACATGTCGTAACAAGTTCCTAGAAAACTTCATCATAATTCCGAAAAAATTACCCCGAGTGAAATTCTCAACACTGTGGAAAATAAATAAGAACTTGTGATTATTGTAAGTGGAGATTTCAAAATAGTGGAATTTCTTTGGTAATGTAACGAACTGGAGACGGACCTAACCGCTTGCGAAAGAGCTACCGCCGAGCTTTTCTCTACCGTGGTGACAACACGATAAAGGAGTGTCTGGAATTCTTCGAGAAGAACTCTAGTTATGTATGCCTTCCCGTGGGAATCGCTGAACCAAGCAGTGCTGCCCATGCAGATTTCCAGGAACCCGCCTAGACGGTGTTGGATTCAACATCGGTTCATGGACTTTCATTTCAGTCAGAATAGACATAGACTTCGCGTTAGAAACATCTCTTTGTATTTTTATATTTTTCAATTAAAGATTTTGAATTAAATTAAATTTTTTTAAAACTAAGTTCCGTGATCGGAAAACATAAAGTGGCGCAGTCGTTGTAGGATTTGAACGGATTTTCATCGTGAATAATCCGTCAGTTCCAACTGTTTATTCAAGAGAACCTCCGTTTCTGGACAGTCCCCCTGGGTAGCAGATCAAGAAGAAGCCAAAGAAGAATGAGAACAGTCATCTTCATGGTACTAATGTAAGTTGCTTTTCCTTATATCTTGTCTATGTCATTCTCCTCGAGTCCTAATTCATCTCCCGAAAATAGTGATTGCGAGTTAAATATAAGTGAACAAAATTCGCCGATACCTAGTTCGATATTCGAAAGTAGTTCTCGCGAATCAATAGAAATAGAAGCACTTCTTTCTGAACATCAATCAATAAAGACAACCTTTCAATCGATAAAGATAATCTATCAATCAATAAAGATAACAAAATGCCTGCTCCAAAGTTTGAGTCAAAACTTTTGGATATTGTCCCAAAATTTGACGGCAATGCTCTAGAACTTTCATCATTTTTTAGATACAGCCAATTCTATAATAGCTACTTACTGGGACCCAACACCTGAAAATATTAGTTGTGTTAAAAATATTACAATAATTTATGGAATTTATTCAAAACTGATAGGTCAAGCTCGTGAAGTTTATAGCATTTGTATCGATAAAGATTGGCAATCAGTCAAAAATGCCCTAATTGCGCATTTTGGCGACCAAAGAGACGAAAATGGATTGTTATTTGATTTAGATCAATTGAGACAAAATTTCAATGAACCATCATTACAATTTTACACTAGGGTTATGTCGAATTTAAGTGCTCTCCATAACTATATACTCATGAAAACATAGTTGCATCAAAAACTGTAAAGAAAACGTTTTATAACACTCATGCTCTCAAAATATTCTTAGCTGGCTTGAAAGAACCTTTAGGTTCGACTATTCGTGCTATGAAACCTTCAACTTTGGCAGAAGCTAGGCAATATATTATTTCCGAAAATAATATTCGTTATTTACAAAAACCGAATAATAATGATCAATCAAAAAATAGGCCTCCCCAGAGACCCAATCACCAAAATCAACCGTCCCATTTTCGTCAATATTCAACTCCTAACCCCAATTTTCGGAATTTCAATTCCCAAATGCACACCCCCGCATTTCCTCGTGGCCCAATAAATGTCCAACCGAGACCGGCCGAACCCCAAAAATTCTTTACTAACCGGCAAGTTTTTGGCAACCCAAGAGGTTCAACCAATGTTTGGAGACCATACAATCAAAATTATTTCAATCGCCCCAGACCGACACCAATGAGTGGCATTTCACAGGCCACCACTTCTCGTCAACCCAGTACGATTAGACCATATCAGAACCACAATAGACCAAATTTCATTGCAGAAGAATTATACAATTTTGACAACCCTCATTATCAAGAAGAAACAAAATACCCTTCCAAAATGAGGATGACTTCCAAAATGACTTATATTATCAAAATCAAGCATGTTCCTCCAATGAATTTGATTTTTACGAAAATACAAACTACGATCAAGTTCAACCCGAATTTGTCGATAATCCGTATTCAATCGATACCAAAATCTATCAAACTCCCTCTCACGATCAAAATTTTCAAAAAATCGAGTCTCACGAAAGAACTTCATAGAAATACATTCAATTTACGATCAAAAGGACCTTCCCTATATCAAAATTTCAAATCCACAATTGAAACTTTTAATTGACACAGGAGCAACAAAAAGTTTTTTGAACACCGAAATTGCCGAAAATTACTTTCCTTATTTTATTAAAAAAAAACCGTTTACAATCAGTTCAATATTTCAAACCACTTCAAAAGATTTTTGCGCTGAAATATCAGCTTTTCAGGAATTCCACACTGAGTAAACTATAAAATTTTACTTATTTAAATTTCACCATTTCTTTGATGAATTGATTGGATATGATACATTGAAAAACTTAAATGTTCAGTTAGATTTGGAAAATTCAAGTTTCAAAACACCTGATGTAGAGCTTCCTCTCACGCACTATGAAAGCAAAAAGAAACTACTCTTTTCCTGTATCAATACCCAATGGTGACATCACAATTATAGAAACCCAATTATTCGAATGCCGAATTCGAGAGGGTTTGACGGCTATGCCCCTGTCGAAATTCGAAATAATACAGGTGAAATACAAGAGATCTACCTTTATGAACCTGTTCCTGTAAAAACCTTCCAACCTTACGAATTCGAATTGTACCACGCTTCAGTTGGTCACAATGTCCCATCAAATATTTTTAAATCAGATATTACACAACTCATACGAACTCAACACATGAATTCTGAAGAAAGATATCACACTGAGAAACTGTGCTTATCATTCTCAGACTTTTTCACCGCGAAAATTCAGAGTTATCCTTCACCAACCAGGTGAAACACAAAATTAGAACCACCGATGAGGTTCCAGTTTTCACAAAATCCTATCGATATCCGTTTATTCATAAACCGGAAGTCGAAAAACAAATTAATGATATGCTTCGTCAATGTATTATTCGACCTATCGATTCTCCTTGGTCCTCGCCAATTTGGATAGTTCCCAAAAAGGCGGATGCCTCTGGCAAAAAGAAATGGCGTATTGTAGTGGACTACAGAAAAATCAATGAAAAAACGATAGACGATCGATACCCAATCCCCAATATATCAGATATACTCGATAAATTGGGTAGGTGCATGAACTTTTCTACACTTGATCTTGCAAGTGGTTTCCATCAGATTGAAATGTACCCTGATGATGTGAAAAAAACCGCTTTCAATGTAGAGAACGGTCATTACGAGTATCTGCGTATGCCGTTCGGGTTGAAAGGGGCTCCAGCTACCTTTCAGAGGGTGATAGACAACGTCCTGAAAGATCTACAAAACAAAATCTGTTTTGTTTACATGGACGACATTATCGTTTTTTCAACGTCGCTCCAAGAACACATTGTCAACCTGAAAAAAGTGTTCCAAAAATTGCGCGAAAGCAACCTGAAAGTCCAACTTGACAAATCAGAATTCCTGAAAAAAGAAGTCTCATTTTTAGGACACCTATCACCACCGAGGGAATAAAACCTAACCCTGACAAAGTTAAAGCAATAATGAATTATCCAATACCCAAGACGACTAAAGAGATAAAAGGCTTTCTTGGTCTCCTGGGCTATTATAGGAAATTTATCAATAACTTTGCCAAAATTACCAAACCCTTCACAAGTCGCCTGAAAAAAGGTGCCAAAATTGACATCAATGACCCCACCTACATCAAAACATTCGAAGATTGCAAAACATTATTATCAAATGACCCCATATTGCAGTATCCTGACTTCACAAAAGAGTTCAACTTGACCACAGATGCCAGCAACGTAGCGCTAGGTGCCATCTTGTCACAAGGCCCCGTTGGACATGATAAACCAATCGCCTACGCATCACGAACCCTCTCCGAAGCCGAACAAAATTATTCGACTATCGAAAAGGAGCTATTTGCAATTGTTTGGGTAACCAAATACTTTAGGCCCTATCTTTTTGGTCGAAAATTCAAAATTTTCACGGATCATAAACCCCTTCAATGGTTGATGTCCTTGAAAGAACCCAATTCCCGATTGGTTCGTTGGAGACTCAAACTTGAGGAATTCGACTATCAAATCATTTATAAAAAAGGGAAAATCAATACGAACACCGATGCCCTTTCTAGAATCGAACTCTATCCAAACAAAACTGTTGAACAGACTGACGAACTTCCCATACTAAGACACATGCAGGAATTCAAAGAGAATCCTGTCTTAGACGACGAAAGACCATCTACAAGTGGAAACCCCGAAAATAACAGACCGATAATCAATCAAAATCAGGATAACGAATCGAATGTAGGACAAATCGACCCCAATGACAACGATGACAATGAGACTGTTCACACAAGTGCAGAAGACACAATACTGAACATACACATCACAGATAAACCAATCAATAATTTCTTATGCCAAATAATGATAATCAAAGTTGACCGAAACCCCCGCAGGGAAACCAAAAAATTATTCAGAGACTCTGTCTGTCGAACCCGATGGTACCTATATGTAACTGATGACTCATTTAAGGCCCAAATTATTGAACATCTGAAAGAATTTGATGTACCAAAACGCACCTACGTCTTCCACTTCCAAAATGACCCCGAAGACGTACTTTATAAAGATATGTGTAGATTCATACCACAAACATTCAAAAATTCCTCTTTCAAGCTTTTCAAATCTAATAAACTTCTTTTCGATGTAACTAACGAAAATCGCCAACAAAATCTTATCAAATCTCAACATGAGGGTGTAACCAACCATCGAGGAATTCACGAAACTATTGCCTAACTCAAAACCAAATATTATTTGCCCAAGTTACACGAAGACGTAAGAACATTTATTAATAATTGTCCAATATGTCAACAATCCAAATATGAACGTCACCCTCCATTGATCAAATTACAGTTAACGCCCACTCCCAAAAAAACCATTTGAAACAATACACATTGATACCTTTAAATTTGGCAGTACCATATCTCTAACTATCTGTGTCAGCTTTTCCCGATTTGGACAAGCGTACATTATCACTAGTCTTTCTGCCCTTCACGTATATCAATCAGTTTTACAGTTCATCTCCACCTTCAAATTTCCCGAAAACATCGTTTCTGATAATGGCACAAAATCTTCTAAAAGAATTTGCAAAACTGCATAGAATTAATTGGCATTTTACACTTCCATATAACCCAAATTCCAATGCAATCGTGGAAAGGTTTCACTCCACCATCATAGAACACATGAGAACATTGAACCTCTCGAAACCAAACCTGAACCCCTTTGAAAAATTGACATTAGCTGTTCTTGCATACAATAATAGTATTCATTCAACAACAAAACAAAAACCAATAAAACTAGTGTTTGGACACTTAGAACTAAAAGATCCGATCGATATTGATTCCGAATTTCAACCAATCAATACCAAATTGAACGAACACAAAGAATCAATGGCCCAAATATATGGGAAAATTCACGAAGACACTTCAAAACAGAAAACTAAAATAACATCAAAACGCAATGAAAATCGAGTAGACCCTCCAAATTTCGAACCTGGAACCATTGGATACATGAAAACTCCTGAAAGACAATCAAAAACGGCTCCTCTCTACAAACCCGAACACATTCTATAAAGTACTGACCTTACTGTGACAACCCCTCAGAACACATACCACAAACATTCCTTTAAACCACCTAGAAAAATGACAGACCAAAATCTGTTACAGGTCGATGACACTTCATCAGACAATGACTCAGAAAGTTCGAATCCAGAACCTCCAGACGAATCCAGGGATCCTCCCCTTTAAAATAGGAACCGCACGAATTAAAGTAGGTTCCCATACCTTCCTACATTATATTCAACTCACTCCCATAGAAAACCAAATCAAATCGATAACCAATCAATATAAGCTACTGCAACCCACAATTAGTAATTTCAATGGACTTGGCTTATTCAACGAATACAAACATCTTGAATACGAAATCAAGAATGTAAATCATAAGTTCAGATCTTTGTTTCCCCAAAAACGCGCGAAAATAGCCCTCATTGTTCCTCTCGGCTCCCTCGTAAAGTTTATAAGCGGAAATCTAGACGAGCAAGACGCGAAAGAAATCTATAATAGCTTATCCGAACTCGAATCGAATCAAAATCGAATTATCAAGAAAACCAATAATCAAATTTCAATCACTTCAAAATTAATGGAAAATATTAACGAAACAATGACATCAGTTTCAAATAATCAAAAATTGATTGAAGATAAAATCAATAAGTTACGAACAACATTTAGTGAGACAAAATTCAACAATGCCCACTTTTGGGAAATTCACGAAATACTCAATCAAATAAAAATCATTTCGATTCTCTACTAGATTTTTTAACAGAAACAGAAAATGCTATGGGATTTGCGAACTTGAAAACATTACATCGTAGTATCGCCTCTCCTGACGATTTAAAATCAATAATTGATGAACTTTCTATATCACATAGCCATTCACAATTACTTTTTGATCATGAAGAATACCTCAAATACTATAGTGTCGTTGAAACAAGAGTTTTTACCGTCGAGGACAAAATCATATTTTCACTAGACTTTCCATTAGTTCATACTGATATTTTCGATCACTATCACCACTATTCAATTCCAAATTAGAACCAATCGATTATCATCCCACCACCACCACCATAAGCAACGAAATGTACCAATACCAAAACGAAGAGTGCGTTGACCTACAACCGAACTTCCTCTGCGAGAAGAATCACCTCCTGCCCATCCAGGAAAACCCAGACTGTGTGACGTCGCTGCTTTCATCCAGTACCATTGTCGATAAATGCCGCCAAATTCCAGTCAAAATCAACCAGGAAATAATTGAAGAATTCAATGATGCCCACTATATCGGCATTTTCACAGAAAGCCGAAAATTCCCAACAAACTGCGTGGAAAACGATGTTGCTCTATTAAAGGAGTATACCTCTTTGTTGTCCCACCAAAATGCTCCCTGAGGACTTCCAAGTACACCTACCAGAACGAGAAAGGATCAACTATAGGACACCCTATTACATTGGAAGAAATCAAGGAAATCCACATTCCAACCCTGCAAGTAGAGAAACTTAACTTGGAAAAAGTTTCCCTGGACAAACTACACGTGCTCCAGCTAGATGAAATTCGGGAAGACCCATTGGATTTCATCAATCTTCGCCCGGACTACTCCAGATGGTCCCTTTGGAGCGTCGCGACGCTAACCGCCTTCGCCGTAGCCTATCTTGTGGTGACTCGGAGGCAAGACATTCTTCGCCTGCTCAACCTCAACAAACCACCAACTACTGGAAGCCAGGCCATCAACGGAACTCAAGTGGTTCCACCCTCGAGTTCCTTCATGGGGATGGAGGAGTTATGTATGCCTTCCCGTGGGAATCGATCAACCAAGCAGTGCTGCCCATGCAGATTTCCAGGAACCCGCCTAGACGGTGTTGGATTAACATCGTTTCATGGACTTTCATTTCAGTCAGAATAGACATAGACTTCGCGTTAGAAACATCTCTCTGTATTTTTATATTTTTCAATTAAAGTTTTTGAATTAAATTAATTTTTTTAAAAACTAAGTTCCTTGATCGGAAAACATAAAGCTCTACAGCTATACAGGGTGATTCAGAAGTACTTTGACTAACTTCAGGAGGTGGTTCGTCACAATATTCTAATATTTAAATCGCCTTGTATAAGAAACCACATCAGCCAAAGCGAAAGTAGTACCCACGTGTGAAATATACAGAGTTGGTTAAGCAGTATTAGTCTATGTAAAGGTGACTTTGTTGAAATAAATCAATTAGTTATTTGTCAATAAAATCGATATTAGTTGGTAAAATTATGGCGTGGGCGTAGGAAAAATAGTGTACATTTTTGTTGGAAAGTGATTTTTCATGGGATTGAGTGAAAAATTTTTCTTTACGATAATTAATATTCATACTGCAGGAAACTTCAACCCTAGGAGTTTGCCAAGTTCTGGATGATTTAACATTTTTTTTTTTTCGATAAAACTCATCACAAAACCTGGATTATTATGGCTAGATAGGGAGCAGGAGGCGATGAACAGTTATGAGGCTTACCTGACAACTCTATGTGTGCAGACTATGAATTCCGGTTTAGAGTTCCACTGGTGGTAGGTGATATAAAACCTGGTTTGTAACCAAATCCATTGCTGCCCCTTCGTCAGAAACCTGTAGTAGCAGGAAGTTCCTTCCCCTTTTTGCATCAGTGCCTCGTGGCAACTCACAACTTTCCCCAGATCGTCGACGTGATAATAGTCGTATCCGGAAGTCCCGAGGAGTTCGAATGGTAGGTACCCTATGATAGGGGGCGCTCTATGGTCCAGGAATAGAAACTTCCACTCCAAACTGTGCCGCGACGTGAACTCGCTTCTTACGGAATCGACCAAGGGCATTTCTTTGATGAGTTGGGGGGTTTGGATACGGCCAGTACCAACAAAAACTAACCTATAACGCATTATTGATTTGAAGATATTTATAACATTTGAGAAAATATAATGGTTTACCTTGTATCGGCCTCTCCAGAATATCCACTATATCTATTTTCACCTTGAACCATGTCTTCGTCAGATCCTGAAAAAGACAAAAATAAGTAATGATTTCAGTTTGTTTTGCAATCTTTCTCTTCCATGAGAGACAATACTATGACAAGTGTGTGAATGGATCCGCAACTGAAGAGCTTGAAAGTTGAAGGTTGACCATGTGGTTTCTTTCCTCAATCCATTGGGATTGATGTACTGAAGTATGAAAATGGCAAGGTCCATAATAAGAAAGCTGTAAAATATTGCTTAAGCCATACCGGTCCTGGAAAATTGTTACCAGCGGCATAATCCCGAAATAAGACTGTTTTAGATCTTGTTCTGTTTTCCACTATTGGCCGAAAAAAAATGCAGATATTGCTGAACTTTATTGCTAAATTAACTAGGCTATCAAGAACCAGCTATCAAGAACCAGCTATCATTCTCAGCACAATAATTCAGCACGTGAAAGGGTATGAAGGTCATCTGGATCATCTGGAGAAATTGACAAGGAATATTCCTCGCTACGCTCCTGACTACGTTATGAAATCAACCTGCTCTCTTACATAAAAATTACCCAGCTTTCCGTTAGGTAGTATAAGAATCCTTGAAGATGTGCGATAAATGTATGCTGCACTTATTTTCATTTGTCGCAACGTGGAAACCATCGCAATAAAAACAAGAATGCTACTAGAGTGAAATAGGAAAAAATACAGTGAACGACAGACACGGGCAAACAAAAATCCAATTCTCGTAATTCATGCAAATATAAACATTACCGCATTCTCAACAGTGTCAGAAATGTAGTGCTGAAGAACTATTAAGAATATTAGGATTTTCGACGAGAAACTATGGGCCGAATTCATAAAACTGAAGGATATCCTTGTAAGCATAAGGTACAAGTATAAGGTTTTGAGTTGAAGAAAAAGTTAGGAGTATATAAGCATTTCCTTTTTTTCGTATTCATAATGATTACCTTATACTTGCAAGAACATCCTCCAAGAATAAGTAAAAGGTACATGTTGGCTTGTGACTGTGCCACAGCAGGTTCCAACCTTTTGCTATGGTTTGTTTATTTCCGGTATTCCTTTCTTATCGGTGTTACTTGAGTACAGTACTTCGATCAGAGAAGATGTATTCGTCAAGCAGCGATAGTGAAAGTACAGAAAAAGATAATGCTACAACCGAACTACAGTTCATTGTAGATGGAAAAATCCCAAACATCAAAAATAAAAGCTAGAAAGAATGAGGCTAAGTACTAGAAATGTTACCAGGAAGTACGAGGTGACATTTGGTAAGCTCTGGTTGCGAAAGACAATATGAAAGGAAGGATGAAGAAAAAAACTGGAAATAAAGCAGGCAAAAGTTTGGAATGGGGGAAAAAGTTATTAAGGCTATTGAAGGCGATAGTAATCCTACAATTGAAAGAATCGGAGGCGCACTTCAAATTGGTATTGAAGATGAATCTACTCAGAATAGAGTGAGTGAAGCTTCTACTACGCCGGCGAAGAGGTCAATCAACTTCGTCATTATTGTCATTGTCATCTTCTTTTGGCACTTCTTCTTCAGGTGCTTCAAAATCGATGTCTCTCAAAGTTTTTGCCACGTTATGAAGCACAATACAACCAACAACTATTTTTGACACATACACCAATTTTACTCGGACAAACATGTTGCAAAATAAGAAATCGTCATTTCAGTTGACCAAAACAACATTTAATTATCACTCTCTCTTTTTCCAAAAGTTTATTATAATTTAGTTCATCACCTGGAGCGGGATTTCTGAATGGAGTCATGAGCCAAGGCTCTATACCATATCCATCATCAGCAAGTAGCACGACGTTGTTTTTATTTCGTAAATGACCCTTATTTCTCCATATTCTTGAATCGTGGACCGATCCATACTAACTAACGTCCATACTAGTGAACATTTCTCTTGCATCACAAGTGGCTTGCACATTCAGTGTGGGATGACCGTTTCGGTTGACATACTCATCACCATGATGATTTGGTTTCAGCATTCCTGCGTGGACACAGTCAACTACCCTAATTGCTGTCGGAAACCTATACTTGCTTTGCCATAACTCTTTCGCATCCATAAGTTACTTGTTGGTAGACGGAACCTTTATCCAGTAATTTGATTGCGCCACTATGCTGTCAATTACCGCAGTCACTGTACGAGATATTGTAGCTTGACTTAAACCTGGTTCGTGATCAATGCCTTTCTGATACCTAGGGTCACTGAGATCGAGTAAACATATCTGCATTTTTAGGATGGATGATAAAGCACCTCCTCGAGTTTCAGCATTATTTATTCCCAAAATTCTGTTGGCAAGCTATTGTACATTTTCCTCTTCAAACCGGTATAATTCTTTGTAATCACGAACAGGTGTTGATAAACGCTACCTGTAGTGTTTAATCTCTCTCAGTTCCACAACATCTGCCATCGTTACAACTGATCACTACACGATTCAGTCTGCTACTGACCACACTCGAAATTATTGAAGGATATCCTTTTTATTCAGAGCAAAAGGTAACATTTATGAATATTCAAATACTTTTTGTAAAGAATCGCGTTTTATGGAGTTTGTTGTTGTTATCGATTTCAGAATGCTCTACTTTTGCAGAAGCGTGCTCTGCAATATTAATGGGAAGCAAAGTTTCAGGATTCATGTCAACCACTATTTTCAAAACATAATAACAGTTGTTGGGTGCCTGGATATATGAGAATTGAAGGCGATGAAAAAGCAGACCAACTTGCAATACAAGCATCTGCATGACCATTCACAGGCCCAGAACCAGCGATTGGAATTAGCAAAACCCGATGCGGAAACCTGATCAATGAGTGGAAAAAATAAAAACACCAAACACTGGGGCCAAATCGAAGGGCATCGACACAGCACAGCCATGGTGAGGCACCTAAGCCAAACACTGACGGCTGACACCTTCAACCTCAACAGATCTAAGATACACACAATCACCGGCTTACTAACCGGACACAGCGGCCTAAAAAAACAACTACACACCATGGGAACAAATAGAGAACCCGTGGAATGTAAACACTGTGGTGACGAGGAGGAAACAGCCTCTCACATCATCTTCGAATGCGACGCAATGCTCAACAAGCGCAACAGAATATTCGGACAGATCAACCTAGAAACTGGCATGATTCCGAAACACCTCGATAGACTACTCACCGTGGTGAAAAACACAGGCCTATTTCACTAGGAACCACTGATGACAGAACAATACGATAGACCCCAGCTGGTCTCAGTGTTAAGGGAAACCTCAAAGGTAAACCCGGTATCTCGATCGTCAGTGTTTAACCAACCAACCAACAGTTGTTGCAATTTTCATACTTGGAACTATTTGTATGATATACAAGCATAAAACAAAATTCACCATTGGTAGATCTTCTGGTCATATTACAAGACAAAATAATGAATAGAAATTGCCAATTTCCAAAAGTGATCTGATTTTTAATCGATGTGAGATGTTTAATCACCTTCCATGAAACATCTGTAGTATAAAATCACTTTTTCAGTTGAGAAAGGATGTAATGTGTTTGTGGTCTGAAGGAGTGTATTAAAGTTTGCAAGAGTTCCATAATGATGGGTTTTGAAACGCATAATTTAAGCATGAGTCGAACATTGAAAACATTGAACAACAAAAATATTTTATGGTGTTTCCATCTGAATCACTTTTTGAGTTATACTTCTCCTACGATTTCATGTGCATTCTCATCATTGATGGTTTGGAACATTGTGTTGTGGCTGGATTGGCAGAAGATGGCCGAAATGAAGGGGTCATTGATGTCATGATGAGCGTTAGTGTTTGTATTTTTATTGCATGCGCTCATTCTCGCCTCAGTGACTCCTCTGCTGGTAAGTTAGAATGTATATGTATGTATATCTGTGGTTTTCTGAGATACCTTTAAACGAACATTGGGCAAATGGAAATTATTTTTGGACCTTGTATGATGATCATGTATATAATTAATTTTACCAGCTTTTGAATATACTTAGAGAGTTCCAATATATGTAGGCTATAGAGAGAAAGAAGTTTAAATTGTTTGAATAGTTCCTTGCATGAGGTGTCATTTAGACATCGTACAATCATCTTTTTTTATAAAAAAAAACTTCATTGGTAGCATTGGAGCTGTCCTATATGGTTATTCCGGATGTTAATCTAGACTGAATTTCTCCGAAGTAGAAGAACAGGAGTCCCTGTGTGTCTTATGATTGATTAGAGAGATCTCATTTGAAATCATATGATGCTCAATGTATTGGCTAAAGTTTTATAGTGAATATTGATAGATACGTTCTGATCGAGTCTCATGACTAAAAAAGTGAAATATTTAACCCTGTTAATAGTTTGATCATCTATGGTTATTTCTACTGCCGTGAAATTATTACATTACCAGTTACGTAGTGACTGAAAAGTAGTGTTAATGTTATTTTGAATTTTAACCTCAGATTTGCCTTTGAATAATAACGTAGAATCATCCGCATCAAACAAGTAAATGTATTCGGAAGGATCAGAGGTAATTCATTGATGTAAAGCATGAACAAAATTGGGCCCAATACTAAGCCCTGTGGGACTCTTATTCCCATCGAACGTTCATTAGATCTATGGCCAGATTTAATTTGTTTTATATCTGCTGTAAAACTCTTTGCAGTCTTTTGAATGTTACTCTGTTTCTCTCAAAAAGAAGAAGATAGTTTATCAACAGTCTACATCAAATTTTTATGAGACAAATGTCTCTCAGATGTAGTCTTGAAGAAGATGTTATTAAGAAAAAACGTGCAATAACGGTTGTTGAGGTTCTCGATTTCACTTTGTTCATTCAAAAACCAACGGAGTTTCATGAAGCAGTTCTTCACCTATTCATGTTCAGAGTAACAGAAAAATCAGATTGGTACGTGTTATAATATGGAATTACACTAGTAATTTTTTTTTTTCAAAAGATTTACAAGTCAAACTGGGTAAAAAACGACTTTTCAATTATTTTCTTGATTGGGTTTGATCCAGAAAAAAAAATTATTGTAGCAGAATTCAAATACTAGATAAATTGGCGCCAAATATTACCAGTATTTCATTATCCGATTACAAGTGACGTCGAAATCTCCTGTCAAGATCTTCATATTATATTGCCTATTTATATTGCCTATTAAATTCGACAGAAAAGTATCGAAAGAAGATTAGTCCGGGGTACACTATGAGTTAAAGTAGGAACAATTCTTTCTTGTATAGAAAGCATTCTCTGAGGACTGAAGGACTCAAGTGACGTCAGCCTGCGAAAATGTGGAGTTTGAATCTCTCTTAATTTGGAACAGTTCTGAAGTGGATTGTAGTCGATATGAAATGAATAAATAGGTTCGTGAAATGATTTTACATGCATCGTATATACATATAAGATCGTTTGTTACAAATAAAACGTAATTTTTTATTCTAGTGTGATTCCCTGTTCAGTATGAAATAAATTTAGATTTTGCCAAAGCGAGATCCAACCGAAACATCACTTACACATTTGATGCAGCAAATTTTTATTCGTTGCATGTGACAGATGTGAAAACAAAACAATTTAATTGCAAGCCTAGTCCATAACGCATTGAGGATACTAGCTGAAAGACTTACAGACCACGCGGATAAGGTAGCGGCATTGAAAGTGTTAATCAAAGTTGTAAACAACTCTCTGAAAAAGTTGACTAGGCTCTGTAAAATTACCATCTCGCAGAACGAAGATACTCCACTCATGAAATGGTAATTCTGCGTACGTAACTCCTCAATGCAAATAAATTTATATCTTCCGCAGATATTCGCAATCACGCAAATAACAGTCTCGTGAATGCCGACCAGCCTACAATGTATGATATAATACACGTGTTGTACTCTGCTCTTGATCTACTGAAGGACGAAAAATGCGCTGGCAAGGTTTAATAACTTGTTGCAGACATTTATTTACTGTGAATGTTATGGTACTGATTGCAGATAGGATTAGAAAACGATTATAAAATATTTGATAATACTGTTACGGATAGGTGTGTCATAGAGGTAATATGTGGTAGTCAAGGAAATATGCATCAATAATTGATGGTCGCTCCACCAACAATCATTTTATCGCCATTTGTAGTTTGTTGCAAGTCCACTAAGCAAAAATGAACTACATTTGTTGAACAAGTGTAATTCGCTTATTTATATTGATTGGATATTCAATTATTGTATTTACTTGAGTGCAATAAACCAGGTCCAATATTTTTTTAATATGGCAGTAGACGGGTGAAAAAGGTGTGCTTCTAGGAGTGACACGACTTCTTTTTTATCAAAAAAGGTTTGATGTAATGAATGTAGATAACTGAAAGATATACAACTTTCATTTGAACCATTTTTATATAACCTTGAAAATATTGAGAAAAACGCCTGAAGCCAATTATTTTAATTTATATGTTTATATCTCACAAAATTAATTTGATTTCAATCAAATTTACTGAAAACGTATATTTCTTATAGAATCAGTAATTTTTTGAAGCAAAATATTAATTTTATCTGTTTTTTGCGAATTTTATTTGAAAAACGGCATGATCTTCCATAAAAAAAATTGATTAATTGAATTTAGATTTTTGAAAATGTTGGGGAGTTTTTTTTTATTGAAACCTTAACTTCAAAATGATAAAAAATTACACTGTTAATGAGTGTAACGTTATTTTTTTTATTATTAACTATTCAGGGTATATCAAAAATTTTAATCAAATCTTACATGCATTTTACTACATTTGCCTTCTGCATTTATTTCAGAATCTTCAAACACTAACAATACCTAAATGGCTATCAAAATGTTGCTTCTTCGAGAGTATTCACTTGTAATCTATTCCGCTATTTCTCAATTGAACAGAAAGGTTTCACCTACGGCACGGTATTCTGTGTAGACATCCCCAATACGTATTTTCATAATACTAACTAACTTTTCGATTTAAGTCATCATGTTTTGGTAACGTCATATTTCAAGTTATCCCAAGGTTAGGGTTATTACTTGTCATTCGTGATTCAGCTGTTTACTTTCTGCGGGACTTGTATACATTTTTCATTCCACGCCTTGAGTGTGCGCACTAAACGGAATAGGCCATAAACTTGTGGTTGTTATGACTTCTGCATTCAGCTGGAATAACACGGATTGACTTTTTTTAGTTTCATAACCGAAGAGTCGAAATGGGTTATGCCATGCAGTATTACTCAGGCGTATTTCATTTGAGGATACGGCTTCCTAATAAATCTCTAGCTTGTGAAAAAAGATCGATAAGTTGAGAGTGTAATACTCTTCGAGAAGTGTACTTGGCAACAATGCACACGGATTTGACATTTTGACTTGAAGTTTGCGAAGCAGAATTAGCTAGACTTTGACTTTGAAATAATTTGGGCAATCGAGTTGTTGAAAATTCTGATTCCATTTAAATCATCCGTAAAGGGATTATATTTTGAAACTGCTAAAAGGGTCCAGTTTCCGTTTAGAAGTTTGAATGGCTTTGTATGCATATTTCTGAACCTTACCTCTCGGGAGACTATAAACCAATCAATTCGGGATCTGATTAGTTAGGCCTTTTGGGTACTTGACCCTATGTGCCGCTGTTCACCTTTTGAACAGGACACATCTGAAAGAGCCTACCGAAAGCCTTCTTCCACTGTGGGAGCACTTAAGCCTGTTCTGGACAGAGGGTTTATTTATAGGGCACTATAGTTCTGTCTCTACTACAGTATTTCTTTCCTTTCTGGAGGAAGTTTCATGACCCTCCGTTGATGTATGGTATGTCTTCCTGGTGACCATCTTCCACCTACTAAAGCCATTGATTAGGGCATTCATGTACTGGTAGCGTAAACTGTCGAAGAAAAAACATTTCAGATAAGATCAACCTGGTTGTACCATCCTAGTTTCCTGCACTTGTAGCAGATACTGTCAACGATGCACCATTGCAGCTAAGATCAGCCCGGTAGGACCACCCTAGTTGACCTGACTTGGCACTCCAAGTACCAGATCAAGCACTAAGTATTCTACCGTGTACTAATATCCTTTTTACAGCATAGTGTTCAACCCAATGCTAATGTGTGAAAGCTAAAAGGTAAGGTGCATCATACTATTGCGGATTTTTCAAGACATATTCCTTTCTCCTACCCTACAGCGGTAGATGTATTTTGTGAGTGATATTGGATACATTTAACCTTTTTCGATTTACTAGTACCTACATAATCTCACCTAAGAGGTTTGTTAATGTTTGAAACAGATTTGATCATTGAACTGTACATGTAGACCAGTTTTAAATAAATATTTAGCTAGTTAGTTTGTGTAAGTACGTACCCGTAACAACCATTTCACTTCTTCAAACAGTAAGGTGCTTATCATATAGAGTGTGGTAACTTTACTTTTTAATACTGTTCGTAACTTCCGTAATGTTTGGCGTTGAATTGCGAAATTTACAAAATCCACTGAAAATGTACAATTCTACGGCAAAAATCACGGAAATTACGGGGGTGTGTCCATGAGAAGTGAGACAACTTTGGATTTTTTAATCTGAATTTTTTTAGCAAAAATGTGAATTAGTCATAAAATCGATTCGAATCCGACGACATTTTTGACCTATTTGACAGTGGTTCTATCGATGCTGTGTTTATCTTCAATTTATTTATCGATATTTGACTATTTTGTTTCTCTTGAACTGAAGAAAAGCAAACATTCATGAAACAAATATGAAACTACTTACTGAAGTATCCTTCGAAATGTACCAGTTCAAAGATTGGGGTGGATTTTGGACCAGGCCCCCCACGTCGAAGGTGGCAAGAAAAAACGATTTGCTTCTCCTCTTCCGATGGATTTAGCAAAATGTTGTATAAGTTTGTTTGCTCGTCTTCACTGGCCAATTCAAAAATGGTCGTACTCAGCACATCACCCTGAAAAAGAAACCATAAAAGTTAATTCTATAATATTAATCAGTTTAAAAAAAAAAGCGCAAATAATAAAAAAATATGCATTTTTTACCGAGTCAAAATTTCAAGAAAAATATCGAAATATCTTGAAAAACTAAAAAAAATTGTAATTATTCTGTTTTGCCTGATTGAAGAAGTAGAATGTATTCAATTAATACTAGGCAACATAACTGTTGCTCAATTTTTGAACGAAGAAGGTTCACATATTCAGCTTTGCCAAATTTGAATATATTTCCGACTGGGATC
Source organism: Chrysolina oricalcia (assembly GCA_944452925.2). Lineage (NCBI taxonomy): Eukaryota > Metazoa > Arthropoda > Insecta > Coleoptera > Chrysomelidae > Chrysolina > Chrysolina oricalcia. Next base: position 31,468,185 of record OX101820.2, read on the forward strand.
AATGGTTTCAGAAGTTCCTACAATTTAAAACACGATTGAAAAAGTACATGCTGTAACGATCTGAGGCCGGACCTGTCGCCTCATTTGCATAGGATACCGGCGTTCATCGTTAAACAACGATTAGTCATCACTTTGGAACTCCAGTCGGATTCTTAGAACGCCGAGAGCCATTTAGAATCATAGGTGGAACAGCGGAAGACCAATATAGAATATCCAGAACAATCGCGAGATAGATCTACGAAGTATATCCAGGAAGTAAGAGTACTCAATTTTTGTATTAAAAAAAAAATGAATTTGAAAAAATTACAGGACATTGCTGGTATACATATTACTTATTTTTCCACATAGTCACCTTTCCGTTCTATGCATTTTGTGAGTCGTGGCACAAGCCTTTTGATGCCCTACTCATAGAAGTCTCCCGCCACCTCCTTCGTCCACTTCAAGACCTCTCGTTTCACCTCCACATCGGTTTGATTTTTTTCCATCCATTTAAGTCTTCAGGAAGATGTATAGATGAGAATCTGAAGGCGCTAAGTCAGGGGAATATGCAGGGTGGTTCAAAATGTCCCAACCAAATGAGTTCAAACGGACCTTGGTTGTCGTGCAACAAACACACTCCCTTCGTTAAAATTCACCTCCGTTTGTTTTGAATTGCTCTATTTAACTTTTCACAGATTAACAGTATCGTGCTGCAGTAATTGTCCCCCCTCCCTGAGGCAGAAAATCAATCAAAATTACCCCTATTCGGTCCCAAAACACGGATGCCATGACTATTTTGGCCGAAATTAATGTTTTGAACTTTTTGGCAGAAGAAAAACCAGTTTGCCGGCACTGTGATTACTGTACTTTTGTCTCAGGGGTGTTTCAGTAGGAGTTTTTCCTTATGACAGCTTCGCACTTGGCGGGATTTCTCATTGACATTTTTCACAGAAACGAACACTACGAGGCAAGTTTTGGTAATGACGTGGATCGGCGGTGCTTCTTGGGTTCAGTAGACCCCCTCTACCTCTTAGTGTTGCCAAATTTTGGAAATAAATTCTCACAGCACGACAGCTAAACAGTACTCTTAGTTTGCATGCCTCGTACTTGTAAATAAATAGATAGCCCAGATCAAAGAGGGCAGAGAAACAGTAAGAGTTCAGCATAGACAGTCTGGTTTGAAATAAAATAGTGTTATGAATTAGAAGTTAGATTTTATGAGTAAAATAAATTAATGTTATACCGGTCTGGCTGTTTTCATTACAATTCTTTCACAAAAGAATAAACTGAATTAATATCCATTTTCAGTATGTGATGTATTCAAAGCCTCCTCTACTTTGGAATTACCGACTGATATTTTTGTATCTCGTTGTTTTATTTTATGTATTTATAGATATAAAATCAAAATTGTTGAAGTGTTTATAAACATAATTGTCGCATGGGGTGAAGAATATGAGGCAAATATCTCACAGAAAACATACGTTACGGAAATTGAATTACATCTGACATCGGTCTGTGCAACGTTCCTTAAGGGGGACACTATTGCAAGTGCTAATTGTGATAAAACGATGCAGCTGATTGACGGAAAGAACAGTACAAAAAAATGAACATCATACTTCATTTGGTTGGTAATGACCACCTGCATACAAGCAAATTTCAAGGTGCTTGCCTTTCATTATTGCTAGGACAGGAGTTTACAATAATCAAAGCTTTATCATGTTCACCTACTAATGATGCCGCGAGTCACAATCAGTCAGTCGCAGCGCCACCCGTTAGCAAAACAAGAAGCACTCCTCGGTAACAGAGACTCCAAGAAGAGTAAATGCATTGAACTACTCCCCTGATTAATACAGCGACAGGTATTGAATTGACAATATATTCCTCTAAAATATTTGAAAAATCAAATATTTCAGTTTAATTTATTTAAAATTGCAATACCTCATTTCTGTTTGGGGCGCAGCTAAAATTTCTATTTTGAAACTACTTTAAATTTTGCAAAATGAATATACAAATTGTTCTTTTCAGAGCCCCTCAAAAAATTATAAAACCTAATAACTTCAATAAATCTTCGTTCATCATATAAATTTAAAATTTCAATTTTCATCCACAGGAAAAAGACATTCGGATCTCAATTTTGATCATATTTCGACAATCCATTACCATAAAACTAGAAATGTAAATAAAATAAACGCAATTCGTTTCAAATCAAATTTTGGAAAAATGTCTCTTTTTTAGAGGGAATTGAGATATATGATAAAATATTACAACCGCTAAAAAAATTAGTACCGAGACTAAATTAAAAAATTAAATTGAGAAATTTATACTCAGCAGATAACTTTTAAATTCCTATATTCTGATAATATTTTACCTTCGACTGTTTATTTTTTCTTTGATATAAATTACTTATTCATTATTCACAAATTATTATCACTCTCTATTAATTGTTTGATTTCTTCATTAATTTGTATTTCATGTATTGCTGTTATGCAATCCATGTAGAAAAATGTAATACCTCTATAAACAGAAATGTTTCTTGGGATCAATAAATAAAGTTTAGAGTATCAAACAAATGTGCAATGTTCCTCATTGTTGAGGACTCACATGGAGACTATTGAAAGTGCTCTGCTCTCAAGGGGAAGAGGCCTAGACTCCGTTTTATCAGCACGACACCAGAATAACTAAATATCCAAGATATTGTGGTGATTAGAAAAGGAAACAGATGGCCTCAAAGCTGTAGGTTTTGACCTACCCTCTGTATTGACCTGCCCTTGCACTGAGGACAGACGACAACCTCGATACTAGTCTGCAAGTGATCCGCCTCTCTGAACCAAAACATAATGATGCCATTTGGTTACAGGGAACACTTGCAATCATGTAATCGAAAATGAAGAACATTGCAAAAATATCTGTTTGATAATTCAATATCCGCCGCAGTATTAGCTAGGGGAGTAGTTGTTTAGTGACCGATATTTGCCACAATGGCCTACCCTGTAAGTGGATTGGAATAAAACATAGGTTGCCAAAGACTATTGCATTTTAATAACCGATCAGAAGAACTTTGAGATCTGTCTTCAGTTGTCTGACTAACGAATATCTATACTTTCTAAATTCTGTGGGGTTGAGAATTAACTCATCAAAAACCACAGTGGTACCATTCACTAGAAGAACAAAGTTTCAGCACCAAAGGACTGTTCGCCTCGACGGAGCAGACTTAGAATGGCAGCAAGAGGTGAAGTATCTAGGGCTTATCCTAGACTCAAAACTACTCTGGAAAAGACACATTGAAAAAATCTCTAACAAGGCAAAAGTGTCACTGATGGTGTGCAGGAACATTGCAGGAAAAATGTGGGGCTATAAACCATCAATACTGCGATGGGTGTACACCATGATAGTGGGCCGTGGTGGTAGTGCGTTCGCCTTTGGAGCGAAGGGTCGGGGGTTCAAAGCCTCGAATGGTCATCGGTCTCGTGCATGGCATCACACGTTAAAAGGTAAGGGCTGCGTCTTCCCTAGCTCACACAAGTCTCTCGAAGACTTCCGAGGGTTGCGCGTAGGGGTGCAATCGGTTGACGGAAATAACAATTCTAATAATAGTGAAACCTATAATCACCTACGGAGCAGTAGTGTGGCACGGCAGAGCCGAACTAGCCACAACAAAGAAAATCCTGGATAAAGTGCAAAGACTAGCATGTCTTTGTATAACAGGAGCAATGAGGTCGATTCCAACAGCAGCTGTAGAGGTCATTCTGGACATCACTTCTCTCCATATCATCTGTGAGGAGAACTGCTTGGGGAGCAAACCTCAGGTTGGATAAAGTCGGACTCAAATGGACAGCACACAGTGTAAGGGGCTCAACCCCCACCGATAGTGCACACCTTACCGATCTCCCAACTGATGAAATTACCAGGAAATTTAGTTTCGAGAAATTTTTTCGAAAAGAATTAAATACCAAGAAAGGATGGAGCACATAATCCATTCGAGCACTGGACGGGTCTAAAACTCCAGACGGAACTGGAGCAGGAGTCTTTGGGCCTCGTTCCAAATACTCCGAACCCATGGGCCAGTTCCCCAGCATTTTTCAAGCGGAAATTCACGCCATAGAAAGGTGCATTCAGTTCAACCTCGAAAGGAAATACCGGAACAAGGAAATCGCAATCCTCTCCGATAGTCAAGCAGCCATCAAAGCGTTGAGCTCATATAACATCAACTCGAAGATGGTCTGGGAATGCCTAGACAAACTCAATGATCTAAGCAGGAACAACAAAGTGTTCCCCCTCTGGATGCCGGGGCACATTGGAGTAGAGGGCAATGAACAAGCAGACACCGTGGCACGAAAAGGGGAATCATCGCCACTGATCGGTCCAGAACCATTCTGCGGACTTGGAAAATCTTACTTCCAAGAAGAACGCAATAAAACCGAAGAAGCAATGAGAGCAACATACTGGCAAAGACTTCCAGGGCTAAGGCAGGCCAAAGATCTCCTCGGCAATTTCAACCGATCAAGATCGAAGACACTGATTAACCTCAGCAAAACTAGTCTAAAGCCAATCACGGGATTTCTGACGGGGCATTGCAGACTCAAAGAACATCTAAGGAAGCTAGGCTTAGAGGAGGACAGCACCTGCAGATTCTGTGGGGAATATCCAGAAACGCCCCACCATATATTGATGGAGTGTTATGCTGTACATCACAAGAGAATGAATATACTGGAATCACACCAGCTGACGGTGGTAGAAATACCACGAATAGACCTCCTCAAAATCCTTAAATTCCTCAAGGAATTGAGGCTTGAGGGGCTGCTGTAAACTAGAACACCTTGAGATAGCAGAAGAAGATGGGGCACAATAGATCTAATCAGGTCGCAGCGCATCAGTTACCATCCACACTTACCATTACCATACCATTCTGAATATTTACATGTATGGTACTGAACCTTAAAACCTTCTCGTTTTGTACAGTTGGAATATCTTACAAAAACATTTTTTTCTGACAATTGGATTGGATATGTGGTATATGTGAAATGTATACTTACGGGCAAATGACCTAAGAGTGATGCAATACTTTCCGAAGCGTAATAAATATGACCAGTTGTGGAAAATACCATAATGAAACCATCTACGGCCTCTAAAACTAAGTGGGTGAATTCTTCGTTTGTTAAAAAAGTTGGTTTCCAGTCTTCTTGAATTTCATTTATCCGAGATCGAACTGTTATCTCTGAAAAAAATCATGTAACGTTAAAACACAAATTTTCAAATTTAACTTATTTTTCTATAGTTCAGTTTTCCTCTCATCTGAAAATGGTACCAATATAGATAGAACACGTTATAAAAATAATAATAAGAGTATGTTCATTCATCTATCAGAAATTATGGTGATATAATTCAGATAAAAAAGAAAAATTGTATGTACAAGTATAGAGAAACCCATAGCAGAGCAATTATGTGAGTGAGTATAATGATCTTTTTTCGTAGATAAAAAATATAGATATATGACAATTTCAACATAATAGCATATATACAAAATGAACATTTACATATACATACACACATATGCACCTACAGACAGGCACATAGATACATGTACATATTCACAGCCAATACATTACAATATAACATTTTAGACTGAAGTTTATTTTTACAGAGCAATAAATTCATGAGTATTTAGTCGGTGAATGCTATCCATTTCTAAACGTGCCTGTTGAATAAAATCATAATTTTTCGGTACTATATATGAATATCTTCTTTGTATTACGCTTTTTCCGAATATAATAGTAAATAAATTTGAATTGGATTTTTATCTTGTATTATGGCCATGGTCAATCTCAACTCTGATTTATTTTTATGTTGCTGTTCAATAGTTCTCAAGAAATGTAACTGTCTTATATCAAGAATTTTAGTTTCCTCGTAGATTTTGTTTGTTGAGTGTAGTTTGGGTCTTTGGTATATGGTTTTCAATATATAGATTGCATTAAAACCATTTGCATATAAAAGTAGAAGATGAGAGAGTAACTTATGTCTAATTTCCACTAAGACTTTTACACCATTCTCAAGTAGCTGCAAATAACCTTAGATTTTTTAATATATACCTAAGAAAGCAGTAATACATAATTATGTTTAAATTACATGTATATGTCTCTAATTAATTTCAACATAATTATGTATTATTACTTTCTTGGGTATACAGTGAAGACCAAAAGTCCGTCGCCCCCTGTAACTTATTCTTTCTATATATTACAATAAAATGTTAAATACATAAGCTCTAGGGTTTCATTCGATCTCTTTAATGGTTTAAGTTTCATCCATACAGAGTGTCTCAAAAAAGCCCAGCGACTTTGAAATTTATTTTTTTAAATAATTTAATAGGTTTCCGGAACGTCCGATGTGTCGAAAATATCTGCAGAAATTGGTGGCAAAATTTAACCTAACTGGCACCATGAAAGATGCTCCGAGATCTGGGAAACCGAAAATAATTACGGAAATTCAAGTACTTTCCGAAATGGTAAATAACCAGCAACAATCAACTAAGCAAGTGTCTCAGCTACTTGCTTGTGATGTTTCTAAAACATCAGTGAAGAGGATTTAAAAAAAATTCCATCCTTACAAAATACAAATTTTGCACCAATTGGTTGAAGATGATCCGGACCGGCGACTTGAATTTTGCGAGACCATGGCAGAAAGAATTGTTGCAAATCGACTTTATTTGCAACACATCTGCTTTAGTGATGAAAGCATTTTTTACCTAAATGGAAATGTGAATGCCCAGAATTGTAGATATTGGAGTGATGAGAATCCTCATGAATTCCGCAAGGGGCATACTCAATTTTCCCAAAAAATTAATGTTTGGGATGGTATTTTAGGTGACCGCATTGTAGGTCCCATATTCTTGGAAGAAAATTTAAATGGTCCCAGATACCTCCAAATGCTGCAAGACACAATAAGTCCCAGTATCGATGAGTTTGTTGCACAAAACCCACATGAATTTTACTTGGATGTAACATTTCAGCAAGATGGAGTGCCACCACACTATTTTTGGGAGGTGAAAAATTACTTAGATGAAAGGTACCCAGGTAGGTGGATTGGACGTCGAGGTACAACAGAGTGGCCAGCTCACTCACCGGACCTCACACCACTCTGGGGCTATGTGGAATCCGTAGTTTTTAAGACAGTTTGTGGGTCGTTACATGAACTGCGTCGACGAATTATAGAAGTATGTTGAGAAATAACACCTCAAACCTTGTTTAATGTTAGGGAAGAGTTTACAACCCGACTATTTATGTGTCAAGAAATGCAGGGTGGACATGTCGAACATTTTTTGGAATAAATAAATACTTACCGTTTTTAGTTATAAATTAAAATTTCTCTTCAGTTTTTAATGATTCTTGATCTGTATTTATGGACTACCTTAATTGTTAATAAAATGTTTCAACTTCATTTGTACTAGTTTTCCGTGAGAGTCAACAACTCTAACAATTGTAAAATGGTACGACGAGGTAAGTTACACATGGTGCCCATCAGCAGTTTGCAACATTGGATAGCTTTCACAAAGTTAGAATGGGAAAGTGGAATACATTGTGATCCATTTGTTACGATTTTCTCACTGAACTGTCGCAAAAGTAGTCAAAATAATAATTTAGAAGTCTTCATAATTACAAAACTATCAACTTATGTGATATAAAACCATTCAACAAACTTGTTCAGAATTCAACTTAGAATCTAATAATGCAATGAAGTACAGGGTGTCCCATTTAAAAAAATTAACTTCTAAGTCGCTGTGCTTTTGTATGAATGAAACTAAACCATTAAAAAGATCGAATGAACCCCTACAACTTATGTATTTAACATTTTTTGTTATATGGAAAATGACGAAGTTACGGGGGAGGGGGCGACGGACTTTTGGTACTCACTGTATATTCAAGAATCTAGGGTTATTTGTAGTTACTTAACAGTTACTCTTTCATCTTCTACTTCAACATGAATTTCCACAAAATGAATAGAGCATCAATCGAACAAATCATTTACATTTAATAATAATATCGATTTTATTGACAATAACCATTATACAATCTATTAACCTTTGTATTTCTCTGATCGTCGAAGCATGATCGAGAAATCTGCACTATATTTTGATGTGAGAATAAATCATTTTCAGTTGTAGGTAGGAACACATAAGGAAGATGGTACACAAGGCTAAACTAGACCTGACAGTATTGAATAACAAAACTGGAGAATTTGGTTTGAAATCAGACAGCGCCGAATACCCTTAATACACTCCAATATTACCCGCAATTCGAAGAGGTCGTTTATTTGAACATTATCACAAGTATTGGTAGTACTTGTTTTCTCGATTGCAATCAACAGGTTTGACTAGAATGAAAATGAAAATATCCACCCATTGATCTAGAGGAAATCATATTAAATTTAATGAATTCCATAATCCCCCTGTTCCTTATTTTACAAGATTTTGAATTTTTTCCTACTTTAAACACTGTTAAGGATTCTTACTGTGGTGCTAGTATGGTTTTGGACCCTAATGTTTAGTTAGTATGACATGTCCTTTTATGACGTTTTCAATTTCTTATATTCTTTGTCGTATTACTAGAGTTTTGTCTTTTCACAGAAACTCAACGACGGCGAAAGAAAACATTCGGCTGTGGAGAAAGAAGCCTATGATGGTTGCCTTGAAGAAGTGGAGACACTATTTGATAGGCCGCCATTTCCGCATTATTACTGACCAGAGATCTGTATCGTTCATGTTCGACATGAACCATAAAAAGAAAATCAAAAATGAACGAATTCAACGAAAGCCCTTTGTGCATTGATCCATTCATTCTTGTTATTTATTTATTCGATCTCGGCAGTTCATCGTCATATGGCTGGCATTGAAATTGACAAAGTCGCGTGGCGTACTAAAATCGTTGACCGACTGCAAATATAAACATTTCTGTCAAAATAAAAAAGAATTATGTAGGATTGTAAAGATTCCTAGCAATCAGTTGGTCGTATAGGCTTGGCCCTTTCGGGCCTAGCTGAAGTCATCCATGAAAGGACAAAGGACAGTATTATTGTATCAGTATTTCTACTATACACTTACCATTGTGGTTCTTCAAGAATGAAATCGTAGATTTGAGAACAGTCGATTTGTCCATCTTCCTACAACCCGTAGAAACCATTGAGCTCAGTTCATTGACGAGAAGGTTGAATTGATCTCTTCGTTTTTTCTCACTTAAATTCCTTGATTTTCTGAAAAACATTGCCAATTGAAGTATCAAACGAGATTTTGTTTCATTCGTTCTCACCGTTTGGAGTCTTTGTCGTCAGAATCATCGTCCATCATATCACTGAAATATAAACAGAAAAAGAATTGTACATATTTATCAGAATTATACATAGGTTTGATTTATTACTTAATGTTTTCCTGATCGAAATTATCGAAACAATGATAATAAATTCAGGAATATCCAAACTCGTATTGAATGAAAACGTAAAATGTGGTACTGTAGGCCTGAATTGTCCTACGCTGAGAACTAAAATTATGTTTTTTCTTTACACACACTTAAAGTTAAGTGAGTGGTAAAATAAAAGTATTATTATATTATTGTGTTAACTTTTGCTTTGAATATTGTAGCAGATGAACATGGGTTGTTTTTGAATGGGTGTGAATGTCTTTCGTCCATTCACATTCAATTTGAATATTTCAATATGTGTCTTACTTCTCACTATAATAGCATTAGAGCTTCAATTATTACTTGAAATGTTTTCGAGCACACGTATATTTTTAAAGAGGAGGAAGAATTTTCGAAAAAATATTTGTGTGCTTGTGTGCAAGAAGAAATTTCCAATTTTTATTTGAAGCTCGAGTGGTATTCGGAGAGGAACTTTCACACCGAAGTGTTACAAAAAACTCGAAGCAGTGCGTAATATTAATGGAAGTCACATGCATACATTATTTGGTTAAATAAAATAAAATAAGGCGACTTTAGTCACACGAAATAATAAAAAATAAGTCGATAGTAGCTCAATCTCTCAGTTTTCTACAGATTTATTAACTAAACTTGACAGAAAATGGTAAAAAGTATTTGAAAAAATTATAATAGAACTGATTGAGCCAGTAGACCAAGTATTATAAACCTGTGGTAGAAGTCCATTGTATCTCGAAGTGGAGTGGCATAGTTATACAGCAAGAAAACACAAAGTATTATAGTTTACTATTACTTCGAGGAGACATGGTATCTTATTTGCCACTTTAGTTTAGTAAAACTTTTACAGAAAAGTTAGTAATGGTTTAATTTTCCTATTTTTGATGAATGATCAACTATACAGTAGGTAAAATATAGTTTTTTTTTCCAAAAAATGCAGAGTATAAAGATAGTTAGTTCATTATAGTTAAACATATAGAATGCCATGGAATTCATGTCAAGCACAGCAGGTAATCGTGACTTTTGACGTTACCTGACCATAAATTATCTAAAAAAAAATCATTGTGTTGTACAATTTAAGAATGGAACGGATGGAGAAATACGTTTTATGCAAGTTTTGTGAAGAAGTCATCAGTGAAATTAAAATGTGTCATCGGAACTTAAATTTTTTAACGTATTTATTACAAGCATGCGGATCAGAAATCCATTCACCAAATTTGGTTGGGATTATTAAACTTCATTTGCATCTGGTGTGTTTGAAATATCGTGAATCACAGCAGAATAGGATTGTTTTATGAAACAGACAATTTATAAACTTTTGCTTGTTCATTTTTGTTGTTTGTTTAGATAAAGGAATCTCAACGACATTAGACGCTTTGGTTAAAAATATTTGTGTGTGTTAAAATATGAGAACTAACGTAGTAATAAAATAAGTATGTTTTGAATATTGAATTCCATTTGGAAATTTATTGTACAAGCGCGTACAGGGGATTAAAAAATATTTGTTTAATTATCTTGTCTTTTCTGTTTTTCCTTAGTTCGGTGGGCACTATAGCCCGGGAAATGGTTGTCTTCTGATAGAAGTATGTCCATTTTTTGTATTCCATTGGACAGTGATGCTTTCTGCCCTAGTCTACAATCTTATTTTTCAAACAGGTCAAGTAAAATTCAGCGTTCTCTGAGTTTTCTGAAACTAACTTCAGCTACTTTGTTTCGTGATACTTAGATATAGGCCAATCACTTGACAAAAATGGGGAAAAAATAGCAAAACAATGCAAACTTTCACCAAAGTTATATTTTTGTGCTCACTAAAACAATAAAAATTTGCGCTCTCGTACGAGGTCGGCAACATTGTTACAAATGTAAATTATAAATAATTCTGTTTATTTTGTAGAGAGGAAATGCAAAAGAGTCACAAAATGACGAAAAGAAAGAAAATATCATCCATTATCGTTGCCCAAATTTTCAACCATTTCCAAGTAAATAAATTATTTATTCATACTTTTGTTGATAACTCGGCCAAAAAAATCTAAAAGAGTGGCAAACGTTTCTATCCATGTCATAAGTCTCACCGAAACTTTGCCACCTCCGCCGATGCCGGTAACATAGTTTTTTTGTTTATTTTACACTAAAACATTTCGTTTGTAACCTGAATTTATTGTGGAAATAATGCAAAAGTTTTTTTGAGTTGGTCGGAAACGTACCTAGGTAGTCATTTCCTAGAAAATTCTCCACCAACACGTATTTCGGGAACTTTGACAAAAAAAAATATTTGTCTTTTTTTTCATTCTTTTCAAGTTTGACAAAGTTCCCAAAAGGATCCAGCACAATAGCATGGGAAATTGGCCCACAGTGGGATTTGCCTGAAATTTACATATGTTATTGGTATTCAGTTTCTGATCAAATGTTCTCATGGCCCCAATCCGCTAAGACCAATGTTTTAGTATAGGTGCTAAATAAACAATGACACTTTTTTCTCAAGTCCATGATTTTTTTATTTTCCATTACAAATTAATTGAATAAGAAGCATTGCAAAATCTCTTTTAGCGCAAGTCCTCTATGAAACATATTTTGTCCTACAGGACCGCATTTACTAAAACTGAATCAAATTGATTTTGTTATAACTTTCTTATTTCTTGATCTGTCAGTGGTTGATAGCTCGTTTGATAGATGAATGTAGCAGTCTTTGTGTACATAAGTTGAAACTGATATTTCCAGGGTGGTGGAAGAGAACAAAAAAATTAAGCACTCATTATCAAAATAATACTCGAACACTTACAGCTGCGGGAGTATCGCATCTTGCGGCATCTTTAATATGCTGCAACACAGTAGTCGATGGATAATTCACATTTTGATTATGGCGGGCAAATCTCAAATACCAGAATATGCTACAAATATGAGCACATGTTACTGGTGTCCTTGCCCCTGATTTGAAAATGCTGTATATATATATATATATATATATATATATATATATATATATATATATATATATATAAATGAAAACTAGAAGTTCGGGTTGAACCGCGTCTGGAATTTGTTGAAATTCGACGTTTCGGCTCCGATTTTGGAGCCATTTTCAAGAATAAGAAGGATAGGTATAGTGAGGAAACGTGATTCTACACTGAGGTCTCAGTCTGCCTACTCCTCAGGTATTATCGCGTTAGGATTTTGTGACTTGACGTCGGGGTCTCAATCTGCCTACTCCCCAAGTCTCGTCACTGGCTCTCTCTAAGGTCTCAATCTGCCTACTCCTTCGAGAGAACTGAGGATTTGCGGGTTGTGGACCTATATTTATACTAGGTTTAATGACCGTGTGGGCGGGGCTGGCGCGTGATGAGCTTTGTGCGGGAACTGGGTTGGCGCTAGAGCTGTGTGCGGGAACTGGGTTGGCGCGGAGTGAGGGGATGTGAGCAATGAGAGGCTTCCAGGTATTGGGAAGTCTACGTCCATCGTCGCGGGTATTGAGGCAATTAGGGCGCTTCTCTATCTCAAGGGCTTCGCGTATGATCCTGGTTTGCAGAGTTTTCTCGGTGGCAATTGTTTTGGTGTTTTTGAAGTCTATTTTGTGGCCTGTGTCTTCACGATGTTTATAAAGTGCGGATGTGGATGATGCTTGTCGGATCCACATCCACAGTAGGCAGATTGAGACCTTAGAGAGAGCCAGTGACGAGACTTGGGGAGTAGGCAGATTGAGACCCCGACGTCAAGTCACAAAATCCTAACGCGATAATACCTGAGGAGTAGGCAGACTGAGACCTAAGTGTAGAATCACGTTTCCTCACTATACCTATCCTTCTTATTCTTGAAAATGGCTCCAAAATCGGAGCCGAAACGTCGAACTTCAACAAATTCCAGACGCGGTTCAACCCGAACTTCTAGTTTTCAAATATCTGACCGCGGAAACCTATCCGAACACATATATATATATATATATATATATATATATATATATATATATATATATATATATAGAATTGAAAATATCTTGAGGTTGCAGTCTGATATTGGATTTAAAGAAAACTCTTTGTCATCTTGCCAAGCTTTCGGAAATGTTTATTTCCTTCCTCAGGACAACTACAAAAGGACAATTTAATAAATGCAGAAAAAAAAATATTGAATCTACTTACATAACTTGAGTAAAAATAGAAATTAGCATCAAAAAAAGAATGTTGTATATAAAAATATTAGACAGATAAAATTTTAAATGAATGTCAATCAACTTCAAAAATGATGAGAAACAATCAAGTAACTCTACTGGGTATATCAGCATTACTATAATTTTTCAACTTATCTCTGTTCAGTTTTAAAATATAAGTGTAAATTTTACTCAAATTATTGAGATCAGTTTTTTTATTTAGGCTGTTACTCTCTTCATTAATTTGCAACATTTCTAAAAATGTCCTTTTAAAAATGTTGTTTTCTATTCCAAGTACACTTACATTATCAAAACTCATTCGATGGTCAAATTGATTAACATGTTGAGCCAATGCACATGAATTCATATTTCTTTTACAATCACTTTTATGTGATGTTATTCTACGTTTCAAGAGTCTAGATGTTTGTCCAATGTATACTTTATTACAATCGTTACAAGGAATTTTATAAACAACATTATAATTTTGGGTTGTTTCTAAAGGTGTTTTCAATTTTGAAAAAAGTTTACTAATGGTCTTAATGTTTTTTTGTCCAATTTTGATATTAGTTTCTTTAATAACATTAATCAATTTAGGTGTTAATTCTCTAATGTGTGGTAATGATCGGTATTTTGTAATTGATTGAGGATATTCTGGAGAAACATCTAATGTTGCCTGAGATGTACTACTTTCATTGAAAAGTAATTTGTTTACCAAATTTTTTGGATATGAATTTTCAATGAGAATATCTCTCAGTTCTTTCAGACACTCAACTTTCATTGAGGGATGGGTAACTTTTACAACTCGCAGTTTCATGTTATTAATCATGTTGAATTTCATTTTAGTAGGGTGATAAGAATAATAATTGATAAATCTATTACTACAAATTGATTTTCTGTACCACCTAGTGATAATGTTATTATCTGTTGTTCTGATAAGTGTCATATCTAAAAATGGAACGCAATTGTTGAATTCTTCTTCTATTGTAAATTTTATATTCTTATCATAACTGTTAAAAACTCTCAGTATTTCTTGTGTACCATTTTTAGGAACAGAGAGAATCAAGTCATCAACATATCGTTTGATAAATGGTAATTCGAAACTAAGTTTAGGAACAGAAATTTCTAATAGTTGGTCAAGTACGTAACTGGATAAAATTGGTGAAATACTCGAACCCATTGGTGTCCCGAAAATTTGTTTATAATATTTTCCTTGAAAATTAAAATAATTTGAGTCAAAAATTAAATCCAGAATTTCAAAAAAAGTATTTTCATCCAGTTTACAGTATTCTGAAATATCATTCCATTTTTCGTGTAAACTTCTTTTAACTAACTCTTTAGGCAGGTTGGTGAAAAGTGAGACTACGTCAAGACTGATTATAACATAATTTGGTGGGAGATTTCTATCATTAATGAATTCACTGAATGAAAAAGAATCCTTTACAAAAAAAGGATTATCAGTTTTATATGCATTGGTGAGAATTTCTGTCAAAAAATCACATAGTTTTGTGTTAGGAGAGTTTATAGAAGAAATAATGGGCCGCATCGAGAGAATAGGTTTATGGATTTTTGGAAGTTAATAAAATCTAGGTGAAATAGAATTGTACTTGTTAAATATTTTAGAATTTTATAAATATTTCTTATTAACAAGTTTTTTCACTAGTTTATTTGCTTTTTGTTCCAGTGTACATGTTGGATCAGATTTCAATAGTTTATAATGAGATTCATCATCAAGTAAAGTTTTACTTTTTGTTATGTAATCCTCTATGTACATGGCAACTGTAACGTTCCCCTTATCACTTCCTAAAATATAAATTTCTGGATGTTCTTTCAGAAACTTTTTAGTTTTTTGGAAACTCTGTGTAAGGAAATGAGAATCATTACCATTCTTATGTAGATAGTTCGTTAAAATATTTTTTATTTTGACAGAAATTCTCACCAATGCATATAAAACTGATAATCCTTTTTTTGTAAAGGATTCTTTTTCATTCAGTGAATTCATTAATGATAGAAATCTCCCACCAAATTATGTTATAATCAGTCTTGACGTAGTCTCACTTTTCACCAACCTGCCTAAAGAGTTAGTTAAAAGAAGTTTACACGAAAAATGGAATGATATTTCAGAATACTGTAAACTGGATGAAAATACTTTTTTTGAAATTCTGGATTTTATTTTTGACTCAAATTATTTTAATTTTCAAGGAAAATATTATAAACAAATTTTCGGGACACCAATGGGTTCGAGTATTTCACCAATTTTATCCAGTTACGTACTTGACCAACTATTAGAAATTTCTGTTCCTAAACTTAGTTTCGAATTACCATTTATCAAACGATATGTTGATGACTTGATTCTCTCTGTTCCTAAAAATGGTACACAAGAAATACTGAGAGTTTTTAACAGTTATGATAAGAATATAAAATTTACAATAGAAGAAGAATTCAACAATTGCGTTCCATTTTTAGATATGACACTTATCAGAACAACAGATAATAACATTATCACTAGGTGGTACAGAAAATCAATTTGTAGTAATAGATTTATCAATTATTATTCTTATCACCCTACTAAAATGAAATTCAACATGATTAATAACATGAAACTGCGAGTTGTAAAAGTTACCCATCCCTCAATGAAAGTTGAGTGTCTGAAAGAACTGAGAGATATTCTCATTGAAAATTCATATCCAAAAAATTTGGTAAACAAATTACTTTTCAATGAAAGTAGTACATCTCAGGCAACATTAGATGTTTCTCCAGAATATCCTCAATCAATTACAAAATACCGATCATTACCACACATTAGAGAATTAACACCTAAATTGATTAATGTTATTAAAGAAACTAATATCAAAATTGGACAAAAAAACATTAAGACCATTAGTAAACTTTTTTCAAAATTGAAAACACCTTTAGAAACAACCCAAAATTATAATGTTGTTTATAAAATTCCTTGTAACGATTGTAATAAAGTATACATTGGACAAACATCTAGACTCTTGAAAGGTAGAATAACATCACATAAAAGTGATTGTAAAAGAAATATGAATTCATGTGCATTGGCTCAACATGTTAATCAATTTGACCATCGAATGAGTTTTGATAATGTTAGTGTACTTGGAATAGAAAACAACATTTTTAAAAGGACATTTTTAGAAATGTTGCAAATTAATGAAGAGAGTAACAGCCTAAATAAAAAAACTGATCTCAATAATTTGAGTAAAATTTACACTTATATTTTAAAACTGAACAGAGATAAGTTGAAAAATTATAGTAATGCTGATATACCCAGTAGAGTTACTTGATTGTTTCTCATCATTTTTGAAGTTGATTGACATTCATTTAAAATTTTATCTGTCTAATATTTTTATATACAACATTCTTTTTTTTAATGCTAATTTCTATTTTTACTCAAGTTATGTAAGTAGATTCAATTTTTTTTTTTCTGCATTTATTAAATTGTCCTTTTGTAGTTGTCCTGAGGAAGGAAATAAACATTTCCGAAAGCTTGGCAAGATGACAAAGAGTTTTCTTTAAATCCAATATCAGACTGCAACCTCAAGATATTTTCAATTCTACAGTTATTGTCAGTCACGAATTACCTATTTTCATATATATATATATATATATATATATATATATATATATATATATATATATATATATATATATATATATATATCTTCTTCATTATTCTCGTCAGGCTGGCTTTCATATTGAATAAATACTTGATATTTTTCTCTCCTTCTGAATCGAGAAAGTCTAGTAAATCCAGGTTCATTCATTTGTATTTTTATTGTAATTAAACCTTATGCAATTATTACTATAAGATCAGATAGTAGAGTTTGTTATATTTATATTATAGAGTTAGATAATTCAAACAGTAAATGACCGATTTTAACAATCAAAACGTTGTAGTTCTTATTTTTTCCTGTTACTATCTTTCTTAAAAAGCTACAAGATAAGTCCTATATAAAGTTTATAGGTTAGGCCGGCCATCTTGGATATTAAGATGGCGACCACTTTTGTTATGTACACAAAGAAAGCTACATTCATCTATCAAACGAGCTATCAGCCACTGACAGATCAAGAAATAAAAACTTATAATAAAATCAATTTGATTCAGTTTTTGTGGATCACTTGGCAAATACAGTTTTACTAAATACGGTCCTGTACCACAAAACATGTTTCACACAGTACTTGTGCTAAAAGACAAATGCTCAGATTTTGCAATATTTCTTATTCAATCAACATCTAATAGGAAATTAAAAAAATTATGGACTTGAGAAAAAAAGTGTCATTGTTTATTTGGCACCTATACTAAATACGACCCTTAGAGCTAAATCATTGGACTTATAGGATTGAGCCCATGAGAATATTTGATCAGAAACTCAATACCAATAAAATGTGCAAATTTCAAGCAAATCTCACTGTGGGCCAGTTTCCTATGCTATTGTGCGAAGTCCTTTGTGGTGATGGCAAATTTCATATGTCTTCCGGGAAACTACTCCCAATTCAAAAACTTTTGCATTATTTCCATATTCAATTCAAGTTGCAAACAAAATTTTTCAGTGTAAAATAAATATATAATTTTGTCATCCGCGGAGGTGGCAAAGTAGTCCGATCAATAGAGAATTTTTTTTGTTACAAAAATACTAGTAGAAGAATTCCCCTCATCTCCCGGTCTCTTCTACTACTCGACCATATAGAACTTTTGTGAAATTTTGTACCATTTTGCTATTTTTCCTCATTTTTTATTTTGAATGCAAAAATGATTGGCATATTTAGTAGCTCACAATTTGGTTTCAGGGCTAATTTATCGGCAACCGCGGCAATAAATGCACTTATTGATGTAATAAATAAATGCTTTGAGTCATATGGATACGTTCATGTACAATTCTAAGACTTAAGTGAGGCTTTTGACTGTGTACCGCAAAATATATTAATTAATATAATAATAATTTTACAACTTTTCCATAAATAGCCAAAAAATGATTAGGTCCTATTTGAAGGAGAGAACTCAATTCTTTAATCGTAAGGACGTCAGCTCTCAATCGATTAACATTAAATATGGGGTACCGCAAGGCTCTGTTCTAGGTCCGGTCCTATTTCTTATTTATTTCAATGACCTGCCTAATAGTTCAGTAAAGTTTACTCTTTTCGCTGACGACACCTCATTAGCCCATTCAAATAGAGACTTTAATATGCTCCTAACTGAGGCCAATAACAGTCTGTCCTTGACACAATCTTGGCTAAATAACAGTAAGTTATTTCTAAACAGAAAAGTCTGAGACATTGATTTTTAGCTTAAAACAGCACACAGACCTAAATAACTCTCATTGCGTTAGATATACGACTTTTGTCTGCAAGAATATGACACGGAAAATATTTCTAATACGTAACCTGCAATATTGTTTGTCACACTCAGCATTGTTAACAGCTTACCACGCGCTCTCATACAGTCCACAATATACTATGCCCTATTAGTATGGGGCCACTCAGCACACATGTCTCAGCAGTCTTCTAAATGCAAAGGGAGGCGGTCAGAATCATTGCTGGTTTACCTTATAGAGATGATTGTAGGGGTGCTTTCAAACATTTTAAGATACTAACCCTGCCATGTGCTTACATATTGCAATGTCTTATGCTTATAAAAGCAAACTTGAAAAACTATAGGACAAATGGAAGTTCACATTCATACACAACGCGAAACAAAGATATGATACATCAACTATTTAATATTCCAGGTTTTATAAGTTACAGGAATGACAGGCCAGGACCCCGAGCTCGAGCAGGTGGCTCGCTCCTGCTGGTGAAATCAGACCTGGAACACAATGAGGACGCACTTTCGGAACTATCACTCGGTGAATCGGTAGCGATCAGAGTTAAAGAGACGGAATAAATCTCCTAAGAGTTTCCTCAGTCTACATTCCTCCAGGTCCCAACCTCAGGAAAACGGACTTGGAGAAACTCTTTCCCGACCATCACCCAACGGTGGCTATAGGAGATTTCAACGCGAAATCAAGAGACTGCCGCAACACCAACCCTCGAGGCAGAGACCTAGCAGACAACCTACTACCAGACTTCGACAACGTAGCAGTGACAGCGACATACGAACCCACACACTATCCTGGGAGGGAAGACCAACACCCAGACATTTTGGACATAGCCCTCATACAGAGTATTCCATCCTTGGTGGACATCTCTGTACTAGACGAAGGATCATCAGACCACATTCCAATCCTACTAACAATAGGGGAGGAAGAAGCTGAAATCGTTAACACGACAAAGCGGATAGTGGACTGGTCACGATTTCAAAGGGTAGTCCATAACGAAATAAACATCCCCAGGATAGACACGACACGCCAGCTAGAGGAGGCGGTGACCGAACTGAGACAAGCAGTACTGACAACAATGGAACGGTGCTCTAAAGACATACAGGTCACAAACTTTGATTTCCAAGGAGGGATCCCACCTGAGGTCAAGGAGATGGTCAGGCTGAGACGACGTCTGAAAAAACGTTATCAGAGAACACTGGCGCCCGATGACAAGCGGCAGCTCAACTTTGCGTCTCGACGGCTGAGAGAAGGGCTGAAGCTACTCAGAGAGCGACAGTGGTCTGAACGTTTGGACGAACTCGACGCCGAAGACAACTCCTTATGGAGAATGCAGAAAGTCCTCAGACACGGTCGGAGGAAACCGTGCCCTCCCCTTCATGGTGAGATGGGCATCGTTTTCACGGAGATGGACAAGGCAGAAGTTTTTGCGGACTCCTTCGAACGTCAGTGCCGTGAAAACGAGGTCGATTACACCGATGAAGTCGAGGACACGGAAACGCACGTAGACCAGACGATCAGACGGCTTAGAAGAACTGACGACTCAGTCATTCTTTTAGAGCCGACATCTCCAGAGGAAATCAAGGACATACTTAGATACGCAAAGACCAGGAAAGCACCGGGCCCAGACAACATTCCAGTCAGGGCACTAAAAGCCTTACCTAGGAAAGGACTAGCAGCCCTGACTAACATCATAAACGCTGTACTCAGACTTAGACACTTTCCTTCCAGCTGGAAAGAAGCAACGGTCATCATGATTCCGAAGCCCAACAAGAACCACACGTTCCCGCAAAACCACCGCCCCATCAGCCTAACACCTGCCATGAGTAAGGTCGCAGAAAGGGTGATCAGGACTCGACTTGAGACAATGTCTGAAGAATTGAACATCCTACCAGATGAGCAATTCGGCTTCAGAAAGGAACACTCAACAGAACTCCAGGTCACCCGGATAGTGGACGCCACCATCCAGAGCTGGAACCGCACGAGAAAAGGACATCTTTCAGGAGCAGTCTTCCTTGACGTCTCCAAGGCCTTCGATAGAGTTTGGCACGATGGGCTGATCGCAAAACTGGTTGATGCCGGATACTGCACACCAATGGTCAAGCTGATAAACTCCTTCCTAAGAGGTCGACATTACCGATGCAAAGTCGGAAATGCTCTCTCTTCACGAAGGAGGCTAGAAGCAGGAGTACCACAGGGAGCAGTACTGTCGCCACACCTGTTTTCGATCTACACTGCAGACATTGTCGGACAACCCCATGACCAAACTTGCTCTCTATGCAGATGACACGGCAATATTTGCTGAGTCATCCCATGAGAGAGGAGTAACATCGAAGCTGCAACATCAGATAAACAAGCTGGAACCGTGGTTCAATCGTTGGAAGATCGGAATCAATGCAGACAAAAGCAAGGCCATACTGTTCACGAGGCGACGTAGGACACCCGAGGGCCATGTTACTATGAACGATGAGAGAATTCCATGGGTAGACGAAGCCGTATACCTAGGAGTAACCCTGGACAAGAAACTCACGTTTCAGAAGCACGTCTCCCACAGATTGGCTATAGCGAAAGCAGCGAGGCATAAGCTGTATCCACTCATCGGGCGTAGGAGCAACATGGCACTCGAGTTGAAACTATGCCTCATCAGGGCAATCCTTCTGCCAATCATGGTGTCTACTGCTTGGGGGCAATGCGTGAACAGTTACAGGCAGAGGATGCAGGCCTTCTTCAATGTCTGCCTGAGAATGGCAACAGACGCACCACGATATATGCCAAACAGGTTTATATATCGAGACTCAGACATCCATCCGGACTACATTGACAGACTGATCAGGAATTACGTGGGGACTACTCTAGACAGAGTAGAGACCCACACGAACCCGTTGCTCACGGAGCTCCTCGAGAACAGACGTGAGCAAGACGATAGAGACAGAGACAAATACAGACGACCAGTGAACCAGGGAGACAACGACACCCCTGAAGAAGTAAGACGGAAGCGAAACCTTCGGCGACGCCAACGTCTACTTCAACAGGCTTAAAATTTCGATAATCATGCTTTTATGTTGCAGATTCCAAAAGAACCGACCAAGTGGTAAACTCAGTAAATTCAATACACAACACTTGGCCCTCAGCCAAGTGTTTTTCAGGCCTTCAGCCAGTTTCAGGGGGGCACCATGCACATTAAGTAAAGTCATTGTAAAATCAAATTAAACTCATGTCAGATATAAGAGAGTTTCAGGCCGAGAATTGGCCGAGTACTCCATATCAAACGATCAGATTTTATTCTGCTGATCGCCAATCATCAGGATGAGGAACCGCTTTAACGAGCGGGGGTGGTGGATAGGGGGGGTGAGCTTTCGAGTACGTACGAGTGCTGGGGCGTTCATCCTTCCGGGCCTCAACCTTAGGGGGTGCATGGTGGTGGATACATCAACACTATTTGAGACTATCGAAAACGAGAAATGGGACTAGCTATTATGTAATCAAGTTCTTCAATGTTCTATCACACGATGTCAGTTCAAATCTGTTATTAAGCGGTTCCTGGCGGATAATATGCGTTTTATGATTTTGATGTATTCCTATCAACCAATTTTTTACAACTTATACATTAAGTAATGTATCGTAACTTTTTGCTGATTGTTAAATTTTATTGTGCAAGTGTTTTTAACGACAAAGATTGTTTATCTTTTGTTATTTTATTTTATTAGGTATCTTATTTTTTAGTTTCATTTTATTACTGACTTGTCAAAGCATTATTGTGTAATATGACCAATTAAGATCTATCTATAAATCTTACGATACTACGTTGAAATCCAATACAAAAGTGTAAATCTAAAGCGTATTCATCTTATTGTTGGGTTCTCATAAACGTTTAATTATGCTCCTACTCTTTCTACCCCCAAAGCAGAGCAAGAAACCACCCACTCGCGGAAATTTGCATCACAATTGCGTCTACGTTCCTTATTCTTGATTTTCTCTTACACGTGATCAACACGTTTTATCTCCTTCTTCTGGAATAAATGTTTTGGTGGTTAGAAATACTCCCATGACCTATTACGGGAAATTTGCCTACCTAACGAATGATCCAGATGAAAGGACATTTTTATTGGATAGGTCGCGTAGTAAAAAAGGGTAACATTATTTTTTAAAAGGTCTTATAGTGTCTTATAATATTAGCTGATAATTTCAAAACAGAAAATTATCATCTGGTAAAAACATAAGTTCGATTTTTACTGTTATTACTCTTCAAGCTACGACGATATCGTCATGGTGATGCAGCATTCTCATATTTGGCGACGTAAGAGAAAAAGTGTATGACCCTAGAGCGATTGCCAAAGTTCTTGGCAGCACTCAAAGTAAACTACTCAAACCGTAAAAAGTAGTAAAGGGATAATAGGGTGTACTAAAAAAATAATCTGATATAGCATGGAATCTCATACTCATCATGAAATGATGACCACCAATAATTTGTATAGAACGATAACCAATGTTAAAAGGACCAGGCAGCCGGCTTATGGAGAAATGGGCTCGGTGAAATTTCATGAATTGTTAGTATATTGTAGTTGACGACTTTTTGAACAATAGTGTCCATGGGCCCAACTCAATCCTATCACTAGTTTCAGAGACGTTGAAGTTGGAAAATAGCCATTTTTAAAAGCATGTATTTCTTATTTTCTTCAATGTATCAAGAATTTTTGTCTGTGATAGTGTCCTAATGACACTAAATACCAGTCCCTCATGAGAGAGAGTTTCATTTGCTACAAGGATACTCAAAAATTAAAAGAAGCGGAACGTTGACTTGAAATAAATACTTTCCAAACATGAACTTGAACCAACAAAATATTTATAAAAAACTGTTCAGAATTATGCTATATTCAATAGTATATGACACAATTGGTACGTCTTAAACGATACACCTATAAACTAACAGTTTATTTTTACTGTGAGTTTTCATTGTATCAGGTTTTTTAGTATGAATGCATGTTATTTCGATTGATTGGCTTTTATAAAAGTCATGAAAATTGAGGGAGGGATTTTTCATATACTTATTTTGAGAAATACAGGGTGATGATGTTTTTAAGTTGAAGAGTTTGATGATAATGCGTTACCTGCTGATGATGTAATTTGCATTCGGTACAATATAACGAAAAACGTCAAATTCAGATGACAAATAAAATCGTGGAAAAAGTTTGAGGGCAGTGAAAAGGTGTTTTCTCAGTCGATGCAGGGCCTGTATACACGAAGGAGTTCACCATATTGAACATGTACTATAATGATTTAAGGTCGCTAAATAACTGCACATTCGAATTGAACTAGTCTCCATCGAAAGATCAGGTGACATTTCCTTCCCCCCCCTCACCGTTCACCAAACCTAAATCTTCCGGATTTTGATTATTGGAGTTATAAAGGACAGAGTCTATGTAAAACCCATAAGCAATAAAACCGACATAAGGGAACACATCCGAGTTGCTGCAGCGGAAATATCAGAGAAGCTCAAGGGTAGCGAAAAGGTTGTTCATTTAGTCGACGCAGGGCCTATATACGCGAAGGATGTCGCCGTTTTGAAAGTGTACTATAAATGATTGTAAATAATAACAATGTCATCGAAAATATTAGGAACCTACAATGAGTAATTAAATAAAAAACGTCGATTGAGACTTTGTCAGAAACGTCCCCTTTTGGAGATAAATGGAAATATCAATTTTTACCGATTACAAATATCTGGTGTTATACCATTTTGAAATAGGCAATTTATTAATGTAATGTGCAGCAGTAGCCCAGTACATTTTGTTTTCACTACTAATATTAGAAACATTTCTCACAGCCCTCCTCTGAAATGTTCGTATTTTCGTAACGTAGAAGTTAGAATAATTATTCAACAATATTATACCGAATGAATGAATTAGAAAAGTGTAAAATTGTACTAACAAAAAACTACTGAGAGGGGGAAAAATTAATAATTTTTATAAAAATTAAATGTTTCGAAAACGGTGAGACTTTTATACAGGGGTTTTTTTATAGCAGGTAGGGCACCCTTTGATCTACATTCTCCTTCAGTTTGACGTGGTCTTTACGGGACACCCGTATATGAAGAAAATAATGTCGGGATGAAAAAACTGATCATAGCAAGTTGACAAAACTCCTACATCCGACCAACAAACTAAAAGTAAAGGTAATATGAAGGTATCATAGAAATTTACCGGGGAAATATTTAATTACATAGTAGCCCTGTATATCATATATAAATTATATATATTTCAAAATGACTTAATATCACCTACTAACATGCAGTACAAAGTAAAATAAAATTTTATTAAATATAGGAAACAGGGGCGATCAACTTTTGACTCGGACTATAAAAAATGTTTGCATATCTTATTATTATAAACCAACCAGAAGAAAATCCAGCCAGATATTGAAATTCCTGAAAGTTGAATTATATTTCAAGTCAAGGTTCCGTTTTTTTTTTAGTTTTTGAGTATCCCTGTAGCAAATGCAACTTGCTCTCATGAGGGACTGACATTTAGTGTCATAAGAACACTATCAGGCGAAAAAATTCTTGATACGTTGATACGTTGAAGAAAATGAAAAATACATGCTTTTAAAAAATAGCTATTTTCCAACTTCAACACCCTGTATCTCTGAAACTAGTGATAGGATTGAGTTGGGCCCATAGACACTATTGTTCAGAAAGTTGTCAATTACAATATAGGTACTGACAATTCATGAAATTTCACCGAAGCCCATTTCTCCATAAGCCGGCTGCCCGGTCTTTTGAAAATTGATGCAATATTCAGTTTATCTTGGCAATCCATTCAAAAGTGGCTCTCAGCCATTAAAATGTGGCTCTCAGCCATTGAAAAACTTTGCAACCGTAGAGTAAGCTATCCCGGAAGCGTGCGAGTTTCTTTTAAATGTTTTTGAAGGCAGCTGTGAGAAATTTATCACTTCTTTTAACGACAAATTCGTAGACAAAATAGTGAGCAATTGCGATTCTATTTCAAAAGTTTAATTACCTAGTTTTAAAAATATTCTATATCCCCCATATCAATAGAAAACTCTTTGATTGCAAAATAAAATAATTGAGTTGGCAAAAGAAAGAAATTTTGATTTGCAGCAGCTGTTTTCATTTGAACTAACGTAGCAAAAATATACTGTATGAAAAAAAAAAGTAATGTCAATGAAATAGAAAAGAAATGTGATATTGAAACTACTCAAGATATTTCAGATTTGAATGGGTTTACTTTGGTAGTTGCTTGTTGTTCTTTGCAATGAAAAAATATGACTATATATTTAACGACTTTGTTGCTCACTTAAGAGATCATATGGCTCAATTTCCAAAACAAGCTATGCTTCGAAAAGATCGTGTTTTCGATTCATACGTGAAAAACTCAATAAAAAGAGGAGATACACAAGAAATCTATACACGGAGAGAAAGTAATAGATTTGCAGATTATCCATGAGAAAGTACCTATACCAAAGCAAAAAAAAGGCTTTTTTGGGAATCAGTCAATAATAATACGTTATTGCAAGGGCCCCCACTTGCGACGGCAACGGGGTCCGTGAGTCTAGGGGGCCCGCGAAGAAAAGAAAAAACAACAAAAATACCACCATATGACCTGACAGCTCGTTGACAGTGCAGAACACTGAAATACTTATTTGATTTTCCTTCATTAAAATTGATGAATAATAAACATACATTTGTTTACTTAATCTTTTACCTAAAAGTCTTCTTTAATGTTTCTCAATGATTACCAACATAGGAAACATAGAATGTGTTCTGAACGTATAAGAACAGGTATAATATTATTATAAATGCATTAATACGCATTAGTCATTTTACTATACTGCACTATCCACTGCTAGTACTGTAATGTAATCAATTAAGGTTTCCCCAAACCGACGCGGGAACGCGGGAGCGGGAACGAGATGAATCCGATACTAAAATCCATAGTGGGACATATCGGTGTGATTAGTCGTATTCCAAAATGCATACAAGCAACGAAATATGTATGGTTTATTAAATGTGCTGTTTTTATAGCAATTTGCACGGTTCCAAAGTTCCATTCCCGCTCCCGCTCCCGCGTTCCCGCGTCGGTTTGACGGAACCTTTAACCAAGGTAGTTATTATATATCTATGTGGTTATTAAATTTAAGAAGAGATAATTATAAATAAAGTTAAATTATTTATTTGCCATTATTCAAAATAAATTTTCGTTGATAATCTGAACGCTGACTCAAAATAAGGTTTAATATGTTTTAAAAAATAATTGTGATAAGGTTTAAATATCAAAACAACTAAAAGAGTATACATAAAAGGCCAACAATGTTGTTTAATCTTTGGTTCTAATGAAGGGCCCATCATGACTTCTAGCAACGGGGCCCACAGATTGATATGGGGGCCCTGGTGATTGCAGATTCTTATTCGTGGGTATGTTTTGAGAAACCAAAAGTCATGCACTGGCTATTTACCGCGATCATAATACCAGGGATCACTCTTGTGGAGACCCAAAATGAAACAGAAATAATAAAAAACCAACCCTGTATATAATTTAAAGAGAAGCTTGTAATATGAATTCCAAGGTTTTTGATGCTTGAACGGTTACATTATTGATAATTATAGGAAGTTTGGAATTTTTTAGTATTTTTGAAAAAGCTGATGCAGTAACACTCATTCATATTCAAGAAGAGTTGGTTTGTTTGACACCATTTAGATACATTGTTAAGGACTTTCTGCAAGAGAACTTGGTCCTCGTAGCAATTAATTGCCTTATACATCTTCAAATCTTCTGCAAACATCAAACAGTCTGAACTTTCAAAGCAGGTGTATATATCGTTCCCAAACAGATTGAAGAGTAGGGGAGCAAGATGTGCTCCTTGAGGAACTCCAGACAAAAATTGTATTTCTTTAGACTGGTTTTCACCTAATTTTACTCTTTGTGTATGGTACGACATAAAACTCTGAAGCCATCTTAAGAACTGGCTGCTGATCCTACTTTGCATAATTTCCCTATCAAAATGTTGTGACTGACTCTATAGAAAGCCTTGTGTATATGGAGTGAGTCCAAAAACGATATTAAGCTTTAGCTTTGGCAATAACACCACAGTATTTCAAGCTGAGACACATGCGATAAGAAGATGCATACAAATGAATGGGTATAATAGAAAACACAATATCTATATTCTATAGGACAGCAAGAGCGCAATAAAAACTGTGAATTCAGTACAAATAAAGTCGAAGCAGGTTTGGGAATGACTTCAGAGCCTCAATAAACTGGTAAATCACGTTTGTTGGTGCCTGAATGGACGCCTGAATGGACGCGATGAGGAAATCTAATGAATGAGTGGAAGAAAACAAATCACCAAACATATTGGGGCCAAATCGAAGGTCATCGACATAGCATAGCCACGGTGAGGCACCTAAGCTAATTTATCCAGTACTAGTTATGATCTCTTGTTTAGATACCTACCGAAGATACCTAATCAATCAATCAATTGTCATGAAGAACATATAAATTCTTTTGGACAAAGCAATAATTTTAATAAATTGAAAAATACTTACTAGTCAACTAACAAAATATCTGACAAATAACATTTAAATGAAAGGATTTTTCATGTACACGAAAAATTGAGATTATAAAAAATACTTAACCGAATTAAAAGGTATCAGCATACCTAATACTCTTCCAATAAATAATCAGCTCGGTTACTCAGCAAGAGGTAATCAGACTTTTTGAAATTATCAACAGTGTAATATAGGCAGGTTGGTGATTGAAAATCTTGCTACCATGTAAATAATAGACTGCTTGACTACCGTAGAGTTTGGTTTGGGTAAGTTGAAACTATTTTTTTTATTGTAGGATAGCGGATAGCCGTAATGAATTTATTTAAATGTGTTTTAATCAAGCTAACCGTCTTTACTATGAATATGACCACAAAAGTATGTAACTTATGTAAGACAAAAAATCGCTTGCATGGATCACGTGCTTTTGCTTTCGATATATACGAGGTCTGTTCAAAAAATAAGATGAATTTTCAAATTTCGCGGGCTACGTACATTAGATTATCGATTTTTTTATTTTCTTATGTTGGTACACTCATCTCTAACATATGTTCACAGTTTTGCTATATAGCACATTTATTTGTGAGAGGCATGAAAGTTAGAAGTGTTTTGCGTGTTCGGCGATTTTCTGCTGTCGAAAAACATGGATCAGAGAGTTTGCATTAAATTTTGTGTGAAAAATGGAATCAAGTGTTCCAAAACACTTGAAATGTTGAAAGTGGCATACGGTGAGTCTACTTTAAGCCAAAAAAATATTTACAAGTGGTACAAGCTTTTCACAGAAGGTCGAGAAGATGTGAACGACGACGCTCGCCCTGGACGCCCCAGCACATCAACAACCGATGAAAATGTTGAGGAAGTGAAGAAAATTGTTATGGAGAATCGTCGAATCACTATTAGAGAAGTTGCTGAGGATATCGGCAAATCGGTTGCCATGCGATTTTTTCGGAAATTTTGGTCATGAAGCGTGTGGCAGCGAAGTTTGTTCCACATTAGTTGAATTTTGACCAAAAAAATCGTCGCATGAGCATCGCTCAGGAATTTGTTGAATGACGTCAACGGCGATACAGATTTGCTTGAAAGGGTCATAACTGGTGACGAATCATGGATATATGGTTATGACATCGAAACCAAAGTCCAATCGTCCCAATGGAAGAGCCCAGGAGAGCCAAGGCCAAAAAAAGCACGCCAAGTTCGATCAAATGTGAAGGTTTTGCTGACTGTGTTTTTCGATTACCGTGGCTTAGTGCATCAGGAGTTCTTACCACATGGTCGTATGGTCAATAAGGAGTATTATCTTGAAGTTATGCGCCGCTTGCGAGAAGCATTACAAAAAAAAACGTCCGGCATCGTGGATAAACAATTCATGGCTTTTGCATCACGATAATGCACCTGCTCACTCGTCATTGCTTGTTCGTAATTTTTTGGCCAAAAACAACACCGTCATCATGCCTCAGCCACCGTATTCACCAGATTTTGACCCTACGACTTTTTCATGTTCCCAAGATTGAAGAGACCCATGAAAGGACGGCATTTTGAGACGATTGAGGAGATACAAACCGAATCGCTGAGAGAGCTCAAGAGCATACCAAAAAGTGCATGTCAGAACTGCTTTGAGGATTGGAAAAAACGTTATTATATATATTAAAACGTATTATATCTTAGGGGGGACTACTTTTAAGGGGACAAAATAGAAATTGATGACTAAATAAATATTTTTTGAGAAAAATGAAAATTCACCTTATCAAGAGGCTTTGCATGATATTATTATTGCGTACTCCACAAAAAGGGGTGCCGTATCTCAGATGGGATTCTATTAATGCGCGGTATACTGTTTTTGCTGGAGTGGACATGAGTTCATGCAACACCATTTTCACAAACAGCTGGAGGCCAGTTTTTTATTTAGATTTATGGTGTGCTCTTCAAATTTTAAATAATTTTCATTGAACACCCCTAGGAACACCTCTAGTTACGGCTCTCTATATGTAACTATTATATTGTTCGATGTTACAGACATCGCACTTAAAGTATAATATATTGGTTTTACGATTTGAGTCACACCAATTTTTTTAATTTCATCTTGTCGCAGTTGATTTTCCTTTCCAGGTCAATTGTATTTTTTTGTGCAATAAGAGTGTGCTGTCATTTGCGAAAATTGTGAATTCCCCTGAGATATCTATTCTCATCATATCATTAATAAACAATAAAAAGAGAATGGTCATATCATTAATATACAACTGAAAGAGAATGGGGCCGAGTATGGACCCTTGTCCACAGTTAACCAAAGCTTTATCAGATATAGCCGATGTTTTTTTACCATTTGCGTGCGGTTAGGTAAGACTATAGATCCATTTGTTTGAAACTTCTCTGAAGCCATAGTGGTGAATCTTAGCCAGTAGTCTTTGGTGATCAACACAATAAAAGGCTTCGGAGAAGTCGCAGAACACGACAGCAGCAGCCTCCCCGTCATTGATATTTGTGTACACTTCACACGATTTTTTTTTCTTGGAATCCGTACTAATTAGGGAATATTATTTCGTGTTTTAATAAGAATTTTGTATTCTGATAATTTTTTCAATTAGTTTAGCTGGTGCGGGTATAAAAGAAATCGGCCGGAAATTTGCTGTCTTGGGCTCCTCCTTTATGTGAGGGAATTACAATGGCAGTTTTTAGCAACTCAGGAAAAATGCCTTTCTTATGGCATGTTTTCAAGAACTCTATATAGAAATTTCGTCAATTCCATGAGTTTTCTTGTTTGTAATTGATATGACTTATTTTAATTTGGTCCAGTAGTTTCTGATTTTTTCTGTTGTTTTATTTCTTTCAGATCATTCACAATATTCCAGCTGGTTTTGGATTTATATTCCTATTTTCAATTTTATTTCTGCAGTAGCTTTCCTTAGCGGCTTTGATCAGTGTCCTATAGATCCTTCGATAGTTAGTAAAATATGTTCGGAAAAAATCGCGTTAGTATATTTCCTCATGCTATGCAAGCATCTTAAGTTTTGTCCTGACTTTTTAATCCCTGCGGTAAATAACTGTTTTGTTTTTCGTTTACCTTTGAGTTTTTGTGTTGGGAAGGAATCATAGAAAAGTGATACAAGATGTCCATGAAAAGTTTCGAATGTTTTCTCTAAGTATATAATACTATTCCACTAATGCTTATTTCACTCAAGATCTTGACTTACGATCAATACTATCCGACTTATGCAGTGCAAGTTGTCTTCTCTTGTTGTACTACATATCATGAGGAAGTAATTCAAAGATATGATATGGAAGTGATTAGATGAGTGAGGAACTGGATAACAAAGAAAAACAAAGAAATGGAAAAAGTGCTGAATATTGTTCAATAAGCACTAAAACGTATTATTAGCGTTGGATGCGAGAAACACAAGATTTTATCGAGTTATACTCCAATATTTGATTGGAACAGTGGAAAATTAATGGGAAAATAGAGAATTGAAAATAGCGAATGTGGGGAGAAGTATGACGTCAACGATTTCGCAGGTTTCTATTCTGGGACCAACACGTGTCATGTATTCTAGCAACAACTGGGACAAAATGTAATGACGATGATATGTTCTGCAAATTATGTAACTAAGCTAATGAAATCCAAAAATTATGAATACTGATGACTTAAAAACATACTCGGAAACACAAAGGTAAAAATAATGAGACACGAACTTTTTTAGGACATTATAGCAATTTTCATTCTATTCTAAAGACGTCTCTTGTTATTCCTATACATAAAGGTGGTGTTATAATAACTTTTTTAATTATATTTATATATATATATATATATATATAATCTATCGTAGAACATGAAAATTGACTAATACGGCTATTCGACTCAATATACATTTTTAAATTGAAAGAAATGAGGACATTTGTAAAAAAATGACACTTGTATTATCATTTTCAAAATTCATATTGAAATCACTAGTTAGTATGACTGAGAATTAACTGGCAATCCTTATAGTACTAAATTTGAATTTTCAAAAATAAATTATATCAGATATTGGTGATCGGTACAAAAAAAAACAAGATACATATTGATAGATTCACAAAAACAATGAAAATTCGAAAACTTTCTCTGCCAAAAGCTAATCGAATTCATCAATATTGAAGAATGGTGAATATAAGTGAGTATATCGGTACTACCATGAGTCTTCAATATTTAAAGGCCATAGTATTATAGGTATCCTGGAATTTACAATGTTTCATAATTTTTTAAACAATGTTCTGTTAAAGAATATATAATGGGAAAGTATACTCTCCTTAAAAATATCAAATTTCCTCAAATATCAAATTTCTTTATTATCTGTTCTTTCTAAGGTCATAGAAGAAATTGTAAAAACAGGATTCTGTTGATTTCATTGAAAATATGAACAGCATGTTCATAAAGTCAGTTGTGGAATCATCTGCGACTGAAAGTTGGAATTTAGTCGCTATTTTCCATCGTACAAGATAACCTCTCTTGGAAGGGATTCATGTTTTAAAGAGAAACATTCTCAATTAAAAATGTATTGATTCAATTTTCAATTGAGAATGTTTCTCTTTAAAATAGGATTCTGTTGTTATTGCAGCACCAAAACATTTTGAACAATGCACAATTCGGATTCCAGACTGGTAAAAACACAAATTATTTTTTTGGAAATGGTGTATCTAGGGATACATGGTGTTCTGTCAATCACGGAGTACTATTCCAAAAGCTACAACGTTATGGATATGGGATGTAAGCTACAATTGGTTCGAGTAATACCTCTCTGACAGGAAGCAACTAGTTAAAATGGAAGAGACCAACTCCTAATTATGTAATATCAGGAGTGGCGTTCCACAAGGTTCAGTCCTTGGGCCAGTATTATTCCTAATATATACAAATGAGTTAGCCAGTATTAAAAATACAGGAACAAGTCACACTGTTTGCTGACGACACGACACTGATGTGAAAGGATTCTAATATTGAGTTACTGAAATCAAACATGGAAGATGATTTGAAGAAGGTCAATCACTGGTGCCACTCAAAACATCTCTACTTCAACGCAAAGAAAGCTAGCACACTAACTTTCAGATTCATTCATGAACCTCTTATATTTGACACCATAACCATTGAAAATAAAGCCTTTACCAAATCTTGGCGTTGAAATTGACATTAATATAAGATTCCATATTCAAATTCAAAGTCTCAAAAGGAAACTGGCCGCAGGCTGCTTTGCAGTGAGGGTTGTTTCTGAGGAGCTGGGTTGATCCAATCACACCTGACATATGGTATTGCATTTTGGGGATATTGCAGCACACGATTGTTCAAATTTGTTTTTGTTCTGCAGAAACGAGCAGTCAGATTTACGTGTAGAGCTGAATACACCGACCATTGTAAACCTTTATTTTTAAACACAAAATTCTGACACCAACCTCAATTATTATATATGAAACTCTATGTTTTGAGCATGAGCAAGCCTAACATTTTTGATACTGAACGCACTTGAACAAACTATTATACTCGCATATAACCATTCCTTGTTTAGAACTACTTGATGAAAAATTATATAATGTATGAGAGTAAAAAAATATATAATAATTTGCCCCCCAGTTTGATAGAAATCCCCAGACAACACAATTTTCGAAAAAAACTCAATGAAATTCGGAGGATTTGCATAAGATATTAAACTGCGTTTTTTGACGTATAACTCAAGTTCATGCAACTCCAGTTTCACCGGAAGTGACTATAACTTTCGATTTTTAAATGGGATACCTGGTATATTTTTAGCTCTTTTGCCTCCATTTGCTATTCTGAATAGAACCATGTATCATGTGTCACTTTTTTAATCTAGAGTACTATGGATACGTTCAAATCACTAATTACAGTCCTAAAATTTTAGGAAAATACAACATTTGACAGAAAACAGTAATTTCTGTCAAATGTATGTGCTATGAGAAATTACTAATTTTTATCAAATGGCAACATGGTGTCGTGTTAATAATAATAATAATAATAATAATAATAATAATAATAATAATAATAATAATAATAATAATAATAATAATAATAATAATAATAATAATAATAATAATAATAATAATAATAATAATAATAATAATAATAATAATAATAATAATAATAATAATAATAATAATAATAATAATAATAATAATAATAATAAAGTCGGAGACCGAGGGATTCATAATGGCCTTCCAGGATGGTGTCTTCAACACCCTCGTCTACCGTAGTCGCGTGATGGGTATAGACGTCCCTGACACCCGATGCAGGGCATGTCGTGGGGCACCTGAGACCGTAATGCATTTGCTATCAGCATGCCCATCTTATGCGGTCTCAGCCTATATCCACAGGCATAACGCGGCGCTACGAGTGTTATACTACCATCTACGACACTCGTACGGTATAGACGAGACACCGGTGTTGCCTTATGTTCCGGGGGATATTGAGTCCGTGGTGGAGAATGAGAGGTGCCGGATCTATTGGAACTACTCATTCCCCACCCTCAGGCAAATACAAGCCAATAAGCCTGATGTTGTCCTCCTCGACCACCAAAGTAGAACGATATTCGTCATGGAGTTTTCCGCTCCAGGCGAAATGAATATCGTTCGAAAAGAGGAGGAAAAACGGACTAAATATCGAGATCTTCTCTTTGAACTCCGCAGGTTATATCCGGACCATTCTGTCAAAATGGTGGTTCTGATCATAGGAGTCCTTGGTGGAATGATGGACACACTGCTCTCCAACTTGAAGATAATACCTGCTTGCCGTAATATGGCAGAAATCTTAGCAGCAAGAATGCAGAAGGCCTTCATCCTTGGTTCGCTCCGTCTACTCAGGGCACATGATTCTCGGACCCAATAGTCACTCACCCTACGGACGTAGGGAGTGGTTATTGGGGTTAACGACACCAGCGCGCCCTCCGGATGTATCGGAGCACCGGAGACAGGGCCTGACTGGTACATTCCCAACGGGAAAAAAAAAAAAAAAAAAATAATAATAATAATAATAATAATAATAATAATAATAATAATAATAATAATAATAATAATAATAATAATAATAATAATAATAATAATAATAATAATAATAATAATAATAATAATAATAATAATAATAATAATAATAATAATAATAATAATCCTACATCATCTGGATGCCGGAGAGACGTATACTTACCTAGGGGTGGAGCAACGCCACTCCCAAGAGGTATTCACAGTTAAGAACTCTCTCCGCGGCAAGTATCAGCATAAACTCCGACAGATCTGGTCATCAGAACTGTCGGGGAAGAACAAAGTTGCTGCAACCAATATGCTTGCCGTTCCGATCCTTCTTTACTCTTTCGGAGTAATGAAGTGGACTAAGGAAGAGCTGCGACAACTCGACGTTAAAACTCGCAAAATGATGCATCTCAATAGGATCTTGCATCCTAAATCGTCCGTTCCACAGTTATACTTTTCCAGACAACGGGGAGAACGTGGACTTTTGAGTTTGGAGTGTCTGCATAACAGAATGGTTCTGGATGGGGCCTGTAAAGTCATCCGGAGTTCAGATCCCCTTCTCTGCATGGTCCGCGACCATGAAAAAGCAGGGATTGGAGCATTTCTTTTTAAGGCAGCAACCCGTGCGGCCGATGAACTCGGTCTCGTATTCGACACTGAACGGGCTAACCCAAACTCTGTCACCGAGTTGGGACCCGTTCAGCAAAAAGCTCACATCAAAGCTGCGGAGACAGAGGTCCTGCTACAGCTACATATGGATAAGCCAATGCATGGTGTCTTCTTTCACAACATCGAAGACATTGGCTTATCCAAAAGCTTGACCTTTGCCTTCCTCAGGTCGAGTGAGCTAAAGTCGGAGACCGAGGGATTCATAATGGCTTGCCAGGATGGTGTCTTCAACACCCTTGTCTACCGTAGTCGCGTGATGGGTATAGACGTCCCTGACACCCGATGCAGGGCATGTCGTGGGGCACCTGAGACCGTAATGCATCTGCTATCAGCATGCCCATGTTATGCGGTCTCAGCCTATATCCACAGGCATAACGCGGCTTTACGAGTGTTGTACTACCATCTACGACACTCATACGGTATAGACGAAACACCGGTGTTGCCTTATGTTCCGGGGAATATTGAGTCCGTGGTGGAGAATGAGAGGTGCCGAATCTATTGGAACTACTCATTCTTCACCCTCAGGCAAATACAAGCCAATAAGCCTGATGTTGTCCTCCTCGACCACCAAAGTAAAACGATATTCGTCGTGGAGTTTTCCGCTCCAGGCGAAATGAATATCGTTCGAAAAGAGGAGGAAAAACGGACTAAATATCGAGATCTTCTCTTTGAACTCCGCAGGTTGTATCCGGACCATTCTGTCAAAATGGTGGTTCTGATTATAGGAGTCCTTGGTGGAATGATGGACACACTGCTCTCTAACTTGAAAATAATACCGGCTTGCCGTAATATGGCAGAAATCTTAGCAGCAAGAATGCAGAAGGCCGTTATACTTGGTTCGCTCCGTCTACTCAGGGCACACGATTCTCGGACCCAATAATTACTCACCCTACGGACGTAGGGAGTGGTTATTGGGGTTAACGACACCAGCGCGCCCTCCGGATGGATCGGAGCACCGGAGACAGGGCCTGACTGGTACACTCCTAAGGAGAAAAAAAAAAATAATAATAATAATAATAATAATAATAATAATAATAATAATAATAATAATAATAATAATAATAATAATAATAATAATAATAATAATAATAATAATAATAATAATAATAATAATAATAATAATAATAATAATAATAATAATAATAATAATAATAATAATAATAATAATAATAATAATAATAATAATAATAATAATAATAATAATAATAATAATAATAATAATAATAATAATAATAATAATAATAGGCAGGGGGGGGTCAACCAACACCTAAGGCCCTGGTGAGTAGCGACACCACCTACCCGAGCAAAGGATGCAAAATCGGACCGGCAGCTCATGCGCATCCGGGAGGGAAAAAGCAACTTTCCCTCCGGTGTCGGCCGTGGGTTTACTGGGTTAACCCCCCAGTAAACTCTACTACTCGGTTCCCAACAATCGAGGAAGAGGCCCCCACAACCGACCCCCTCGGATTAGGGGTCAAAGGCAAGGTGGTGGGGCCAACGATGATTTGCCAAATGATGACGACCGCGATAACAACGGACGCTTTGAGTGGACGGACGAATTAAGGGACGGACTTCTGCATTGCTACGAGAGCAGTGAGCCCGCCCGGAGAGGATACATGGCGAGAATGCATGCTCTGTGGTGTGAGAGACACCCAGAGCATGCAACGTTTTCCGCACAAAATCTCAGGGATTATGTATCCCATCTTCGGGCTCGAGGCTACGTTAGAGCTCCTCCTCAGCCAGTTATCGAAGTGGCAGATATGCCACGTGTCGGTTTGGCTGTGGAGGAGAATCGCATTGTTCAACTGATGGAGGATATCAGAACCCGCAGGGCGCTTCACAATATGAAGCCCCTGAAGCCGCAAGAACTGGCACGGGTGGATGCGGAGATTGGCGATGTTCTTCCAGAAGAGGCTGACATCTGGCAGATTAATACTGTCGTGTACGACGCCGCTCATGCTCTATCCCAAACGGAGAGGAGGGACACCACCGCTCTGTTAGGGAGGCATGAACGACGTGTACACAAGATGGAAGCCAAGATCAAGTCGGCGAGACAACACGCGTCTCGTATCCAGTGTGTGGTGGACTTCGTGGCGGCCAATAGGCCTTTCACGCCCGCAGTGCGGCGAATTGCCGCAAAACTGAGACGAGCTCACCACACATTAAATCAAGGTGTGCTGTTCACCATCAAACAGCACTGCCTTGATAGGATACGAATGCTAGTGGCTGCAAACAAGTCACTAGTGAGGCGGGCGAGAGGTATCGCGGAAAACATAAAGTTCCGCGATAAACCTTCTCGCTTATTCCAAGAGCCTCCACGTGTTGTCGATAACCCGCCGGCTGCAGATCGGGTGGAAACATTCTGGAAGAATATCTATGAGTATCCGCAACCACTCAATGTAGATACTCCAGCCCTAGCGCAGTTCGAAGCATTTTGCAGGAGGCTTCGGCAGCCTGAGCTCAATGATCTGCGCATTCCGATAACCACGGAAGAAGTACGAGGGGCCCTAAAAGACTCTAAGAATTTCGCTGCTCCAGGCCCTGATGGGTTGAATAACTATTGGTGGAAAAAGTTTCCAACAACCCACCGCCATCTGGCCAGAGTTTTCAACTCATGGCTAGATGGGGAGCAGCAGATTCCAGAGTGGTTTGTCGAGGGGCGAACCGTGCTCATCCCCAAAAACGGAGATTTGTCTGATCCAAAGAATTACAGGCCGATAACATGCTTGAATGCGTGTTATAAGGTGTTTACGCGCATCTTATACACGCGCATTCTCTCCGCAGTTGATCCGGTGTATGAACGGATAAATGAGCAAAGAGGGTCAAAGAAAGGGGTCGCCGGGTGCAAGGAGAACCTGCTCATCGATAGATGTATCACGCAGGATTCCGTGCAGTATAAGCGTAACCTTTCGATGGCCTGGATCGATTACCGCAAGGCATTTGATACAACATCACATGAGTTAATCATGCATTTGCTCAGATGCCTTGAGGTACCCGGTCAAATAGTGGGATGCATTGGACAACTGATGCCGCTCTGGAGGACTCGCTTCACCATAAGATCTGGTAGAGACATAGTCCAAACAGAGCAGGCCATCATTAGAAGAGGTGTGTTTCAGGGAGACTCCCTTAGCCCTCTTCTCTTCTGCATCTCACTATTGCCATTGTCCGTTGCGCTCAGGAATACCCGTGGGTACAACTGCGGCACCCCCAGCAACCGGAGGCATAATGTCACCCATCTGTTTTACATGGATGACCTCAAATTGTATGCCTCTGGAGAAAGGGACCTACATCAGTCCCTTAGGGTGGTGGAAGAATATACGCATGCTATCGGTATGGAATTTGGGATCGACAAATGTGCCACGATGCGAGGAATACGGAGAGGATGTCCAGCTCGTAGACGGAAGCATCCTACATCATCTGGATGCCGGAGAGACTTATACCTACCTTGGGGTGGAACAACGCCGCTCCCAAGAGGTATTTGCAGTTAAAAACTCTCTCCGCGGCAAGTATCAGCATAAACTCCGACAGATCTGGTCATCAGAACTGTCGGGGAAGAACAAAGTTGCTGCAACTAATATGCTTGCCGTTCCGATCCTTCTTTACTCTTTCGGAGTGATGAAGTGGACTAAGGAAGAGCTGCGACAACTTGACGTTAAGACTCGCAAAATGATGCATCTCAATAGGAGCTTGCATCCTAAATCGTCCGTTCCACGGTTATACTTTTCCAGACAACGGGGAGGCCGTGGACTTTTGAGTTTGAAGTGTCTGCATAACAGAATGGTTCTGGATGGGGCCTGTAAAGTCATCAGGAGTTCAGATCCCCTTCTCTGCATGGTCCGCGACCATGAGAAAGCAGGGATTGGAGCATTCCTTTTTAAGGCAGCTACCCGTGCGGCCGATGAACTCGGTCTCGTTTTCGACACTGAACGGGCTAACCCAAACTCTGTCACCGAGTTGGGACCCGTTCAACAAAAAGCTCAGATAAAAGCTGCGGAGGCAGAGGTCCTGCTACAGCTACATATGGATAAGCCAATGCATGGTGTCTTCTTTCATAACATCGAAGACCTTGGCTTATCCAAAAGCTTGACCTTTGCCTTCCTCAGGTCGAGTGAGCTAAAGTCGGAGACCGAGGGATTCATAATGGCCTGCCAGGATGGTGTCTTCAACACCCTTGTCTACCGTAGTCGCGTGATGGGTATAGACGTCCCTGACACCCGATGCAGGGCATGTCGTGGGGCACCTGAGACCGTAATGCATTTGCTATCAGCATGCCCATCTTATGCGGTCTCAGCCTATATCCACAGGCATAACGCGGCGCTACGAGTGTTGTACTACCACCTACGACACTCGTACGGTATAGACGAGACACCGGTGTTGCCTTATGCTCCGGGGGATATTGAGTCCGTGGTGGAGAATGAGAGATGCCGAATCTATTGGAACTACTCATTCCCCACCCTCAGGCAAATACAAGCCAATAAGCCTGATGTTGTCCTCCTCGACCACCAAAGTAGAACGATATTCGTCATGGAGTTTTCCGCTCCAGGCGAAATTAATATCGTTCGAAAAGAGGAGGAAAAACGGACTAAATATCGAGATCTTCTCTTTGAACTCCGCAGGTTATATCCGGACCATTCTGTCAAAATGGTGGTTCTGATTATTGGAGTCCTTGGTGGAATGATGGACACACTGCTCTCCAATTTGAAAATAATACCTGCTTGCCGTAATATGGCAGAAATCTTAGCAGCAAGAATGCAGAGGGCCGTTATACTTGGTTCGCTTCGTCTACTCAGGGCACACGATTCTCGGACCCAATAATCACTCACCCTACGGATGTAGGGAGTGGTTATTGGGGTTAACGACACCAGCGCGCCCTCCGGATGGGTCGGAGCACCGGAGACAGGGCCTGACTGGTACACTCCTAAGGAAAAAAAAAAAAATAATAATAATAATAATAATAATAATAATAATAATAATAATAATAATAATAATAATAATAATAATAATAATAATAATAATAATAATAATAATAATAATAATAATAATAATAATAATAATAATAATAATAATAATAATAATAATAATAATAATAATAATAATAATAATAATAATAATAATAATAATAATAATAATAATAATAATAATAATAATAATAATAATAATAATAATAATAATAACAATAATAATAATAATAATAATAATAATAACCCGCCGGATGTCGGGGCGTGACGCAGTGGTTAGAGTGTCCGACTCTGAGTCGAAAGGTCCAGAGTTCGAATCCTAGTTGGGCTGGGATTTTTTAGTTTAATTTATCCGATTAAATTATTAAAATCCCGTGGCTCGACTAGGGTGAGTCCTGCACGATTCACTGTTG
Source organism: Chrysolina oricalcia (assembly GCA_944452925.2). NCBI lineage: Eukaryota > Metazoa > Arthropoda > Insecta > Coleoptera > Chrysomelidae > Chrysolina > Chrysolina oricalcia. The sequence goes on from OX101820.2 coordinate 31,509,649, forward strand.
CGTTCCAATTAACAGTGCTGCTCCTAAGGTGGCGTATGGAGTTAGTAACAAGGCCTATAAAGAACACATGGCTAATGACCACAGCAGTCGATGCCAAAACACCAAGGAAAAAAAAAAAATAACCCGCCGGCTGCTGATCGGGTAGAAACCTTCTGGAAGAACATCTATGAGTTTCCGCAACCACTCAATGTAGACACTCCAGCCCTAGCGCAGTTCGAAGCTTACTGCAGGACGCTTCGACAGCCTGAGCACAATGATCTGCGCAATCCGATAACCACGGAAGAAGTTCGAGGGGCCCTCAAAGGCTCAAAGAACTTTGCTGCTCAAGGCCCTGATGGGTTGAATAATTATTGGTGGAAAAAGTTTCCAACAACCCACCGCCATCTGGCAAGAGTTTTTAACTCATGGCTAGATGGGGAGCAGCAGATTCCGGAGTGGTTTGTCGAGGGGAGAACCCCCAAGAACGGAGATTTGTCTGATCCAAAGAATTACAGGCCGATAACATGCTTGAATGCGTGCTATAAGTTGTTTACGCACATCTTATACACGCGCATTCTCTCCGCAGTTGATCCGGTGTATGAACGGATATATGAGCAAAGAGGGTCAAAGAAAGGGGTCGCCGGCTGCAAGGAGAACCTGCTCATCGATAGACGTATCACGCAGGACTCCATGCAGTATAAGCGTAACCTTTCGATGGCCTGGATTGATTACCGCAAGGCATTTGATACAACATCGCATGAGTTAATCATGCATTTGCTCAGATGTCTTGAGGTACCCAATCAAATAGTGAGATGCATTGGACAACTGATGCCACTCTGGAGGACTCGCTTCACCATAAGATCTGGTAGAGACATAGTCCAAACAGAGCAGGTCATCATTAGAAGAGGCGTGTTTCAGGGAGACTCCCTCAGCCCTCTTCTCTTCTGCATCTCACTATTGCCATTGTCCGTTGTACTCAGGAATACCCGTGGGTACAACTGCGGCACCCCCAGCAACCGGAGGCATAAAGTCACCCATCTGTTTTACATGGATGACCTCAAATTATATGCCTCTGGAGAAAGGGACCTACATCAGTCCCTTAGGGTGGTGGGAGAGTACACGCATGCTATCGGAATGGAATTTGGGATCGACAAATGTGCCACGGTTCATCTCAAAAGAGGACGATGCGAGGAATACGGAGAGGATGTCCAGCTCGTAGACGGAAGCATCCTACATCATCTGGATGCCGGAGAGACGTATACTTACCTAGGGGTGGAGCAACACCACTCCCAAGAGGTATTCACAGTTAAGAACTCTCTCCGCGGCAAGTATCAGCATAAACTCCGACAGATCTGGTCATCAGAACTGTCGGGGAAGAACAAAGTTGCTGCAACCAATATGCTTGCCGTTCCGATCCTTCTCTACTCTTTCGGAGTAATGAAGTGGACTAAGGAAGAGCTGCGACAACTCGACGTTAAAACTCGCAAAGTGATGCATCTCAATAGGTGCTTGCATCCTAAAAAGCAGGGATTGGAGCATTTCTTTTTAAGGCAGCAACCCGTGCGGCCGATGAACTCGGTCTCGTATTCGACACTGAACGGGCTAACCCAAACTCTGTCACCGAGTTGGGACCCGTTCAGCAAAAAGCTCACATCAAAGCTGCGGAGACAGAGGTCCTGCTACAGCTACATATGGATAAGCCAATGCATGGTGTCTTCTTTCACAACATCGAAGACCTTGGCTTATCCAAAAGCTTGACCTTTGCCTTCCTCAGGGCGAGTGAGCTAAAGTCGGAGACCGAGGGATTAATAATGGCCTGCCAGGATGGTGTCTTCAACACCCTCGTCTACCGTAGTCGCGTGATGGGTATAGACGTCCCTGACACCCGATGCAGGGCATGTCGTGGGGCACCTGAGACCGTAATGCATTTGCTATCAGCATGCCCATCTTATGCGGTCTCAGCCTATATCCACAGGCATAACGCGGCGCTACGAGTGTTATACTACCATCTACGACACTCGTACGGTATAGACGAGACACCGGTGTTGCCTTATGTTCCGGGGGATATTGAGTCCGTGGTGGAGAATGAGAGGTGCCGGATCTATTGGAACTACCCATTCCCCACCCTCAGGCAAATACAAGCCAATAAGCCTGATGTTGTCCTCCTCGACCACCAAAGTAGAACGATATTCGTCATGGAGTTTTCCGCTCCAGGCGAAATGAATATCGTTCGAAAAGAGGAGGAAAAACGGACTAAATATCGAGATCTTCTCTTTGAACTCCGCAGGTTATATCCGGACCATTCTGTCAAAATGGTGGTTCTGATCATAGGAGTCCTTGGTGGAATGATGGACACACTGCTCTCCAACTTGAAGATAATACCTGCTTGCCGTAATATGGCAGAAATCTTAGCAGCAAGAATGCAGAAGGCCGTCATCCTTGGTTCGCTCCGTCTACTCAGGGCACATGATTCTCGGACCCAATAGTCACTCACCCTACGGACGTAGGGAGTGGTTATTGGGGTTAACGACACCAGCGCGCCCTCCGGATGTATCGGAGCACCGGAGACAGGGCCTGACTGGTACATTCCCAACGGAAAAAAAATAATAATAATAATAATAATAATAATAATAAATAGGCAGGGAGGTCAACCAACACCTAAGGCCCTGGTGAGTTGCGACACCACCTACCCGAGCAAAGGATGCAAAATCGGACCGGCAGCTCATGCGCATCCGGGAGGGAAAATGCATCTTTCCCTCCGGTGTCGGCCGTGGGTTTACTGGGTTAACCCCCCAGTAAACACTTTTACTCGGTTCCAAATAATCGGGGAAGAGGCCCCCACAACCGACCCCCTCGGATTAGGGGTCAAAGGCAAGGTGGTGGGGCCAACAACGATGATTTGCCTAATGACGACAACCGCAATGACAACGGACGCTTTGAGTGGACGGATGGATTAAGGGATAGACTTCTGTATTGCTATGAGAGCAGTGAGCCCACCCGGAGAGGATACATGTCAAGGATGCATGCTCTTTGGTGTGAGAGACACCCAGAGCATGCCGCCGTTTCCGCCCAAAATCTCAGGGATTATGTATCTCCGGGCTCGAGGCTATGTTAGAGCTCCTCCTCAGCTGATTAACGAAGTGGCAGATATGCCACGTGTCGGTCTGGCTGCAGAGGAGGCTCGCATCATACTACCAATGGAGGACATCAGAACCCGCAGGGCGCTTCACAATATGAAGCCCTTGAAGCCGCAAGAACTAGCACGGGTGGATGCGGAGATTGGCGATGTTCTTCCAGAAGAGGCCAACATCTGGCAGATCAATTCTGTCGTGTACGACGCCGCTCGTGCAATATCCCAGACGGAGAGGAGGGACACCACCGCTCTGGTAGGGAGGCATGAACGACGCGTTCACAAGATGGAGCTAAGATAAAGTCGGCGAGACAACACGCGTCTCGTATCCAGTGTGTGGTGGACTACATGTCGGCCAATAGGCCTTTCACGCCGGCAGTGCGGCGAATTGCTGCAAGGCTAAGACGTGCTCACCACACATTGAATCAAGGCGTGCTGTTTACCATAAAACAGCACTCTCTTGATAGGATACGAATGCTAGTGGCTGCAAAGAAGTCACTAGTGAGGCGGGCGAGAAGTATCGCGAAAAACATAAAGTTCCGCGATAAACCATCCCGCTTATTCCAAGAGCCTCCACGTGTTGTCGATAACCCGCTGGCTGCTGATCGGGTAGAAACCTTCTGGAAGAACATCTATGAGTTTCCGCAACCACTCAATGTAGACACTCCAGCCCTAGCGCAGTTCGAAGCTTACTGCAGGACGCTTCGGTAGCCTGAGCACAATGATCTGCGCAATCCGATAACCACGGAAGAAGTTCGAGGGGCCCTCAAAGGCTCAAAGAACTTTGCTGCTCCAGGCCCTGATGGGTTGAATAACTATTGGTGGAAAAGTTTCCAACAACCCACCGCCATCTGGCTAGAGTTTTTAACTCATGGCTAGATGGGGAGCAGCAGATTCCGGAGTGGTTTGTCGAGGGGCGAACCGTGCTCATCCCCAAGAACGGAGATTTGTCTGATCCAAAAAATTACAGGCCGATAACATGCTTGAATGCGTGCTATAAGTTGTTTACGCGCATCTTATACACGCGCATTCTCTCCGCAGTTGATCCGGTGTATGAACGGATATATGAGCAAAGAGGGTCAAAGAAAGGGGTCGCCGGCTGCAAGGAGAACCTGCTCATTGATAGATGTATCACGCAGGACTCAGTGCAGTGTAAGCGTAACCTTTCGATGGCCTGGATCGATTACCGCAAGGCATTTGATACAACATCGCGTGAGTTATTCATGCACTTGCTCAGATGTCTTGAGGTACCCGATCAAATAGTAGAGACATAGTCCAAACAGAGCAGGTCATCATTAGAAGAGGCGTGTTTCAGGGAGACTCCCTCAGCCCTCTTCTCTTCTGCATCTCACTATTGCCATTGTCCGTTGTACTCAGGAATACCCGTGGGTACAACTGCGGCATCCCCAGCAACCGCAGGCATAAAGTCACCCATCTGTTTTACATGGATGACCTCAACTTATATGCCTCTGGAGAAAAGGACCTACATCAGTCCCTAAGGGTGGTGGAAGAAAATACGCATGCTATCGGAATGGAATTTGGGATCGACAAATGTGCCACGGTTCATCTCAAAAGAGGACGATGCGGGAAATACGGAGAGGATGTCCAGCTCGTAGACGGAAGCATCCTACATCTTCTGGATGCCGGAGAGACTCATACTTACCTAGGGGTGGCGCAACGCCGCTCCCAAGAGGTAATCACAGTTAAGAACTCTCTCCGCGGAAATAATCAGCATAAACTCCGACAGATCTGGTCATCAGAACTATCGGGGAAGAACAAAGTTGCTGCAACTAATATACTTGCCGTTCCGATCCTTCTCTACTCCTTCGGAGTGATGAAGTGGACTCAGGAAGAGCTGCGACAACTCGACGTAAAAACTCGCAAAATGATGCATCTCAATAGGAGCTTGCATCCTAAATCGTCCGTTCCACGGTTATACTTTCCCAGACAACGGGAAGGCCGTAGACTTTTGAGTTTGGAGTGTCTGCATAACAGAATGGTTCTGGATGGGGCCTGTAAAGTCATCAGGAGTTCAGATCCTCTTCTCTGCATGGTTCGCGACCATGAAAAAGCAGGGATTGGAGCATTTCTCTTTAAGGCAGCAACCCGTGCAGCCGATGAACTTGGTCTCGTATTCGACACTGAACGGGCTAACCCAAACTCTGTCACCGAGTTGGGACCCGTTCAGCAAAAAGCTCACATCAAAGCTGCGGAGACAGAGGTCCTGCTACAGCTACATATGGATAAGCCAATGCATGGTGTCTTCTTTCACAACATCGAAGACCTTGGCTTATCCAAAAGCTTGACCTTTGCCTTCCTCAGGTCGAGTGAGCTAAAGTCGGAGACCGAGGGATTCATAATGGCCTGCCAGGATGGTGTCTTCAACATCCTCGTCTACCGTAGTCGCGTGATGGGTATAGGCGTCCCTGACACCCGATGCAGGGCATGTCGTGGGGCACCTGAGATCGTAATGCATTTGCTATCAGCATGCCCAGCTTATGCGGTCTCAGCCTATATCCACAGGCATAACGCGGCGCTACGAGTGTTGTACTACCATCTAAGACACTCATACGGTATAGACGAGACACCGGTGTTGCCTTATGTTCCGGGGGATATTGAGTCCGTGGTGGAGAATGAGAGGTGCCGAATCTATTGGAACTACTCATTCCCCACCCCCAGGCAAATACAAGCCAATAAGCCTGATGTTGTCCTCCTCGACCATCAAAGTAAAACGATATTCGTCGTGGAGTTTTCCGCTCCAGGCGAGATGAATATCGTTAGGAAAGAGGAGGAAAAACGGACTAAATATCGAGATCTTCTCTTTGAACTCCGCAGGTTGTATCTGGACCATTCTGTCAAAATGGTGGTTCTGATTATAGGAGTCCTTGGTGGAATGATGGACACACTGCTCTCTAATTTGAAGTTGATACCGGCCTGCCGTAATATGGCACAAATCCTAGCCGCTCGAATGCAGAAGTCCGTCATCCTTGGTTCACTTCGTCTGCTCAGAACACATGATTCTCGGACCCAATAATCACTCACCCTACGGACGTAGGGAGTGGTTATTGGGGTTAACGACACCAGCGCGCCCTCCGGATGTATCGGAGCACCGGAGACAGGGCCTGACTGGTACATTCCCAACGGAAAAAAAAAAAATAATAATAATAATAATAAATAGGCAGGGAGGTCAACCAACACCTAAGGCCCTGGTGAGTTGCGACACCACCTACCCGAGCAAAGGATGCAAAATCGGACCGGCAGCTCATGCGCATCCGGGAGGGAAAATGCATCTTTCCCTCCGGTGTCGGCCGTGGGTTTACTGGGTTAACCCCCCAGTAAACACTTTTACTCGGTTCCAAATAATCGGGGAAGAGGCCCCCTCAACCGACCCCCTCGGATTAGAGGTCAAAGGCAAGGTGGTGGGGCCAACAACGATGATTTGCCTAATGACGACAACCGCAATGACAACGGACGCTTTGAGTGGACGGATGGATTAAGGGATAGACTTCTGTATTGCTATGAGAGCAGTGAGCCCACCCGGAGAGGATACATGTCAAGGATGCATGCTCTTTGGTGTGAGAGACACCCAGAGCATGCCGCCGTTTCCGCCCAAAATCTCAGGGATTATGTATCTCCGGGCTCGAGGCTATGTTAGAGCTCCTCCTCAGCTGATTAACGAAGTGGCAGATATGCCACGTATCGGTCTGGCTGCAGAGGAGGCTCGCATCATACTACCAATGGAGGACATCAGAACCCGCAGGGCGCTTCACAATATGAAGCCCTTGAAGCCGCAAGAACTAGCACGGGTGGATGCGGAGATTGGCGATGTTCTTCCAGAAGAGGCCAACATCTGGCAGATCAATTCTGTCGTGTACGACGCCGCTCGTGCAATATCCCAGACGGAGAGGAGGGACACCACCGCTCTGGTAGGGAGGCATGAACGACGCGTTCACAAGATGGAGCTAAGATAAAGTCGGCGAGACAACACGCGTCTCGTATCCAGTGTGTGGTGGACTACATGTCGGCCAATAGGCCTTTCACGCCGGCAGTGCGGCGAATTGCTGCAAGGCTAAGACGTGCTCACCACACATTGAATCAAGGCGTGCTGTTTACCATAAAACAGCACTCTCTTGATAGGATACGAATGCTAGTGGCTGCAAAGAAGTCACTAGTGAGGCGGGCGAGAAGTATCGCGAAAAACATAAAGTTCCGCGATAAACCTTCCCGCTTATTCCAAGAGCCTCCACGTGTTGTCGATAACCCGCTGGCTGCTGATCGGGTAGAAACCTTCTGGAAGAACATCTATGAGTTTCCGCAACCACTCAATGTAGACACTCCAGCCCTAGCACAGTTCGAAGCTTACTGCAGGACGCTTCGGTAGCCTGAGCACAATGATCTGCGCAATCCGATAACCACGGAAGAAGTTCGAGGGGCCCTCAAAGGCTCAAAGAACTTTGCTGCTCCAGGCCCTGATGGGTTGAATAACTATTGGTGGAAACGTTTCCAACAACCCACCGCCATCTGGCTAGAGTTTTTAACTCATGGCTAGATGGGGAGCAGCAGATTCCGGAGTGGTTTGTCGAGGGGCGAACCGTGCTCATCCCCAAGAACAGAGATTTGTCTGATCCAAAAAATTACAGGCCGATAACATGCTTGAATGCGTGCTATAAGTTGTTTACGCGCATCTTATACACGCGCATTCTCTCCGCAGTTGATCCGGTGTATGAACGGATATATGAGCAAAGAGGGTCAAAGAAAGGGGTCGCCGGCTGCAAGGAGAACCTGCTCATTGATAGATGTATCACGCAGGACTCAGTGCAGTGTAAGCGTAACCTTTCGATGGCCTGGATCGATTATCGCAAGGCATTTGATACAACATCGCGTGAGTTATTCATGCACTTGCTCAGATGTCTTGAGGTACCCGATCAAATAGTAGAGACATAGTCCAAACAGAGCAGGTCATCATTAGAAGAGGCGTGTTTCAGGGAGACTCCCTCAGCCCTCTTCTCTTCTGCATCTCACTATTGCCATTGTCCGTTGTACTCAGGAATACCCGTGGGTACAACTGCGGCATCCCCAGCAACCGCAGGCATAAAGTCACCCATCTGTTTTACATGGATGACCTCAACTTATATGCCTCTGGAGGAAAGGACCTACATCAGTCCCTAAGGGTGGTGGAAGAATATACGCATGCTATCGGAATGGAATTTGGGATCGACAAATGTGCCACGGTTCATCTCAAAAGAGGACGATGCGGGAAATACGGAGAGGATGTCCAGCTCGTAGACGGAAGCATCCTACATCTTCTGGATGCCGGAGAGACTCATACTTACCTAGGGGTGGCGCAACGCCGCTCCCAAGAGGTAATCACAGTTAAGAACTCTCTCCGCGGAAAGAATCAGCATAAACTCCGACAGATCTGGTCATCAGAACTATCGGGGAAGAACAAAGTTGCTGCAACTAATATACTTGCCGTTCCGATCCTTCTCTACTCCTTCAGAGTGATGAAGTGGACTCAGGAAGAGCTGCGACAACTCGACGTAAAAACTCGCAAAATGATGCATCTCAATAGGAGCTTGCATCCTAAATCGTCCGTTCCACGGTTATACTTTCCCAGACAACGGGAAGGCCGTAGACTTTTGAGTTTGGAGTGTCTGCATAACAGAATGGTTCTGGATGGGGCCTGTAAAGTCATCAGGATTTCAGATCCCCTTCTCTGCATGGTTCGCGACCATGAAAAAGCAGGGATTGGAGCATTTCTCTTTAAGGCAGCAACCCGTGCAGCCGATGAACTTGGTCTCGTATTCGACACTGAACGGGCTAACCCAAACTCTGTCACCGAGTTGGGACCCGTTCAGCAAAAAGCTCACATCAAAGCTGCGGAGACAGAGGTCCTGCTACAGCTACATATGGATAAGCCAATGCATGGTGTCTTCTTTCACAACATCGAAGACCTTGGCTTATCCAAAAGCTTGACCTTTGCCTTCCTCAGGTCGAGTGAGCTAAAGTCGGAGACCGAGGGATTCATAATGGCCTGCCAGGATGGTGTCTTCAACACCCTCGTCTACCGTAGTCGCGTGATGGGTATAGGCGTCCCTGACACCCGATGCAGGGCATGTCGTGGGGCACCTGAGATCGTAATGCATTTGCTATCAGCATGCCCAGCTTATGCGGTCTCAGCCTATATCCACAGGCATAACGCGGCGCTACGAGTGTTGTACTACCATCTAAGACACTCATACGGTATAGACGAGACACCGGTATTGCCTTATGTTCCGGGGGATATTGAGTCCGTGGTGGAGAATGAGAGGTGCCGAATCTATTGGAACTACTCATTCCCCACCCCCAGGCAAATACAAGCCAATAAGCCTGATGTTGTCCTCCTCGACCATCAAAGTAAAACGATATTCGTCGTGGAGTTTTCCGCTCCAGGCGAGATGAATATCGTTAGGAAAGAGGAGGAAAAACGGACTAAATATCGAGATCTTCTCTTTGAACTCCGCAGGTTGTATCTGGACCATTCTGTCAAAATGGTGGTTCTGATTATAGGAGTCCTTGGTGGAATGATGGACACACTGCTCTCTAATTTGAAGTTGATACCGGCCTGCCGTAATATGGCACAAATCCTAGCCGCTCGAATGCAGAAGTCCGTCATCCTTGGTTCACTTCGTCTGCTCAGAACACATGATTCTCGGACCCAATAATCACTCACCCTACGGACGTAGGGATTGGTTATTGAGGTAAACGACACCAGCGCGTCCTCCGGATGGGTCATAGCACCGGAGACAGGGCCTGACTGGTACACTCTTAAGGGAAAATAATAATAATAATAACGCGATAACAACGGACGCTTTGAGTAGACGGACGAATTAAGAGACGGACATTTGCATTGCTACGAGAGCAGTGAGCCCGCTCGGAAAGGATACATGGTGAGAATGCATGCTCTGTGGTGTGAAAGACACCCAGAGCAAGCAGCCTTTTCCACACAAAATCTCAGTGATTATGTATCCCATCTTCGGGCTCGAGGCTACGTTAGAGCTCCTCCTCAGCCGGTTATCGAAGTGGCAGATATACCACGTGTCGGTTTGGTTGTGGAGGAGAATCGCATTGTTCCACCGATGGAGAATATCAGAACCCGCAGGGCGCTTCACAATATGAAGCCCCTGAAGCCGCAAGAACTGGCACAGGTGGATGCGGAGATTGGCGATGTTCTTCCAAAAGAGGCTGACATCTGGCAGATCAATTCTGTCCTGAACGACGCCGCTCATGATCTATCCCAAACGGAGAGGAGGGACACCACCGCTCTGGTAGGGAGGCATGAACGACGTGTACACAAGATGGAAGCCAAGATCAAGTCGGCGAGACAACACGCGTATCGTATCCAGTGTGTGGTGGACTTCGTGGCGGCCAATAGGCCTTTCACGCCCGCAGTGCGGCGAATTGCCGCAACATTGAGTCGAGCTCACCACACATTAAATCAAGGTGTGCTGTTCACTATCAAACAGCACTGCCTTGATATGATACGAATGCTAGTGGCTGCAAAGAAAAGATGACGATGCGAGGAATACGGAGAGGATGTCCAGCTCGTAGACGGAAGCATCCTACATCATATGAATGCCGGAGAGACTCATACTTACCTAGGGGTGGCGCAACGCCGCTCCCAAGAGGTAATCACAGTTAAGAACTCTCTCCGCGGCAAGTATCAGCATACACTCCGACAGATCTGGTCATCAGAACTGTCGGGGAAGAACAAAGTTGCTGCAACTAATATGCTTGCCGTTCCGATCCTTCTCTACTCATTCGGAGTGATGAAGTGGACTCAGGAAGAGCTGCGACAACTCGACGTAAAAACTCGCAAAATGATGCATCTTAATAGGAGCTTGCATCCTAAATCGTCCGTTCCACGGTTATACTTTCCAAGACAACGGGGAGGCCGTGGACTTTTGAGTTTGGAGTGTCTGCATAACAGAATGGTTCTGGATGGGGCATGTAAGGTCATCAGGAGTTCAGATCCCCTTCTCTGCATGGTCCGCATCATGAAAAAGCAGGGATTGGAGCATTTCTTTTAAAGGCAGCAACCCGTGTGGCCGATGGACTCGGTCTCGTATTCGACACTGAACGAGCTAACCCAAACTCTGTCACCGAGTTGGGACCCGTTCAGCAAAAAGCTCACATAAAAGCTGCGGAGACAGAGGTCCTGCTACAGCTACATATGGATAAGCCAATGATGGTGTCTTCTTTCACAACATCGAAGACCTTGGTGTTGAAGATACTAATTAATTCAAATTTAATTGTTTTGAAATATTATTATTTATTATTATTATTGTTCAAATCTGAAGTAGGAATTCCGAAAAGACGATTAGAGGTTTAATCACCCAGAAAAAAGAAAATTTCATCTGACAGAAGTAAAAATTGAATTTAAGAAACGTCAAATTTGACATATAAAAAAATCTCGGAATAATTACTTCACATTTAGTTTGAGTACTTAGGGGCATTCGTAAGTACAATATTCAACCATTTTTTGCACTTTTAACTCATAAATAATTCTCGTTTAGGAATTGGAGTATATATATATATATATATTTATATATATTTGTATCAATACATGTTTAGCCAAATAAAGTCCAAAAGTTACTAGTAAAACTAGTCGAACAGAAGTGCATTTTATATACTGCAAATCGGTCTCAAAAATCTCACTCAAACTAAAAGTATTTCCAACAAAGCTCAAATTCGACTCGGTCTAATAATGGGTCCATCAACTTATGGAAGAACCAAGCGAGACCACTGTCTTATATGCAGCAGACCATATCGTGACGAACGGATGGTTGAATGTACAAAATGTTTGAGATGGTATTGTTTCGAATGTGTTCAAGTGACAGAAGAAGTAGCTTCAGATGAGAATTGGGCCTGTCCGCCTTGTGTAAACTCGCGCCAGTCCTTGAACCAGCAAAATATTGCATCAGCAACTCCGTCAAAATCAAAAATATATCCTTCACGTAGTGTAAAAATTAAGAGAAGTTGTTCATCAACAAGTAGCAGACGTAATTTAAAACTACAACTACTTCAAGAAGAAAGGGAACTTCTGAGAAAAGAAAGAGAATTAACTGAACAGTCACGAAGACTTCTTGAAGAAGACTCGGATGACAGTCAACACTTAAATAATGATGAAATAGAAGAAAATGATCCTTTGGTTAATCAATTACTTTCATTGCAAATCGAAAATAACGTTGAAAGAATCAGTGACATTCATTTACCCGTGAATATTGAAGAAAACCGCAAAATTATTCGACAAGAAACTGTAATCCCACGGAAAGAGGAAAAACAAAGACAGATTCCGGCAGCCAATACACCACCTACATTCGATTCATTAGAAACATTTTCCTTGACCCCACAACAATGTGCAGCACGACGATTCACTCCAAATGAACTTCCTAACTTCAACGGAAATCCATATGAATGGCCATTATTTATCAGCAGTTATGAAAGATCGACACAACTATGTGGATTTGACAATTATGAGAATTTGTTGAGGTTGCAAAAAAGTCTCAAAGGTACTGCCAAATCTGTAGTTTCTACTTTTCTCACAGTACCTGAATGTGTGCCACAAATAATATCCACTCTGAAAATGCTCTTTGGTAGACCCGAACAAATTCTGGAATCGCATATTAACAGCATTCGTCGCCAACCGTCTCCTAAAGCCGATAAATTGGAAACTTTGGTTGAGTTTGCAATAGCTGTAAAAAATCTATGCGTTTCTCTGCAAGCTGCCAAACTGACAGAATATTTGAATAACCCAATGTTAATGTATGAACTAGTAGATAAGCTACCCTCACAAATAAAAGTGAATTGGGCTATATATCGCGCTTCTCTACAGAATTGCAATGGTTTGTCAGATTTCGCAGAATGGATGTTCACTATAGCCACAAATATGTGCACTGCACTACCAACATTGACTATCCCAGAGCGAAATAAGCAATACCGTCAAAATGAACGTCTCAACGTGCATATGAATCCCAAAACTGATACAAATTCGCAGGCTTCAGACGAGCAACAACAATTTAAGTGCAAGTTATGTAGCGGTATTTGTAAGGTTGTGGCTGATTGCAAAGTTTTCCAGCAATATCCCTTATCAGATAAGTGGAAAGTCGTCAAAGATCTGAAACTGTGCAGATTATGTCTGAAAAGGCATCGATTCCCATGCAGGTATCCAGTTAAATGTGAGAAGAATCAATGTCAAAGAAAACATCATCCACTTCTCCACAAAGATATTCAGATATCAGAAACACAAACTTTGTCTACGGGCCCATCCACCCAGCCTGAAGTCAATGTATACCACCAATCTCCTCCAAAGGGTATCCGTTTCCGCATACTACCAGTTGAACTGAGGAACAAAGATAGAGAGGTTGAAACATATGCTTTCTTAGATGAAGGTTCTTCAATAACTATGCTGGATGAGAGTCTTTCAGAGGTGCTGGGATTAGAAGGAGAATATGAACCACTGTGCTTAAAATGGACTGGCGACCAACAACGTTTGGAAACTAAGTCACGAAGAGTTCTCGTTTCAATTACTGGTGATTTTCAAGATGCCAAACAATTTAATAATCGTCCAGCACGTACAGTAAACTCTCTTAACCTCCCACAGCAAACTGTTGAAGCACAAGAGCTCGTGAAAGAATATCCATATTTGAAAAACTTACCTATACAGTCATATGAAGATGCTAATCCGAGAATACTGATCGGGTTAGACAACTGGGATTTAGCCTTACCGCTTCGTGTTAAAGAAGGAGATGAAGGCCAACCAATCGCTGCGAAATGTAGATTAGGATGGACAGTATTTGCACTTTTACTACCAAGTCCTCAAAAATATGAACCATCCTACAATTATCACGCGTGTGAGTGTGCTATTTCCACAACGAGTAACCAAGAGCTCCACGAGGCAATGAAGAAATATTACTCTATTGAAAGTCTTGGAGTAAATGCACCAAATGATTTTTCGTCAAAAGACCTCAAAAGAGCAGATTATTTAATGAAGTCAACAATAATTCAAGAAGGCAATCGTTACAAAATTGGCTTAATTTGGAAATACGATAACTTGACGGTACCAGACAGTCGTAACATGGCCCTCCAGAGATTAGAGTGTATTGAGAAACGAATGAGACATAAGCCAGAATTAGGAGTAAAAATTAATTCACAAATACAAGAATTCATCGAAAGAGGATATGTAAGAAAACTTAGTTCCGAAGAAATTTCACAACAACACGCAAGAGTTTGGTATCTTCCCATATTTCCCGTTTTTAATCCAAACAAACCTGGAAAATTCAGGATTATGTGGGATGCAGCAGCTACAGTACAAGGAATTTCTCTGAACTCCATGCTTTTGAAGGGTGACGATCAGCTAGCTTCTTTACTTGGTATACTTCTTCGATTTCGAGAAAGAAAAGTCGGATTCAGTGCTGACATAAAAGAAATGTTTCTTAGGATTGGTATCAAAGATGAGGATCGACATGCCCAACGCTTCTGTTGGCGTAATGGTGATCCTGACAATCCCATGAACACGTATGCTGTGACAGTCATGACCTTTGGAGCAACATGATCACCAAGTTGCGCACAATATGTGAAGAATACCAATGCTAAAAAATTCTCATCACAATTTCCAAGAGCTGTTGAATCTATAATTAGGAATCACTATGTAGATGACCTGTTAGACGCTGCAGACAGTGAACAAGAAGCCATCGAGATTGCCAAACAAGTTGTTAGCATTCACTCAAATGCAAACTTCGAGATAAGGAACTGGCGTTCAAATTCACATAAACTCATGCAAGCAATGGACAGCTCTAATCAGAATCCCGTAGAAATCAACATGAATATAGGTTCCGAAGAAAATGCAGAGAAAGTCCTAGGTATGTGGTGGAATTTAACAACAGATTGTTTCGTATATTCTCTACAGTACAACAAGGGAAATAAGGCAGTACTAGAAGGAAAAGAGAGGCCAACAAAACGTGAAGTCTTGCGAATTTTAATGTCAATATATATATGATCCCTTGGGGCTGATATCCAACTTTTTGATATATTTGAAAATTCTGCTTCAAGATATATGGAGAAGTAAGGTTGATTGGGATGAACAAATAACAGACGAACAATTTCCCAGAATCTCCCAGATATAGAGAAGCTCTCTATTCCTAGATGTTATTTGGGGAATTTGTTGACATGGGATAATAATAACATACAGCTCCATATATTTGTTGATGCCAGCGAAAATGCCAGTGCAGTAGCTGCATACCTGAGGATCTGTGAAGAAGGGAAATCTATAGAATGTGCGCTTATCGGCGCAAAAACACACGTGGCACCCATAAAGCTTCAAACAATGCCTCGTCTAGAACTCGATAGCGCGTTGATGGGAGCTAGATTTGCAAAAAAGATCCAGGAATACGTGTCAATTACAATTCATAAAACTACTTATTGGTCAGATTCCAAAATTGTTTTAAGCTGGTTACGTTCTGAAGATCCAAGAAAGTTATGCAAATTTGTTGCATACAGAGTGACAGAAATTCAAGATAACTCAATGATTTCCAGTTGGCGATATGTTCCTACCAAACTCAATGTTGCTGATGAAGCCACAAAATGGTCTAAGCATAAATTCATAGAAAGTACTCGAAGAAACAGCGGATTTCAACGAAGATCTATGGGTATACTCACTTCTGAAGATCTCAGACTTGCCAAGAATTCATTAATACGAATGGTCCAACGAAAGTTCTACCCAGAAGAAATAAGAAGGTTGGGAGAATCGCCTAGTAGAGAGTTGCAGCATACAGTAAAACCTAAAAGCGAAATTTTCAAGTTATCTTCGTACCTAGATGATGATGGAATACTTCGTATTCGAGGAAGATTGGATGCAGCAAATTGTATCAAAACCGACACCAAACGACCAATAATTTTACCGAGAGAGAATCACTTTACTTTACTGATCATTGAAAATTATCACATATTCTTTCAACACTGCAATCATGAAAGCGTTGTCAATGAGATCAGACAAAAGTACTATATTCCGAAACTACGAAGAACTTTGAACAAGGTTAGACAAAATTGTCAAGCCTGTAAAATCAAATTTGCAACTCCAATTGTACCTGAGATGTCGCCGCTACCAGAATGTCAACTAGCTACATTTACACCTCCATTTACCCATACTGGTGTTGACTACTTTGGTCCAATAAATGTAATGGTTGGCAGAAGGGTCGAAAAACGATGGGGTGCATTATTTACTTGCCTAACTACGAGAGCTGTACACCTTGAAATGGCTTACAAATTAGATCTAGATGATTGCATCCTCTGCTTCACAAATTTTATGAACAGAAGAGGCAGGCCGAGACATATATATTGCGATCGTGGAACTAACTTCGTAGGAACTGAACGTGTTCTTCGTGAAGAACTACAAAAATTTGATGGTCAAATAATTGCTGATTCATTTATAAGTCCTGAACTTTCGTTTCATTTCAATCCTCCTTTATCACCTCACATGGGAGGAGCCTGGGAGCGACTGGTCAAAGCTGTTAAAATTGCATTGTACAACGATCTACCATCAAGAACTCCTACAGACTTACTACTCAGAAGTTGTTTGATTGCTGCAGAAAATATAGTCAACTCTAGGCCGTTGACCTATCTTCCACTAGATTCAGAGGAATCTGAGGCGTTAACTCCGAACCACTTCTTACTTGGTTCTTCCAACAGTGATAAACCTATGGGAATGATTAATATTGACGCGAAAGTTCTGAAATTCGGATATCTCTACCGCGAACAGTTCGCTAACAAATGTTGGCAACGATTTGTAAACGAATATATTCCTGAACTGCTGTTGCGTTCGAAGTGGCATAAACAAGTTCGTCCTTTGGAAAAAGGCGACATAGTAATCATTTGCGATAAAGATCTTCCCCGGTGCAACTGGCCAAAAGGAAGAGTAATTGAGGTAACAAAAGCACGAGATGGTCAAGTGAGAAGAGCAAAAGTACAGACTGTTACTGGCATCTTTGAAAGACCAGTGGCCAAACTGGCGTTATTGTCAGTGGACAAACCTGCAAATGGTACACCGATTCATTCTGACAGCGCTGTACCGGGCGGGAGTGTTGAAGATACTAATTAATTCAAATTTAATTGTTTTGAAATATTATTATTTATTATTATTATTGTTCAAATCTGAAGTAGGAATTCCGAAAAGACGATTTGAGGTTTAATCACCCAGTAAAAAGAAAATTTCATCTGACAGAAGTAAAAATTGAATTTAAGAAAAGTCAAATTTAAAAAAATCTCGGAATAATTACTTCACATTTAGTTTGAGTACTTAGGGGAATTCGTAAGTACAATATTCAACCATTGTTTGCACTTTTAACTCATAAATAATTCTCTTTTAGGAATTTGAGTATATATATATATATATATTTATATATATTTGTATCAATACATGTTTAGCCAAATAAAGTCCAAAAGTTACTAGTAAAAAAAACGTCAAATTCGACATATAAAAAAATCTCGGAATAATTACTTCACATTTAGTTTGAGTACTTAGGGGCATTCGAATTTGAGTATATATATATATATATATATATATATATATATATATATATATATATATATATATATTTATATATATTTGTATCAATACATGTTTAGCCAAATAAAGTCCAAAAGTTACTAGTAAAACTAGTCGAACAGAAGTGCATTTTATATACTGCAAATCGGTCTCAAAAATCTCACTCAAACTGAAAGTATTTCCAACACTTGGCTTATCCAAAAGCTTGACCTTTGCCTTCCTCAAATCGAGTGAGCTAAAGTCGGAAACCGAGGGATTCATAATGGCCTGCCAGGATGGTGTCTTCAACACCCTTGTCTATCGTAGTCGCGTGATTGGTATAGACGTCCCTGACACCCGATGCAGAGCATGTCGTGGGGCACCTGAGACCGTAATTCATTTGCTATCAGCATGCCCATCTTATGCGGTCTCAGCCTATATCCACAGGCATAACGCGGCGCTACGAGTGTTGTACTACCATCTAAGACACTCATACGTTATAGACGAGACACCGGTGTTGCCTTATGTTCCGGGGGATATTGAGACCGTGGTGGAGAATGAGAGGTGCCGAATCTATTGGAACTACTCATTCCCCACCATCAGGCAAATACAAGCCAATAAGCCTGATGTTGTCCTCCTCGACCACCAAAGTAGAACGATATTCGTAATGGAGTTTTCCGCTCCAGGCGAAATGAATATCGTTCGAAAAGAGGAGGAAAAACGGACTAATTATCGAGATCTTCTCTTTGAACTCCGCAGGTTGTATCCGGACCATTCTGTCAAAATGGTGGTTTTTATTATAGGAATCCTTGGTGGAATGATGGACACACTGCTCTCTAACTTGAAGATAATACCGGCTTGCCGCAATATGGCAGAAATCTTAGCAGCACGAATGCAGAAGGCCGTTATCCTTGGTTCGCTCCGTCTACTCAGGGCACACGATTCTCGGACCCAATAGTCACTTACCCTACGGACGTAGGGAGTGGTTATTGGGGTTAACGATGCCAGCGCGCCCTCCGGATGTATCGGAGCACCGGAGACAGGGCCTGACTGGTACATTCCTTACAGAAAAAAGAATATAATAGTAATAATAATAATAATAATAATAATAATAATAATAATAATAATAATAATAATAATAATAATAATAATAATAATAATAATAATAATAATAATAATAATAATAATAATAATAATAATAATAATAATAATAATAATAATAATAATAATAATAATAATAATAATAATAATAATAATAATAATAATAATAATAATAATAATAATAATAATAATAATAATAATAATAATAATAATAATAATAATAATAATAATAATGCGGAGATTGGCGATGTTCTTCCAGAAGAGGCCAACATCTGGCAGATCAATTCTGTCGTGTACGACGCCGCTCATGCAATATCCCAGACGGAGAGGAGGGACACCACTGCTCTTGTTGGGAGGCATGAGCGACGCGTTCACAAGATGGAAGCTAAGATCAAGTCGGCGAGACAACACGCGTCTCGTATCCAGTGTGTGGTGGACTACATGTCGGCCAATAGGCCTTTCACGCCGGCAGTGCGGCGAATTGCTGCAAGGCTAAGACGAGCTCACCACACATTGAATCAAGGCGTGCTGTTTACCATAAAACAGCACTGTCTTGATAGGATACGAATGCTAGTGGCTGCAAAGAAGTCACTAGTGAGGCGGGCGAGAAGTATCGCGGAAAACATAAAGTTCCGCGATAAACCTTCCTGCTTATTCCAAGAGCCTCCACGTGTTGTCGATAACCCGCCGGCTGCTGATCGGGTAGAAACCTTCTGGAAGAACATCTATGAGTTTCCGCAACCACTCAATGTAGACACTCCAGCCCTAGCGCAGTTCGAAGCTTACTGCAGGACGCTTCGGCAGCCTGAGCACAATGATCTGCGCAATCCGATAACCACGGAAGAAGTTCGAGGGGCCCTCAAAGGCTCAAAGAACTTTGCTGCTCCAGGCCCTGATGGGTTGAATAATTATTGGTGGAAAAATTTCCAACAACCCACCGCCATCTGGCAAGAGTTTTTAACTCATGGCTAGATGGGGAGCAGCTGATTCCGGAGTGGTTTGTCGAGGGGCGAACCGTGCTCATCCCCAAGAACGGAGATTTGTCTGATCCAAAGAATTACAGGCCGATAACATGCTTGAATGCGTGCTATAAGTTGTTTACGCGCATCTTAAACACGCGCATTCTCTTCGCAGTTGATCCGGTGTATGAACGGATATATGAGCAAAGAGGGTCAAAGAAAGGGGTCGCCGGCTGCAAGGAGAACCTGCTCATCGATAGATGTATCACGCAGGACTCCGTGCAGTATAAGCGTAACATTTCGATGGCCTGGATTGATTACCGCAAGGCATTTGATACAACATCGCATGAGTTAATCATGCATTTGCTCAGATGTCTTGAGGTACCCAATCAAATAGTGGGATGCATTGGACAACTGATGCCACTCTGGAGGACTCGCTTCACCATAAGATCTGGTAGAGACATAGTCCAAACAGAGCAGGTCATCATTAGAAGAGGCGTGTTTCAGGGAGACTCCCTCAGCCCTCTTCTCTTCTGCATCTCACTATTGCCATTGTCCGTTGTACTCAGGAATACCCGTGGGTACAACTGCGGCACCCCCAGCAACCGGAGGCATAAAGTCACCCATCTGTTTTACATGGATGACCTCAAATTATATGCCTCTGGAGAAAGGGACCTACATCAGTCCCTTAGGATGGTGGAAGAGTACACGCATGCTATCGGAATGGAATTTGGGATCGACAAATGTGCCACGGTTCATCTCAAAAGAGGACGATGCAAGGAATACGGAGAGGATGTCCAGCTCGTAGACGGAAGCATCCTACATCATCTGGATGCCGGAGAGACGTATACTTACCTAGGGGTGGAGCAACACCACTCCCAAGAGGTATTCACAGTTAAGAACTCTCTCCGCGGCAAGTATCAGCATAAACTCCGACAGATCTGGTCATCAGAACTGTCGGGGAAGAACAAAGTTGCTGCAACCAATATGCTTGCCGTTCCGATCCTTCTCTACTCTTTCGGAGTAATGAAGTGGACTAAGGAAGAGCTGCGACAACTCGACGTTAAAACTCGCAAAGTGATGCATCTCAATAGGTGCTTGCATCCTAAATCGTCCGTTCCACGGTTATACTTTCCCAGACAACCGGGAGGCCGTGGACTTTTGAGTTTGGAGTGTATGCATAACAGAATGGTTCTGGATGTCATCAGGAGTTCAGATCCCCTTCTCTGCATGGTCCGCGACCATGAAAAAGCAGGGATTGGAGCATTTCTTTTTAAGGCAGCAACCCGTGCGGCCGATGAACTCGGTCTCGTATTCGACACTGAATGGGCTAACCCAAACTCTGTCACCGAGTTGGGACCCGTTCAGCAAAAAGCTCACATCAAAGCTGCGGAGACAGAGGTCCTGCTACAGCTACATATGGATAAGCCAATGCATGGTGTCTTCTTTCACAACATCGAAGACCTTGGCTTATCCAAAAGCTTGACCTTTGCCTTCCTCAGGTCGAGTGAGCTAAAGTCGGAGACCAAGGGATTCATAATGGCCTGCCAGGATGGTGTCTTCAACACCCTCGTCTACCGTAGTCGCGTGATGGGTATAGACGTCCCTGACACCCGATGCAGGGCATGTCGTGGGGCACCTGAGACCGTAATGCATTTGCTATCAGCATGCCGATCTTATGCGGTCTCAGCCTATATCCACAGGCATAACGCGGCGCTACGAGTGTTATACTACCATCTACGACACTCGTACGGTATAGACGAGACACCGGTGTTGCCTTATGTTCCGGGGGATATTGAGTCCGTGGTGGAGAATGAGAGGTGCCGGATCTATTGGAACTACTCATTCCCCACCCTCAGGCAAATACAAGCCAATAAGCCTGATGTTGTCCTCCTCGACCACCAAAGTAGAACGATATTCGTCATGGAGTTTTCCGCTCCAGGCGAAATGAATATCGTTCGAAAAGAGGAGGAAAAACGGACTAAATATCGAGATCTTCTCTTTGAACTCCGCAGGTTATATCCGGACCATTCTGTCAAAATGGTGGTTCTGATCATAGGAGTCCTTGGTGGAATGATGGACACACTGCTCTCCAACTTGAAGATAATACCTGCTTGCCGTAATATGGCAGAAATCTTAGCAGCGCGAATGCAGAAGGCCGTCATCCTTGGTTCGCTCCGTCTACTCAGGGCACATGATTCTCGGACCCAATAGTCACTCACCCTACGGACGTAGGGAGTGGTTATTGGGGTTAACGACACCAGCGCGCCCTCCGGATGTATCGGAGCACCGGAGACAGGGCCTGACTGGTACATTCCCAACGGGAAAAAAAAAAGTAATAATAATAATAATAGCGTTTATTGCCCAACAGTTATCCATTTACAGGACAAATTATTTTTAAAAAAGTTCAAAGTGTAGTTACAAACATTTTGGTGAATAATATACAAGAATATGTAAATATAGATGAAGAAAAGAGAAAATAGACAAAAGAAAAAAGAGGATGAAAAACCACAATCTATATAAAATAAAAGAAAAAAAGAAAAACTGCTACAAATTACATAATGTTTTCATTCTGATATCGAATAGCCATGTTTCCTTTATAATGCAGTGTATCATAATGAATATCACAGTGAATAGAAATTTTATTGAAATTTTCACACATGGTATATATTGAGGACTTCAGATATAAATTTGTTCTGGCTCTATTACAGTGAAAAGTCTTAGTGTAGGTACCTAGTTCTAGAATTTGGAACAAAACATTTTAATTGAGACACTATATTGCTTGCATCAATTTGATAGTTCAATAATTTGTATAGAAAAATAATGCCAGCACGCTTTCTTCTTACGTCAATACTTTCAAAATCGAAGCGCGAAATTAAAATTTGGTATGGAACGCCCCTCTCGGGATATTGACTATCAATTTTGAAACATAAAAACTTCAGGAAGCGTCTCTGAACTCGTTCAATCATCAGCCTGTTATATATACAGTGCGGCTTTTTTTAGTCCCCCCCCCTGTTAACTTTTGAACGGTTCATCGTACAGATTTGAAGAAAAAGCTGTTTGGAGGGTTTCACCAATACTACCTTTTGATATAAAAAATGTGGTGATTGCTCGACAGGGGGCGCGGGGGGGCATATCAACTCAAAATTTTTAAATGGCATGGGGGGTCAAGTGTCACTTCGTTGAAAAGAGAATTCAATTCTCTTCACAATCATTTTATTTTTTTTGAAATATGTTAATATTTTTTTTGCAATTAAAATTCGAATTATCAAATATAAAAGCGGATCTGAAAACTACTCCTACCTTGATAAATTTGAACGGTTTGCTGTGGAATAATGAAACCAAAAACATTTCGAAGGGTATTACCGATACTACTTTTTGAAAGAAGAAACATTGCAATTACTCGACAGGTGGCGCTGGGGGCACATCAATTCGAAAATTTCAAAAGGCATAAAAATCGAAATTGGAAAAAAAATTCTCAACAAAATTCAAAAATATTCGAATGGTTGTGAAGAGAATTGAATTCTCTTTTCAACGATGTGACACTTGACCCCCCATGCCATTTAAAATTTTTGAGTTGATGTACCCCCTTGCGCCCCCTGTCGAGCAATCACTATATTTTTTGTTTCAAAAAGTAGTATCGGTGAAACCCTCCAAACAGTTTTTTTTTTTTCATGTTTGTATGTGAACCGTTCAAAAGTTAACAGGGGGGTGTCTAAAAAAAGCCGCACTGTATAGACAGGATTCCTTATAATAGAACCATATTCCAATTTAGATCTAACGTACGCATTATATAAAGAACATAGAGCTTTGAGATTCAAAAAAGATTTACAATTTCTTACAATAAAGCCATAGGATCTGAGAGCTTGGTTTACTTTTACCGAAATGTGGTGACCAAATGTTAAGTTGCTATCGAAGTAAATGCAAAGATCCTTTATTAACTCACAACGAGACAAGATTGAGTTATTTCCGTTGTAGTTGAATAAGATAGGGAACTTTTTTCTTGTGGAACTCATGCTTTTACATTTCAATGCATTCAAATAAAGCTTATTCTCCCCGCACCATTGCTGAACCTTAATTATTTCAAATTGCAGGGCCTCACAATCATCCATGTTTTGTATTATAGAAAATAATTTCAGGTCATCCGGAAAGAATAATCGTTTTCAGCTTATTCCGTCATTTAGATCATTGATAAATAATGCAAATAAAAGGGGACCTAGGAGGTAGTAATAAAGTTATTTGAATTGAAGCCATTATAGGAAAGACATTGAGATCGTTGAGTGAAATAGGATTTGAGGAATAAAACAGCTGACAAATGGAAGCCGAAATAATGAAGTTTCTGTAACAAAAAGAGGTGGTCATTTCTGTCAAACGCTTTATCAAAATCTGTGTAGATAACATCTACTTGGCAGCAATTATCGACATGCTCCGACACGTATTGTGTGAACTCAGTTGAATTTGTTACCGTTGAGCGTTTGGCCATAAATATATATTGATATGGTGAAATTATCATCTGTACTGAGGTGAATATTCGATTAAAAATTACTATTTCAAAGAGTTTGACGTAGTTAGATAAGACAGATATGGATAATTTTGGATATCAGCTGGATCATCGCTCTTTAGTATTGGGGACACTCGTTAAGAAAAAATACCACTTTGTTACCTACGATTAATTAGATACCACAACTTATAGATTTCAAATTCCATTAAAAAACTCAAAGAACTACTTTAGATGTTTCATGAAATAATGCATCATTGGGTATTAGAATAAGATTTAAATGCGTCGAGTAACCTTTGACAAACACAACTGATAAAACAAAATCATTAAGGAGGTCGACTTCTTCTGCAAAAGTAAATTAGGTATTTATTGTGTAATTATTTAAAGAACATGTTAATGATAAAATTTATGCCAGTAGATCAAATGCTCTTTTTTCCTAAACCGACGAGCCATGTTGATCCATGTTGTCATTCAAAAAAAATTTGTAATAGAAATTTCACATAGCAGATAAAAAGCAGTAAAGTTGTATCATTCTCAAAATTTTAGGTCAAAAATTAGTGATTTGAAGATAGCATTCTAGAATGAAAAATAAATTTCAAATTAAAAATTAAATTCGGTTACAAGAGCAGATACAAGAAGTAGCACATGGTTGTATTTAGTATGTCATATGAATACAAAAGAAGTGAAAATATACCGGGTGTCTCGTTTGAAAATCGAAAGTTTATGCCACTTCTGGTGAACCCGGAAGTTGCATGAAGTTGAGTTACTTATCAAAAGATGCATTTTCATGTCTTATATATGTCCTCCAAATTTCATTCCATTATCTTTAAAATAAAACAGTTAAAGAGGCGAGGTTATAGAACGCTTTGTCAATAAGATAATTTTTTCTTGGACAATAAAGTATATTGCTTGATTGATTGATCATCTGATTTACTACGGACTGATTTAATATTGAGCAATAATTAAAGGGCGAATAGTATTTTGGTGCAGTATATACCGGAAATAACTGCCCATTATTTGATCGCCCTGATCACGTTTTGAAATTCACTTCAGAGAACCGTTGTATATTTGTCAGAAAACGTTACTGTTTTTGTCTTCTTCGCTGTAGGAATAGTAAGTATCCTTCAGTTTATGCAATTATTATGCAATTATGTAATATACCGTTATTCCGCTAAAATATTATTCATAATCCGTTTTATCCGATAGTAAACATTATGAAGTAACTGCATTTTGAAATGAATATTTCCACTTGCACCAAGTTTATAGTGTAGAATGTCTAGTGTAACCCTGAAATATTTGTACCTGTGACTATTCATTACTTTCTCACAATGACATATGAGTAGTTCTGTTAGTGAAAGTCAATATAACAGTAGTCCTGCATTTTTTTGCAAGAAGACTTGAAAATATTGAACTTGCCGAGGACAAGGTGATTGAGTCAAGCTCACTTTTATGAAAAATTCATTGCGATCCTGGCAGAACTGTTTGTTCTTTACGACTTAGGTCCTACAGGAATTATTAATTTACCTAATTTGTATCAGATATAGGACCAAGCACACTTCTTATGCAAAAAGTCTTCCGGTAAAATTGTCCAAAATTTCAATATGTTGTTGAACTCGACACACTGAACAAAAGTTACCATGGGCACACAAAAATTCTTTGTGTTGTTTACGAAATACAGAGTGTTGAAGTTGTAAAATGTCACTTTCATACTATTATTGACTGAACTTTGATGCGGATAATATCGCTGAATTATCAGTGAGTTTTTGATCTACATCATAGTATCAAACTTGGATAGTGCAATAGTATGATTTCTGAGTATTTTTGAAAACAATACTGAATACTTTTTTTGAGTTACGCAAAATGAAAATAATATCAGGACGAACCATCAACGTTAAAAGTTGGACATATTCAATAAGATCGGCTAATCCCAAAAAATATGTATTATTATCAAATATACACGGAGACTGAAAGTATTACTGATTATTGTTCTGAAGCATCTTTCAAATTAATTACTAACAAAACGACTCCCACATTTTTTCCTTACTGAGAATAGTTTCCAATCATAGATAAACAAGGTTTGACAAAGGTAAGAATTGTTTTCAAACACGGGGTTAGTCAGTACTTGATAAAATACCGATATAAATGAAGTTCGAACAATGGCCATCATCAGCCTAAATAAATAACTAAGAGTTTCTAAACACAAATCAATGAAAAACGCGGTTAATCGAAAAAAAAAATTACTAACTGGAGAACCTTCCATAATAACTGGCTTATCAGATTACTCTTTTAAATCTTTCACCTGTTTGAAATCGTGCTGGGTGGGTTTCTACAGATTCGAATAACGTTTATTGGTCTCCAAAACATCATTTGTGTCTAGCACTGATTTTGAACTTCGATAATTCCAGAATTTCTCCTGTGGGAGTCCAATACATATCACAAATATAATTAAGAATTTTCGTTGATGCATATTTAACAGATCCCAAATGACGAGCATTTCCCCAAGAAGATTTGCAAGTGTAATAACATTCCAATATCGGTGGATCTTCATTGTCATCATCAATTTGCACGAATTTCTGAACTTTGAATACTTACTGGAAACCTCGAAGAATTTGTATTATCTCCTAATTCATTGAATTGGAAAATGTCAGTCTCATCTCGCTGTAGTTTGTCCTGTATACAGGGTGTTTCTTAAGTACGTGTAGAAATTTCAGGAGCATGTTTCTGACGTCGAAATAAGAAAAAAAGTTCCCATAAACATATGTCCGCAAGTTATTCGTTTCTAAGATACCTACAGAGTGTCAAACTTCAATTCTTATATTTGTTTTTTGTGAACAAATTCCTAAATATTTGTGATATTCGAGTAAAGTTTGGTATCTGGGATGATTTTTCCATGACAAAATAAAATTTTATGTTAATTGCGAAAAAACTAATTTCTAATTGAATTTATTTTAAGTTTAAAAATCTTGTCATTCAAAATCACTTGCAACGGTTATTTCAAATCTGAATAACTCGAAAACAGTTGCTCGCAGTGACCTCTACCAAGAAAATATTTTTTACATAAACTGAATAATGAATATTCCCAGATACCAAACTTTACACAAATGTCAAAATTATTTTGAAATTATTCATAAAAATTAAAATAAGAATTCAACTTTGACAATCTGTATCTCAGAAACGAATAACTTGCGGACATATGTTTATAGGAACTTTTCTTCTTATTTTGATGTAAGTAACACGCCCCTGAATTTTCTACACGTACTTAAGAAACACCCTGTATATGCTGGAGCTAAATCAACTTACATTCACCCACAGTTGAGTCTCTGAGGTAAAAATATAATTTTAGTGTACAAAAGTAAATTACGTAAAAAAGTTTGCAAACGTTACCTATCACTGAAAATTATCATAATTTATTTAAGTATTCATAAGCCACAGGAAAAAAGGTGGGAGTCGCTTTGTGAGTAATTAATTTGAAAGATGCTTCAAAACTAATTATTTGGATTTTCAGCATCTTCATCAATTTAACGAAAACTAGACATTGAAAAATTCTTCATTTTTACACAAGTTTATTATGATATATCCTGTGTGAAATACGAAAAAATCAAAAAAAATTAACTGTTCAGATTTTTGTATACATGGCATTTTAAAAATTTTCGGAAATATTCTTAAGTCAGACAGTCACACTGTATAATACTCATAGTTTTTGTTCCTGGAAGTGGCCACATGGCACATATAATCGGTGCACTGAATTGATTAAATCGCGTTATCTGACGCAAATATAACGGTCACAGTTATACTTTCAACTTCCCCTGTATATTTAGAAAAAATACATATTTTTTGGGTTCAGCCGATTTTATTGAATATACCAAACAAAAAACCTTCAATTTTGATACGGTCCGACTTGTAACGTTGATGCTTCGTTCTGAAATTATTTTCATTTTGTGCAACTCAGATGAAGTCTTAATCTACCCTGTATATTGTTTTCAAAAATGCTCAGAAAACATACTGTTGCATCGACCAAATGTAATACTATGGTGTAGATCAAAAACTCACTAATAATTCAGTGATATTACCAGCATTAAAGTTCAGTCAATAATGGTAGGAAACTGACATTTTACAACTTCAACACTCTTTATTTCATAAACTACACATAGATTTTTTTCTATGTCCACAGTAACTTTTGTTCACTATGTCGAGTTCAACAACATATTGAAATTTTGTACAATTTGACCAAAAGACTTTTTGCATAAGTGTGTGTGGTCCATTCTTCTTGATCTGATATATTTATTACTTCAAACTTACAACGCCTCCAGACAAAAAAATGTTCATCTTGTTCTGCCAACCAGATCTTCACAGTTTCCACCATGGGTTTGTTGGAAGAAAATTAACGACTATTCAATTTTTTTTCTGATACATTTTTCCCCCCATACTGACCAAAAAGGTGTTCAAAAATGTGGCTCAAATAAGCGAATGAGAAAAATAAATCTCAACTTTTTCAAATGGGAACTCCCGTTTTTTTCTTTAAGGATTAATTCTATTACGAAAATGATTCCCATTTATAAAACACTACCCTATACCTGAAACTTATAATTCCATTATATCACTTATTTCTGCATACTTGCTGTTGTTTTTGATTTCTACTAGGCTGCTGTCACCTAAACCAAAAAGCCTTTACCCCCCAAAGAACAAAAATTAGCGATGCCCTGGATAATGTTTGGTGACGAAGACAAATGATATGAGTTGTTTGTTGTCAGATTCGTGCTCTCAAAGGGTGAATTTATTTTGAAAATTATTATTAGTGATAGTAGGGGTAAAATCCTTCTAGAGCACCTTCTGTAGTATGGATTTATGCAAAAAAAAATCCCATAATAATGCAAAAATACCCCCATCCAAGAAAACTTTGGCGGACTTATAAACTTTTGGAAAAATTATTATAATTGTTGGTGGGGGTAAAAATCCTGCACGACAAAATATTTTGACGAATAGGTACTATCTTTGGTTTCATCGATTTCTGCAAAAAATCCACACCCACGAAAACTTCGACGAAGTTATACAGTTTTTTAAAAATTATTATTGATGGTGGTGGGGGTTAAAATTCTACCCGACAAAATATTTTAACGAATAGGCCTTTGGAGCACCTTTGGCAGACATTTATGAAAAAAATGCCCACCTACGAAAACTTTGCCTAACAAAATATTTTGACACATGGGTCTTCTAAGCACCTAGTAAAAATACCCCCATCCACGAAAACTTTGGACTTATAAACTGTTTTGAAAATTATTACAATTGGTGATGGGGATAAAAGTCCTGCCTGACAAAATATTTTGACGGATAGGTATTATTATACCGTGTGTCCATAAAGTAACTTCCCCCCGTGTCAACTTTTGAACGGATTGGAATTTTCGCATGAATTTTTTTTTTGGAGGAATAGCAGTTCATAAGCTACTTTCTGACGACAAAAAATTGTCTATCTTTCAAAATGGCGGCCCGACGCCATTTTGAAAGAATTTTTTCAAACAAAAAAATACTTCCAAAACAAAATGGCGGTACATAATGTAAGAACTCTCTTAGAGTAACCCCACCCATGTTAACTTTTGAACGGATTGGAATTCTGTTGTGAATTTTTTTTTGGTTTAATAGCAGTTCATAAGCTTCTTTTTGACAACAAAAAACTTTCATTTAATGATACCAAAAAAGATTTGATGATTTTACTAGATGTCATTAATAACAATCGAAAAGATCCTCATATGGCAGAGCTCTAACATTATGTACCGCCATTTTGTTTTAGATGTATATTTTTGTTTGAAATTATGGGGACGTATAGAGAATTGTAAGACGTTTCGGATGAGGTATCACTCAACCCCCATGCCATTTAAAAAATTCTTTCAAAATGGCGGCCCGACGCCATTTTGAAAGATAGACATATTTTTTGTCGTCTGATAGTAGCTTATGAACTGCCATTCCTTCAAAAAAAAATTTCATGCGAAAATTCCAATCCGTTCAAAAGTTGACACGGGGGGAAGTCGGTTTCATCGATTTCTGCAAAAAATCCTCACCTACGAAAACTTTGCAGAACTTATTAATTTTTTTTGAAAATTATGATCATTGATGGTGGGATTAAATACCTCGCGACAAAATATTTTGACAAATAGATCTTCTAAGACACCTTTGGTATTATAGATTTATGCAAAAAATACCCATCCACGTAAACTTTGATAAAGTTATGCGTTTTATTTTTTAAAATTTGCATCATGGTTTTTGGTGGGAGAGTTAATTTCCTGCTTGATGAAAATGGAAAAGTATAGTTTTCATTGATTACTATCACAAGCACATTATCTTAAAAATCCCTTTTCATTTACCCTTCAAAGAATTTTGAAAATGGAGAAAAAATTATTCATACATAACTACAAATTCAGATTTCTCAAAACATGTCTGATAACCAAAAATCTTATGCCATTGTCAAAACACACTCATTTGTGCGAACAGTGTAGTAAATTCATGGCTGGCCATGAAATTTTAACGCATTTTCGGGACCATTGGCAGTCAAGTACGCACCGTATCACTGCGAGACAATACAGTATCAAATATTTGGCCAAATCTAAGAAAAGTAAGAAAACCGTCAAGCTTTTTTTTTGTCATTGAAGTTTTTCCATATACTGTTGACCAATTGAAATATTGCATTTTCAGTTGAAATATTTTCTCTGAAACCAAATTGACCTTCAAATAATATTTCTAACATTTTTCTAACATTTCTCGAAAACCTTGGCAGAATTATTGATTGATTGATTATTGGTCAGTAATTTGTTGTACGTTTTTTGTCACCAGATTTGAAAACGTGGTGGTTATAGATTCTTTGAAAGCGGCTGATATATTTCCGTTTACAAAGCATGAATTAATGATATAACAAGGAGGACTCAATACAAGTAGATTATAATAATAGTAATACTAAATGGTCTCATAAGAACTCGGCAATCACTCAATTTTCTTTCGCATTCATCAGGTAATTTTTTTCTGAATATTCATCATATCCTATAATCACTGAAGTTCCCGAATTCATTCAAATGCGTTGAATCT
Source organism: Chrysolina oricalcia (assembly GCA_944452925.2). Lineage (NCBI taxonomy): Eukaryota > Metazoa > Arthropoda > Insecta > Coleoptera > Chrysomelidae > Chrysolina > Chrysolina oricalcia. The sequence goes on from OX101820.2 coordinate 31,540,947, forward strand.
ATTTCCTCAAAAAAAATCTTTAAAAAAAAACTGAAGGCATAAAGCCGATTCCCGTTTCATCAAGGAAGTGTTTTCTCTTAACAGTCTCCAATCGGTTGGAACTTTTGAATCCAATTCAAAACCGTCCATCGTTTCATAGTAACAGGAGCCCATATACTCAAATAAAACGTAAGAAGTAAATATTTTCGAATAAATTTGAAAAAGGCAGGAAAGGAAGCTGAATTACTTAATCACTGCCTAGTTCAAACATCGCAATCGATTTGCTTCACTGTTGTTTGTACGAGATGAAAATAAGAAGAGCGTCAAAACCAGAGGCATTTATATAAATTCTTTCGCACGACAAAATAAATACGATAGGAAATGGACAGTGTATTTAATAAAAAAGATGTCTTCTGTACGCACGTCATAAGCTAAATTGGTTTGTTGATTAAAGCTCTCAGAATTAATCAGTTCATCCTCGAAAAGTCTAATGTCTCATTTTGATATCACGAAAAAAAGAAATGCCCAACCTTTATGCATCCAATTCTAATGAAACTGTGTGTGCAAATATATTATCATATTTCAGAGTAAACAGTTTCTATCAATGGTGGTCCTATGATACAGGGTGTTGAAATTGAAACCTTTTACTTAGGAATGCCCACGAAATAAGCTCCAAAACTTTGCTATTCGTTGACGAAACGTGCCCAGAGAAATTGATATTTTCGAAATCCATTGATCTTGAAAAAACTACAACGTTCCATATAAGCATCAACCATGACATATTTTATACGTCGAATCGTTTGAAAGTCAACTGGAGAGGGTCTAAAATAAACTGTACTGTATAACTCGATTTAAACAATCAGCAAGGTTTGAAGCAGTATAATTGCAAAATGATACCACAACTAGTTAATATGGTATTGTCATCTTTGTAGATTTTGGATAGAGCAGAAAGAAGAGTAGAAGGATTCATTGGTGTTAGTGAGTATTTTTAAAAGTTATACTATTTGTACTAAGGAAATTGTTCAAATGGGATTTTTTTATTCATACAACGAAATTGTCTTTCGTTTCAGCTCTAAAATTCTTGATAACACTTCAAGTCCAAATAAGTTGTGGAAATGATTCTGTGAATATTTGCCCTCCCTATCTACCTCCATTACTCGACTTTGAGTTAAAAGGAACTTCTACTAGAGACGATTTTTAAAATATATTTAGGGCGTACTATAGAAATGGGTCTTTAATCATGAACTCATCCGAATTCTTTGTTTTCTGTTAGTTAGGATTTCTTTGTCTGGAATCTGACGGATCTTATTGAAATATAGGCATGGTTTTGAGAAGAATTGTGTTAGAATAAATAATCAACGTAAATTCACCTGTCAACAACGATTCAATGTTTTTAGTTATTTGATCTTCATACTAAGCCATGGTCCAGCCAGTTTGCTTTTCGCTTGCGACATCTTTGCTTGGGTTGGGTATACTTACTCGAAAGGTCGCGAAGGCTCGACATGTTAATACAAATTTCAATTTGTGTTTACAGCACATAAATCCAACCAGAATTATCTGACTCACATATTGCCTCTTTTAAAAAATACGCACAATAATTTTCGACACACATCATTCAAGAGTATCTGCATACATCTTCAATAAACACGGCGACACAATTTCAAAATCTCGGGTAGCGCAGAATATCAATAAATGAAACAAATTGACCGGATTATGATGATTTCTCCCTCCTCACCCCCCAATTTTTACCAGGCGCTTTGCGCCCGTATTATGATAATTTTCCTCCGCCACCCCCTCAAATATTAACGGGCGCTTTGCGCCATATTTTGATTATGTACTTCTCATTTTCCCCCTCCAACCCTCCCAAATTTTTCCTGGTGCTTCGCGCCCAGATTTTTGATAATTTCCTCCTCCACAACCCCCAAATTACGAGAGCTTTGTGCCCTGATTTTTGACTATTTACCCCCAATTTCCACCTCCAATTTTACCGGGCGCTTTGATCCCGGGTTTTTCTGACAGGAATATTTTTAACATTTTTACTAGAAACTCCAAAATCTCGAAAACGAAACAAGATTGTAAAACTTCCCGGTCATGATCAGTTGCAAACCGATTGTTAGCATTCAGAATATGATTGAAAAATGAGCCAAAATCATACTACTCGTGATAAGAGTTTCAAGATTTTTCAATAATTTTAGTATGTTCCAATACCCTAGTTTGGATCTCATGACCACTTTGGCAGATATACTGTGATTTGCAATTAAGATGGGAGCACAATTTTCATAGACTTCAGAATTGTGTATGAAGGAAATTTGTCTTTGGTATTTATCAATTTACAACAGGTGCTATTTGTGATACAGAAAGAGTCGGACGCTCTAACCACTGCGCCACGGCCCCGACATCACAACGTCTTTTATTTCAAAAAGTAGTGTCGATGATACCATTCAAAACGGTTTTTGTTCTATGTTTGTACGACAAATCGTTCAAATGTGAACAGAGAAGAGGTAAAAAAAATGTACTTTATAATTTAAACACGCAGCAAGTTTTGAAGCAGGAGAAATGCAATATGACACAATTAGTCTTATGGTATTGTCATCTTTCATTTATTAAAAAAAAAGATCCCGAAATGGCAAAAATCAATCTCTTGTTGAGAACACATCTGAGCCAGAAATAATTACTTAATATAAATTGAAATTTGGCAACTTTTGTTCTTTATTATTAAAAAATGTTTCCCCTTAAAGGGGGAAAAGGCTACTCTACTACCCTTAGCTAAGCCGGAAATTTAAGGTATTTGGAACGGTACGGTATACGCCAAAAGTTTTCTATTTGCGGCCTGTTAGACATACGTCGATCATAAAAGTAAATTTGGTGTTCCAACTGTACGATTTCCCCACCATTTCAACCATCCAATCTAGTGTCGGAGGCGCTAGGCAACACTGCTCTGTCGCTAGTGTCAGTGTCAGTAACTTTTATAGTTTTATATATAATTTTCAATTATCTCGGCGGCACAATTTCAAAATCTCGGTAGCGCAGAATACCAATTGCGCCCGGATTATGATAATTTTTTCACCACCACCCCCTCCCCAAATTTTACCGGGCCCTATGCGAAACTCCAAAATCTTGAAAAAGAAACAAGATTGTAAAACTTCAGGGTCATGATCGATGGCTAGCATTCAGAATATGATTGAAAAATGATACTTTGGTTTTATACGACTCGAGATATGATTTCTAGTTTCTAGATTTTTCAATAATAATTTTGGTGTGTTCCAATTTCCTAGTTTGGATCTTACGACCACTTTGGCCGATATATTGTGATTTGCAATTAGGATGGGAGCATGGATTTTCATAGACACCAGAATTGTGTGTGAGGGGAATTGTGTCTTTGGTATTTATCAATTTACAACATGTTATTTGTGATACAAAAAGAGATGGTAATTTATTTGATTACATAAAGCTCACGGTTGAAATTTTCTCTATTTAATGGTGTATGTAATAATCTGTTAAATAATGAGTTAAAGGCAGCAAACTTATGTTGGCTCGGTATGAAATGAGGAGAACCGTATTTATTACAGAGTCAGTATAAGTATGTGCTGGTTTGCGGTAAATGAAAAAACTGAATTTGTTGCAATTTCCATGTTGAATTATAAAGAATTTGAAAAGATGAGTAAAGAATCAACATCTTGTAGGGAACATATCTGAACTAGAAAGAGATTACATGAGTAAGATTGAAATTCTGCGATGTTTGTTCTTTGTTATGAATCAATTTTCAAAACAGGGAAAGATTACTACCTACAGCCAAACCGGAAATTTGAGAAAAGAACGTTCAAGTATTACATTAAAAAAAAGTCATAACAATATCTGATGGGGAACAAATATTTCAACCATAAAAAGTGGCCAACTAGAAAAATGCTATCCTCTGGTGAGATACCTACTAGGAATAAGATTGACAACATCAAATGATAATAATAATATAGAGTTAGGAGGGATAACAAAGTTCCTTATCTTATCAGGGAGATCAAAACAATTGTGGGGTGTTGTTGAAATTAGTTCATTGATTAAACATTGCGGCTTTTTAAAGCATCCAGATAAGTTTTGAACTGTTCGATGTACAAACATGCGACAAAACCCGTTTTGAAAGGTTCATAACCCACACTACTTCTTGAAATACTACATATTGTGATTGCTCGATAAAAGTTGTGGGGTACACATCAATTTTAAAATTTCAAATCTCTTTTCAACAATCTCAATTTTTTGGCGGTGGGGCACATATAATTGAAAATTTCGAAAGGCAAAGAAATCGAAGTTGTGGAAATACGTAATAAAGAAAATAAAAATAATTCAGATGGTTGAAAATTGAATTAAATTCTCTTTTCAACGATGTAGCACTTGACCCCCCATGCCATTCAAAATTTTCAAATTTATGTGTTCTCACGTGCCCTCTATCGAAAACTCACAATGTCTTTTATTACAAAAAGTAGTTTTGGTGATACCATTCGAAATGGTATTTGTTCTATGTTTGTTCATCAAATCATTCAAAAGTCAACTAGGGGAGGGGGTTCAAAAAAGCTGTAGAATTTGAAAAAGTAGCATATTTTGAAGCAGGAGAATTGCAATACGACACGATAAGTGTAATGGTATTATCATCTTAATGGATTTTGGATAGACCTTAAATAAAGGTAGGAGGATTTATTGGTGTTTGTTTGTTTTTGGAAAATTTTGAAAGGCTATAGTATATGTAGTAAGACAGTTTTTGTAGGCACTTTATGTCGAATGAAAGTTGTGGAGATGATTTTGTGAATTATATTCATACTCATCTACTCATCCTCATCGAATTTGAGACGAAATCAATTTTTGAAATATATTTAAAAATGAACCTTCAATCATGAAATTATACGAATTCTTTGTTTTCTGTTAGGATTTCTTTGTCCGGAAGCTGAAGTGTCTTATTGAAATATATGTATGGTTTTGAGAAGAATTGTGTTTTAATAAATAATGATCACAAATTCACCTGTTACCGAAGGTTCAATGTTTTAAGATTGTTGATCTTCATACTGAACCGTGGTCCAGCCAGTTTGTTTTTCGCTTGTGATAACATCTTTGCTTGAGACGGGTAGGTATACTTACTCGAAACGTCGCGAAGATCCTTTCTTTAGGCTCGACATAATGCAAATTTTAATTTATGTTTCCAGCACATAAATCCAACCAGAATTATCTGACACATATTGCCTCTTTTCAAAAAACCGCACAATAATTTTCGACACACATCGACACCACATCATTCAAGAGTACCCGCACATTTTCAATAATCTCGGCGGCACAATTTCAAAATCTCGGTAGCGCAGAATACCAAATAAATGAAACAAATTGAATAAACAACTAGCCAGCAGAAATAATTCTTACGACGTTAACGTTCCACTCTAAACTGTAAGCGGAATTATGATGGCGCTTGCGCTAATGTACTATTATCAGTTCATAATCAATCATGCTGTAATAGGAAATCTGGCCAATCAATTTCACGGCCCTTCTCAGGGCCGGATTCCGGATTCGGCCGGGGATCTAAGGAAATGCGGGAACGGGAGGCAGACTTTGCAGGATTTCAGATTTTCGTGCTCGAATAACCTTGGTGCGGAGAAGAAGGTGAAAGATAAATTATTCTCCATGGAAATTAACAGAAAGCAAATAAGCCAGAGCAATGGAATCGAAAAAATAACACAGGAATGTATTCAGTTTTGCGTAAGAAGGCTTGGCACAACTGTTCAATGAGTGAGTGGTTCCTGGATCATTATTAAAAAATACAGGACGGTACTTATCCTCGTATAGGGTAAATCGAGGACCATAGTATTTATTTTGTTCATAATTGGGTTAGTACGGAGGCGAAGAAGGGCCACAGTAATAATTTTTTATAATTCCAACTCACTATAATAATAATATAATAATAATAATAATAATAATAGAAAAGTGAAAACATTGAACTAACTCTGTGAAAAAATGGCAATTAGAAAACTAGAACATAATAACGTATACAAACATCTCGATGTGAACGAGCACGATGGTGTACAACACAAGAATATGAAAACCAAAGTCACTAAAGAAAACTATCGAAGAACGAGAGAAATGCTGAAGACCGAGCTTAGTGCCAAAATCAAGATATCTGCCATCACGTCGCTGGCAGTACCCGTATTCAGTACAGTTTTGGGATAATAGAGTGGACCCAAGCGGGAATAGGGAAAATAGACCAACAAACGAGAAAACTGATGAATATGCACGGAGCCCTTTATCCAAGAGCATGAATATATAGACAGGCTATACATCCCGAGAACAGAAGGAGGAAGAGAAATGCAAAATATCGGAACAAGCTACGCCATATCCAACGCAGGCCTCAACCTGTGTCTGAAGCTGAAGCAAACAGATAAACATTTGGGAATGGTATACCGACAATCCCAGAAACATATTGAAGCGGAATGTGATAGATTAGCTGAAACCGGAAGATTTGAGAACACAACCCCAGATGGAACTGACACAAAACGGGTGAAAATAATGAAGGAGAAGATTAAAATGAGGACTGGAGAAGAACAAAAAGCTAGATGGAAAGATAAAGAAATGCATGGACAGATACAAAAAGAAGTTGAAAAAGAAATAATGCATGAAAATCTTACCTGGAAATGGCTCACACAGGCAAACCTCAAAAGCGAAATCGAGACACTAATAACCGCCTGCCAAGAACACGCAATGGCAACAAACTACATGAAGACAAAAATCATGAAATTTGGCAAATACCCAAAATGAAGACTTTGCCGGACACACAATGAAACTATGCATCATGTAGTTTCCAGTTGCCCAATCCTTGCAAAGTAGGCACACCTTGACAGACACAATGCGGTAGCAGCTCAGTTGCACTGGGACATATGGAAGTTCAAGGGAATTGGTAGTTCCAAATTCAGTGATCAACACTCCGGAAGTCACCTAAATATGGGAGACCCAGGTTCAAACCGACAGAATTATAAAAGCCAACAAACCAGATATCATTCTGGAAAAGTAAAACAAAAGAATATGTCTTCTAATAGATGTCACTATCCCCTCAGACTACAATATCAACCAGAAAGAAGTTGAAAAGTACCTGAAATATAAAGACTTGCAGATAGAAATCTAAAGAATGTGAAGCATGAGAGCAAAGGTGATACCCATCGTCATCGGGGCCACAGGGCTGATATCCAATGCAACCTGTGAAGCTGTAAAAGAGATCCCAGGAGACCACAACCTTCTCACCATGCAGAAAGCAGTACTGTTGGGCACGGCACACATAGTGCGAAAAGTCCTATAAAAACATCATAATGAAGAGGAATACCCTAGGTGCTCGGTTTGCACCCGGTGTTTCTAGAAAGTGAAACCATAACAAAGCATGTCAGTTATGTGATGTCAGAAAATAATGATAATACAGGATGGGGCACCCCATATGACACGGTCCCTGTAAGCCAAACCATTTATTTTTTCGGGAGTCTATCCCTTTCGTTATATGTATACTGATTAAGGCTACAACAGGAAATCATTTTGGAGTCTTCATGATGGCTCAAAAAAGTGTGACATGTCAAAATTGTGTTTTTTCAAGTAGAACAGCCAGAATTTCGTTGCACTTTTGGAAGGATCAGAAAAAATAAAGTCATTTCATGAAAGGTACTATGTACCCAACTATAACCGTTCTCGAGTTATTGATTTTTTTATGAAAATGCTACGTTCAATTGGAATCTAAATAACATCCCTCTGCATACCAAGAGAGTAACGAGAGCCGCCAAGACAAATAAAATTGAACTCTGCTCATTTATAGTTTTATACTTCATTATCATGTATTTTTTTCTTTATTTTAAAAACATTGTTGTTGCTTGTAAAATGAATATAAAGCCTAATGTAACTTTTTAACATTTTAATGTAGGATCTATTATCCCATCGTACAACTGTGTAGCTCAGTACTTAACGAGTAGACAAATTAACATATTAGGTAGGAATAAGCGAGATTTGGTGAAACCCACTTATCGACTCCACAATTATTAGCATCGATTCTCATAAATTAATTAGAGCCGATAGAGATGGTAGAGGCGGTGGTGTCGCCTTCTACATAAACTATCATATTCAATAAAAACATATCCGTTCACGGTCCCCTCCTAATCTTGGGCAGCTCTGGATATCGACTAAATCAGAAGGAAAAACCTACATTTTAAGAGTTATCTTCCATCGCCAATTGTATTAATGAACTGGAAGACTCAATCGGCATCCTATTACCTACTTGTGAATTTCTTATCCTGTCAGGTGACATCAATATAGATTTTTTAAATTCTTTTGGTTTTCATCAAGTGGTCAATGAACCCTCTCATTTCACCCCCTGAAGTAAAACTGTTTCAACCTTAGCTTTCAATGAGTCCCAGTTATCTGCTTCATAAAAAATAGCTGTATCATCTGCAAATCCAATGATAATTCCATTGTTATTAGTCAACGAGAAGAGTCAATTTATGTATATGTTGAAAAGTGTTGGTCCCAGCACGGAACCTTGAGGTACTCCACAGTCAATCACCATCTCAGTACCCGGACGGTTTGCTTTAATTTGAGGATTCGGTAATTTTTGAAGTCAGTGATAGAACGGCTTCTTGTGTTGAAGTATTTTTTCTCATTCCGCATTGATTTTTTTCAAATGTTCTCGAGAGATGAGTGACAGAATATTGTAGAATTTTGACATTATTTGGAAAGAACCAAAAAAAATCACAGAATAGAATATAATAGATATGATCTCGTAATATCAAATAATGATATGGAACAGGTCACATATGCACAAATTAAAATTAAAAAGTGTAGCTGAAACTAGAACATTTAACTTAAAATATTAGAGTAAAGCAATTATTTATGTTAACACATACAGTAACGTAGATATACAGCAAAGATGACATATTAGTACGCAAAGTGTTCTGCGCACTGCGGCTCTTTTTGGAAGCGAGTTTTCCGTGTGCTGAACCTCATTTTCTGAGGCAGTCGTATTAAAAAGTAATTATGATTCTACGAAAAAAGTAGATATTGTACCATAATCCACCAAAATTTTAAATAAATCTGCCAACTATTTTCAAAGTTATGGGTTTCACCCGGTACGCATCTTCGGATACGCATTCAATGAACTACTAACTAAGTCATTGTTGAACATGAAATATGTATAAATATATTAAAGCTGTAACAAGAGTAACGAGATTTTTATACGCACGAAGCCACATCTTTAGTGAAATCATTTACGCTGGCGTCTGCTTAATTCATACACATACCATTCAAATTCTTAGCATCATCCATCGTGATAGGTCATACAGGAACTTAGTTTCTTCTCTATAGTGACTTCGGATAAATCATATACAAAGTATCGAGTCAGATTGAAATGGGCCATTTATCTGAATTTGGTTCGACTGTAGTGGTACTGAGTTGCATCTGCTTTTTGAGTAAGTTATTCATTTCTATTTTAATTAGGTGCGAGTTCGGTTTGTGTGTTTTTTTATTCGAATTATTCTATAATTTTTCATTAGGTATGGTTAATTTTAGTACAATTTTGTGAAACTTCCTTAATTATTATTCATACATTCACTTGTGTCTTCGTGTGTAAGTTGTTTCACACAAAAATTGTGGAATTTGCTTTATAATCGATGTTACCCGGTCTCATATGACTGAGGTTGGATAGAAAATATCATAAACTTAGCATTTCACAATATCACAAGTTCACGAGGTTTCTACTTCTTATATCCATATCTGAAAACATATTGTGTGATACTGTCACATAACCTCGAATCACTCAAAAAAAACAAAAATGTATTGTTTAAAAAACTAAGATAACACGCTTTTATCACGCACTAAAAATTATAAAATAACTGAATAATGATTTATTTTTCACTTGAATTTAAAAATGCCCATTATTATTTTGAAATGTTTGTATCGTCATCGATCCATGATATGTGTGCTGAAGTTCAGATTATGCGGAGGATTGGATGTAGGTGAAAATTAAATTTAGATATTCACATTTTTATCATCATTATTATCATGGAATTCTTGTATTGTCATCGGTCCTTGATATGTGTGCCATATTTCATGTTATTCGTACTATTGGAAGTAAGTGAAAATTCTATTTGCAAATTCACATCATTATTGTTATTATTATTATATTCTCATTATGACATTCTTGTATTGTCATCGGTCCTCGATATGTGTGCCAAATTTCAGACTTTTCGAAAGAACGGCAATACATGATTTCATACAATTGAAAGAAGAACTAGATAAAAAGAATCCACTATTGGATTGTACTTCGATTTGTCACGAGCAATCGACAAGCTAAATTTTTATTGCATCTTAACGTAAATAAGTACACTTGCTATTCGTGGAAATTCATCATTTCTAGAAGGGCGTAAGCTAATAGTAAAAATAAGCGAGCAAACTTCTGATGAATTCTTAATCGACACTGGTATTCTCCAGGGAAGCGTCCTCGGCCCTTTAATACTCCTACAATTCATCAGATGCAGTCTCCGAAACGTCAACGTTTTTTAAAAAACAGACAAATTTTTTTGTTAATTTGAACAATTTTTTTTCAGATAAGCAAATTATGAATTCTATACGTTACTGACAAAATTAAATGATTTTACGCAACAACAACAATATGTTGTATTTATCAAATAAATAGTGAGTCAATTTCAAGAAAAAAAATTAATGAAAGTCCAACAAAAAACGAGTTAAAAATTGTAAAAGTTTATTTCAAACCACTCCACAAAAGCTGTTCAAAATCCACACTGGCGCTGCCATCAAAGTACTAAAATACCAAAACGAATTTTGCTCCTCGTTTTTGTACGTTTTTTTCTGCAGTGTTTACTCCTTATAATTTTAAATTATCCGTTTTTATCCCGCTTTTCGTTGGATTTTCATTACATTTTTTTACAGAAGTCACCTTATTATTTAGCAGTACATATGTGGTTAAAAATTTTGGTTAGGTCGTGAAACACTCTGTATACACAAGCGTGTGTTAAAACTATATCTTAATATTATTTATGATTATAAACTCTACCAAAAGATCATCTATCCTCCACTATGACTCTTAACGCAGTAACTTATCGGGGCAAATTGATTCATTGACCTGCTACACTCTTATAGATTTCCTTGAAGAAATTTTTTTCTTTATAACCATTTATGTAATGCTGTCATTACTGATGTCATTGAAGGTTGGGAAGTGTCACATTACACACCTCTACTTCCCGACCTCACTTCCCGCCCTCACTTCCCGCCCTCATTTCCTGCCATCATTTCGTCTATTCTAAATGAATATTTTTTATATTTAAAAAAATAACACATTTTTTTGACAAATTTTATAATACCTATTTAATGGCAAACAATAAAAAACAACAATGAACTGCTTATTGATATTAATCGTTAAATTCGAATTATTGTAAGCGTTTATTGAAATATTTAGGCCTGTACCAGCGCTGGACCCTCCAAGAGTTGTCTCTTTGGGCGACAAATCAATTTCATGTTGAATGACTGAGGTTTGTGAACTACTTGCAATAGCTACAGAAGACATGGCACATTGGGACAGCATAGTGGCAGCTTTCGTTTTATTCTCTATTTAGCCATCCACGTAACCTTCTGCCGCAGGACTAGATTTCCATCCTCCCAGCCTTTTTAATTGGAGTACACTTGCACCACTGTTGGCAAGTAACGTAGCGGCGGTTCTTCTGAGTGCGTATCCTGTGAAGCCTTTCCAGTTCTCTAAATTAAAAAAAGTAGCAATTTTTTGGGGAAAATTAGCTATTGTATTGTGTCCAATTGGTTGATTTCTTACTATTCCTCCTCTGAGCTGAACAAAAAATCTATCGATTTCTATGTTTTTTCTCTAATTTATGTAGTCTCGAATGATCTTCGCCCATACTGGATCAGTAATGTGAAATTATCTATTTGTATGTGTTTTAGAATATGGAATCTCAACCGAAATTTTTTCTTCAAATAAAGCCACATCCAACATTTTCATTTTCACTAATTCGTCCGTCCGAAAAGCTCCAGATACGCCTATTATTAATGCTACCTAAAACAATAAAAAATGGTAAAGGTAAGCTTATCGGGCTCATTCTCGAAACAAAAAAAAAGTGGTGTTACTTACGTAGTTTTATCTCCTGAACACGAATCCGAAAGAATTTCGTGGGGGTCTCTTATACTTTTCGATTTATGACCATTTGAATCTTTGAAAATCGACCATTTTCAAACACGATTTTTTCGGTCAAAAATCGAAGAAAATGTCTCCTTCATTTTGGTGGCACTTTTTTGAGACCGTAATCAACTCATATTTCACAATTACCAGCACTAAAACCAATTGTTTTATACAAAAAATCAACCTTCTTATAAAGTATACATAACCCTTCCCACATCTCTAGAACGGACGTCAATGAAGAGTGAGGTTAAGAATAGTGAAATATAAAAAGGTTAATTTTTTGGTTTTGGTGCTTGTAATTGTGAAATAAGAGTTGATTAGGGAATGAAAAAATTGTCGACAAAAAGAAGGAGGTATTTTCTGCGATTTTTAATGAAAAAAATGGTGTTTGAAAATGGTCGATTTTCGAGATTCAAAAGGTCATAACTCGAATAGTATAAGAGACCCCCACGAAATTCGTTCGGATTTGTGTTCAGGAGATAAAACTACGTAAGTAACAACACTTTTCTTTTTGTTTCGAGAATGAGCCCGATAAGCTTAGCTTTACCGAAAAAATAATACCATAATACTTGTATTAGCTCAAACACGATTGTTTTTTTCAAATACTTATTTAAATAATCCCAAATAACTTACCTTTATCGGTAGAAGATTATTTGAAGCTTTATTTAAAAAATCCTCCATATTCTTCCTCGAAAATACGTTCGATTTCTTGGCCCTAAAGCCAACATTTTGTCGTTTTAGGAAGGCTAGCAGTTTCCCATGAGTTTGCGTCTCGGTTAACTAACTAATCTCACGACTGGAATGCATCTCTTCCCACCTCGGTGTGTAATATTATACTATTATTGACTCATAACTCTATACACACCCTCGTATATTCATCTTGTATGAATGCTGCGGCTGGCAGCAATATAGTTTATTGCTCCTAGACTTTTGCGCAAATTAATCAGTAGCCAGACACCATGATTCCGATTACTCGACCATTTCAACGAATAGTATCGAAATAAATTACACTTTACCCAATTCTAGTTTATTTTTAGAACTTTCCCTATTTGATTTCATGTATTATCAGTTCATCTTCCCTATCAATAATAAGCTTTTCTCATTACACTGAAACCTACAATAAAGTTGAATTTATATAAGAAAGTATTCAATGAAGACGTCAAGTTCCAAATTTATAATTTTTTTTTATTTAATTTATTTGGCCGAAATTTGATAAAAATCCACTATAAGAATAATGAAAATTGCCAATGAACGAAAGAATTGATTTCGTCTAAGCAAGTAGTAAGAATGTATTAATCTAAAATTATTAAGATTCTTCTTATTTTCCGTTGTGTTTATTCTTATTTTAATTCTATAGGATTCCCCGGCAGTTATGCTGGAGACCCGGCAAATCCTCACGTAATATCATTCGAAAACATACACACGAATTTAACTGCCAACCAGTTTCGTTCATTACTTGAAACTTCTCTTTCAACGTTTCCTACGTCTAACATACCTGTATATGAAACTACCACCAACTCTATCACTACTGCAACAGGTAAACTGGGAAAACGTAGACGTAACAAAGGAAAGCAGAAAGGGAGACGAAGAAGGAAAGGTGAGTTCAAATATTGATTCAATCAGTAGGAACCTTGGGGTTTTACATGTTGAATTTTGATGTAGGTAGTTGGAATTTGTCAACTCTGCAAAATATTATACAAGCATATTTTCCATAATGGTAACAATACCCTTTATTATTTATATATATATATATATATATATATATATATATATATATTTTTTATATTTTTTCAAACATCAGGTTTCTAAAGAGATATAATATTACGGATAATTTCACTCGCCTCATGAAATACTCCATTCCTGCAATATTGGGACCAATAAGGGACGTGTGCCTCGATAATACGCTGTTTCTTTAATTTCGATTAAATTACTTTGAGGTAACACCACTTGTCCTAAAGGACTCGTGGTGTTACTAAGCAATTTGATCTCGTTGATTTCTGACAGAATTACTATCGATAGTATTGGGAGCACTCGGTGTTACTACCCCCGAGCACAATTTGAAAACCATCTAGTCACAGTGAAGAATCCAATTAAGAAAGTCATCCATTTGCATACCCAAGAATTTTACTGCATTAAGGGTGCTTTGTCAGGTGGTATTATTGAAATTGAATTGGAGTGCATCGGTTTTAATTTGATACTTATGAAAACGAATAACCTGAGTTTTTTATTATTAAAAAATAGATCTTGTTGAAATATTCAGAAATCCGTCCGTTCGTATGTTGAAATGTCATTTTGCTTTTCCGAGATCAGTATATCAATATCTTTCGCATTTGCAGTAAATAATGAGTATGCTATTTCTCTATCAATGTTAGTAGGATATAAGAGAAATAAAACCAGCCTCAAGATAGATCCGTGAGGCACACCCGTCCGGACCGGAATAACTGTTAGTTAGAAAGTTTTCACGTCAAACTGCTAGCGGTCCAACGGAGAACTGTGAATCAGACATGTGATATACAGGAAGATTGTCCGAAATATTTCGATAACGTATGTTAAATGTTAATTATGCAATATTTCTGTTAGTAATCCATATTTTTTCATGGAATTCACCCCCACAAAGTATTTTAACTCTAGTTAGAAGCCGATATATTTTTTAGATTTTTAGCTATGAAATAAATTCTAAGTAGTCCTTGATATTTTGAATTTTATTCCGAATTCATAGCACTAAACTGAATCTATTGTTACTCTATCCATTAAAAAAAACTGAATTGAATTATAAATAATAATTTTAAAAGCATCCCGCTTTCGAATGGGTCACTCTGTATAAAGTTTTTACTTAAAACAGAGGTCTCCATTGTTATAGTTGTACCGGATATATAATGATCATAATGTCAGTAAATTCTTCATTCTATAACTTTTTCTGAATTTTGTTTATTGAGATTCTGGTTTCCTTTAATTTGTTGATGCAACAGCTGGTTATACGGACCTCTGAGTGAGAAACCGATACGTGATTTGTGAGATATCATATATGGTAACAATCTTGGATATAAACTTATTGCATATTTTTCAGGAAACCCCATGATTGGAAAATCTCCGGATCAACCCGATGAAAATGGCTCTGAAACTGTAACCAGACGAGCAACATTAAACAAAAATACTAGGAAACGAACAAGGAAAAGTAAAAGGCGTAGGCGAAAACTAAAACGTAAAGAAAACGCAAATATCCTCGAAATAGTTACTGCCAGAGTTTCTGGACTTCAATCATCGAAAGCAACATTCAACAAGTCTGCTATATACGAAATAATGAAGAGGTTGAATAAAAATCCCGGAAGTAGTTTGGATGAGCTCAAAGACTTTTACGCAAATACAACTCTAAATTTTTCTTCCAATGAATTCTCGATGGAAAATTCGGTGGACTCTGCTAAGAAGCATGCATCATCAGGAATTAACGGTGAGAAAGCCGAATTTACATTATTTATATTCCTGCTAAACAAACAATATCTGGACGAATCTTTTCCCTGTCTGACAAAAAGATTTATCATGCTCTCTCTTATCATTAATTTATACCCATCCATTTGTTCCTCTACCCCGTACCCCTCTCCGAATATTGTGTACATGAAATAGCCCTTGTACTTCAGTAGGAAGGATTGATTGCTGCGTGCCGAGTTTGGTTGAAGATATTGTTGTTCTGCCAGTCAAGTCTTCGGATAGTTCTACAAGTTACCTTAAGAATCATAGGAGTAAAGTTGGATCGAACAATTTGGGAAATACTTGCTATATGAATTGCGTTTTACATCCGATATTTATGACGGGATCTTTTAGGGAACGAATAATAACCAATAATAATAATATTTCCCAGTTATTCTTTAAACTGATGCAAATGTTCAACCAACTTCAATTTGCCGAAAGGGTTTCTTCCATTTTTCCAGTCAATTTTATGAAGTCTTTGGTGCCAACTAGTTTTTCATCAGGACAACAAGACAGTTTCGAACTTTTTGGATACCTGTTGAATACACTTCTTGAGCAGGAGAATAGGTTGATCAATTCCCGAGAAAGCCCTGTTGTTGTTGAATCATTTACTATCGCTTTTTCAGTGAAAACTTCGTTTGGAGGGAAAATTCTTACAGTTTTGAGTTGCATTGGATGCGGAATGAAGAGCAGAAACTCCAGTAGCTTCTTTGAATTAGAGCTCGCGTTCCACAATCTTTTGGAAATCTAGTCCATGCATAGAATCTGATCAATCATCAATTGAGAACCGAACACCTAACAGATGATATTGCCAATTCTGCGCTAAAACAATCGATAGACATAAAATAACAAGTATTGTTGAAGCAACTGCAAATTTTATCCTGACTTTGAAGCTCTTTAGTTATGATTCATCATGTCGCAGATGTATTAAATTATTTCAACGTGTCAAGTTAGAGGAACACCCCTATCTATCCGACTGTGGTTCTGGAGTTGATTCAGGCCACTACTATACCTTAACCAAGGACAGAACGGACTGTTATAAATGTGATGATAGTTGCATGAATAAAATGTTTTCTTTTGAATTGGGCCATTTGGCCCTCTGGAGACCCCATACATCATGTTTTACCGAAAATTCGACGGACCTCTTTATAAACTACAAGCCCATATAACAATTTTGGGGGGTCATTTGGCACAGCATGAAACATACTCAGAACGATGCTGCTATATGAAAAAATAACTAGTCACTATGCCGTCAATTCTTGGTGGTGCAAATGACTGTAATAATATTAATAATAATTTTTCATCTGGAGATGAGCTTTTCCGACAAAATAATCATGTACGGCGTTCCTCGCGTTGGTTGATTATGAAATAATAATCTCCTAGAACCTACTGCCATACAAAAATAATGGGACTGGAAGCCAGGAAAAGTTTTCAATTTCCGAAAATTAAAAAAAAAGTCCTTTCCGGTCTCATTATTTTTGTACGGCAGTATGTTCTAGGAGATTATTTCATAATCAACCAACGTGAGGAATGCCGTACAGGAATATTCTGTCGGAAAAGCACATCTTCAGATGAAAAATTAGTATTATTATTATTACAGTCATTTGCACCACCAAGAATTGACGGCATAGTTACTAAAGTTATTTTTTCATATAGCAGCATCGTTCTGAGTATGTTTCATGCTGGGTCAAATGACCCCCCAAAAATTGTTATATGGGCTTGTAGTCTATAAGGAGTTATCATTCAACCAATTCCAATTTTTCAGATGATGTGGTGCTGCAGATTTTTTTGCGTTTCCCTGCAGCTGTAAAAGCGAATGCGCCACCGAATTAATTTAAGCCGCCCCGGAGCGCCAATTATGTTTTTTATTATTTTTTTGCTGTAACTTTGTTATTGTTACTATACATAATAAAAATGTTCACCAAATGTTCAGCTAGCTTAGTTCTGCTGCCCCAGACCACTGCCACGTAAGTGATGGTCGGTCTCACTATAGACGTGTACATCCACACAGGATCTTTGTTACATCCCCAGTCCTTTCCTGCAAATTTTCTACACACCATTAAGGCTCTTGAGGCTTTGTTGGTTACTTCCTTTTCGTGCTTATTGTCGATGAGTTTATTATCTAGAATTAGTCCCAGATATTTGACCTCTGGTTCCCATTCAATTATTTCACCGAGTCGAGTATTCGATGGGTTTGAGGTTGATGTTCCTTTTCCTTGTGAAGGCAACTAGGGTAGTCTTGGTAGGGTTGACGCTGCATCCCATCGATTTACACCGGTGTTTAGTATAGTCTAGACCTCTCTGAACTATATCACAGAGAATACTCTCGAATTGACCTCTCGCGATTATGAGTCGGTCAAACTGCAGAGGATTCAATCGACTAGTAGGCTTCATACAAGTGGGTGGTCACTCTCCTTGTGGGCAACCTCTGCTTCTGCAGATGTAGATAGTGTCTTGTCCTATTTTAGTCTCTGTCATTCTGATAGGCAGCAATGGCGACATCCATCAAGTTGTCGTGTTGTCCACTTATCTGTCTTCTATTGCTCTGTTGACAGCTTTGTGTGGTGTATTGTGAAAAGCCTCTTCTATATCAACTACCGTTTCTTCACTCTCCAGTGCATCCTGGATTTCATCTGTCGGTTGCACCAATGTGGTCTCCGTGGATTTACACATTTGGTGTGCATGCTGGTTGTAACACCCTATATGATACAACATATGTAACGATACTTAGACGGTACATCGTACTTTTATTTCGCCAAGAGACTAATCTGATGTCGAAACAAAAGAACTTTCTGAAGCGTCGCAGCATCAGAAATCAATACCTCGAGCGGTTGAGTTATAATTTGATAAATTGACATTAAGGGTACTCATGAAACGTGTATATCATGCTTGGCAATCCAGGACAGTAAAAGAAACTCAGAAAAACTGTAATGAATCTTAATTTAATTCAATGTGGAAGGAAAAAAACATATAAGATTATTGTCCACAGTAAACAATAACCAAACTCGCCTTGTATATAATTAAACTTCATCAGCTAAAATCGGTGTGCACATTCCACTACTATTGTTAGCAGCTCATCACTAATTATTCGATGGCTTCGAATATTCATGATAATAAAACATTTCTACAATGAATTAAATGAATTGTGAGACGACATAAAAATCATAAAAAAACATCAACCATCAGGAAATCACAAAAAAACGTTACTTGACTATAATACAGACAAAATTAAATAAAACATGGATTAACATCTGTTACTTTTTACAATTGGAACGAAAACCTGTTATAGCTAACTCAAAATGTCTTAAGGTCATATTCATAGTCATTCTACAACATATAAACAAATACGTTAAAATTATCAATGGAATTATTTTTAAATCAATAATAAAAATGTATTTTGGTCTCGAAAAGAGACATCAGCTGTGAGTCTAACCTCGTGATTTCAAATATACATACATACATACGGTTAAACCGCTCTTGTTAAGAAAAGATATTGGCCATATCAACTTACACAGTAAAAACATTTTGGGGGAAATTCACTCTCGTCTTACTCCATCAACAGACAACATGTTGATAAACTTTTTTGTCACTTGCGACGATTTATTTTATACTTTCACCAGGACTTTTGAACGAAACTTTCGTGAATTGAGAAAAAGGGTGTAATCACTGTCTTAAAAAGCTAGTAGATTCGGGAACAGTTGTAGAATCGACATGGACATTTCGGCGAATATTTCCATCGTATGTTAAAAATCCCATATGAAGCGGGACATTTTCGATCAATTACAGCGAAAAATTCCTGGCGGGACATTTGCAGGCTGAAAATTACCCGGTAGGTATCGAAAATTACCCGCTCGGTCCGTGCATCTATAGTAACGATTGTTAAAATGTACATTTGTCATCTTGACAGGCATAAATACTGAATTTATATGTACCTACCTGCTTAATGTAAATTTAAATAAAATTTCAAACTCAGCACATACATTTTTGTTTTAACTACGGAAATATTCTACCGAATTACACTCGTGCATCAAAATAAAACTGACTGGAGAATACGCTATTGGTCATTTCATATCTTCGAGAAATGCATGTATCTAAATTTAAGAGGAATTAAACGGACAGAGGAGACAGTAATTACAGCTGTTAATAACCCTTCAATAGTGTTCTTATCATATATTTTATGGCATAAGATGTCCGGAGAACTGCTCATTGCTAATATCCTATACAATAGGAAAAGTTGGGTCAAAAATCCATCAGAAAACAACTACTTTCCTGGCTAATGCCACGACGAACATTGAATTACATCTGATGAAATTTCCGTGCAGAATTCCTACAAGGTTATCTCTGCAATTGCTTGGTTGCATGGGATGGTTCATCGAAACATTCGGCCACCTATATATCGATTTCGGAGTGTTGCTCCTCATCAGTATAGGGTAGATCTAGCAGTCAATAACTAATGACTGCAACGAATGAATCGACAACCAACTCCGAAATCGATATATAGGTGGTCCGAATGTTTCGATGAACATTCCCATGCAACCAAGCAATTGCAGAGATAACCTTGTAGGAACTCTGCACGGAAATTTCATCAGATTTAATTTAATGTTTGTCGTGGCATTAGCCAGGAAAGTAGTTGTTTTCTGATGGATTGTCGACCCAACTTTTCCTATTGTATAGGATATTAGCAATGAGCAGTCCTCCGGACATCTTATGCCTCTTGTCATAAGCTCATTGTGACCTACAGTTTTCTTTTCCGTTATATATTTTATGATTTTAATCGCTAACATGTCGATTTTAATGCGCTCAAATCGCGTTTTATTACTAGGCAGTGTCAGAAAACTCGTAAATTCGTTTATTTCATTATAGCCTATAAATTCATATAACAGTTATTATTGTTTGCTGGCTAGCCATAGACGCACGTGTTGTCTGATAACTAATTAATTTAATACTTTTATGCAATTGAAATACAAGTAGTTAGGTTAGATTTTCTTTTTTTGTACTTTGTCCTACGATGACTCTTTTATTGTTTTATCTACTTTTCCTACATTTGACGTTATTACGTGACTATTTATATGAGTTCATAGGGAAATGGCTGGCAGACCACGACATGATGGGGGTGCAGAAGCGCACGTTCCAGGATTTCTGATCTGTTCCTCTTTCTGTTTTCAGAACGAAAGATGTGAGACTAATGGGATGGGTTGTATTCCTTTTTCCTGTTTTAGAAATGGAGGTGACCCTAGCCCTTCTCCATACTTCTGGTGTATATCAGTATATATCAGTATATCAGTTCTAGACTGATACGGCTAATTCTTACTATGTGTGGTAGGATTTCTTCTTGCCCGCGTTGGAGCAGGGCAGGGCATATTCTATTAACTCCAGCCAATTTGAACGGTTGGATGGTGTTCATGTCCCATCATATTTGTCTACTGCTGCAAATATGTCTGGCCACTCCTGTATATTTTCTGTTAGATTTAGTATACCGTTCTGGAATGTGCCCTATATGAATAGGTTCGTTCTCAGGGAATTCCATTATCTGCGATCCACTATGGTGATCTGGAACAGTTTTTTGAAAGAGCATCGCGGTTTCATATTGTCTAATCTCAGTTATAAAATAATCAAAATGTATTTTCTCAACTCAAGAGACTCATCGTTAGAGTATTGCAATTGTGTTCTGTAGTACTAACATTATTTTCCTATTAATTTTGAGCTTCTATTTTATTTTCTAAACTCCAGCAACCCCAGTGTCCTCTCTACTGGCCAATGAGAGGATTCAACAACTAGCAACTGCGAAACAAAAAACTAAGAAACGAAGGAGAAAACTCAGAAAGCGTAAACGCAAGCTTAAACCAAGGAACGAAAAAATACTTGAGATATCAATCTCTAATGAACTGCACCCTCCAGGAAAATTTGAATCGAATAGCTCTTCTATAAACTCTATAATAGAGAATTTGGTGGAACCTATTTCGAATTCTGCTGAGATACCAACGTCACTGACCAAAACTGGTGAGTATAATGAAACCTGTAATCATGAATTATTGTTGGGGAGTTTGTAGGATTTTATTCTAATTCAACTAATAATTTCATTCTTGATTATGACAAATCGGTTTAAGTAATCATAGAACAATAATTCCCCTAGAAGGCGTGATAGAATTTCTTTGAAGATATCAGTATCTCAATTTTTCGTTTTTATTGAAATATTTTCCGGACCATTGATATAACGAAAAAAAATCATCCACATTTTCAGAAGGCGATGTAGAGGTATATTTTGACAAATTATGAAAGCGATACATTCAACGGTTTGGAGTGAAACGTTGGAAGTAAATCCGTCAAAATAAATATATAAAAAGTGCCATAAATATTTACGAGTTTTTCGATCGGGTTGAAATTGGAAAAAAAAGGGGTTGAAATTTCAAATCGCCATCTCGAGCGGTTCCGGAGATATAAAAATTTTTCTCTGGCGGCATACGGACGGACAGACACAATAATTTTTATAAAAAGTCTATTTTTTGGTCCTGAACATTTCCTCCAAAGCAACTAGTGGTCTAAATTCGAAGGCAAAAAAGTCCCTCTGAGGAACCGTAGTATACTAACCCTGAAGGGTCTTCGTATAATAATCCTAAAGGGTCTTCGTAAAACAAGCAATTTGAAGATTTATCTTATGCACCCTGAGAAATTTCTCCAATGACAAGATAGCTATTTATGATACAAGTTCGTAAAGTAGGACTTTTTTGTAGGAGCGTGAAGTTTGTTGAATGAGGCGCAACCGAGTTCAACAATCACGCGAGTACAAAAAAGCCCTTTACGAAAGTTTTTCATACAAAGTTTTTTCTTCGCAGTTATTATATTGCCAAATTGTAGCAATTATATCATTAATTTGAATGTTTAATGATATGAATTGTTGTCGTATTGTTAAATAAAGACTTCCGAGTTATATTTGACGCAAAATACTGTATTTTTCAAAAATGCATAAATATATGAACAGTGTGTAAAAAATTACTTTACGCACAGTTGATAATTTTACGCAAATGTGATTTTTTTACGCACTTGTGCGAGAAAGTATTACTTTACGCACTGTCAGCAGTGCGTAAAAGCTTAGTTTACGCACTGTCGTAGAAAAAGTAGTTTATGAGAGTCTGAGTATATTGATATTCAACAACCATCTCTATAAACATTCGTTTAACTTTTTATGTTTTTTTTTTCCAGCAAACCGTTTCACTGGTGGCAACAAAACTATAGATAAATATGGAAAGTATAATAGGTGTCGAAAAAACAGAGGCAAGTGTGCCCATATTTGTAATCCCGAGGGACCAAGTAAATGTTCTTGTCTGGAAGGATTCTTCTTAGCTAAGGATCGCAGCTCTTGTTATGGTGAGAAAATATTAAACAGTTTTAATAGATTCATGGCTTTAGTATGAAATGGTAAATGCTTGTACATTTGACGCCGTCATAGAAAAAGGAGTCCTTTATCAGAGATGAGGACGGTAAGGGTAATTTTAAATCGTTTGTAGATCTTTGAAGAGCATTATAACAGTTTGAAATGTTCAAGTTTCAAAATATATTTTTTATGAGACATATAGTTTCCAAAACAAAGAGAGCCACAACCGTCATTGAACACATATCTTTTTTCGTTAACATTGTTTTTTTCGCCAACCTGTTGCACCCCTACGTGCAACTCTCAGAAGTCTTCGAGAGACTTGTGCGAGCTAGGGAAGACGAAGCCCTTACCTTTTAACGCGTGATGCCATGCCCGAGACCGGTGAATCGGTGGATCGAACCCACGACCCTACGCTTGAGAGGCGAACTCTCTACCAGCCGACCATCACGGCCCATAACGGCTATGGCTGTATTCTGCTATTTAAGTACCGAATCCAGCAGAGTGGAGTTACATACCCCCCAGAAAGGTATAGCACATCTCATTTGTGATTCTATTGAAGCATAATACGCGGTCCTGGCTGTAACAGTGCCAAGCTCCGTAGAAATAACTCTAACCGCATAAGAGCCTGAGAAGAATTCATTTTTTAGTTATTTAACTTGTGTTTCGAACTTCTTTGTGTTGTTAATGAAAAGACACAAAAACTTTGTGCTATCTCTATTTTCAATGATTACTATAGTACATTTGAATGCTACTATATTTGTTTTTCTTATATTAAATGAAAGTAGGTTTGAGTCGCACCAAGAGTTGATGATATTGTAATATATTTATAGTCCAATTGACTCTAAAATAATTTATTTAACGAAATACAATGATACAATAACACAATACTCTAATTTACATAACAATCACGGAACTAGGTATTTATATTCGACTTTCACTTCCTAACTGACTGCTCGTCTGTCCGCTGCGTAGTTCTTTTTATATCCGACGTTGACTTCTCTGAATGCTCCAGAATTTTCCATCGAATCGCCCAGACTCACCGAACCGACCAGATTCTTCTCGGTGCACGCGCATCGACAGTCTCCCGCGGTCGGTCGCTAGCTATGTGAGAGTTTAGGTCCGGCATCGCCCGCAGCTTCGCCACATTGCCCCCTTCTTAGAGATATTTCGTCCCGAAATGTCATCCTTGGAGTGTGTCGATATTTGCAGGATTCCCCATATCTGCATCGTGAAGTTCGATGGAAATAACACTCCACAGTCTTCATGTTAGGTCGTGGAATAGGATTACAACAAACCAAAATCTGGATGCCGCTGGATCGGAATATCGTCTCCAACATACTTCTTATAACTCTCCAATCCAGCCCATCAATACCACAGGATAATTTTGGGATTGCCAAGTCCACCAGATTCTGGTTCACCATCGTATCTCTTAGTTGGGTGAGGCTCCTCCAGACATCTTCATAGGACGGTTTGTCTTGGGAATGCTTCTTGGTCACCAAGTAGTAGATGTTCCTCTGGCCCTTCTTCAGCTGTAGCACACCTCCAATTTCTGGATTCTGTTTCCGTAGTGTTTGGAGTTGGCCAAATTTCTTGGAGAACACTACAGCGATGCCCCTGGACATTCGAAGATCTTCTGTGACGCAGTGTGCTAGGGCGTAATCGACTGGCACTTTGAAAAGGTCCCGTGGCTCCTCTCGAGTTACCCCGTGTGACACTTTCTGTCCATTTGAGTATAAGGACATGAATTTCTGGAACGTCATCGCATCCTCTGGTGGTCTGAGGGTGCGGACTTGGTCATGATTTCCAGCGTAAGGGGCCAACCTGTTGAAATGAACGACCCTGGGTTTACCTCTGGGTGGCTTGTGGATTCGGTAAAGCAGGTCGTTTATCCTCTTGATGATCTTGTACGGACCTTCCCATGAATTCCGTAATTTCGGTGACAGGCCCCGGCGATGCATCGGGTTGTACAGCCAAACTAGGTCACCAACCTGAAATCCTCCAGCATCGGCATTGATGTCATAATTCGCTTTCATTCGGTCGCTGGCACTCTGGATGGTCAAACGGACTCGTTCGTGGATGTCCTCCATTCGCTGCCGGAGTTTACTGACGTTGTCCTCTCCCGCGGTATCCTGTCCTGGTGGCATCCCAAACTTTAGGTCACAGGGAAGTCGCAGCTCTCGGCCCATTATGATACTAGCAGGGGTTTGGCCGGTCGACTCGTGTACTGCGGAACGGTAGGCCATCAGGAACAAATGGAGATACTGGTCCCAGTCTCTTTGATGGTCAGAGACTACCTTGGACAAGTGGCGATTGATAGTCCTGTTCATCCGCTCAACCATTCCATCGGACTGTGGATGTAGAGCTGTGGTTCTCGTCTTGAGGATGTTCAGCAGTTGGCACATTTCTTGGAACAGGTTGGATTCGAAATTTCTGCCTTGGTCCGAGTGCAGCTCCAAGGGTACACCGAATCGACATATCCACTCTTTCACCAAGACTTCCGCGACGGTGATGGCTTCCTGGTTGGGCAGGGCATAGGCTTCGGCCCACTTGCTGAAATAGTCCATTGCCACAAGGATGTATTTATTTCCGTGATCTGATACGGGGAACGGGCCGGCGATGTTAATGGCGATTCTCTCGAACGGACTACCTACGTTATACTGACGCATCGGGGCCTTGGGTCGTGTCCGAGGTCCATTGCTGGCAGCACAAACAGCACACTTTCTGCACCAGTCATTGACATCAACTTGACAATTCACCCAGTAAAACCGTTGCCTTACTTTCTGCAGGGTCTTCGTCACACCCAGATGTCCTCCAGCAACTCCATCATGGATCTCTCGGAGTACTTCCTGTCTTCTGTTCTTGGGCACCACTATCTGACGTCTGTCTCCCCACCATCTTCGGACTCCAATACACGTTTCAGGACCCCATTGTCCAGGGTAAGGGAATTCCATTGGGCCCAGTATGATTTGAGTGCTGGGGAATATCTTGCAATTTCCTGCCATGTCGGTCTTTGATTACTCTTTTTCCAACCGATGACTAACCCAAGATCTGGATCCTTTTCTTGGTCTTTCTGGACCTCGTTATCATTCCAGTTGTTGTCAAATTCCGTGGTTCTACAAACCGCTGCTTCCTTCTCTTCTGCTCGTCGGCAGTGTGAGCAGTCGTCTGGGCACGGTCTCCTTGACAGGGCATCTGTATTCTTGTGGCCACTCCCAGCTCGATGTTCGATCTCGAAGTCGAATTCTTGGAGTCTTTCGATCCAACGTGCTACTTGGCCCTCGGGGTTTTTGAACTGTAGGAGCCATTTATGGGCTGCGTGGTCGGTCCTTAACAGGAATCTTCTTCCGTACACGTATTTGTAAAAGTGTTCTACTCCCTTGACAACAGCCAACAGTTCTCGTCTGGTGACACAGTAGTTACGCTCCGGTTTACTGAGAGTTTTACTGAAGTATCCGATGACCTTCTCTTGCCCATCCTGGATCTGGGACAAGACAGCTCCAAGTCCCACGTTGCTGGCGTCCGTGTCCAAAATGAATTTTCCACTCGGAAGGGGATAACTTAAAATTGGTGCGTTGATCAATGCCCCCTTCAGCTTCCTGAACGAGTCTTGGCATTCTTCGGACCATTGGAACTTTGTTTGACCTTCCGTGAGCCTGGTCAGTGGTTTAGCGATGTTGGCGAACCCCAGCACATATCGGCGATAGTATGTGCACAAACCAAGGAAACTACGTAGTTGGTGTATGTCTCTAGGAATAGGCCACTCCTTCACTAATCTGATCTTCTCATCATCCACTGCTACTCCGTGCCCAGAGACAACATAGCCAAGGTAACGTACTTCTTTTTGGAACAGGTGGCATTTCTTGGGGCTCAGCTCCAATCCAGAATTTCTCAGTCACAGGAATACCTCCTCCAGGTTTTTAACGTGGTCTTCGAACGATTTGCCAACTGCAATAATGTCATTGAGATATACCAGACACGTCCTCCATGAGAGTCCTTTCAGAACCGTCTCCATTAATCTCTCGAATGTTGCTGGAGCATTACAAAGCCCGAATGGCATAACGGTGAAATGCCACAGTCCCGAGCCGATGGTGAAGGCTGTCTTTTCTCTATCTTCTGGAGCCAGTTCTACCTGCCAGTATCCACTCTTCAGATCAAGGGTCGAGAAAATCGTGGAGCCGGCCAACGTGTCTAGGGTGTCGTCTATTCTCGGAAGAGGGTAACTGTCTTTCTTCGTCACGTTGTTCAGTTGACGATAGTCTACGCAAAAGCGTGTTGATCCATCTTTCTTCTTCACCAGCACGACTGGAGAGGACCATGGACTGTCGGATGGTTCAATAACTCCATCTTTCCCCATTTCACTGACTATTTTGTCAGCCTCTTCCTTCTTGGCAAGAGGAAGTCTTCTAGCTGATTGTCGGATTGGTCGGGCATCCCCAGTTTCAATTTTATGCTGAACTACATTCGTTCGGCCCCCTTTTCCTTGTCCGGTATCGAAGATGTCTTGGTACTTCTTGACTAATTCTCTCAATCTGGGCCGTTGGGCTGGTTTAATGCCCTTCGAAGAGAGGGTAACCAATTTTTCCAGTTCCGCTGTCAGGTCGTTGTCTTGACGAACAGTACCATGTACACTCCTGATCACAGAGGAAATTGACGAGCAGTGCCCCAAAACAGTTCCTTTCTTCAAAGTCACTGGGTAATAATTGACATTCAATACCCTTACTGGCACAATTTTATCAGCACGCAGCAATGTCTTGCCTAGTGCAATCCCTCGTCCAATTTTCTCATCATGAAGCTTGGGCTCGAACATCACCACGCTTCCATTGCTCGCACCTCCGTCCAAGCGAGCCTCAAGTATGGTCTCAGCCCTCTCGGGTACACTTACATCTTCAGCCAGCAGAACACGAACCATCTCTTCACTTCTTCCATGGAGCACCAGCTCTTCTCCGTTCACACGTAGAACGCCATCTTTGAAGTTCAATTCAAACCCTCTGGAATTCATGATGTCCGTACCAATAATTGCGTCGTCCTCAATGTCCGCTACTAATGCCCGATGTTTCACTTTTGTGCTGCCTAGAAGCAGTTCAATCGGTAGCTCACCATGTACAGTGGCCGGCTCTCCTGTTGCTGTACGTAGCTTCCAGGATGATGGTTCCATTCTCTCTGGTGTTTTAATAAAAGCAGGTCCAAGGATTGTCCTAGTCGCACCTGTATCTAGCAGCATGGTGCAAGGCTCGTTGTTGATGAAACCGTCTACGAAGGCTCCTTTGTTCTGTCGTTGGAGGACAGCGACATATGCATTGTTCACCGGGTCTTTCTGAGTAGTGGCCGACGATTGCCCCTTCTCAACAACCTTCGTTGGTCTCGACCTCTTGAGGGTTGGACATTGACAACGCACGTGTCCAAGTTTCCTACAGTTCCGGCATCTCACTAGTCTTTTCTCTGGCAACATTTCCTTCACGACCTTCCTTATGGCAGCTTCCAGGTCAGCAGGCTCCTGTGGGTCTTCCTCAATAAATCGGACTTTACTTTGGCTTCTGCAGGATTGCTTTGCCGCTTCAAATTCCAAAGCGCGTGCCAGTGCATCCACGAGATGTGTTGGACGAGCTAGTGTCAATGCTTGTCTGGTTTCCTGGTCACGAAGTCCATCTAAGAATGCCTGAGCTGCTAGTCGTTCCATAACCTTTTCCGGTGTGGCTGGGTATGCAAGGCGAACCAAACGTGCAATGTCTGCTTCAAATTCCTGTAGGGACTCGCTTGATTTCTGGCAGCGGTTCTTGAGCTGTGAGTGGTATACATGTTCTAGATGAGTCTGTCCATACCGTAATTCTAGATGTTTGATCAGCTGCTCGTAGTCCTCTTGCTCTTGTGCCGTGAGGGTTTGTAGAATATTCGTTGCTTCTCCACGCAACGCCAGTGTTAGTGCCACAGCTCTATCTCCTGCATTCCATCCATTTGCCTTTGCTGCAGCTTCAAATTGTCGGCGGTAGTTTGACCATGGTGTTTTTCCATCAAACTGAGGTGGTTTCATAGAGAGTTTTCCTGTTTCTGGACTGATTTTTACATCTTTCAAACCCCTTTGAACATCATCTAAGTTCAAACTCAGTTCCAGCATTGAATTTTCATTGACAGATTCTGTGGTGTGGGTAGTGTCATTCTGGTTTTCAAACTTACTGATTTTCTCCTTTATTTTGATGATTTCCGCCTCGAGTCCGCCTTTGATTTCGTCATTAATTGTTTCCTTCAATTTTCCCATCTCTTCCTCAATTTCATCTTTGATGCCGCCTCTGATTTCATCACTGATGGTTTCCTTCAATTTCCCCATCTCTTGCTCAATTCCATCTTTGATTTTCTCCATCTCAACAGTCCCCATTCTTTCGTCTAATCGATTCGCCACGCCACAAAGTTCTTCTTTCATGTTCTTCGAGTTTTCTAGAAGCTCTTCCCTCAAACCCTTCGAATTTTCTAGAATCTCTTCTCTCAAATTCCTCGAACTATCTTGAAATTCTTCTTTCAGACTATTCGAATTTTCCAGAAGTCTTTCTTGAAGTTTTTCTTCCAATTTTCTCGAACTCTCTTGAAATTCTTCTTTCAGACCATTCGAATTTTCTAGAAGTTTTTCTTAAAGTTCTTCCTTGAGCGTATTCGAATTTTCTAGCAGCTTTCGTTCCAGATTTTTCGAGTTTTCTAGAAGTTTCTCTTGAAGTTCTTCCTTCAGACTCACCGAATTCTGTTGCATTTTGTCTTCCATTCCGTCGAGTTTACTAATTATGGAACTCATATCTATTCCAGAAACTTCGAATAGAAATTTTTCTGGGTCCTCGCCATCCTGAACGAATCCCTCGGCAAGTCAAGTTTGAAGCACGGCCTTTTTAACACTTGTGTCAAGTTCCCTCTCCTCCAGTTCTTGCTTCAATTCCGCAACCTTCAATTCAACCAGGCGAACTTTCCTCGAACACATTTTGTCTTAGTCTATGTCTATTTCACGGGTCACCAGTCTATTATTATTATTATTGTCTATCTCACACAGTCTATTTCCCGGACACTAGTCTATTACTATTATTATTGTCTATTTCACACAGTCTATTCCACGGCCACCAGTCTATTATTATTATTGTCTATTTCACACGCGAAAATAATTGTCCGAAATACACAAACTTTCTACTTACACGAACACTCTGTATTTAAAAATCCCACTTCTGACACCAAATGTAATATATTTATAGTCCAATTGACTCTAAAATAATTTATTTAACGAAATACAATGATACAATAATACAATACTCTAATTTACATAACAATCACGGAACTAGGTATTTATATTCGACTTTCACTTTCTAACTGACTGTTCGTCTGTCCGCTGCGTAGTTCTTTTTATATCCGACGTTGACTTCTCTGAATGCTCCAGAATTTTCCATCGAATCGCCCAGACTCACCGAACCGTCCAGATTCTTCTCGGTGCACGCGCATCGACAGTCTCTCGCGGTCGGTCGCTAGCTATGTGAGATTAGGTCCGGCATCGCCCGCAGCTTCGCCACAATATTTATATCTCTTAATATCTTATCATCCAGATCATTAACGGTTTCACTATGCCATAAAATCGTGGTGTCGCAAATAAAGAAATGTTTCTAAATGTGTGTATACTTAGTAAAAATACACAAGAAATAGAGTGAGCCCTGAAACCGATCCTTGTGGTACTCCAGAATTAATTTTTTTTATTTTCAACTACTTGACTGCGGCCAGTTAGATAGATCTCAAACCATTCCAGAGTAACTTCTTCGCACTCGTATCGACGCAGTTTACGCGAAAGTATTTTGTGTCCTACGCAGTCAAAAGATTTTTTGATGTCACAAAACACTGCTGCTGCTACATTCCCTAAATTTATATTAGAAAAAACCTCATCCAAGAAGGAAAAAAATGCATCTTGAGTTTTATTATTAGTTGAATTGATTTTCTTTGGTGAGCCTTGAGCATTGAGACTTTTTTTGACGAGTTTATCAATTATTTTTGCCAAAGTCGGGAGTCAAGTATTCCATATATCACGTGGTAGCGGAAGTTGGCTTAATGTAATATAACAAGAGTTTGTTTGCTGCAGTGATTTTTCAATATTTGTTGCATAATTGGCCGCTATGTTCTGTCCAAAGTAACTGCTGTCAAAAGTAACACCTATCCTCGTAACAGTTTTACATTTTCAGATTAGGATAATTGTTTTTTTGTATATTTAATGATTGAAGGTGGATCTTGACTTCGTTCAAAATATATCATTACGGATCAGATACTGTTGGATATTACCATAGATAATAATAATCATCTGCGTAATATATAATTTCGACGTTTGGAATACTTTCTTCAGAATGTATGAGCTCATTCGCAAATATGTTGAAAAATAGAGGCCCTAAATATGATCTCATATGATCGCCATCAGATATGAGAATGTATTCCGATATTTTTGTGAATATAAAATCAGATGTGGAATCTTCTACGGCTGAAAGACAAAGTTTACCCGCTATTTTCCATCGTTCAAGTTGAAAGATATTCACGTTCTTTCAATTTTCAGTTGAGAATGTTTCTCTTTTCAACTTCAAAGTTCTTGTTGGTGGCGCACAGTCAATGGGCTCGATGTTTCACTTTAATTAACGATTTTTTACTTTCAAACTATGGAAGGATAAAAAATAAATCAAATTTTCAATCATCATGCATAAATCAGTTTATTGCAACATGACATTTCTGTGCAGGGTATCCCGTAAAGGTCAATCTTATCCCCACAGGTGGATCAGACAAACAGGTGGATTTATATGGCCCCCTCGTTCACCAGACCTAAATCCTTTGGCTTTTTATTATTCGGGTTGCTTAAAGGCAAAAGTCTATTCAAAACCTATAAAATAGGCAATTTATTAGTGTTATATGCAGCAGTAGACCACTGTATTTTGTTTTCACAACAATTTGAAGAATTTCATTAAAAAAAAATTACTCCCATAATTTCTAATAAAAATATTTCTCACATCCCCCCTCCAAAATGTTTGCAGTATTTTTTTTTCAATGTAGAAAGAATAATCATTCAACAATATTTTACTGCAAAAGTTATAAAAGTGTAAAATTGTAGCAACAGCCCAGGAAAATTGGCAAAAATTCAATATTATATTAAAAAAATGTATCGAAAACCTTATACTCTAACAGTTCTAGAAGAGAAACTTGAAATTATTCCCAATGAGGATCCTCCTGAACTAAACAACTGGGGCCCTGTAATGAAGAAACTATAATGGTAGCTTTTGATAAGGAAACTGGAAACGATAAATTTCAGCAAAATCGAATACATAAAGTGGTGTCCTCTGTTTCAATATTCGATATTTCTCTTCCAGATATAAATGAGTGTAAAATAGACAATGGCGGTTGTGAAATGATATGCATCAACACTCTTGGCAGCTATGAGTGTGAATGTCCCAAAGGACTAAGAATAGCTGATGACCTAAAATCCTGTGAGGACGTTAACGAATGTCTGCTAAGAAACGGACATGGCCCTTGTCAAGACACATGCGAAAATACTCACGGTTCCTACAAATGTAGCTGTGCGAGATTAAATGGTACCAAACTGAGTGACAACGGTTACTCTTGTGAAGATGTGAACGAATGTACCAGGGACAACGGAGGATGTTCTCACGAGTGCATCAATACCATGGGACGCGCTTTTTGTAATTGTCCTTACGGTCTGGAGCTTTCTTCAGACTGGAAAACATGCCAAGGTAAGGAACAGTAATAATGGAATTGTAATGCCAGTGAACCCGACAAAGTTAATACATTCTTTTTGTTGTCATAATACTTAAATTCCTAGGTATGAATCTGCGAAAGTATATTCAAACAATCGCCATAAAAAGATGGTACAGTTGTGTGCATAAAGAAGTCGTAGTCGTACAGCAGTTATAGAATATTGGGAGTCAGGCTTGCCAATCTTAATTATTGAACTTCGTATCGACTTTGACAAGAAGCGTCGAAATTCAAACTATTTTTGTCAGTAACACGCTTTGAACATTTTTTAGTGCAATGCCTCAATAAGTGCCGTACCTTGTATTTCAAAGTGACACCCTTAGACAGCTCGCAAGTCATTTTCCTTCCGACACATGATTGATAATATTGTTTTACATGTTTTCGTTATTATTTCAAAGTGACACCTTCAATTAATTTTGAAGTCGTTTTCGCCCCTCTGGACTCCCTTAGACGGCTCGCAAGTCATTTTCCCTCTGACACATGATTAATAATATTGTTTTACACGTTTTCATTATTATTTCGAAGTGACCATTCGTATATTTCAAAGACATATTACGGTTAGACTCCGTTATTAACATTTCGAGCTGCGGTCACATTCTAACCACAATTTTTATTGTCGCTTGTTTCACGGAACATAGTTGCCAGTCAACCCAAAAGTCTGCAAAGCTGAGTTTTTGCTGAATTATCTGCTTATATACAATGGAGATAAGCAGATAATTGCCGCGAAATAAGCGGCAGTAAAAATTGTGCTTAAAATGTGACTCTGTCTTGACCGCAGCTTAAAATGTAAATAACGGAGTCTAACGGTAGTATGTCATTGGTTTATTTCACCCAGAAATATTCTTTTAATTAATTTTGAAATCATTTTCGCCCCACTGGACCTCCTTAGACGACTCGCAAGTCAGTTTTCCTCTGACATATGATTGATAATATTGTTTCACACGTTTTCATTATTATTTCAAAGTGACACCTCGTTTATTTCACCCGGAAATATTTTTTAAATTAATTTTAAAGTCGTTTTCGCTCTTCTGGACCCCCTTAGACTGCTCGCAAGTCATTTTCCCTCCTACACATGATTGATGATATTATTTCAGACGTTTTCATTATTACTTCTAAGTGACACCTCGTTTATTCCACCCGCAAATATTTCTTTTTATTAATTCTGAAGTGGTTTTTGCCCCTCTGGACCCCCTCAGATGCCTCGCAAATATTTTTTCTTCTGCCTCATGTTGTTTAATAATATTGTTTCACACGTTTTTATCATTATTTCAAAGTGACACTTCGTTTATTTCACCCGGAAGTATTGTTTTAATGAATTTTGAAGTTGTTTTCGCCCCTCTGGACCCCCTTATACGGCTCGCAAGTCGTTTTTCTCTGACACATGATTGATAATATTGTTTCACACGTTTTCATTATTATTTCAAAATGACACCTCGTTTATTTCACCCGTACATATTTCTTTAATTAATTTTGTAGTCGTTTTCCCCATCTTTGGACCCCCTTAGACGGCGCGCAAGTCATTTTCCTCCTAGCACATGGTTGGAATTGCTGTTTTACATCTGTAATGGTTTTACGAGAACTTTGTTCACTTCGGCCGCTACCTGCACGTATCTACAGGGTGTTTCTCAAGTACGTGTAGAGCGTATTGCTCACAACAAAATAAGAAGAAAAGTTCCTATAAACATATGTCCACAAGTTATTCGTTTCTGAGATACAGAGTGTCAAAGTTGAATTTTTATTTTTATTTTTTGTGAATAATTTTGATATTTGGGTAAAATTTGGTGTCTGTGAATATTTATTATTTAGTTTGTTTAAAAAATATATTCTTGATAGAGGTCACTGCGAGCAACTGTTCTCGAGTTATTGAGATTTAAAATAATCGATGCAAGTGATTTTGAATGACAAGATTTTTTAATTCAAAATGAATTCAATTAGAAATTAGTTTTTTTTACAATTAACACAGAATTTGATTTTGTCATTGAAAAATCATCCCAGATACCAAACTTAACTCGAATATCACAAATATTTTGGCATTTATTCACAAAAAACAAATATAATAATTAAACTTTGACACTCTGTATCTTAAAAACGTATAACTTGCGGACATGTGTTTATGGGAACTTTTTTTCTTATTTCGACGTCAGCAACATGCTCTTAAAGTTTCTACACGTACTTAAGAAACACCCTGTATATTTATTAGCTGCTGTAAAATCGCGTTGGCTGATGAAATTTTAAAAAATGCAAACGCCAATGGTCATCCCGCAGTTTCTGTAATTTTTGCTGCTATATTTCAGCTGCTTACTTCACTTCGGTCCAAGCTAGCAGGTACCCATACTTACACTACTTAATCCCATACATTTGGTTTCTGAGAAAATAAGTAACGTCTGGCGGCCCTGGGATCTTGCTCTATTTTGGGGGAAACAAAATTCCATCCGTAGAAAATGCAGAATGTACAAGAATCAAATGAAGATGATCATGACAGACGTACAGTTTTGTGAAATGTCAGTTATTGATTGCTGAAATTATGTACCTCTGCAATGTGTGCTTATCTGACAAATCTTCTTTTTATTCAAATGGTCATGTAAACAGGCACAACTGCAGACACTGGAGTGGCGTACATCCTTATTGGTACAGGGAAAGTCATTCACAAATTCCCATAAATTAAATGTTTGGTCTGGGATTCTGTAGGCCCATATTTCATTGACTGTAACTTCAACGGACAAACGTATCTTGAACTTCTTGATACAACCGTGATCCCCAGAATCACTCAACTACTTGAAGACCATGATAATCTACTCGAAGATCAGCTCACCTGTCAACAAGATGGAGCTCCTCAAAGAGACTAAACTAACAGGAGGGTTTAATAAGCTCTAGCCAATCAGAATCTTGTAGCATTAACGCGTCAATGTGACGTACTTGGACATGAGTACAGAGTCGAACTCGAACCAAGCAACAAAACTGTCAGCAGTAACTCTCATATGCC
Source organism: Chrysolina oricalcia (assembly GCA_944452925.2). Taxonomy (NCBI): domain Eukaryota; kingdom Metazoa; phylum Arthropoda; class Insecta; order Coleoptera; family Chrysomelidae; genus Chrysolina; species Chrysolina oricalcia. The sequence goes on from OX101820.2 coordinate 31,576,704, forward strand.
AAGAGCTAGTCCGTCACTGTCTATAGAGAACTACGTCACATTTCGTCACAAATGTTCTTTCATCTCTTTCTATTAGTGTTCCCATTGTCTTATGGGGATTAGACTCTCCTGTTAAATAATGTTTAGTCTCCTTCGGAGCTCCTCCATATTTTGTTGTACCTGTACATCAATTTTTAGATGACAAATACCCAGGTAGATAGATTGGAAGGTGAGGACCAATAGAAGGGCCTGCTAGTCTTTAAGTTTCTATAACACAGCTCGATTTTCCTGATGATCTACGGAGAAGAATTGTAGATGAATGTCGTACAGTGACTCCAAAAATGTTTGCTTATAATTATTCATGGCACTGATTGGTTCTTATTTCGAACATCTCATATTATGATTATAACATTTGAGGTAATGAAAAATTTAAACATCTTGATAACACTTAGTTTTCATTCAAAATTGCACTAAAACCGATGTATTTGTGATTGAATTTCCTTGAAAATGATGGATCACAAGTATAGTAGTCTTTTTAAAAACTCTGAAGTAGGGTGTGCTGGGGGTAAAGGGGTTGACAGCACAATTCAACAGTGATGACGTATTTGGTTGAGTTCGCCCTCAAAATAAAAATCAACGGTCTGAGCGATTTCAAGTTTTATCCTGCCGAAGGCTAGATGGTGAACGCGTAGAAATTCGGAACAAAATTCCAACGATGTCGGACGTCGAAAAAATGGCGGCAACTCGCAAAAATTAAATAAAGATGTGTTAGTTTCGGACGTGGAAACCCCCCCCCCCCCCCTCCTTTTCGATAAAAGATGGGACAACTCGCGAAAACAAAATCTGTAAAATTCGTGAAAATAGTGAAAAACATCGAACCTTGAATAATTTAAATTCGAAAGTTAATACCCCGCTGCCTTCCTTCAGGCTCTTTTGAATGATCCACATAACAAGTATAAGAAACAAAACCACCAATTTGAACAATTTCCAATTTCTTGATTTGATCCAGTATGGCATTTTATAAATTACATCTCAAGCAATTTCTTTATCCATCCCTAGATATAAACGAATGCGAATATGAAACTATCAAAAAATCTTGCGAAGATAGCTGCATCAACACCTTTGGCTCGTATCGCTGTGTCGGACTATCTGACTTCCAAAACGATCAACCTCCTGTTAATGTGGCCTGCAATCCCTTATTTCCACCAACCAAGGGATTCATCACTTGTTCGAAAAAGGGGGCGCATAAATCGTACACTCTGGAGGGGCGGGAGAGAATAGTTAATAGCCCTGGAACAATATGTAAACTCGTTTGTCCCATTGGTTTCAAAATGCTTGGGGAATACCTTGTAACGTGCGGCTTGCGTGGAAAGTGGGAAGGCCGACAAGACGGAGAATGCAAACGTAAGTCGATAAAATAATATAAATTGTATAAGTAACATTTATGGGTCTTTATATTGATGAAATCCTCAGTAGGCAAAAACATATAGAAATGACCCTAAAAAAATATCACCCATGATTTACAAAATTAGAGGGTACTTAGATAGAAAAATATTGAACATTTTTTTTTAGTTTCATATATTCCAGTTTGCAGTCTTTAGTTATGGGGATCTGATAGAGCTTCTGTATTAAAACCACTTAAAAAACTTCAGAATAAATCGGTCATATGTATGTATAAATTACCTCATCTAGAAGCTACTGAAAATTGTGATGAACAAAAAACCACTTAAAAAACTTCAGAACAAATCAGTCAAATGTATGTATAAATTACGTCATCTAGAACCTACTGAAAATTTACACAAGCCAAACAATTTATTGAATTCGGATTTACTCTATAAATTGAAAGAATGTTCATTTATTCATCTAGAAAGAATTAAAAAGAAATATACCAGTTTAAATCTTGTATAGAATCATCACTTTTCCATGGCTAACTATGACCAGCTAAAAAGTGAAAAATTGTGGAAAATATATCACTGAAATGGGTTCAGAATACTCTGAAACTCTGCAAATACCAGTATTATAAATTAATGTGAATTTGCAGCTGCGGAAAAGAGATAAATTGATGAGAGCAATAATTTTCAAAATAAGTCAATTTAGGAGGTCAATTTAGATGGCACCCTGGAGGTTTCAGAGTGTTCTGATCCAGAATCTGAAGTTAGTTCAGTGATAAAAGAATCCATATGTTTTTTCCAATTTTCAGTTGGTCATAGTTAGCTATGAAAAAGTGATTCTAAGTTACTTTCTACAGTAATAATAGAACAGTTTTGTGACAAAAAAAACATTTTAAAATCAACCGAGCATTATGGATGAAAAATAGTTGGTGATATTGCCAGGTACATATGACACCCGGTATATATCAATGATTCAGCATGGAGTTCTGGGATTCTGGGACATTCCAAAACCAGGAGTTGGGGTTAATTTTTCAATAAAAGATCCTAGTATATTTGTTTCCAATTCTTCAGTGGTCACAGTTTGCATTGGAAAAGTAATATTTGGTTATTTTTCGTAGTATTAATTGAATAGTTTTGTTAATTTTGTAAAAAGTTAAAAAATTTCGAAGATTAATTAAGCAAATATTACTGATGAAAAAGAGATAATCACATTGCCAGCTACAAATGACACCCTGTATAATCAATTCATTCAAGCTTTGGGGTCTAGGGGTTTGAGAGTATTCCGAAAATACCTAATATTTTTCTCCACTTCTGGTATGGGGGCAAATTGGAAAAAAAGAAGATGGCAAAATATCGAAAAAAGTCATTTGAAGAAGTTGCTTGGAATTTAATTTTATACTCACCTACATAAAGAGTTTCAAGCAATAAATCGGAAAAATTCGAAACTACATTTTTTTAAAAATATTTTCTAAGACTTTTGTGGTGATATATAAATCTAGAAATCTGCTGGTTCCCTTATGATAATCAAGTTTCGATGATAAACGTGAATGAGCGTTTCACTTCGCAACTTGAAAATGTTGCGACAAATTAAAGAGGCTTAAAGTTTATGTGCAAAGTGAAACGCTCATGCAGCATAATCATTGAAACTTTATTATAATCAGGAAATCTGATGTTTCTAGATTGCCATATCATCACAATAATCTTGATATACTGATATAACCTTTAGATACGAACCAATGTAACAGCGAGGGTTCTGGCAAAACCCAATTTTATCAATTTAGTGACATCTGTTGCGGGGAAAATGAGAGAGTTTTATCACTATCATCATAATACAAATAGTCCACTACAGTCAAGCCATTCAGAAAAAAAACTTTGATTTTTGGAAAGAGATAGGAAAATATCCACAAAAAGAAGCAATTAAAAAATGATTTATTGCTTGAATGTGAGTATAAAATTGAATTCCTAGCAACTATTTCAAATTACTTTTTTCGATGTCTTGTCGTCTTACCCCACTTTTTTTTCCAATTTGCTGCTATACTGGTGGTCTCGTGAAATGTGTCAAAATCGATTTTTTGGTTATCGGACAAGCACGAACTTTTCCCCAGAAATATTTTCCAATACTCTAACAATAAACTTTTTTCCCATGTGGTACATACTTTTTGGCGGTCACCGTATGGTAACTAAACATCACTACTTTGACGCTAGTTCACCTATTTGCATTTGTGTATTTATTGTATATAGAACGGGATCCAACGCCTATTTTCAAAAATGATTAATAACAGGCTGAATCTTCCTGAGTAGCTTCATTATGCCGAGACGCCCAACTTTTTCCTCTACGAAAATTATCGATAGTGGTAGCTAATAAAATGCGCAGGCGTCAGTCATGTCGATTTGGTGAGTGCAAAAAAGTCATTAATAACAGTTAGTTTTTCAGTCGAACCTCGAGATAATCCGATAAAGTACTCGAAAAAACTTTTGTCCTACAAAATGGATGGTATAGGACTGAAGAGTCCCCGACTCCCAACATGTACCAATGACGTGGTCATAAAAATTCATTAATAACCAGCGGATTTTCTAAATCGTTGCTTGATTAATATTTCTATAATTGAATGGTCATATTGTCCTACAAATTGAATGGTAGGTGTTCCCAGTCCTACCCTCCGAAATTGTCAATTCCATGGTAAAAAAATTATTAATAACTGTAGGACAATGATAACACATGAGAGATTAGTGTATTCTTCACCTACAAATAAACGGGTATGTATCGCTAGTTCTACAAAAATTATTCAATAGATATTGTGGTTTAGCCAATTTAATATACTTTTATTCGTAAAGTAATGTTACTTTCAATGTATAATTGTTTGTTCAATTCAAAATTTACGTGAAAAGTTTATGTGAAAAGTTTATGAAAAAAGTGGGAAATTTTGTTTAGCGTTCATAATTTTTATAAACATATTGAAAACAACAATAACAAAGTAAAAACATTGAAATAATCAATCTGCCCTCCGGGCGCGGGTGGCTTAAATGATGTCGCATTCGCTTTCACAGATGCAGGGAAACCCGGATAAACCTGCAACACCACATCGTCTTCTGAAGAGCTGAAATTTATAATTGAAAACTTTCAAAGAGCTCAGACGAATTGTGAAAATGTGCTCCACGGTAAAATAGGATGTATGGTGTCTCCTATACGAAAGCGTATAAGTTCCACTGAGTTTTTTTTTAAATTTTTCTGACTTCAAACTCGGAATTTCCGATTTCGAAGTCGGAATTTTGTTTTTCCGACTTTAAACTCGGAAATTCTGACATCAAAGTCGGAAATTCCGACTTTAAAGTCGGAATTTTGTTTTTCCGACTTTAAACTCGGAAATTCCGACTTCAAAGTCGGAAATTCCGACTTTAAAGTCGAAATTTTGTTTTTCCGCCTTTAAACTCGGAAATTCCCAATTTAAACTCGGAAATTCCAACTTCAAAGTCGGAATTTTGTTTTTCCGACTTCAAACTCGGAAATTCTGTCTTCAAACTCGGAAATTCTTATATTGCAGGTATAATTGCAAATTCCGCGTACAACCTGGACATGTACCCACCTACCAGGAATGGCTTTGTGTTGATCACTAGAGACATAATGTCATCTCTAAGAATCTTAGTAATTGATGAAATCAATTCAGACAGATTTAGGTTCCCCATTTTTACATACAAGCCTCGAATGGGGTTGAATAGTACATCGATGTTGAGTAAAATGGAGGGAAATTTACGAGTGGCTCCTGGGGAGAACATATGGAAAATTCGATTTTCTAGAACAGAAATAAATGGAGGATGTTGCCTATATTTTCACGCCAGCCATTATATTTTTCGGACTAGTGACGATGTAAGTTTTCATAGTTTCGGTGAGTTTGTGTAGGAAAATCTGTCAAAATCTCGATTTTTTCTTACAAGATTACACCCTCATTTTGACCTTTTAGTCACCTGCAACACTAAGGCCTTTGGTATTCCGAAGCCAGGTTCTATTAATTAATAATTAGGTGAACACGGCTCGCGTAAAAATATGGGAAACATACTCCTTTTATTTCTGTTCTGGAAAATCGAATTTTCCATATGTTCTCCCCAGGAACCACTCGTAAATTTCCCTCCATTTTACTCATTATCGATGTACTTTTCAACCCTATTCGAGACTTGTATGCGAAAATGGGGCACCTAAATCTGTCACTATCTGACGGTCTATAATTTCCTCATCATTTTAAAAGAATTGATCACAAATAAACTGATGAAAAAAATAGTTTGTTGCCGTCCTGAAGAATAACATTGTCCTGTATACCTGGATCCATATGACATCAAAATTTGAATTATATCAAACTTTCAAAAGACCAAAGGAAGTGTAACGCCGAGAGGAGTGACAGCTAGCCGTTTCATACTTTTTGGGCTTTATAAGTCGAATAAAAATTTAATTCTTTCATTTCTCTACTCTACTCTAATTCAACAAAATATTTTTCTAATAAATATCATTTGAATTGTTGTGACTCATACCAAATACCCAAGCAAAACCTCCTTTAAAAATTTCGTGAAACTAATTTTAGTTATGATATTATATTAGTCAATTTTGATGAGGTGATTTTACTTCCGACTGTAACTGTCAAAAAATACGACAATAGTTATTTACGTGATAAGTGGGATATATACATTATTAACGCACGCATGTGAGGATTGCACGACGAAGCCGTAGGCTGAGTCGTGTAATCACATAAGTGCGTTAATAATGTAGTATCCCACGCATTGCGTACAAAATTATATCTACAACATTCAACGTTTATATAAAACTATCTTTGAATGTACCCCATAGATATTCGACGTACCTACTCATAACAGTTTTCAGATAATTGAAAACACAAGTTGCCTGTGATCATTTTTGCAACCGTAGCAAAGGTAGGTATAAATAAAGCCGTTTATATACAGGGTGTTAATTAAGTACGTTGACAAACTTCGGGAGGTGATTCTTTGAAGGTTTTCAGGACGAAAAGTTCATATAAACATATGTCCCAAACGGCTTGGTTTTCGAGATACAGGGCGATAAAAATACATTTTTTTCAAGATTTTTTAGAGTTAACTTCGACATTTTCGACAATAATCAGTTCAAATTAGGCAAGTACAATCCATTCAATAGGGCGCACGATACAAAATAATGCATTTCTTAAATAATTCACAGGGTCCTCCTTTTTTCAGAGTCAAGCTTTGTTCAACCCTTCAGAATTTTTTTTTTCCGCCGCCACTGACATATTATGAAAAAGGAATAATCAATGTTGTTTCATTTAACATCTTTTTGATATCTTGCATTTTTTCATTTACTTGTACGGTTCAGGGGCTATAATGAAAATATTAATTTAAACATTTTCCAGTGTGGCATAACATTAGAAAATTTGAAAATTAAACATTTTCAATTATTGTAAATTGATGGAAATATTTTTTCAGAATTAGAAAAATCTACGATGAATAAAAATTATACAATAAAAAATATAAAGACAAGCTTTTATACAAATGCACTGAAAATGAAAAATTAATTTGTTTCATTTTTTGTAGGTTATTCTGTGAGTATCAAAATCTTTCTGTACAAGATTACCTAGATCAAACAATGAAATGAATTATTTTTTCCATTTCAGTGTATTGTATAAAAACTTTAAAATGTTTTCTTTTTATAATTTTCATTTTTAACATTTTATTTTATTTTTTATGTGAAACTGAAAATCTCCAACCCAAAAACCATCACATACCAATTTTGAACAGAATCGGATCATAATCACAAAACTCGTCCGCCATATTGGAGCCGCCATTTTGTTTTTTAACAAACATTTTTTTAATGCATTGTCACCGGAATTACGGAAACCTGCCAAATTTCAAATTAATCGGAGTATTAGAAGTGGGTCAAATTCAACTTTTATTAAATTGTTTGTTAGTTAGTTACAAGTGAAGCTAAATAAAAGCTTGTTATTGTAAAGATATGATTTCTTTTTGTGATATCTAACAGAAAACTACTATCTCCCCGTCACTGCGGTACGCTGGATATTAAACTAGATCTGACAGATATTGGGAAAACCTTAACTTTCAACCTGAAGATTCTGATGGTAAAAATGTGCATTTTCATTGAGATATTTGATTAAAAATGTTTTTACCCATCAGTCTTGATAGAGAACTCATACAAATTTTTTGTTATTTTAAAAAAAGATATTTTTTAGTTTTCAATTGAACGTTTCCTTTTCAACATAAAAAACTTCCGAAAGGTAATCCTGTAATGGAAGATAGTTAATAGGGTTTATCTAATAGTCGCAGATCATTACACATTTGATTTTCATTTATGAATCTCTGGTCATAACTCCGAAAAACTAAATCAAACAAATTTTTGTTTCCGTACGGAGTACATTATTTTATCAGAAATTTCGGTTTGTTTTTTCTTCTGCAGTAACGCAGAAATTTTGTAATCAATTTGAATTCATAAAAATAGCAAAGTGGGCTTTGATATTAATTCATTTATTTAAATATCAACAACTTGACAGTTATCGAAAGTTGAGAAACTGTCTCATTGTTAATTCTTCATTAGTGCAAGCTATAAAGCAGATTCATTCAATATTCCTTTGTATAAAATGGTTGAATAAATTCAGAAATGGCAGACATGCACTTAATGTATGGAATGGCTGATGGTAACGCTCGTGCCGCCAGACGAATGTATCTAGAAAGATTTCCACAACGTCATATTCCCAGCACACAAATGTTCATCAATATTCACTCCCGTCTTCGTGAAACGGGTACTTTCAAGAGGTCTGCTGTTCTCATAGGAAGACCCAGGAGAGTTAGAACAGTTCAGATAGAAGAAGCTGTACTTAACGAAATTGAGCAGCATCCAGACACCAGTACAAGACAAATTGCGGCACAGTTTAACGTAACCCATGTATTGGTATGGCAAATTTTAAAAGAGCAACAACTCTATCCCTATCACATACAGCGTGTTCAAGCTCTTCTGCCAAGGGATTTTCCAAAGAGATTAACTTTTTGCACTTGGATTCGAAATAAATTGTTGGAAAATCCATGGTTTTTATCTCAAGTGTTATTCACCGATGAGGCATGCTTTTCCCGTAAAGCCATTATTAATTTTCACAACAATCATATGTGGGCTGATGAAAACCCACACGCCGTGATTGAAAACCATTTTCAAGAGACGTTTTCTGTGAATGTTTGGGTTGGAATTGTAGGGAATTTCCTTATCGGGCCACATTTTCTGCCTCATAGACTCAATGGTGACCATTATCGACATTTTCTTGAATTCATCTTACCTGGACTCCTAGAAGACATCCCACTGAGAGAAAGAATTGGAATTTGGTTTATGCATGATGGTGCTCCAGTACACTTCAGATTGGTTGCACGCCAATATTTAGAAGAGAATTATTCTGATCGCTGGATTGGGCCACCAAGGTCACCCGATATGAATCCCCTTGATTTTTTCCTCTGGGGGCACCTTAAATCATTAGTGTACCGAACTCCAGTTCAAAGTGAAGAACACCTGAGGAATCGCATACAGGAGTCATGCGGAATTATAAGAAACACTCCTGGTATTTTTGAGCGTGTCCGCCAGTCTATGGTTAGGCGCATAAACGCATGCATTGAAGTTGGCGGTGGCCATTTCCAGCAGCTGCTCTGACATATCAATTTCAATAATGGTCCTTTTCTGAACTTAATTTTATTCCTAGGGAATTTATGTTACTTTGCTCTAGTATTTGATAATAAAGTTATTGACTATTGAAAATGTCCAAAATTATTTTGCCATAATTAACTTTGTGCAATACATATTCAACCTGAGTTATGGTAAAAAATGTATGGGAGCTCCATAACATTACATTTTCTCTACACGAGCAGAAAATAGCTATTTGTGTAATGAGAACAAAATGACGTATTGCGTCACGCGCTAATCTTTGAAGAGTGGCAATGACACTTCGAGAAATGAATTATTTTATATCATGCGCACTATTGAATGGATTGTACTTGTCCAATTTGAACTAATTTGGATCGATTATTATCGAAAATTTCGAAGTAAACTCCAAAAACTCCTAAAAAATGTATTTTGAACACCCTGTACTTCGAAAACCAAGCCGCTTGGGACATGTTTATATGAACTTTTCATCTTGAAACCTTTCAAAGAATCACCCTTCAAGTTTGTTAGACTATTTGCTTCTCAAATTTCTTTATGTTATGCGTTACTGGAAAATGTTTGCGTTAATATTTTCATTGTAACTCCTGAACCGTACAAGTAAATGAAAAACATCAAGAGAGCAAAAAGATGTTAAATGAAACAACATTCATTATTCCTTTCTCATAATATGTCAGTGGCGGCGGAAAAAAAAATCTGAAGGGTTGAACAAAACTTGACTCTGAAAAAAGGAGGACCCTGTGAATTATTTGAGAAATGCATTATTTTCTATCGTGCGTACTATTGAATGGATTGTACTTGCCTAATTTGAACTGATTATTGTAGAAAATGTCGAAGTTAACTCTAAAAAATCTTGAAAAAAATGTATTTTTATCACCCTGTATCTCGAAAACCAAGCCGTTTGGAACATATGTTTATATGAACATTTCGTCCTGAAAACCTTCAAAGAATCACCTTCCGAAGTTTGTCAACGTACTTAATTAACACCCTGTATGTTAAATTGAATTGTCCGATCGCTATCCAGAACCATCATTAAGTTTCTTGAGTGAAAATGTCTTCAAGTGAAGATGATCTACCATCCGATACGATCCGAAAAGTGTTATTTCAAATCTCGTGCCCGAGAAATCCCGAGAAAAATACCGTTTAGTGTATGATAGGTATGAAAAATGGTGCAGAGAAAGGAAGGTTGTTACCTTGACGCATGAAAAGGGATTGCTAGTTTACTTCAATGAGCTAAGCAAATTACAGAAGCCTTCATCAAGTTTTCACATAATTCTTGAGGTAAATTAACGTTTTGTTGAATTTTTATCGTTTTCTATTTGAATTTTCCTTGAATTCATTCAATAAACGATTTATTTTGGTTGAAATTTATTTCTTATCTCATTACCGCACTAGTGCGGGAATAGATTAAAAAAAGCAACAGTGTGGTAATAAACGTCATTATGACATTCAAAAGAGGTCAAATCATAATCATTACTTGACAGTTGTAGATAAAAGGTTTAAAGTGATTATTCACCCATCACCAAATCCGAAATTACTGTAGGTAAATAACATAACAGAAATGTCTTAAAGGTATTGGAGATATATTCGGTCACATGGCAGACAAGATTTACCAACTACATTCAATTATATTTTTGGAATGGAAATGACGATCAGATGCACCAATGAAATAAAAGAAAGTCGCAATTTTTACTAGGTGTATTAATTAAAAAGTTTACAGATCATTCCAAAATTAGTGGTTTCAGTAAAGAAACCCACAATAACACATATAATATGTACTTTCATCTCAATTCAAATCACCAAATGAGTATACAAAAAAGGTACTCTCTGTAGAAGTCTATTTCAGCAAGTGTAGTGGTGACACGGATCATCGGACCATGTACCATTTCAAATATTTTCTTTTTGAATCAACTAAGTTTAACCATGCTTGGGCATTGGACATAGTATCAATATTTGATTTCAAGTTTTCCACAATTTTTCACATGTATATGAAAAAAGACGTTTTTTCCACTTAACTTGTAGAAGGCTGAAGATGTATTCTTGCTGAATCCGAAACTTGTAACCCATACTTTAAAATTTGTTTATAATTGAAGTTGTGGAGTTCAAAGTCGGAAAAAAAATTCCGACTTTGAAGTCGGAATTTCCGACTTTAAAGTCGGAATTTCCGACTTCAAATTCGGAATTTCCGAGTTTAAAGTCGGAATAACAAAATTCCGACTTCAAAGTCGGAAATTCCGAGTTTGAAGTCGGAAAAATAGAAAAAAAAACTCAGTGGCCCTTATACGCTTTCGTAGTCTCCAGAGGCCTCAAAAAGTCCAGTTCGAAAGAAGATATTGTATTTTACGGGGGTCAAGTGGCCAAGTAGTTAAAGTACCGTTCTTTTATCACTCTGGTTGCCGGTCGTGGGTTCGAAGCCTAGCGACTGCAGATATTTCTCTGATGGCCTGAGGAAGTGGAATATCACGTATAAAGTAAGAATTCGTTAATCCTTGGCTCCCACAAGTTTCGCCTTTTGAGGGCTGTCGTTCGTAAGGGAACGACATCTGGTTAACGGAAAAAACAATTTTAAACAATGAGGAAGGGAAGGGGAAGGAGGGGAGAGCATTTTTCACCAGCTATTCAAGGAAGTATCACAAGAAGAGATTTCTGAAAAATGTATTTGGATGCAGGTGGCTGTAAATCAGAGAGTGACGGGACTTGCCGGAAACAATTTGTATAATAAAAATGATAATGGTATTGATATTCATCTATTTCTATGAACAGTGTCTTGCCATGTTATGTAATGCGACACCCTTTGTGAAATATAATTTTTTATTCGAATGGAGGCACTTACGAGCAATAAATTATATTCAATGTGTTTATTTCTAAAAAAAAATCGATTTCGAATTAAAGCAAAAAAATCAAACCGATGCATAATTCGCAAAATAGCAATAATGTACTTTTTGACACCCTGTAATGAGGATGGCAGGATCAAAAAAATATCACATCAAAAATGAGGATAAATGTGCCTACTCACAAAATATTTTGATAATTTTTTATTTCAGAAGGTATGGTCGAAATATCTGTAGGATATAGTTTAGCCCGTGGCTTACTGTCCAATAGATTGATTTTATTGCCTTGAAATGAAGTTAATTCAATTGGTTTGTTTCACCATGAGCCATGAGCTTCAGATTTGGGTAAAACTAACAGTTCGCCATACAATTTTTGCGCTCACCAAATCAACATGACTTTCGCCTACGCAGTTCATTAGCTACTAATATCAAGAATTTTCGTGGAATTGACTATTTCGGAGCGTAGGACTGGGAACACCTACCATTCAATTTGTAGGACAATATGACCATTCAATTATACAAATATTAACCAACCAACGGTAAAAAAATCCGCTAGTTATTAATGATTTTTTATGACCACGTCATTGGTACATGTTGGGAGTGGAGGACTCTTCAGTCCTACCATCCATTTTGTAGGACAAAAGTTTTTTCGATTACTTTATCGAATTATCTCGAGGTTCAACTGAAAAACTAACTGCTATTAATGACTTTTATGCACTCACCAAATCAACATGATTGACGCCTGCGCATTTTATTAGCTACCACTCTCGAGAATTTTCGTAGAGGAAAAAGTTGGGCGTCTCGGCAAAATGAAGCTACTCAGGAAGATTCAGCATGTTATTAATCATTTTTGAAAATAGGCGTGGGATCCCGGTATACTAATGTATGGGTACAATTCTTTATTATTTGAGATTTCATGTGTCCTGAAGATAGAGAGCAACAAGGAATTTTGAAATTCCATCTAAAAAAAGCACGGGAGCAGAATTTAAAGGCCACCATTAGGGATCATCAACTTATTATTGGAAGTGAATCATTCACTGTACAAGATCTCAAAGCACTTGAAATTGAGGAAGCTCCAGAGTCCGATCTCACTAATAGGGAAGAAGCAGCTAGCGTCTCGCCTGTACTTAATGACGCAATTTTAAATGGGAAAGAAGAAGGAAATCGCAATAGGAGGATCAATTTCAGTCCGAAGATAGGCACCAATGGCGGAAGCAGAAATACCCGTAGTCAGACAAAGAACTCGAACAACTGATTTATTTCTTTTACTTTGTTTTTATATACTGAAGTCTCGTTTCACTTTGAATTTAAATCATTTCTTGATCAGTGAATTTGGTATTCAGTGTAAACATTTTTTTTTTCTTTTTACGTCTATGTTGAATAACAGACAATAATGTCATTAAAATTTTGCCATATTAATGTGAGATCGATTCTATCCAACTTTGCTGGTTTTAAAAATTGGGTTTACAATAAATATGATGTTATAGCTGTCTCAGAAACCTGGTTGAGAGCTGATATTTTAGATTCGACTATACATCTACAGGGATATAAGTTATATCGTCGAGATCGACTTGGAAAGAGAGGGGGTGGTGTGGCATACTATATTAAAAATAATCTGAACTCTAAATACATTAACTATGGCCAGGTGGAAACAGAGCAACTTTGGATCTCTATAAACTTGAAAAATAAAAAAATTGCAATAGGATGTCTCTATAAACCACCTGACATTTCTGGCACATTATTTTTGTGCGAACTAGAATCTTGTCTGAGTATGCTAGCTCCCCAATTTGACTTTGTATTATGTGCAGGTGATCTGAATATGGATTACTTTGATTTGCATAATAACAACATCATTACACTTAATAATGTCATGGATTCTTTCAATTTGCATCAAATTATTGATCAACCCACCCGTTATGCAGCTACCTCACAAAAAATATTAGATCTCATTATATGTTCACAAGATTTGCGCGTAAAAAGCAAACAAGTTATAAGCTGTCCTGATATATCGGATCATTGCTTAACAGCATGTGAAATAGGAGAATCTCATGAGAAGTTCGCACCTTTTAACCATACCTACCGCGATTTTAAAAATTTCAATACAGAATATTTTTTCAACCATCTACAACTTTGTGATTTCTCAACTATACTAAGAGTTACAGATATTAATTCCAAACTTTCGATTCTGAATCAACTCATACTTCAGATATTCGACTGTCATGCCCCTATTAGAACCGTGAGAATTACAAAAAAAAAGAGTCCGTGGCTTACATACACTATCAGAGCTATGATGAAATTGCGAGATAATGCATTAATTAAATTCAGAAGAACAAGTCTTCCCCAACACTGGGATTATTATAAAACCCTTCGCAATGAAGTCAACAATGCAGTAAAAAGAGAAAAAAAGGCCTTTTTACAGTTCAGACTGAATAATAACTATAACATGTGGAAAGAACTCAGTAACTTGGATGTTTTCTCAAAAAAAAAGGTAGATATTCCTGCAAACGTCGGCAACTCTAATGATATCAACAATTATTTTGGTGAGATTACCTCTAATGGACAAGAATCGCCTGACAATGATACCTTGGAGCACTTCTTTTCTAATAAACTCACAGAAGTAGGCACATTTACCTTCACCTTGACCAATGAAAACGAAATATTCGAGAAGCTACTGTCTATAAAATCGAATGCTATAGGGGTTGATGGAGTTAGTATCAAGATGATTTTACACTGTTGTCCTTTCATCCTACCCTATATCGAACATATTTTCAATTTTTGTATACAGAACAACGTGTACCCTGAAATTTGGAAGAAATCTAATGTAATCCCCCTGGCCAAAAATGCCAAGCCTGCTGGACTGAACGATTTGCGTCCAATTAGTATTCTGTGTGCCTTATCGAAATGTTTCGAAAAAATCATGGATACGCAAATCCGTTCTCATCTTGATGAGTTCTCCATATTACCTAGCACACAATCCGGGTTTCGGAAAGGACTCAGCTGTACTACAGCATTGTTAAAGGTGACTGATGATATACTCGCTGCCCTAGATAACGATGAACTGTGTACTCTCGTATTGGTTGATTACTCCAAGGCCTTCGATAAAATCAACCACCAACTTTTACTGGCCATTTTGCATTTCATAGGATTTTCCGATAATGCCGTGGAAGTAATCAAACAATATCTATCTGAAAGAGTTCAGTCTGTGATGTTCAAGGGGATCCTTTCTCACCCAGCCATAATAAAAAGAGGTGTACCCCAAGGATCAGTCCTTGGGCCACTTCTATACACTATCTATACCTCTCAATTTCACAAACACATTCGATATTTTTCTGTTCATTACTACGCGGACGACACGCAACTGTACATGCCCTTTAAAGAGAGCGATATTCATCTGGCCTGTGACCATATGAACTCTGATCTTCATACTTTGAATTCTTTATCTAAGAAGTTTTGTTTGGCGATAAATCCTATTAAGTCGAAAGCCATGCTATTTGGACGCAAAGGAGCACGTGAAAGAAACAGGCATAATTTAAACCTATTTCTTGACAACGCTCCATTGACACTATCAAGTTGTGAGAGAAATCTTGGACTCATATTGGATGACGAATTGAAATTCACTCAGCATGTCTCTTTCGCTATCAAAAAAGCATTCAGCAACCTGAAGCTCATTTATTCTAATCGACATATACTAACTAAAAAATGTAAGATTACACTTTGCGAATCACTTGTCCTTTCCCACCTTAATTACGCTGACTGTGTATATGGCCCTGCTCTACTGCAATCTGACAGTCGTCGACTTCAACTGATACAAAAATTCTTGTGTCAGGCTTATATGTGGTCTTCGCCGACGAAGTCACGTATCGTCTGCAATCTCTGAAATAGGTTGGTTGGATATGAAACAAAGGCGCTCACTACATTTTTGTTCTCTTGTACAAAAAATCATGTTGTCAAAAAAACCGCGATATCTTTATAACAAGGTGAGATTTCGCTCACAAATTCACGATGTGAATATCCGTCTAAAAAATCAGTTGACAATTCCACGCCATAAAACTTCTCTTTTCAAGTCATCTTTCTCCTACAATATTGCAAAAATTTATAATTGTATACCAACTGAAATAAGAAGTATTTCTTCATTACCATTTAAAAAGTTAGTCACTGAACTTATAGCAAATAATCAGTTAATTGTAGGTTAGTTCGTAGTAGTTGGAAGTACATATATTTTTCTATAAATCATAATGTTGATAAAATAAACTTGGATCTGTATTATTCAATAGCTTGTAATTTTTAGGGAATTCTGTATTGGTTTTCGTTTTCACTGGGTTGAGTGGAAGAGCGCGTCCTCTCGGTAACTTATCTTACCGTCAAGACCGAACTCTGCCTTTTGTCGTCAAACTCCATAACCTCTGAATGTCACAATTGTGTAAAATGTAATACATGTAGTTTGAGGCAATAAAATCAATTATTATTATTATTATTATTATTATATGAAGAAACTGAGAACCTAGCAACAACATTTCTAGCAAGCCCTCTGACTAGGATTATGTGTATGCATAATAAACATTATTTTTCGTTCAGAACTGTATTCTATTAATGAACACTTCTATAGCACAATACAAAGGATATATAATGTTTTCACATTCTACTGCATCTGTTAATGTGTTATTTCTGATAAATGTATTTATTTTCCAGGCGCTCCTCCACCTCAAATTCAGTGTCCTCCGTCAAAACATTTCAAATTAGAGAGAGGCGAAGACGAAATCTTGGTCGAGTTTCCGTCTCCCATAACTGAAATCAATTGGAAATATGTCAAATCCAATCCTCCTTGGGCTAAAGATTTGATGAAAACCTTACGCAGTGGAACACATAATATCCATTTCACAGTGCGAGACCCATCGACGAAAACGTTTTCATCTTGTTCATTCGATATCACTGTAAGCTAGAATTAACGATTTGTACCCACAAATAGAATATTTAAAGCAGGAATGTAGGATGATAGAACTATATGTTTTCTGCGCTATTTGAGTATCGTTGTAAATAAAGACATACTTTAGTTGCGTTAAATACATATAACAATTGTGAAGAATTGAGTTCAGTGTGAAATTTATATTTTACTATATTTTTTTCATGGGACACTAATTTAATTTTACAAGAACTCTACAAGGCGAGAGATACAATCATATTCAAAAATGAAAAAATAATTAATACTCTCACTGGACAGGTAGAATATATAGCTGAAGATTACAACAAATTAATTTCTGAGCGCAGTGAAACTCAAACAATTTTGAATGAATTAACTTTCTTGATAACCAAAATGATTAACTTCACAGCAGAAGTAAAGTGTGAAATTACCTCATGCTGAAGAAAATAAAAAATTCCACAAAATATTCCTTCATTGATATAAAACCCAAAAACCAAAAGACATTCCAAAAAACAAAAGAAGATTAAAGCTGAAGACAGTCCTATTTTAGCAAAGGCAAGAAATACTTAAATACAGGATATTAGAATAGGGGGTATGTTACTGAACACAAATTATAGAGAAGAATTTAAACATATATTAGACGTGACCGAAAAGGAAATAGGAAAAGACTATGAGACCACGACTACCAAACTTGAATCATCTCGAATTGTTTTCATTGGACCAAAAAGGTTTGAAAATACTGATGAAATCAAAGAAGAACTACGCATATTCAAATATATTGATGAAGAAGATAAACTGATTATGAAATTTTCTCAAAAAAAAAATTTATTACTCACGTTGATACCGCTTTGGTAAAACATTCCAGATATTGGTAAGCAATAGTATAGATAGCTCTTGGTTGGTATACAATTAGTTAAGATTAGATTTCAGTATAAGTGTAATTCTTATAGTCATATTTACAAAGACTGTAAAATACTATCTCTTGCTCTATTTGTGCTGAGAATTATTTCACCAATCAATGTACTAACAAAAATAATCCATTTTGTTTCAACTGCAAGATAGCCATTAATAAGTTCGATTTGAAAGGTAACTATGACTAGAAAAAACTTGCTGCAGTTGAGGAGAGAACAAGTTCTGAATAGTACGATAACAATAAACATTGCAAAAGATCAAAACTGAATAATTTAAAAAATATTTAAATGAATTTAAGAAGTTAATTAAACAAATCAAACGATGTAGAAATTTTAATAAACAAATATAAACAAACACAATGCCTCAATGCATACAGGTTGTAACGTTTCCTATACAGTGTCCGGCATGAAGTTCGCAGCATATGGAAAACTTTTTTATTATTGATTTCTCAAAAAAAAATATTCTTGATAAAAACCTCTGCTTCATCCCAAACCTAAATTGAAAATACCAAAATTGAATTTTATTTTACCATATACGAGCGATATTGAAAAACAATTCAGTTTTATTTACTATTTGCAGCAAGAATTTGTGAAATAACGTCACATATTTCAATTAACCTGATTTTCCGATGGGAGGAAGAAAGGAGGAAACATCCAGAGAGTGATATGATCATATCTAACAATATACCATCCATCTAGCATAGTTTTCCTCATATCGTACAGGGCGATGAGGAGAACATTGGAAAAAAGTGGAAAAATTAAATTGATCATAGGTGGCTGTGATTTGAATTTCTGAATCAACATTCGATTCTGAACAATATTTTCCCCATACTTTTAATTCTACCGTGAAAAATGAAGTGATGGGATAAATTCTTTTTTGAAAATAAGGCATATTTTTCAATATCGCTCATATATGGTAGTATAAAATTCAATTTTGGTATTTGCAATCTAGGTTTGGGATGAAGCAGAGGTTTTCATCAAGAATAATTTTTTTTGAGAAATCAATAATAAAAAAGTTTTCCATATGCTGCGAACTTTATGCCGGACACTTCATAGGGAACATTTCAATTTCGAATTGATTTGTAACTGATTACGAACTAAATTGAAAAGAAAAATTACGTAGTATGAAATAGATGTTAAATCTCAAACATAAGTGATGAACACGAAGAAACCACGTCAGTTTTTATTGTTTTGTTCGAAAACGGTTCGATTTCGAAATAGTTTTTTTAACTATTTCCGTCTACGTGCAACCCTCAGATGTCTTCGAAAAACTTGTGCGAGCTAGGGAAGACGGAGCCCTTACCTTTAACGTATGATGCCATGCACGAGACCGGTGACCCTTCTGGGAATTGAACCCACGACCCTACGCTTGAGAGGCGAACGCTCTACCAGCCGACTACCAGCCCATATTATTATTAACATCTAAACAAAGGCAATCTAAAATTAGATGTAGAGCTCAAAAATATGAAAATATAAGTACAGGGTGTTCCAATTGAAAAACTTGACTCTCACTCATTTTTTCATGTGAACAAAGTCAAAGACAAAATATACTTGGTATCTGCATTTTATAACCACTCTGTATTAGGTAAATGAAAATATGGCTGTGAAGTGAGGATCCTCGTGGTATCACTCTACTCCATATGGAATTTGATCGTCTTAGGGCCCGTTTTTCATGTTCGAGTTAACCTCCAGATAACTAACTATTAGTTTAGATGGTGAACGTCATTCTTTAAATGACGTTTGAAGGATCACATTCTAAACTATTAGTTAGTTATCTGGAGTTTAACTGGAACATGAAAAACTGGCCCTTAGTACCAGATAATTCAAGGTTATCAGCGTTTATTGAAGTACATGTTTGGTGAAAATAAATTGAAATTGAATTGTATATCTTTAAACGGTAACAGATAGGTAGGTATAGGAAAATAGTACATGAAGTTGTGAAAGTAATAAGAAATCATAAAATGATATTGAATTATAGGGGGTCAAATTAGATGAAATTTGGATATGTTGTAGTTTATCAAAATATGTTCCAAATCTGGGACACTTTTACCAGATTGCCTGAGCCATTATAAATAGGTATCATCCCTTGCTTGTTATGGAAGGTGCTCATGCTGCAGCCGCTCATCAGTTATTGAAATGTTCTTCAAGCTTTAGTTGAGGCAGAAAATCCACATGCTCTAAGGTGGGCCCTGTTAGATACTGATCAATTACTTGACTTTCCAATTTTAACACTCGAGTATTTGAAAGATTAAACAGCTGGTATATACCAAATCAAATTATCACCATGTTATATACAAGATAAATTAAAATGAGAACAAGAAGAAGAGTTTCAAGTTGAGATGTTGAGAGTTGGGAAAAGATGGCCACGGCCAGTACTAATGAAATCAACGGTATATTCAAGATTTATCTCATATCAATCAATTAATGATAAAGAGGAGGACGATGATGAGGAACTTAGCCCAACACAAGGTTATTATTGTACATATAAATCTGGACTGTTGGCTCTTGCGCACATGTAGCCAGTGTCTCATGGTTACGGGGTTCGCACGTCATCAGGCTCATCGTACCCATCGACTATCCTGATTCAAATATTGCCGGAAACAGAGCACAACAAGAAAATCAAAACCCAGATCCTTTGTATGGTTTGCCAGAAACGTCTAATTAATGCTTATCTTGAAAAGCACTGTATGGACAACAACTAGGATTTTGCCAGATTCAAAATTTTCCATTTTTTTTGGTCCAGTGTTGAAATTGATTAAATATCGGTCGCATTTTCAAGTATACCAACCTACCTATCTTTTATTCAATAAACTTCATACTCCTTTCGGATATCAGCAGATAAGAAAACGAAGATTTTTACTGGTTCTTTTAATAGTAGCAATTCAATATTGCTCAAAGTTGAGATTACACATTAGGATATTGAATTAAACGAACCTGATTTTGTTTCCCGTTTATTATACAATAAAATATACAAAGAACCCGCCTAACTGATGATTGATAACATTTATGAAATGTTCAAAAACTTTATGGCAGTTTAGATCTTACTGAGCTAGTAGTTCATTACAGAATAAATAGTAACAACAGTTATTTATTTTCTCTATCTGCTCCACTTGAAAAATACTCTTCTGTCCCTCCTTGAATGGTCAGGTAATCTGCTTTCTGAGTAAACCCTAGGTGGTACTTTGAAGCTCTGAGGCTCCATAGGCCTGGTTACTTTCACGTGCCTCCAATAGCACCCGGCTTCACTAGTGAGCATGTTCTGGAAAAGAAGTTAATAACGCCTCTTCAGAAAATGGTATTGGTGATACTCACGTTATAGTTGTCAGGAGGGCTCGACATATATTGCACGCCACTGGGACAAATCAACACTGCCCTGTATTTTCCTGCAGTTTGATGGTTGGTGTATATGGATGGATGTTGTTTGATTATATTCGATTCTTCAGATTGCAAATCATCTTAAAATAATTTCAAATTAGCCTCAATTTGTACAGTCAGCAAGAGAATCAGTTATTTATAAAAAATATTTATAAATAAGATTATGAATGATACATTGCTACTTAGAATATATGAATAGAAACAATATGTTGGCAAAGTCAATAAAAGTCAATAACTTTTACAATTATTGAATTCTTTACAAATATCTTGATGACTATTAATTCTCTTCCCATTCTTCATGATATGTTGAATTTCATTTTCACATTTGGATTTGTTGTTCAGAGTCTTCCATATTGATTTTGGGTAAGCATTAGTATGAACTTTTCCTGGTCATGTATCTTTATTGATTCATTAACACTCGTTTTCACTAATTTATTGAAATGGTTATAGGAGTCGATAAAAATTTGGTTGGCCAGATTATGCTTTTTTTGTAATAGAATTTATCACGAAGTTTAATTAATCTAGCAATTTTTCATATAACCAAGGTTTAGAGTTCTCTCTTGTTTTGATAACTTTTTTAATGTAGCAATTATCAAAAACAGTTAGAATATCATTGTAAATATCATTTGGGTCATCAAATTTTTCAATATTTTCATTCAAAAATATCAATTCTTCTTAAAGTTTAATTTTGTCTAAAACAGTGATGGTCTTGAAGTTGTTTTTTTTATTTTATATCAATATCTGCAACTATTAGTTTGTGATCACTTCAGGCACTGTTTATAATGGATATATTGATGTTTTTATCACTATTAACTAATACATGATCATATAATGATGACCAGTTATTCTCTGGTCGGGATATGTTCATTAAGAATTTTGAAATTGTCGGAACTGCAAATGTCACTGTAAAGGTTAATATGTTCATTATGTTTTAAAATATCCATGTTCATATCACCAAACATTTAAACAGTATTCTTTATTTTTACTCATAAATTGAAGTTTGTTGTCCAAAAATGTCAACAAGTTATATATATTATCTTTTGGTGGTCGGTATATACCACATGGCACAATATTGAGGTTTGTTAACTTTATTTCAAATTCCATATTCTTCTCCACTAAAGTTCCTATACCACCTCTACGTTTCAACCTTGACGCAATAACTGAATTAAAGTTCATGAAATTGAAATATGTCTCTACTTCTTCGTTGATCTACGTTTCAGTGATTATTACAATATTTACACCAATCATAATAATGAATAATTCTGTTTGTTCCATTTTATTACGTATAGATCGAGCATTCATTTAGGGAACTTTTAAATTGTTGATGTTTCTGGTCTTGTATTCTGAAATTGTTGGGTATTGCTGAGCTGTAGAATTTTCCATTTCTAGATCTTCCATATCTTCAGAACTTTTTTTTCAGGCAATGAATATTTCGGGTTGATAAAGTATTTGAAAGGCTTAGCTATAGGAAATTATACTATTGCGTTAATTTCAATAGGGTTTTCAGTATTATCACAGAATTCATCTTCATGTTGACTAGAACATCTTGGACATGCTATTTGATTCCTACATTTTTTATGAGAGTGATTAAATGGAAACATTTGCCACACTGTGTAATCTCGTTATTTTGATGAATTATGAGTTTCTGCCATCCAATGAACATTTTGTAGTCATTATTCGTTATTTTTTATAACGGTCTTTCACCTACCTACCTACCTCTGCAAAGACCGTACAACAATTTTTGAACTGAATGTTATGAGAAAATAGTCTTCATCGGTTATGATTATATTTTGATCCCTTATCATTTTTGTTATTTCCATAACTCACCTCTAATACTGATGCTGAAATGACAAAAAGCTCTGTTTCCAGCCTCATCACTAGCCACATACGTTATATGATGCAGTCCTAACCCAAATTCACTACCAGGTTCCTAAAAAATACCGGATTAAGAAAGACAACCATGGTTACGATAAATTATTCTTACTCTCGACTTGTAAACCGTAGCAATTCCGACATTATCATGGAATTCCGGTTCTCTCCAATGAACGATTTGCATGTGCTCGTCTTTTCCAATGGTTCTTTCTAAATTCTCTGGACATCCCATTGTATTCGGTAGTTCTTTATCCAAAACGTTGATGACCAGGTGGCATGAAGCAGAACTATTGAAGTCGCTTGGAGATACAGCTGTGAAACGCACCTCTGTTCTCCCTGCTGGTAGAGTATTCTCCAATCGAGTAGCCCAAGATGGTTGTGATGTAACGAAACTGAAAATTGAATATCCATTTGGTGTATCCGAAGAATTATATGAAGTGTTCCAATATTCATTTTTCAGGAATTAATTGTTTTGCATCATGTATGAAATGTCCTGCATGTGATATTTTTCACAACACTAATACGAGATGAAGTTTGAACGAGTAAAGAGAAAGAAACCAACCAAAATCGTTTTATTGGCCTATTTTCAACAAAAATCAAAAATACAGGAACCGTCGTCATTATGGAGTCAATACTCGATGATAAGAACCATCCTATCTAATAATGAAAACGTAGACATACGCAGGCAAAATAATCTTTTGGCATTGCTGAAAATACTATCAGAAGCATACAGAGGAAAATACTGAAGCGTTTTTGGCAAAAGCTGAACATGAAAATTTTTAAATTATCACAAAATAGGTTGCTCAAAATAATTTCTCATTAAGGTTGTATTAATCATTGGAATCGCAGGAGGAAGTCGACGAGATGAGTTATGTCGAATGTTGGTGGGTTTTATTGATGATAGAGGAAATTCACAATATTCAAAGACGAAATGTCAAAGAGAATAAGTAGTTCCTATGGAAATATGTCAGATCTAACTTGGTAGAAATAATACGAAAATACATTCGTATACGTCCCCAGACTGGACAGACTACAAACGTATTTTTATCACTTATAGAAAAGGCCGATGTTATTAACAACCAGTTGGTATCAACACCTTTGGAGCTATACCTAAAAATATAGCAACCTTTCTCAAATTTCCTGATCCCTCCAGATGTGAAAAAATACTAGGTGAAAATGAAGTAACCATTAGAGAACCTCTTCATAGAACATCGGATCACAGAATTGCAACAGAATCCAATCAAAATTCAACATTCACTTTCGTCGTGTTATACACATAAATGATAAATGAGATGTTAAGTAAATGTGATTTGGTATTGAATTAACGTGAAAACACGCGAAGAAGAAACAGCTAGAAAAAGTAAAAATGCACAAACCAACAAATGAAAATAAGAATGAATAAGAAAATTTGCAATTCAACACTGAACATTTCCATAGTATGAAAGGTGACATCACCAGAAACAGCATTAGGAATACGCCAGTTGAAGTGAAAGGAAGCAAATACATAAGAAGAAAAAAGAAGGTTACAAAATTATACAAAAGACAAAGACATAAAGAAGGAAGGAACAATATCTAAGAAAATCAATCGAAAACAAAGTTAACAAGCTGGAAAATTACAACACGAAAACTTGGAGTATATTCAAACAATGGCGCAGCAAACGTTAATAATGAAGAGTAGGAAATCTCTTCATAACTCTATTAACACGAACATACATTGGAACAGAGCTAACAAATTAGAATTGAACTCACTACACCAAAGTAATGAGGTAATAAAATAGAAAATATTACTACAGAATTAGATAGTATAAATAGAAATTGCCTATTGAAATATGTGGGTAAACTGGGAATACGTACTGTACAAAATCGTTACTTTAACGAAATCAACCAAGAGGGAGGAAAATATTGCATTGATGGCAAAAAGAAAGGAATCACAGAGATCGCGATGAATTCAATATTGAGACAGGAATTCAACATAGCCCTAGACAGTTTTATGAAAGATTACAAACTGAGAGGCACAATTATCACCACACCGGTTCAAGTAGTAATCTATACTAATGATTTGGCAATAGAAGTAGGAGACATAAAAAGCCCAAATGAAATAGTGAAAGAACTGGAAATAGACCCAAAGAAAATCGCACCATAGACAAAAAAAATAACAGAAGAATATTTTCTAAAATTAAAACTTATTTTAATTTCAATCATATTTTATGTCACATGACCTATGGATTCAATTGACTGAATTCTCAAAATATTTTGAGCATGAAAAATAGATGAATGTACAATAATTTCATAAAAACCTGAGACCGCGAAATGGTCGAGGGTTTCTGTTTTAAAATGATTGTACATGGAACTATTTGTCAAAAAGCCATTTTCAAATTTATAGGTCTAGTGGTATACGGCTAGATTATTTCCTGAACAACTCAGGTTATTATAATTATAATTAAAATTGACATTTTCTATCATTTTTCTGCAAAAAAATGTAAACTTAATATTTTTGGGCATCCCAGAGTTTGCATGTAAACATTTCAAATTCTGACATACGAGTATGTCTTCATCGCCCTATGTCAAAATATTTGTGTAGGAATAGTCTGCAGGGGGTTACAAACAATCTGGTAATACGTATCTCTGCACACAAACTGTTATTCCAAATCCACTGGTTCGGTTTTGAAGATTTCTTTTAAACATGAACAATAACGAAGGACCATTACAATTCTTCCTTGTTATATATTAGTTATCGTATGTATTTTGTACACTAGGTATAAGGGAGGAGACAGGTCTGTCAATAGTCGAAGGAATGTAAATGTCCTGAGCTCTGTTTGAATCATTAATAAATGTCTTCAATTATGGATCCACTTTATTAAATCATTCGTAAAGACTCAACATAATGGCGACGAGATGTGGAAGTGAAATCTGACCTGGTCATCACTAGAAAAGTTCAAGAAAGTCGAAAATAATAAAATAAAAAGTGACATTTTGTCAAAGTCTGAAGAAAAGTGAAATCAACTTTGTGAGTCAAAATCAAGTCTGAAGTCAGTCCAGTAAAAAGTTAAAAGAAACTGTCCAAGTACGTCAAAATCTGTAAATAGAAGTCTAGTCTAGGAAAAGGAAAAAAATTGCTAAAATGGCAATGATTGGTAGTATTAAGCCATATAAGCCTAAGGATACAGATGTTACTTCATACATGGAGAGAATGGATCAGTTGTTTGAGTGTAATGGAGTAGAAGAAGGGAAAAAAGTCTGCATGTTTTTAACCTTGATTGGAGGAGAAGCTTATGAAGTTTTGAAAGATTTTCTATCCCCAGAACTACCAAAAGACAAGTCATATACTCAGTTGAAAAAAGTCTTCGAAAAACATTATAGTCCAAAGCGTTTAGTCATAGCAGAAAGGTATAAGTTTTACTGTGCTAGGCAAGAAAGTCATGAAGATATATTTACGTATACCTTAAAGTTGAGGAATTTAGTAAAAACTTGCAAATTTGGTCAATTCCTAGATGAGGCACTCCGTGATAAGTTCGTATGTGGTATAAATTTAGAGGCAATAAGACGAAAACTATTGACCGAAGAGCAGTTAGATTTTGATAAAGCCGTGAAAATTGCTTCTAGCATGGAGTTGGCAGAAGGTCAAGCAAGAACACTGGGATCTGAGATAGTCAATAAGTTCCATGTTGGTAGAAAAAAATTTGAACCAAGTTATGGTACAAATCACAGTCAGAAAAACTTACTGTCAAATATGCCGTCAATAAATTCAAATGGGTCTAGTTCGTCTGATGGTAGTAATATGTCCAGTTACCACAAAAGTAATGACAGTCAATGTAAAAGATGTTTGAGAATACATAGAGATCCGACAAGATGTCCAGCTTTCCATTGGAAGTGTTTTGCATGTAACAAAATGGGTCATACATCAAAGTCATCACATTGTCACAAGAATAAAATCCATTTTACTGAGGAAGATCACGAACAAAGTCAAGAAGAAGGTAATTGCAATGATGATTTGGGCGAAGATTTAGCTTATTGGTCAAGAATTTATGAGGAGAATGTTTTTCGATCTGAAACCACTGGTGAACATTGTCCTGCCAGATTAACTGTCCTAATTAATGGGAAACCAGTCGAAATGGAAATAGATACAGGTGCAAACAGTACAATCATGCCATATAGAAAATTCAGGTCTATGTTTCCAAATGTCACATTAACCAAGCAGAATTGTAAAGTTAACACGTTGGTTGGTCAAGTCGCAAATTCAGTCTATAAAGCCATGGTTAAGGTGGATTTTGAAAACACTGACCATAATTTGGAAATAAAAGTGGTAGATTATGATAATGATATTTGTCTGTTAGGTAGGTATTGGTTAGATGTACTAGTTGCTGATTGGAAGGATAAAATATTGGGTAGAAAAAATTCAAAGATCTTAGTAAATAATGTAGCTAGTCAAGATTCAGTTTGTGATATGAATAATAATTTGAAACAGGAATATTCAGATATTCAAAACAGAACAAGCTGCATTAAAGATTTTTTAGTTAGGGAAAATTCAGTTCCAAAATTTTGTAAACCATACAGAATTCCTTATGCTTTGAAAGAAAAGGTTAAGACTGAAATACAAAATTTGGTCAAAGATGGTATTCTTAAGCCTGTTACCACATCAGAATGGGCAAGTCCAATTGTCGTGGTACCCAAATCTGATGGAAAAATACGTATGTGTGGTGATTTTAAAACAACGATTAACCCTTGCATTGAATATCAATATCCACTTCCAACAACTGAAGAAATATTTGCATCACTGTCTGGAGGCAAGGTATTTTCAGTGATTGATTTAAAAAATGCTTATTTACAGTTAAAAGTAAGTGATGAACGCCAGAAATTGTTGGTTGTAAATACACCAATTGGATTGTATGCTTATACACGTTTAGCTTTCGGAATCAAATCAGCTCCTCATATTTTTCAATCATTGAACAGATATTGAAAGAAATTGAAGGGGTACAGTGTTATTTGGATGACTGTCTGATAACAGCGAATACAAAGGAGGAAATGCACGAAAAGTTGATTAAAGTACTCGATAGATTAAAACAGTACAGAGTAGGGATAAACTGGCAAAAAAGCAGATTTTTTGTTCAAAAAGTTGAATTTTTAGGTCACACATTGTCTGTTGAAGGTGTTGAACCCTCTGAAAGTAAATTAGATGCAATTTTAAAAGCACCAAAACCAGAAAACAAACAACAATTACAGTCTTATTTAGGTTTGTTACATTACTATGCAAAATTTATTCCTATGTTGGCTGATAAAGTTGGTCCGTTGTACAAACTTTTAAGAAAAGAAGTTTCTTGGAATTGGGAAAAAAAAGTTGATGATTGTTTTGAAAAGAGCAAGAGACTTTTGACATCTTCAAATATTTTAATGACATTTAATCCTACCTTACCTATAATTTTGTCATGTGACGCTTCAAAATATGGTGTGGGTGCGGTTTTAGCACATAGAATGCCTGATGGGGGTGAGAGACCAGTCATGTTTGCGTCTGCTACTTTGTCAAAATCAGAACAAAATTATAGTCAACTGGACAAAGAAGCTTTATCTATAATTTTTGGTGTTAAAAAATTTCATAATTACTTGTTCGGAAGAAAATTTACTTTGTATAATGATCATAAGCCTTTACAGAGCATTTTGTCCCCGAAAAAATGTTTACCAGCATTAGCAGCCGCTAGATGTCAGCGTTGGGCTGTTGCATTGTCCATCTACGATTACGATATCAGGTATCGTGAAGGGAAAAATATCCAAAATACCGACGCATTTTCAAGGCTACCATTGAAAAACTGTAAAAGTGGTGAGACTATTTATTATTTTTCAGTAGTCAACAGCATTCCATTATCAGCTAAAGATATTTCTCGCGAGACAATGAGAGATAAAGAACTTCAACAAGTAATGAATTTTGTGTTGCATGGTTGGCCAAATGTTAAACAAATAGATGATACTCTCATACCTTATTATAAAAACCATGAAAATCTAAATGTTGATATGAATTGCTTAACTTATAATAATCGCATTATTATTCCTGCACATTTGAGATCTCAAGTTTTACATTTGTTGCATGAGCAACATCCTGGAATTGTGAAAATGAAAATGATAGCACGTCAATATGTTTACTGGCCGGATATAAATAAAGAGATTGAAAGTTTGGTCAAAATGTGTGAGTGTTGTCAATTATTAATGTCAAGTAATATTCCCAATGCTCCATTAACGTCATGGTCATGGTGTCCAAGAAAATGGCAACGTTTGCATTTAGACTTAGCAATGAAAAATGGGGTTAAATTCTTAATTTTGATCGATGCAAGTAGTAAATGGGTTGATGCATGGATTTTAAGAACAACGACAGCCAGTGATGTCGCTGCTTGTTTGAGACAAACTCTTTCTATATTCGGTTTACCAGATGAGATACATTCGGATAATGGTCCGCCTTTTAGTTCATATGAATTTGAATCATTTTGCAAGGCTCAGGGCATAAAAGTTATAAAATCACCACCAATACATCCGAAATCTAATGGGATCAGTAGGAGATTTGAGCCGGTTCTGGGCCTCCTCCCAAAAATGACGTCTTTAGAGTAAGGATAAACAGCAAATTTTATATAGAGGAGGAGGAGTATGTCGATTTTACCTAGAATCTAGGGAAAAACGTCGCATATCTCAAGAATTATCACCTATAAATAAACGTTAAAATGTTAAGATTTTTCCCTAGACCTAGGGAAAAAATTCACGAATTCTAAGGTTGGTCTAGAAATTATTGTTTCCAAGCAGATAGGAGAATCTATTTGGCCTTGGGTTGATCGTACCTTCATGTGCAAGTTTAGTTGGCTAGTTATGTAAGCTTATTCATCGATACTTAATGCAAAAGCGAATGTAAAGTTGTTTTTGGCATTTTTCAGTAGGATTGTAGGAAATTAGACTGATGAGTGATACTTGTAATGTGTGGATATGATTTACAGTGTTTCTTGATATTTGGTATCAATAAAGAAGAAAGATTGAGCATTTCTCAAATGATTAAGTTTTATGACCTGATGAAATATTTGCATTGGACGGTTCGTGGATGATATGAAATGGATTGATATTGTGCATGGTATCGGAAGGAGGTTAGAGTACGGAATTGATGTTATATGGGCTGTTGAGAGGTTGCGAGGATGAAGATATGATCAATATTGATTTGGCGTTGAATAAGAATTAGATTATAGGATCAGCTAAAACCTAATACTGATATAATGAATATTGTTGAATCATGTATGGGTTTGCTGTATAGTTTGATATATACCTAATAAAAAGCATGGAGTTGGAAAGTTAATCTGTTGAATGTTCAAAGGGATAAGATAATTGATGAATTGATCATTTCTGATCAGTGTATGGTTTCGATTTATAATATTCGTTGATACTTTACATATGAATATGAGCTGTATTATGCATTTCTCTAATGATTGGATGAATTAAATTGGAGTATTTCAATCATAAACATAATGCTGAATGTGTCTCTACGCTCACTGATGAAAATATAAGTGCTGAAAGGAATGCTAACATCATAGTAGAATATGGATAAAGTGACGTAGTTCAGTTCAGGAAAATTAAATTAATATTGGAAATTCTTCAATGCTCTCACTGATAAACTGGTTAATGCATTGATATTATAATGTGATAATGTGATAATGTGTTCGAATGTTAAATTGAGGTATCAGGAAAATATTTGAACCCCGCGTGTTATTTGCCAATAATATACATCATTCGTTGGCAATCGGCATGGGTTCGATAAACAGGAAGGTTCGGGAATATGTAATTATCATATACCTAAAATGTTTTTCCCAATATGCTTTCACTGATATAACACGTAGCTCAAAAACGCACGATTAGGTGATACGCATTAATATTGCAGATGTTGATAAGAAATATATAGAGTATTTTAGCGATAGCGAGGTATTCAACTCATTTCAGATATCTATGAATAATATACAGAATTGTCTCGCAGATATGTATATGTATTCAAAATAAGATGTAAACCGAGTATAAATAATCAGATATCCAGATTTACATTTTCAAAGGTGATTACGGTAATAAATTGAAATGGAAAGGAGGCATATTCATATTTAGATCAATCCGTATGAATAATGACATCTCACATATATTCTAGGAAGTGCACTTGGAGCAATTGAATCTCATTTGTTATTCTGATATAGGGATAGACAAAAATTACCAAACCTCTTCAATTGCATAGAGAATGCAACTATACATCAAATATCAACGCCGTCGCTTGGGTAAGAGTTATTTCTTTCAGTTATTTTTATCAAGTATGTGATTAATATTTGAATTTTTCAACTATAAAGAAAGTGACATAGCAAAACTCGTAAATTGATCGCTTCCTGTCGAAGTATTTGAACTATGACACTGAGGGCATCTCAAATGGAGATGATATAAAGAAATGTTTCATACAGATGTATTTCAACTGAACGTTTACTTTATTCCATGTTCCAAAAAACATCATTGAAAAGTTAATTTTAATATAATTTCCAATGGTGAAAATAAACATAGAATAGTTACATCATACTGAGTCTAGTCAATTGAAAATATGTGACACATGGTGTTTGAATTTATTCAACCCATTAGTGGACAAATGTTTCATTGGGATGATTGAAAAACCGGATTATCACCGTATTACACGTTAGAAAGTCGATCATATTGCACATTTTCACCACTCAAATCATAACCTGTAAATTATGTATTATTAGCGAAATGAAATATTTGATAAAAATATATTTCACACTTCAAATCAGTGGGTATGCGATATGTCATTATGGTTATATCCGTGGGCTTTCGATAATCTGGATAGACGTCTTGGTATGATGTTTTTTTTCTATCAACTCACTTTTATTGGTTTTAATTCAAATTACCAACTATCTAGATGGAATTTACTAAACGCTAATTCGAAATAATATGGGAATAAATCAATGACATTGTGCAATTTTATGCAATATATCAATGTTAAGGTGAGAACATAAGAAATTCTCCTACCTAGGTTGGTGAACTGAAGACGTTTCTTCAAAATATATGTTATCGAACCTTCTATGAAGATTTTCTGGTTCATTTTTATGGCTGTGAAATATCGAATAAATAGCTTTATGTTTCTGTATGAAAAGTAATGCGCAATTAAACATAAAATGGTTATGATATTATGATGTTTAGTATTAAGTGATCGAAAAATTGATATCATCATTTAAAAATTTTGAATGATATAATATATATTATTGAATTGGAAGAAATTATGACCCACTCGTTTCATCTTAAACAAAGAAATTATTATGTAGCTTGTTAAATTCCACTATGCAGCAGAATTCAGTTCGCTGATGGAATATTGACAGGTTTTTCTCCAGTATTCTCATACTGATAGTTGACACTCAGGATGTCTATCTATCTTGCAATTGGAATTCCTGGTCCTCCGGCAGTTGGGCCATCTGTCAAGCTGGCTGACTAGCCCTAAACTTCCTCTAAAATATGATAATTTGAAAAATAATCAATATTCATTCAGATAATATATAAATCAAAAATAAAATTTTAACATACGTGTTCTTCCAGTCTTTCGAGAAAGTAATAACATGAGGTAAAAATGATGTAAATAGAAAATGTATACAGTTGAAAACGAACAAGAAAATCAATTAATGCATTACCAAAATTAGTCCACTAGAAAAAATGTTACTAATCAATACTTGAACAAATTCAGATTTTGCACAAAATATTGTTTGTTCTTATTTCAAAATCCCAATTTTGAGGTACATTACATTAGATACACTTACTGAACTTACTTTCCGCTGAACTAATATCAAGAGAGGGCCAATAAAGTTTACGAAAATTACATCTAAGAGAATCTCTTTCCATACTGAATACATTCATTCAGACGACATTAGAATATGGATCATAAAGTGCCATACTTCAAATGAAAATGCCCTACAGCTACATGTCAACATACTTCAACCAAGATACATAGAAATCCTGGTGTGATCTCTTATAGCTGTGAAACCGTCATACAAAAGTGTTAAGGTACGGCCTACTTGATTCGTGATATTTTTACTGCGTTGATACCGTTTCACCTCTTTAGCACACAGATGGCGGCAAAATTACAGATTCATGATGACGCTTGGACAAGTGTCATGTTATGTAATTTTCAACATTGAATTTTATTTGTTGTGATATTTATTAACCATAATTTGTAAACATTCAAATTCCAATCAAATAATTATGACTCAGTACTTCGGAATGTTGGAAACTCGGTTATTTTCGACTTAAACGCCATCCATCGACGAATGAAGCCAACGGTATCAGTGCAATTATAGTCTCAACAACTTTGTTGAAACAAAAGCGAATCGGTGATAACGCCAATGTTTCTATACATCTTGACTTCAACATAACCTAAAGCAGTTTCTGTTTGAGTTCATTTTGACATTCTGTCATCAATTGTTGATTTTCTGTATGCTTCCTAATGAATCTAATCTTATATATTTGTCATTTTCCAATCGTTACTACTATATTCCTCCAGTTTTATGCAATTGCAAGTGGTTGAATAATTCGGATCATTATTATCTTTCGTGTAAAAATACTATAGATATAGTCTGCAAATGAAATATTTTTTTTATTTTCACTGAAGAACTAAAAACCAAAATTCCCTAGACTCTTTGATTAAGTGGTACACTAGTGTCTGGCACAAAATTTACAGCATATAGAATACCTAATTTTTAATATTGATACCTCAGAAAACTTCGAATATGATAAAATCCCCTGCTACCCCCAAAAGCTATACTTCATAGGTTGAAGTTCAATTTTCTATGTCTATTTAGGAACTTTGAAACATGTGATAAATTCACAATAAATGATGATCCTTTGACATAATTTTGAATGTGAAAACATATCCAGGGTGATATCGTCATACCTACCAATATACTATTCAAATTGCGCAAGAAGTCCATATCATGAAGTGGAATGGAGAGTTATGTAGGAATATTGATGGAGTGGAGATAATTTGAGTTTTTTCCTACTTTAAAAAATAAACTACTATTCTAGCATGAAATTTCTTATATTTTACAAGGTTATAAGGACAAAATGAATAAAACGGTGAGAAAAATTTAATTGTTCGTAGGTAAATTATTACCGATTAATAATAATAATAAAAAAAACCCTCACAATTACTCTTAGAATGTACCCAAAGGCGGGTGTAGGTCGGTTATCAGCATTACTTGCCATAGGGCTTGTGATTCAATAACGTTGATAAATATTTCATTTCATTCCATAATTATCTTTGACATTTTTTCTTTCCTAACAGAATGAAGTTATGACTATTATTTCATGAAAATTTATCATGTTTTTCAATCTACCTCGTAGGTCAAAAAAAACAAAAAGTTGGTAAAAGCAGTTTCGTTTAGGGATCATCAGCAATGACATTTTCTGAGAAGCTAATAATTAAAAAAAGTATTCCATAGATAGATACGTAGCGAACTTCATGACTAACAATATATGATGATTAACGAAAGATGCAGAAATAGTCAATCAGATATTCAACCCCAAAAGTTCATACTGAATTCGATTACGCATTTTCAATACAAATTAAAATATCATCATAGTGTATAATTATTTGTATAACCTCAAAGCTATAATATCACTAAGGGTACGTAACAAATTGCCTGTGGTATGATTTCTCGTCGTTTTCGGACTGATTTTGAATGGAATCAGACAATCTTGTGCAAGTTAAACGAGACGGTGACGCATACGTTCGCATAGGTATCGATATGTCCTCCCCCATCAATGCACCCGTTGTTAGCGGGGCGAATCGAGCTTCAATTACTGAAGAATTTTTCAATGATATTATTCATTTATTATCATCAAAGGTAAGACCTCGTTAATCCTCAGCTCGCACAAGTTTCGACTTTTGAGGGCTGCAGTTCTTATGAGGACGACAGCTGATTAACGGAAAAAACAATTTTAACAATTTAACAAAATTTACTTTTCGAACGTTGGGTGGTGTATTGCGTTTTTCGGATCAATTCGATTTCTCGAGGAAGGTTTATTTTTTTGTATTAATTATATAAAGTAGTAATGGTTGATCACAGTTCAATCAACGAAAACCATTCATTCAGATACAGATAAATATTTTTTCAAAATGTAAATGATTGACATACAATGTTTCATATTTAAGCAAGGTACAAATAATTTTGTATATCTAGGTCAATAAATGTTATTAATGTATAAGTGTGTAGGTTCAACTGATTTTTTTAAGTACCTAATTGATATTGACGCTATTTCTATAGTGTTTTTTATATTGCTACGAATATTTTCTGGTTGAGGATTAGATGTTGATTTTCACGCAATATCACTTGTTCTGTTACCAAATACACCTATTTACAGCCCAAATTGGTATCCTGATCTGATTTTAGGCTTGATTTTATATTTCAATATAATATATATTAATTATATTTCAATATAATATATATCAATATATTTACAATATATTTCGAACTTCAGCATTTGTTGGATATTGATAATTTATAATAGATAATTCAAATTCTTTTACGATTACTACTTTTCACTGAGCTCTCTCTAAAGTAGGAATACCTATGAAAAAATCGTGGAAATTAAAATCTAGACAGGAGGATGAAGAATGTATTACTGCTAATAAATATAAGTAGATGGTATAATATTCGCAATTCATCAAAAGTATTATATTGTCATTTCAATGACTCTGCCGTATTTTTGAAACCCTAATATGATTGATAGGGGTTATGCACTAGTAAAGTTTTAGATTTCTACCTGAAGTAGTTCCTCGCTTGTTTAATGAGAATAAAGTGCTACATTGTATGCTCATTAAAAATATATCGCCAGGCAATATCTATTTTTTCATATTAAGCACCTATCTCTCACATTCCTTATATCTCTCTCACACCTCACACTGACTAGGTATACGTTAAAAGTCATACGTCATTGAAATCCAAGAATGTATTTTCGTATTTATCCCTAATAATTCTACAAAATTCAATCATGCACTGTTATTAATATATCTGCAAAGATAATCACAGCAAGACTGATTGTAATTGATTTTGTGGGACTATTTCATGAATTTCTTTTTTAGACACTGATAAATGAGTTTAACAAATGGCATATTTATCAGTTATACCGAGACTTTTACTCGTGTAAAAATATAACTAGAATCAAAATTATGACGATCATTATCCTATATTTCTATCAATCTTGAAGCGTGTTCTGCCAAAGTTTTAGTTGAAAACGAATCCCTTCGTACTTTGATGACATTTTAAGTACAATTCTAACTTCCACAATAGCTCGGATTATCTAACGTTCATAAAAAGAGATATTACAGATCACTTGAAGAAACTACTGTGTTAGCGAAATATATGTCGTGATATTCAAAAGATTGTGGAGATCGAATCGTTCTCCATGTAGTTTGTACTATTACAAATATGTATGACAGCTCACGATTGATTTTTAATTACCATCAGTACTTATGCGGTTAGTTCCCCCAGTACCATCAGTACAGTATGGTGGTCAAATTCGAGTTTCTATCGTAGTCTCTTTATATTAGATTCATTTAGCATCCATAACTCTATTGGCTATTCATTACTAGATGAGGGTGAGGTGCTAAGAGTCTATATAAATCACGTATTAGGGCATTAATATTATATATTTGACGAAAGGGGGAATATTTGAACTAACTATTATATTTCAGCTATGTTTCAAAATTATTTTCCAATTTTTGCTAAAAGTATGACAGCCATGACTATGTCATTTTTCTACGAATATTGTCCTCCCCATTGAAAGTTGACGACTTGCGATAACATCCGTTCTCATTTCTCCATGATATTTGCATAGCCAACTTAAATTATTGGCATACAATGTAAAATTTGTATTTGTCAATATGAGACCCATAATAACAAATTGATGATTTTCTGTATTTTATTTTAATATATTGAAAATTAGTACAAACGAGTTCATAGTTGAATTTAGTGGACCACTCAAGTATCATTTTATGGAAGTCATGGAGTTGGTATTGGTCAATACATATAGAAACATAAAACGAATTTCAAACCTATGTATGAGAGAATACATAAGTTTGGTCTTTCTTATTTGGTATACGATGACACTTCACACAGTCTGCTAGCAACTTTCAATTTATTACGTTTTTCTCCATTTATGTTAAGAGCTTTCGCTGCTAATCTTGAAAGGTGAATTGATCTATAAAAAATTGTGTAAACGGTACATGTACTAAACATATATTGAGGCAAAAATTCACTGATATTTGTGAGCTTTCAATAACGTGTACTGTTGAACCAGGCCACTTTGGTCTCTGAGATGCCTAAATGAGAAACAGGGGAGGTAACTGCGATATAAAGATCGAGCACGATTTTTCATTAGAAAGGCATAAAGAAGGAAAGGGTTAGTCTAGTGCCAAGCTGTTCTGGTTACGCTATAGCAATCATCCAATATTACAATCAAACTATATCACCTATAAAGTAATGGTGTCCACTATATATCTCAGATGACAATTATGTGATATGTGTAGCATATATTTCCTCAATTATCGAATGTATAAGCTTTCAAGTTAACGAAATTAATTTATCAATTAAGTGCGAATTATCCTTCTCATTCATATGTTTCAAATAACGGTTCTTCTTATTGGTTTCACTATACTAGACTATGCTCCCGTTCCATAACCATGATGTTTTCCATATTACCTGTTATCCTGAGTATTTATGCTAAGTTCCTAGCACAACTCCCAAAAAACTGCAAACTGTATTCAAACTGGAAACTATTCCATTACTTATCCATTTAAAAAGAATTGGGAGAAGCTAAGGCATTTTTTCGCCACTCGTAGTATAGCAATTCTGTGGAAGGTATTGCAGTATGCTTTATCACCAATAATAATTTCGCCATTAAGTGAAAATTTTACTTAAATTAGCGAATATCATGGGCAATTTCTGGAATGACGTCAAGTTTACTAGATGTATCTATAGACCCCCAGGTCCTACTTGACTCGAATTACTTCTGCATTTGCTTTTGATATGAAATAGGTATCTTACTATACTTTAACTCTATTTAAAAGAGAATGTGAGTAGTATTGCCAATTTCCATTTGGAATTGGGATTATTTCTCTAGATTTCGAACAAAAAACAAACAAAAAAATTTGGACTATAACAGTTTTATCAGAGAGCCAGACTTTGAAACAAGATGTTTCCGGCATTTCGGGCGACAAAGATAAATCACTCAAAATCGAATGAAAATCCGTTAAATCATTCAGTCTGTCAAATTTATGAAGAAAATGAATCACAAACTGATATTAAATCAATTCGCATTGACAGAACTGTAAAATTTTGAATTTTTGAACCAGTCCACCACATAATCCCAATGCATTTTCAATCACTTTTATTGTTCTTAAAAACCCTTTTTGATTTTTGTTTACACTCATTTCACGGCAAGCTTGCCTCAACCTACCATGCGAATTTTGACTACTTCGATATCACATACAAACCACCCTATAATTTTGAATGTCTGCATCATCTTGCTGAATGTACATTTCCAGTCATAATTTGCATCGAATAATTCTTGATCATGGGAATCAACTAAAATACCACACAATTAGTTTTTTTCTGTAATATTATTTCTAACATTTATCAATCAAGTATGGATCTGCAATTTCCAACACATAGTATCATGGTGGTAACAAACGTAGCCTCATTTGTGAATATATATTTTCTCAGAATATCATTCAAACATGTTCCATAGCCAAGAAGCAATAGTCTAATTCTTTTTACCCATCTCTTTCAATCATTGTACTCATTATCTATGTGATTGAATGATTATATTTTATAAAGGCACAAAGATCTTCTATTTTTTCTTTAATTCACATTAAATTGAATGGTTGAGAATGATTCGAAGCTAAGATATTGTCACCACTATTATAATATCTTCTATTTCTACTGGCATAACCAACTATGGGGATTTTCCTGGGTTGACTAAAAAGTGCTTTTACAGATGCTGGTGTAAAATTCCATATGATGAGTTTCGTTGAATTGTTTTCAACTTTTCCGCTACTTGTAGCCTAGATTCCAAAAAAAAATAATAATTTAAATTTTGCCTCTCAAAGTACAAGTGACATATTGTTCATATTTCTTGAAAAAATTTCTTTCAAACTGTCATTCAATTATCCCGTATTTATATACATATGGTTAAACGTTACAACAAGAACGTGATTTTTCACTTTGTAATAAGTCGAGTATGGATTAATCATAATAACTTATACCCATGAGAGATAATTGAAAAAATGCGTTAGCGTTGGAATCGGCCATCAACAAAAATATAACTACCAATTACTATGAACGAAAAAGTGTTTGGACTATGGATTCAAGTCACAACGTTTCAACTGGCTAGTATCTCTAGTCGTTATCAAGTGAATCACAAAGCGGAAAGTTGAGGTGAACATCCATCGGAAAACAACTACATCCCCCTACGAATATTGTATGACATCTGACTTCCATCCAATCCTTGGTTATCCGTCTGTTGTGAGTGACAATATTTACGAAATGTTCAGAATTTATATCCAATTTAGCAGGTAATAAGACCTATTAACTTAGTCATTGTTCCATTGTACCAATTACCAATTTCACTACTCCATGATGCTTGTTTCACCGTCCGAGTATTAATAAATCAATAATTTTTAAACACCTGCCATAGTTTTGATCTATTACTGTTGCTTATAATTTAAATCTGTGATATCTATAATATAATATATTCTCATACAATTTTCTAAAATCGTATATCAATCACATAATCGAAATTAGTAATTGGTACAATAGAACAATGACTAAGATAATAGGTCTTATTACCTGCTAAATTGGATATAAATTCTGAACATTTCGTAAATATTGTCACTCACAACAGACGGATAACCAAGGATTGGATGGAAGTCAGATGTCATACAATATTCGTAGGGGGAAGTAGTTGTTTTCCGATGGATGTTCACCTCAACTTTCCGCTTTGTGATTCACTTGATAACGACTAGAGATACTAGCCAGTTGAAACGTTGTGACTTGAATCCATAGTCCAAACACTTTTTCGTTCATAGTAATTGGTAGTTATATTTTTGTTGATGGCCGATTCCAACGCTAACGCATTTTTTCAATTATCTCTCATGGGTATAAGTTATTATGATTAATCCATACTCGACTTATTACAAAGTGAAAAATCACGTTCTTGTTGTAACGTTTAACCATATGTATATAAATACGGGATAATTGAATGACAGTTTGAAAGAAATTTTTTCAAGAAATATGAACAATATGTCACTTGTACTTTGAGAGGCAAAATTTAAATTATTATTTTTTTTTGGAATCTAGGCTACAAGTAGCGGAAAAGTTGAAAACAATTCAACGAAACTCATCATATGGAATTTTACACCAGCATCTGTAAAAGCACTTTTTAGTCAACCCAGGAAAATCCCCATAGTTGGTTATGCCAGTAGAAATAGAAGATATTATAATAGTGGTGACAATATCTTAGCTTCGAATCATTCTCAACCATTCAATTTAATGTGAATTAAAGAAAAAATAGAAGATCTTTGTGCCTTTATAAAATATAATCATTCAATCACATAGATAATGAGTACAATGATTGAAAGAGATGGGTAAAAAGAATTAGACTATTGCTTCTTGGCTATGGAACATGTTTGAATGATATTCTGAGAAAATATATATTCACAAATGAGGCTACGTTTGTTACCACCATGATACTATGTGTTGGAAATTGCAGATCCATACTTGATTGATAAATGTTAGAAATAATATTACAGAAAAAAACTAATTGTGTGGTATTTTAGTTGATTCCCATGATCAAGAATTATTCGATGCAAATTATGACTGGAAATGTACATTCAGCAAGATGATGCAGACATTCAAAATTATAGGGTGGTTTGTATGTGATATCGAAGTAGTCAAAATTCGCATGGTAGGTTGAGGCAAGCTTGCCGTGAAATGAGTGTAAACAAAAATCAAAAAGGGTTTTTAAGAACAATAAAAGTGATTGAAAATGCATTGGGATTATGTGGTGGACTGGTTCAAAAATTCAAAATTTTACAGTTCTGTCAATGCGAATTGATTTAATATCAGTTTGTGATTCATTTTCTTCATAAATTTGACAGACTGAATGATTTAACGGATTTTCATTCGATTTTGAGTGATTTATCTTTGTCGCCCGAAATGCCGGAAACATCTTGTTTCAAAGTCTGGCTCTCTGATAAAACTGTTATAGTCCAAATTTTTTTGTTTGTTTTTTGTTCGAAATCTAGAGAAATAATCCCAATTCCAAATGGAAATTGGCAATACTACTCACATTCTCTTTTAAATAGAGTTAAAGTATAGTAAGATACCTATTTCATATCAAAAGCAAATGCAGAAGTAATTCGAGTCAAGTAGGACCTGGGGGGTCTATAGATACATCTAGTAAACTTGACGTCATTCCAGAAATTGCCCATGATATTCGCTAATTTAAGTAAAATTTTCACTTAATGGCGAAATTATTATTGGTGATAAAGCATACTGCAATACCTTCCACAGAATTGCTATACTACGAGTGGCGAAAAAATGCCTTAGCTTCTCCCAATTCTTTTTAAATGGATAAGTAATGGAATAGTTTCCAGTTTGAATACAGTTTGCAGTTTTTTGGGAGTTGTGCTAGGAACTTAGCATAAATACTCAGGATAACAGGTAATATGGAAAACATCATGGTTATGGAACGGGAGCATAGTCTAGTATAGTGAAACCAATAAGAAGAACCGTTATTTGAAACATATGAATGAGAAGGATAATTCGCACTTAATTGATAAATTAATTTCGTTAACTTGAAAGCTTATACATTCGATAATTGAGGAAATATATGCTACACATATCACATAATTGTCATCTGAGATATATAGTGGACACCATTACTTTATAGGTGATATAGTTTGATTGTAATATTGGATGATTGCTATAGCGTAACCAGAACAGCTTGGCACTAGACTAACCCTTTCCTTCTTTATGCCTTTCTAATGAAAAATCGTGCTCGATCTTTATATCGCAGTTACCTCCCCTGTTTCTCATTTAGGCATCTCAGAGACCAAAGTGGCCTGGTTCAACAGTACACGTTATTGAAAGCTCACAAATATCAGTGAATTTTTGCCTCAATATATGTTTAGTACATGTACCGTTTACACAATTTTTTATAGATCAATTCACCTTTCAAGATTAGCAGCGAAAGCTCTTAACATAAATGGAGAAAAACGTAATAAATTGAAAGTTGCTAGCAGACTGTGTGAAGTGTCATCGTATACCAAATAAGAAAGACCAAACTTATGTATTCTCTCATACATAGGTTTGAAATTCGTTTTATGTTTCTATATGTATTGACCAATACCAACTCCATGACTTCCATAAAATGATACTTGAGTGGTCCACTAAATTCAACTATGAACTCGTTTGTACTAATTTTCAATATATTAAAATAAAATACAGAAAATCATCAATTTGTTATTATGGGTCTCATATTGACAAATACAAATTTTACATTGTATGCCAATAATTTAAGTTGGCTATGCAAATATCATGGAGAAATGAGAACGGATGTTATCGCAAGTCGTCAACTTTCAATGGGGAGGACAATATTCGTAGAAAAATGACATAGTCATGGCTGTCATACTTTTAGCAAAAATTGGAAAATAATTTTGAAACATAGCTGAAATATAATAGTTAGTTCAAATATTCCCCCTTTCGTCAAATATATAATATTAATGCCCTAA
This sequence comes from Chrysolina oricalcia, assembly GCA_944452925.2. Lineage (NCBI taxonomy): Eukaryota > Metazoa > Arthropoda > Insecta > Coleoptera > Chrysomelidae > Chrysolina > Chrysolina oricalcia. The sequence continues at coordinate 31,619,505 of OX101820.2, forward strand.
TACGTGATTTATATAGACTCTTAGCACCTCACCCTCATCTAGTAATGAATAGCCAATAGAGTTATGGATGCTAAATGAATCTAATATAAAGAGACTACGATAGAAACTCGAATTTGACCACCATACTGTACTGATGGTACTGGGGGAACTAACCGCATAAGTACTGATGGTAATTAAAAATCAATCGTGAGCTGTCATACATATTTGTAATAGTACAAACTACATGGAGAACGATTCGATCTCCACAATCTTTTGAATATCACGACATATATTTCGCTAACACAGTAGTTTCTTCAAGTGATCTGTAATATCTCTTTTTATGAACGTTAGATAATCCGAGCTATTGTGGAAGTTAGAATTGTACTTAAAATGTCATCAAAGTACGAAGGGATTCGTTTTCAACTAAAACTTTGGCAGAACACGCTTCAAGATTGATAGAAATATAGGATAATGATCGTCATAATTTTGATTCTAGTTATATTTTTACACGAGTAAAAGTCTCGGTATAACTGATAAATATGCCATTTGTTAAACTCATTTATCAGTGTCTAAAAAAGAAATTCATGAAATAGTCCCACAAAATCAATTACAATCAGTCTTGCTGTGATTATCTTTGCAGATATATTAATAACAGTGCATGATTGAATTTTGTAGAATTATTAGGGATAAATACGAAAATACATTCTTGGATTTCAATGACGTATGACTTTTAACGTATACCTAGTCAGTGTGAGGTGTGAGAGAGATATAAGGAATGTGAGAGATAGGTGCTTAATATGAAAAAATAGATATTGCCTGGCGATATATTTTTAATGAGCATACAATGTAGCACTTTATTCTCATTAAACAAGCGAGGAACTACTTCAGGTAGAAATCTAAAACTTTACTAGTGCATAACCCCTATCAATCATATTAGGGTTTCAAAAATACGGCAGAGTCATTGAAATGACAATATAATACTTTTGATGAATTGCGAATATTATACCATCTACTTATATTTATTAGCAGTAATACATTCTTCATCCTCCTGTCTAGATTTTAATTTCCACGATTTTTTCATAGGTATTCCTACTTTAGAGAGAGCTCAGTGAAAAGTAGTAATCGTAAAAGAATTTGAATTATCTATTATAAATTATCAATATCCAACAAATGCTGAAGTTCGAAATATATTGTAAATATATTGATATATATTATATTGAAATATAATTAATATATATTATATTGAAATATAAAATCAAGCCTAAAATCAGATCAGGATACCAATTTGGGCTGTAAATAGGTGTATTTGGTAACAGAACAAGTGATATTGCGTGAAAATCAACATCTAATCCTCAACCAGAAAATATTCGTAGCAATATAAAAAACACTATAGAAATAGCGTCAATATCAATTAGGTACTTAAAAAAATCAGTTGAACCTACACACTTATACATTAATAACATTTATTGACCTAGATATACAAAATTATTTGTACCTTGCTTAAATATGAAACATTGTATGTCAATCATTTACATTTTGAAAAAATATTTATCTGTATCTGAATGAATGGTTTTCGTTGATTGAACTGTGATCAACCATTACTACTTTATATAATTAATACAAAAAAATAAACCTTCCTCGAGAAATCGAATTGATCCGAAAAACGCAATACACCACCCAACGTTCGAAAAGTAAATTTTGTTAAATTGTTAAAATTGTTTTTTCCGTTAATCAGCTGTCGTCCTCATAAGAACTGCAGCCCTCAAAAGTCGAAACTTGTGCGAGCTGAGGATTAACGAGGTCTTACCTTTGATGATAATAAATGAATAATATCATTGAAAAATTCTTCAGTAATTGAAGCTCGATTCGCCCCGCTAACAACGGGTGCATTGATGGGGGAGGACATATCGATACCTATGCGAACGTATGCGTCACCGTCTCGTTTAACTTGCACAAGATTGTCTGATTCCATTCAAAATCAGTCCGAAAACGACGAGAAATCATACCACAGGCAATTTGTTACGTACCCTTAGTGATATTATAGCTTTGAGGTTATACAAATAATTATACACTATGATGATATTTTAATTTGTATTGAAAATGCGTAATCGAATTCAGTATGAACTTTTGGGGTTGAATATCTGATTGACTATTTCTGCATCTTTCGTTAATCATCATATATTGTTAGTCATGAAGTTCGCTACGTATCTATCTATGGAATACTTTTTTTAATTATTAGCTTCTCAGAAAATGTCATTGCTGATGATCCCTAAACGAAACTGCTTTTACCAACTTTTTGTTTTTTTTGACCTACGAGGTAGATTGAAAAACATGATAAATTTTCATGAAATAATAGTCATAACTTCATTCTGTTAGGAAAGAAAAAATGTCAAAGATAATTATGGAATGAAATGAAATATTTATCAACGTTATTGAATCACAAGCCCTATGGCAAGTAATGCTGATAACCGACCTACACCCGCCTTTGGGTACATTCTAAGAGTAATTGTGAGGGTTTTTTTTATTATTATTATTAATCGGTAATAATTTACCTACGAACAATTAAATTTTTCTCACCGTTTTATTCATTTTGTCCTTATAACCTTGTAAAATATAAGAAATTTCATGCTAGAATAGTAGTTTATTTTTTAAAGTAGGAAAAAACTCAAATTATCTCCACTCCATCAATATTCCTACATAACTCTCCATTCCACTTCATGATATGGACTTCTTGCGCAATTTGAATAGTATATTGGTAGGTATGACGATATCACCCTGGATATGTTTTCACATTCAAAATTATGTCAAAGGATCATCATTTATTGTGAATTTATCACATGTTTCAAAGTTCCTAAATAGACATAGAAAATTGAACTTCAACCTATGAAGTATAGCTTTTGGGGGTAGCAGGGGATTTTATCATATTCGAAGTTTTCTGAGGTATCAATATTAAAAATTAGGTATTCTATATGCTGTAAATTTTGTGCCAGACACTAGTGTACCACTTAATCAAAGAGTCTAGGGAATTTTGGTTTTTAGTTCTTCAGTGAAAATAAAAAAAATATTTCATTTGCAGACTATATCTATAGTATTTTCGCACGAAAGATAATAATGATCCGAATTATTCAACCACTTGCAATGGCATAAAACTGGAGGAATATAGTAGTAACGATTGGAAAATGACAAATATATAAGATTAGATTCATTAGGAAGCATACAGAAAATCAACAATTGATGACAGAATGTCAAAATGAACTCAAACAGAAACTGCTTTAGGTTATGTTGAAGTCAAGATGTATAGAAACATTGGCGTTATCACCGATTCGCTTTTGTTTCAACAAAGTTGTTGAGACTATAATTGCACTGATACCGTTGGCTTCATTCGTCGATGGATGGCGTTTAAGTCGAAAATAACCGAGTTTCCAACATTCCGAAGTACTGAGTCATAATTATTTGATTGGAATTTGAATGTTTACAAATTATGGTTAATAAATATCACAACAAATAAAATTCAATGTTGAAAATTACATAACATGACACTTGTCCAAGCGTCATCATGAATCTGTAATTTTGCCGCCATCTGTGTGCTAAAGAGGTGAAACGGTATCAACGCAGTAAAAATATCACGAATCAAGTAGGCCGTACCTTAACACTTTTGTATGACGGTTTCACAGCTATAAGAGATCACACCAGGATTTCTATGTATCTTGGTTGAAGTATGTTGACATGTAGCTGTAGGGCATTTTCATTTGAAGTATGGCACTTTATGATCCATATTCTAATGTCGTCTGAATGAATGTATTCAGTATGGAAAGAGATTCTCTTAGATGTAATTTTCGTAAACTTTATTGGCCCTCTCTTGATATTAGTTCAGCGGAAAGTAAGTTCAGTAAGTGTATCTAATGTAATGTACCTCAAAATTGGGATTTTGAAATAAGAACAAACAATATTTTGTGCAAAATCTGAATTTGTTCAAGTATTGATTAGTAACATTTTTTCTAGTGGACTAATTTTGGTAATGCATTAATTGATTTTCTTGTTCGTTTTCAACTGTATACATTTTCTATTTACATCATTTTTACCTCATGTTATTACTTTCTCGAAAGACTGGAAGAACACGTATGTTAAAATTTTATTTTTGATTTATATATTATCTGAATGAATATTGATTATTTTTCAAATTATCATATTTTAGAGGAAGTTTAGGGCTAGTCAGCCAGCTTGACAGATGGCCCAACTGCCGGAGGACCAGGAATTCCAATTGCAAGATAGATAGACATCCTGAGTGTCAACTATCAGTATGAGAATACTGGAGAAAAACCTGTCAATATTCCATCAGCGAACTGAATTCTGCTGCATAGTGGAATTTAACAAGCTACATAATAATTTCTTTGTTTAAGATGAAACGAGTGGGTCATAATTTCTTCCAATTCAATAATATATATTATATCATTCAAAATTTTTAAATGATGATATCAATTTTTCGATCACTTAATACTAAACATCATAATATCATAACCATTTTATGTTTAATTGCGCATTACTTTTCATACAGAAACATAAAGCTATTTATTCGATATTTCACAGCCATAAAAATGAACCAGAAAATCTTCATAGAAGGTTCGATAACATATATTTTGAAGAAACGTCTTCAGTTCACCAACCTAGGTAGGAGAATTTCTTATGTTCTCACCTTAACATTGATATATTGCATAAAATTGCACAATGTCATTGATTTATTCCCATATTATTTCGAATTAGCGTTTAGTAAATTCCATCTAGATAGTTGGTAATTTGAATTAAAACCAATAAAAGTGAGTTGATAGAAAAAAAACATCATACCAAGACGTCTATCCAGATTATCGAAAGCCCACGGATATAACCATAATGACATATCGCATACCCACTGATTTGAAGTGTGAAATATATTTTTATCAAATATTTCATTTCGCTAATAATACATAATTTACAGGTTATGATTTGAGTGGTGAAAATGTGCAATATGATCGACTTTCTAACGTGTAATACGGTGATAATCCGGTTTTTCAATCATCCCAATGAAACATTTGTCCACTAATGGGTTGAATAAATTCAAACACCATGTGTCACATATTTTCAATTGACTAGACTCAGTATGATGTAACTATTCTATGTTTATTTTCACCATTGGAAATTATATTAAAATTAACTTTTCAATGATGTTTTTTGGAACATGGAATAAAGTAAACGTTCAGTTGAAATACATCTGTATGAAACATTTCTTTATATCATCTCCATTTGAGATGCCCTCAGTGTCATAGTTCAAATACTTCGACAGGAAGCGATCAATTTACGAGTTTTGCTATGTCACTTTCTTTATAGTTGAAAAATTCAAATATTAATCACATACTTGATAAAAATAACTGAAAGAAATAACTCTTACCCAAGCGACGGCGTTGATATTTGATGTATAGTTGCATTCTCTATGCAATTGAAGAGGTTTGGTAATTTTTGTCTATCCCTATATCAGAATAACAAATGAGATTCAATTGCTCCAAGTGCACTTCCTAGAATATATGTGAGATGTCATTATTCATACGGATTGATCTAAATATGAATATGCCTCCTTTCCATTTCAATTTATTACCGTAATCACCTTTGAAAATGTAAATCTGGATATCTGATTATTTATACTCGGTTTACATCTTATTTTGAATACATATACATATCTGCGAGACAATTCTGTATATTATTCATAGATATCTGAAATGAGTTGAATACCTCGCTATCGCTAAAATACTCTATATATTTCTTATCAACATCTGCAATATTAATGCGTATCACCTAATCGTGCGTTTTTGAGCTACGTGTTATATCAGTGAAAGCATATTGGGAAAAACATTTTAGGTATATGATAATTACATATTCCCGAACCTTCCTGTTTATCGAACCCATGCCGATTGCCAACGAATGATGTATATTATTGGCAAATAACACGCGGGGTTCAAATATTTTCCTGATACCTCAATTTAACATTCGAACACATTATCACATTATAATATCAATGCATTAACCAGTTTATCAGTGAGAGCATTGAAGAATTTCCAATATTAATTTAATTTTCCTGAACTGAACTACGTCACTTTATCCATATTCTACTATGATGTTAGCATTCCTTTCAGCACTTATATTTTCATCAGTGAGCGTAGAGACACATTCAGCATTATGTTTATGATTGAAATACTCCAATTTAATTCATCCAATCATTAGAGAAATGCATAATACAGCTCATATTCATATGTAAAGTATCAACGAATATTATAAATCGAAACCATACACTGATCAGAAATGATCAATTCATCAATCATCTTATCCCTTTGAACATTCAACAGATTAACTTTCCAACTCCATGCTTTTTATTAGGTATATATCAAACTATAAAGCAAACCCATACATGATTCAACAATATTCATTATATCAGTATTAGGTTTTAGCTGATCCTATAATCTAATTCTTATTCAACGCCAAATCAATATTGATCATATCTTCATCCTCGCAACCTCTCAACAGCCCATATAACATCAATTCCGTACTCTAACCTCCTTCCGATACCATGCACAATATCAATCCATTTCATATCATCCACGAACCGTCCAATGCAAATATTTCATCAGGTCATAAAACTTAATCATTTGAGAAATGCTCAATCTTTCTTCTTTATTGATACCAAATATCAAGAAACACTGTAAATCATATCCACACATTACAAGTATCACTCATCAGTCTAATTTCCTACAATCCTACTGAAAAATGCCAAAAACAACTTTACATTCGCTTTTGCATTAAGTATCGATGAATAAGCTTACATAACTAGCCAACTAAACTTGCACATGAAGGTACGATCAACCCAAGGCCAAATAGATTCTCCTATCTGCTTGGAAACAATAATTTCTAGACCAACCTTAGAATTCGTGAATTTTTTCCCTAGGTCTAGGGAAAAATCTTAACATTTTAACGTTTATTTATAGGTGATAATTCTTGAGATATGCGACGTTTTTCCCTAGATTCTAGGTAAAATCGACATACTCCTCCTCCTCTATATAAAATTTGCTGTTTATCCTTACTCTAAAGACGTCATTTTTGGGAGGAGGCCCAGAACCGGCTCAAATCTCCTACTGGGATCACTGAAAGAAGTATTCAAACATTCAAAAATGATGTTTTAAAACAAAATTTTGATACAAAAACATCCAAAATGTCAAATCAGGAAAAACTAGACAACTTTTTATTTTATTATAGAAATATTCCTCACAGTCTTACTCAAATATCACCAGCAGAATTAATGTTGAAACAAAAACCAAAAACGAGAATTTCAATGTTAAAACCTACTATCAATAAATATGTACAAGATAAGCAAACTGAATTTTTGCAAAATAAAAATGATAATGTGAGTTCTCTAAAATATGTCATATTTGAAGAGGGTGAAAGAGTTTATGTTAAAAATGTTAGGGGTGAACAAGAAAAGTGGAATTATGGTTTGATCAAAGTTAAAGTTAGTCCAGTAACTTATATTGTTTTGGTAGATGATCACGCCCGATTTGTGCATGTGGACCATTTGAGAAAATATCCTGTTACAAATTATGAGCCTAATCGAGCAACTGATACACCAATATTGTTGAAATCCTCAAATGACACGCATGACCAACCAATGGCACAATCGAGCCCTACTGAAGCCCAATCTTCTATTGTGGCAAAATTACCGAATTTGTCCGTATTGCCAACTAAGACAGTTCAGAACTCAATAATTGAACATAATGATGTATCTGCTAGTTCAACTATATGGATTCAGGAGTCAATTCAAGTCCTTCAGATATTTCAAATAAAAAAGAGTTTGTAGCATTAAGAAGGTCTAACCGGGTTATAAAAAAGCTTGCAAGATATTTAGACTAAGAATTTGAAATGTACTTTTCCATGGGAAAAGAAATGTTATATATTAGTTATCGTATGTATTTTGTACACTAGGTATAAGGGAGGAGACAGGTCTGTCAATAGTCGAAGGAATGTAAATGTTCTGAGCTCTGTTTGAATCATTAATAAATGTCTTCAATTATGGATCCACTTTATTAAATCATTCGTAAAGACTCAACATTCCTATAAGTATTGTTCCATATCATACAATCATACTGAGATCTACGCTTTCGAGAGTTTTGCTAAAGAGAGGCATTTGCCGTGATTAATTTGTGTCTTTTAGAGAGATTTCAAACACATTTTTATTCCGCTGTCGCTACCGCTGTCAATAATCGTCGCTACGACGACCGTAAACAACTGAGAATCGAGCGTTGAGATTTAAGATAATGTATTTGATTCACTAAACAGGGCGATTCAGTTAGCACGTTTCTACAACAATTTGTATAAGAATTCTATCAAAAATTGAGTTTTTACTGATAAAAATCAGTATCAGGTCATTCAAAACTATTAAGAAATCAATGTTTTTCACAAAATGTTTCCAAGAATTGTAAGAATAAGTGATAAATAATAAAACGAAAATCAATATAGAGGACAAAAATTTAACCGCAGTTGAACAGGTCTTGTTTATCACTTATCTAAAAAGAATCTATTCAGAAAATGGTGTTGTCTGATTAGTTTATTTCATTATGAGGTGTTGAGAATTACATCATTTTATCATTTTTCCTTGAATGTTTCATAGTTTTTGTTTTCCGATATTTACGCTACTAGGAATGGCACGTAAAAATGTAAGACCTCGTTAATCCTTGGCACGCACAAGTTTCGACTTCTGAGGGCTGCCGTTCATAAGGGGACGACAGTTGGTAAACGGAAAAAACAATTATAAACAATGTTAAACAATTCAAAATATGTGAATGTGATATACATTTTTCTGAATAAGAAAGTAAATGTTTTGAAACTTTCTGGAATTTCATCATTCTCATCAGGTAATGGGCCCAGTAACCCTATAAGACATTGAAAGTTTGTGAAGGAAAGTTTCAAGAATCTTACATTCATCATGACAAAAGAAAAGTTCAAAGTTCCCTGTTCGATGGAACCAATTTCAATAATTGGAGGTTCCGAATGGAAACACTGCTGGAAGAGATGGAGCTATTCGAATTCGTCAAAAAACCCTACGTAAACTTGTTTTTTTCGGAGCAATCAGATACGGAAGCAGCTCGTAACGATAAGAAAAAGCAGATCCTGCTGCTAGAGAAAGAAGATAAGAGACGTAAGAGTCAAATACTCCATAGAATTTTCGATAGTCAACTAGAGTCTGTCAAGGACCATAAGACTACATACGATATTTGGAAAGTTTTATCAGATAATGTCAAGTATATTGAATAGAAAGCTGACATTCTCACCAAGCCGTTGACTTTGGATAGTTTTATGAACTATGATCAAGCTTCGGAAAAAAATGTTGAATTGCGAGGGGGTGTTGAGAATAACATCACTTTTCCTTGAAAGTTTCATAGTTTTGGTTTTCCGGTATTTACGTTGCTACTCAAAATATATAAATGTAATATAATTTTTCTGAATAAAAAAGTAAATGTCACGTTTTGAAACTTTCTGGAATTTCGTCATGGGGGAAATAATCACTATAAACTTACTTCCAATCAATATTTGTTTCAGGTTTGGGAATTTTTACAAAAGTGTGTCGTTGGCCTGGTGGAAGAATGAACTCTATGTGACCATTTTTAGGGCATCTGATATTGACATCTGGCAAATCTGAAAAGAAAACTATCATTATTTCATCCAATCAGTGAGCGTGGAATATTACTTCTCACGCAAGCATCCTTCAATTGTTCAGGTCTTACATTTGGCATCCACTGCATATTACTATCACATACATATTTTTCAATGTCTTGCTTAGCTATGAAGCCTTTTCTACAATATATTTCGCACGATTCTCCTGGGTAAGTCCTACCCGAGTTACATACCCCGGGCAAATACCACCCGTTTTGTATTGGGGGCAGTTTTGGACAAGTTGCCACTAAAAAAATAACCTTAAGATTTTTTTATTGATTTAGCCGATACTTGATGAAAATACATGTTTATATCTATAATGAAACTATTACTGAAATGATTTACAGAACCACTACAATTTTTTCGCTGTGGAGAAGATATTCTAAATTACTTATATGCAGTGTTCCCTTAAATTCTCATCGTAACTTGTTAGGGGTAGTATACACAATACTTTACTGAAATCCAACCTTTCCAGGAAAACATTACCTAAGTAGTGGTGAATTATTCAGTTGGTCATTGAGAAGAATCTGAGAACTTTTTCATTTATTAATCTCCATACTTTCTAGATTCAGCTTCATAACATTGTTTTGAACACGAAGAATTTCAAAATCATGATCGAAAGTATAGTTTTCGGTCAATATTATGTTGAATTTGTTTTTTCGTTTACAAAACTATTTCTGAGTTCGGTTAGACGCTTTTTGAATGTTTTACCAGTTTGGCCAAGATAAAACTTGGGACTACTACCACAAGTTAATATATAGACTTTATCTTTGTTGTTTTTCATGTTTTCCCAAAGTATTGTGTGACCTTGATTTGTTTAAGAAATTACCTATTTTATTGCTAGCTTCGCCGACATAAGTAATTGTTTCAAACCTTTGGTGGTCTTTTAGAGGAGGATAAACTTCTTGAATTGCTTTCTTATATTGCATCTTAGAAAGAAAGTTATTTATCAAAGACGATTTATAACTATTGATGACTGCAACTTGTTTGATAATTTCTAATTCTTTATTAAAATTTGATACACTAATGTATCATAATTAGGTTTGAACGTAGGTGAACCCGTATGAGGCCCTCCACTGCGGCCAATGGCCTATTGTGGCTCACCGTATGGTTATATTTCTCCCAGTATATCCAATCTCTTAACGAAATTGAGGAATGCATTGGGAAAACAATTTACCGGGTTTTCTGGCCTTACCGTCGAATTGCCAAATATTGAAAATCTGGTTCTGGCCACTGCAGGGCTAGTACACAAAATGTGTTCAGCCGTTTCATCATCCTCCATGCATAGCCGACACTCTGCCTCTTGTGCAAGTCCGATTTTATGCATGTGATGTTTGAGGCTGCAGTGGCCAGTACGCAAACCTACTATAACTCTGAGATGTGCTCTACTGAGTTCAAGCAGTTTGTCAGAGTCCGGTTTTTTTCTTGTACAAGCGATAAATGCTTTGGAATGGGCTAGGCCCGGTAGACTACACCAATAATCGAGTCTTTCATTGTCTGCCCAGGCTGATATGACATTCTTACTAAACCGATTACCGGTTCTGGTCCAGTGAACGTTGTTTCGGCCACCCCTTTTGCTAGGGCGTCCGCTATTTCTATTCCTTCTAGGCCCGTGTGACCTGGTATTCAGACTAGGGTAACGTTGGTGCGTTGTGCTACTCGGTTTAAGGTGTCTCTGCAGTTCCATACTTCTCAAGATTTAAAGCAATTAGATTCATGCGCTTTCAGTGCTGTTTGACTATCTGAAAATAGTTTTATGGTTTTTCGTGTGTGGTGTCGAATTTCCAGCTTCCTGGCACACATTTCAATGGCATATACCTCTGCCTGGAATATCGTAGCTAGTTTACCCATACTGAATGAGCGTTTCACTACTGGGTTCATCCCATATATTCCGGCTCCGACGCCTTCCAGAGTTTTGGAACCATCGGTAAACCAACGTTCATTTGCCCTACTTAGGTCAGTTTCATTCCGGACCCAGTCTTCTCTTTCAGGAAAGACCACAGTGTAGGACGTGTGAAGGTTGATAGTTTTGAGCATGATGTCTTAGGGCATTCCCAGAATGTTGTGAGCTATTATGCCTTCCAGCATACTGCTCATGACACATGCCTGCGGTAGACTAATGACCGCTCGGTAGAGTTTGTATGTTGCAGCTCTCTCCAGAGCTATGTGGAGAGGAAGTAATCCAAGGATGGCTTCCATTGCTGCCGTTGGCGTGGAAAGAATGGTTCCAGTAATCGCCTGGCACGTAGTCTGTTAAGTTCAGCAATGGTCATTTTTTGATGGCCCTTTTGCTCCTCCAGACGTGATCGTTGGTCGTATTATGGTCACGTACAGCCAATATGTATCATAGTACTGTAAGCTGCAACTTTATGTTGATATGGGAGTGATGATCTATTGTGAATTATTGTGATATCTGTATGAGACGGTTTGTAGAGAATAGAAAATTTATGTTTGTTATTCATTTATAATCAATATTCATTATTTTTCACAAACAATTTCATACAGATATCACAATTCACAAAAGCTCATCACACCCATATGAACATAAAGTATCAGCTTACAATTTTATGATTCATTGATTACTTAGCTTTTCTCTCAGTACATCAAATTTCAATACAGAATTGAAAATTATCAAACAAATTTCAGTCAACAATGGTTTTAAATCGTATTTGATAGATAACCTTCTGTTTAAGAAGAAATATGAGAAAGCACTTCAAAAAGTTTATCTTCCTCTATAAGACCACCAAAGGTTTCAAACGATTACTTATATCGGTGAACCAAGCAGAAAATAGATAATTTCTTGAAAAAACATGGTTTTAAGACAGACAATACTTTGTGCAAACATAAGATAAAGTTGAAAAACAAGAAAAGTGTGAAGTCTTTAAATTAACCTGTGGTAGTTGTCCCAAGTTTTACCTTGGCCAAAGCGGTAGAGCGGTAGACTTTTGACCATGATTTTGAAATCCTTCATGTTCAAAACAAACTGAATAATTCACCACTACTTAATATGTTTCCCTGGAAAGGTTAGGTTAAATAGAAAGCTAGATGATTTATTCAATATTTTCATACCAATGTACATTTATATCATGTCAGGTTGCATTTTGTATAATATCCAAAGTCAGAGAAAATACAAAAGTATTACATAAATATTGAAATACATCACGTTATAATACATATTAATAAATACAGATGTTAAATAAAAAACATTATACACATTTCAAAACTTGAATAATCAGTAGGTACATGTATAAATAAAATATAAAAGTATTAACTCAAAATTTAAAATTGAAAAAGAAAAGCGTTTACCTCATCAAGTTGTACCTACTTGTCGAATATTACAATTGAGATATTCTTCCTCTGAATAGAAACATTAATTCACAAGAAATCGTTCAATATTAGGTTTTAAATCGTGAGTATTCAAATGTCTAACTTCCTTAGATAGCTTATTTATATATTCAAGTCTATTCATGGGGTTTCTTAGCAAATCACGTGATCTGGTGTGATATTGGTGTCCGACGGTTTCAGTTTCATGACCTTCTCGGTTTTTTTGAATTTCTAAAAAGGTTAAATATAATAAGTAATGTATTAGTAGGTACTTATCGAAAGTTTATTGGGAGACAAGTATCCAACCGAACCCTAATCAATTTACGAAGAATATTTAAGGGAACACAGCAATGATGTAATTTAGATTATCTTCTCCACTTAGTGAAAATCATATCAGTAATCATTATAGGTATCATGCTCAGGATACTCTCAATCAGTTTAAATTCATTTTGGCTCACCGACACAACGCGGCTCTCCATTTTCCCAGGTTCCAGCACTGTTACAAAGTCTCTGGGATTGTCCCATCAACTTGTAACCTTCATTGCAATACGCATTGCATTTGGTACCGGAAGGTACGAAACTGCCATAGTCTGCTCTATGATCCAAACATCTCAAAATGCCATTTTTAGGTGGTGACGGGACTCGACATTGCTCTGCATTACCCAATCTACAGGACCGCCTATCTCTCTGCGAGGGAAGAAATAGATTATCATTTTGCTAAGTTCATATAACGGTATAACGTTCGAAAATAAACATTTCATCCGTCCGAATTATTTAATTATTTATTTTATTTATGTATTTATTCATTCAACTACGTTACATGTCCGAAATGTTTGTAGCACGTCAAAAAAAATACAAGTGTATGAAAAATAGATGAAGAGGTAGCAAATACCATTAAATATTAAAAATAAAGTCATAATAGTTATTACGAAACTATTAAAATGAACTGATTGATCAACAAGTTAAAAAAATATACAAAATTTGGTGAATATGTTCACAATTATCCATTTTCATTTTGGAAATGACTTAAATATTCATTATCAGAGTAGATGCAATATCTCAAAAGATAACTCTTTTATTTTTAAAATAAAACATAGAGAGACCATATTCCTCTTGGAGTTATTGAGGCGGTAGCGATTTGTACGAATATTTTTGCGGATCTGGTATTGTGATCATGAACGATGGATTGTTTGATTAACATATTTTCCTTCTTATGAATTTCTAACAGGACACTGTATAGATATAGGGTGATTAGTGGCATTATTTGAAGTTCCAGAAATAAAGGTTGGCATTGATCTCTATAGTCTGAATTTGTGATGAATCTGATAGCCCTTTTCTGAAGTTGGAAGATCTTTATAACTCCAGTAGAAATTTCCCAGAGAATGATTCCATAACTGATGTGAGAGTGGAAAAGGGAGAAATATGTAGTTTTCAGTGTATCAGTATATCAGTGTATCAAGTAAAAGTATGCTAATAATAATGTTTAATTGTTTGATGTTATCATTCCAAGAGAGATTGCTGTAAAAAATTACGGTAATTTTCCGACATACTGGTTCTAATAGCTACAGAATTAAATTCTTGAGTTTTGTCAGATTTCAATTTTAGTTTGTTTGCAAAAGAGACAAGTTTCTGCCTTACTATTTACCTCTTCAGATATTCTCGCAAGTTCTAATAATAAGTACTTATTGGAACAAACGAAAGTAGTATCGTCGGCAAACAGAACAGATTTATGTGGCAGAAAAGAAAACTGTAGGTCACAATGAGCTTATGACAAGAGGCATAAGATGTCCGGAGGACTGCTCACTGCTAATATTCTATACAATAGGAAAGTTGGGTCGAAAATCCATCAGAAAACAACTACTTTCCTGGCTAATGCCACGACGAACATTGAATTACATCTGATGAAATTTCCGTGCAGAGTTCCTACAAGGTTATCTCTGCAATTGCTTGGTTGCATGGGAATGTTCATCGAAACATTCGGACCACCTATATATCGATTTCGGAGAGTTGCTCCTCATCAGTATAGGGTAGGTCTAGCAGTCAATAACTAATGACTGCAACGAATGAATCGACGACCAAACCCATTTAAAGACCGAAACTGAGATCGCGCCCGCACAGTGGATTAACTCCAAACTGCGAACGCCATTCCAGCAGCGGAAGCCCAACCAAGGATACCCATGACCACGATCGCCAAGACCGTATATAAAACAGAAAAGAAAACTGTAGGTCACAATGAGCTTATGACAAGAGGCATAAGATGTCCGGAGGACTGCTCACTGCTAATATCCTATACAATAGGAAAGTTGGGTCGAAAATCCATCAGAAAACAACTACTTTCCTGGCTAATGCCACGACAAACATTGAATTACATCTGATGAAATTTCCGTGCAGAGTTCCTACAAGGTTATCTCTGCAATTGCTTGGTTGAATGGGAATGTTCATCGAAACATTCGGACCACCTATATATCGATTTCGGAGTGTTGCTCCTCATCAGTATAGGGCAGGTCTAGCAGTCAATAAATAATGACTGCAACGAATGAATCGACGACCAAACCCATTTAAAGACCGAAACTGAGATCGCGCCCGCACAGTGGATTAACTCCAAACTGCGAGCGCCATCCCAGCACCGGAAGCCCAACCAAGAATACCCATGACCACGATCGTCAAGACCGTATATAAAACAGAAAAGAAAACTGTAGGTCACAATGAGCTTATGATCAGATGTAATTCAATGTTCGTCGTGGCATTAGCCAGGAAAGTAGTTGTTTTATGATGGATTTTCGACCCAACTTTCCTATTGTATAGGATATTAGCAGTGAGCAGTCCTCCGGACATCTTATGCCTCTTGTCATAAGCTCATTGTGACCTACAGTTTTATTTTCTGTTTTATATACGGTCTTGACGATCGTGGTCATGGGTATTCTTGGTTGGGCTTCGTTTGGAGTTAATCCGCTGTGCGGGCGCGATCTCAGTTTCGGTCTTTAAATGGGTTTGGTCGTCGATTCATTCGTTGCAGTCATTAGTTATTGACTGCTAGACCTACCCTATACTGATGAGGAACAACACTCCGAAATCGATATATAGGTGGTCCGAATGTTTCGATGAACATTCCCATGCAACCAAGCAATTGCAGAGATAACCTTGTAGGAACTCTGCACGGAAATTTCATCAGATGTAATTCAATGTTCGTCGTGGCATTTGCCAGGAAAGTAGTTGTTTTCTGATGGATTTTCGACCCAACTTTCCTATTGTATAGGATATTAGCAGTGAGCAGTCCTCCGGACATCTTATGCCTCTTGTCATAAGCTCATTGTGACCTACAGTTTTCTTTTCTGCTTTATATACGGTCTTGACGATCGTGGTCATGGGTATTCTTGGTTGGGCTTCCGGTGCTGGAATGGCGCTCGCAGTTTGGAGTTAATCCACTGTGCGGGCGCGATCTCAGTTTCGGTCTTTAAATGGGTTTGGTCGTCGATTCATTCGTTGCAGTCATTAGTTATTGACTGCTAGACCTACCCTATACTGATGAGGAGCAACTCTCCGAAATCGATATATAGGTGGTCCGAATGTTTCGATGAACATTCCCATGCAACCAAGCAATTGCAGAGATAACCTTGTAGGAACTCTGCACGGAAATCTCATCAGATGTAATTCAATGTTCGTCGTGGCATTAGCCAGAAAAGATTTATGTGGGTTCACAAAACGACTCTTATCATTCACATAAACGATAAACAAGAGCGGCCCAAAACTGATCATTGAGGAATACCAAGAGTAACACAATTTAAACTCGAAGTAGTACTATTGGTAATTGATGTCGACCGTCCAAATATGACCTCATTAATGTCAGAGATACTCCCCTGACGCCATAGTAAAATAGTTTCTCCAGTAAGATGTCATGAGAGATGCAGTCGAAGGCCTTGAATAGGTAACAGAGTGTAATTTCTGTGTGTTGCCCTAGCTCAATGCCCTCGACTACATCGCTAACGGCATTTAAAAAAATATACCATCAGAGACGAATATGAGATTGATAAGATCGGCTAGTAGTTGTAAAATGATTAGGTTTCTTTAATTATATCACTATTTAATTCATTTGCGTCCAAACACTTGGAATTTTTCAGTGACTTTATCACATCCAAAACGTCATCTGCAGTTACTGGGAACTACTGGGAACAGAACTTCTGAAATTGAGTAAATCAAACTTGATGTTATTGAAAGAGATTTCATGATTTCATCAGAAATTTCTACAAACAAATAGTTGAAAGCGTCTGGAGGTATATCGCTGCTATGAGTACCTACTGGTTTTGTTTTTAATTGCATCAAAATTTATTATTTGGACTCATTTTCGAAAGAATTGATGACATCGTCGTAGTCCCTCTTTTCCGCGTTTTTAATTTAAAAACAGTAATTATTTCTGGAGTTCTTGTAAGCTGAAATGTCTGCAGGATCTTTGGTTATATCTGCTACGAGTTTGAAATTTGAAAAATTCTGTCTCATTATTTTCAAAGGATAGTTAAACCATTTAATCCACTTATGGAAGTGTGAGTTTTCAAGAGAAATATTTTTTTAAATAAAATTTTCAATATCTTCCTGAATCTGCCATAAGTATTCTTGCTATTTTAATATATGATTAATTTCATTATAACAATTTGCCTAAAAACGTCTCTTGTTATTCCTATATATAAAGGAAGTGTTACTGACGATCCATCTAACTTCCGGCCTATTTCACTCATAACTATTTTCGCAAAAATTACTTATTCGAGACGGAATTTTTGAGATCCTATAATAATAATAATTGGTTCAATTCCTATTTAAATGAACGACATCAGATAGTAAGAAATTCATCATATTCGGAATTGAAGAGTAGTAACTGTGGAGTTCCTCAGGGTTCCTTACTTCGACTAATTTTATTTTTATTGCATATTAATGACCTATTGGAAAACCAGATTTCAGGTTCATTTACTGTTTTTGCTGATGACAACAAAAGAACAAAAATGATCTTGATAAAACGATACGATTTGATCTGAAAATAGTAAAAGATTGGTGTTATTCAAATTTACTGTCATTCACCACAAAGAAAACTAACATAATATCATTCAGATGTCATCTTGAAGATATATCGTTAGACTATAACATTGTTGAAAATAAATTAGATTTGAAGTACCTAGGTCTATATCTTGATAGTTCATTAAAATTTAGCAACACACTGAAACTATATGAAAAAGCTCTCTTATGGTTGTTGTATCGAATGAATTGGGATTTTCAGCTTCCAAATATGTGTACTATAATCTTATTGAATCACGTGCCAAATTGTGCCAAATTTGCAGAAGCGTGCTCTGCGATACTTATGTAAAGCAAAGTATCGGGATTCATGTCGACCTCTGTTTTTAAAACATAAAATTTCATCAGTTGTTCATACTTGAAACTGTGTGCTTGATATAAAAGCATAAAACAAAATTCACTATTGGTAGTTCTTGCAAGACAAAATAAGGAGTTAAGGAGTTCTTTCAGTTAACTTTTTCAGCAACCTTACCCAACAGGGACAATTTATAGTATGGTACAGTTAATGTATTTATATTTTCTTTCTATTGTAACTCAGATACCAGTATCAGGATCTATATATTTATTTATTCATTTATTACTTATTTTTCAAATTTGATGTGCTGTATTTTAATATGTTATACAACTTTATATACATTTCATTCATTACTTTATAAATTTTTTTTTCAAGTTACATTGTATTTATTTTAAAGTGCCTGTGCGTTTGTGTACTTTCATGACCTGACTAATGTTAACTCCCATTAGATTTTATTTGACTAACACACACTTTGTCAATGAGGATTAAGTTCTTTCGACAATAAAGTATATTTTGATATGATTTGAAGGAATTGAAATTGCCAATCCCTGAAAGTACTCCTATCAAATTTCAATAATGTATAATTACAATTTATATTATGTTCAAATGGGGCACCACTATAGTTTTTAATACATAATAATTTCAATTTACATTATTATTTATAGTTGAAAAGCTTTGTCGAGAAGTTGGAAAGTATACAGGCCGTTTCTTTTATCATGTGGTAACATTGCTATATTCTAAACCGTAACAGATACGAAGACGATTAAATGGGAGAAATGGTAACTATTGTGGAAAACAGTACAATGGTCAAAGAAAATTTACAGGGAGTCTCGCCCTTCCCGAGTTATACAGGGAAAACTAAAAATGCTGTTATTTGTTTTTTACGAATAGAATTGTTATTTCTGAAAATATAAAAAAATGGAAAAGGAAAGTTCTAATGTATTCTAAATGTACTATAAAAATGTAACAATGAATCTTTGATTAAACGTTTCGTGTCAACACGGCCACCATCAACATTTCTTTTCAAATACGGACCTGTCTGTTTTAGTACAAATATTGATAAAGCGATAAAATCACAATTCAGTGGTACATCACACTTGATATTTTTATAACGTTTCATTTAAAATAACTAACATCATCAGTGACAACAATTTTTAATTACGGTCCTGTCGTTAGGTCGTTTATGGATTCCACAAAACCTAACTCTCCGATATAAAAATTATCAGTGACGCTTTGAATAAATGTATCTATTAAAATTATGTTTACACTATAATAAAAGATATCTGTAGTTTCAGAGACGAACGATAGCAATTTACCTCGGAAATAAACTTACTTAAGAGTAGAAGAAATCAAACAAACAGAAAACAATTTATTTCATATTGAATTTTTGAGTGAAAATAAAACCAATACAGAAAATGAATTCTTCATGATAACCTACATTAAATGCTCGAATTGCCGACCTCTTTGCACATAAGTTGTCTGTCCATACAATTTTACAATTTTCTGTGGCAATTTTCTAGCATGATGGGTGTAATGCCATTACATGCATCTCCTATTTTTTGTTTGAGATGGTCGATATCTGTACTAGTTGTCGAAAAAACTTTATCCTTTATGTGTCCCCAGACAAAAAAATCTAAAGTAGTCAGGTCTGGGGATCGAGCTGGCCAGGCAATTGGTCCATTGTTTCCAATCCATTTTCTTGGGAATATTGCATCTAAATGTTCCCTTACTATTGCTGCATTATGGGGAGGGGCACCGTCTTGTTGAAAATATTGTATTTCACGGCGGATGTTCAGTGGCAATTCATCTAAGTAGCCATCAAACTCATTGGATAAAAAATGTAAATACATGCCACCATTCAAATGCTCGTCGTAAAAGAAAGGACCTAGTATGTTTGTTCCCAAAATTCCCAACCAAACATTTATTCCGAACCTTTCCTGGAAATTGGTTTCTCTATGTAAATGTTCATTTGTATTATTCCACCTATATTGGATGTTTCTGTTAAACCAACCATTGTTGGTGAATTTTGATTCGTCCGTCCATATTATTTTATTACAAATATTTCCAACTTCCCTATTTCTACGTCTCAACCACATCGCAAATCGTACTCTCCTTCCGTAATCCCTTTCATTGAGGTGATGAACTTTGCGTATTCTGGAGCATTTGTATTTGTTCTTTTTCAAAATATTTCTGGTAGATTTTACAGAAATCCCTAGTTCGTGGGCAATTTCTCGTAAAGAACAATCTTGATTAGAAATATTTTTGTAACTGACCAATCCTAAATTGAAAAAAAATATTTTCGTCACTTTGTTAATCTTTATGAAGTAATATTTGCTTACCTAAAACATTTATTTGGTTCCGCATACTTCCAGTAACAACACATTTTCTAGTTTTATTTCTATCAAATGCACCACAGTCTCTCAAATTTCTTTCTAATCGTCTAAACATTTGAATGTTTGGAATACGACGATTTGGGTATAGCTCACCATACATATTTTTTGCCAAAAGAGGATTTCTATTTGATTTTGCATAAGCAAATAGCATATCAGTCCTTTCGTCATTTGATTACATCTTTGATATGACTGAGTGTATAAACGACTGACAGTTCTTAACACGTATCAACAACTTATTTATTTGTCCTGCCATAGAAACCAAGCAAAGCCTACTTGTTTAAAAATGGTAAATGAAGTGAGATGCTATTTAATTGTACCATATCACACAATAGTCGCATTTTGACCAAAAACTAATATTTTCGTTACTTCCAGGATTGAGAATTATAGAAATATCCAGTATGATAATTGATTCAGAAGAAATCAGCCTTGAAACAAGGATTTCTGTAATACAAAAATGCCCAAGAAGGAAAAATACGAATGTTCGTTGTGTTGGGGTATCTTCTTATCGAAATTATTGGGTGAAGTCTAAAGTATGCCAATAGTTGAATAGGTTTTGAAGAAATCAAAATAATTTACAAAAGAACTAACGACAGGACCGTAATTAAAAATTGTTGTCACTGAGGATGCTAGTTATTTTAAATGAAACGTTATAAAAATATCAAGTGTGATATACCACTGAATTGTGATTTTATCGCTTTATCAATATTTGTACTAAAATAGACAGGTACGTATTTGAAAAAAAAAAGTTGATGGTGGCCGTGCTGACACGAAACGTTTAATCAAAGATTAATTGTTACATTTTTATAGTACATTTTAAATACATTAAAACTTTCCTTATAAATTTTTTTTTTATATTTTCAGAAATAACAGTTCTATTCGTAAAAAACAAATAACAGCATTTTTGGTTTTCCCTGTATAACTCGGGAAGGGCGAGACTCCCTGTAAATTTTCTTTGACCATTGTACTGTTCTCCACAATAGTTACCTTTTCTCCCATTTAATCGTCTTCGTATCTGTTACGGTTTAGAATATAGCAATGTTACCACATGATAAAAGAAACGGCCTGTATTTTGACTTTGACTTTGGAAACGAGTTGGGATTTGTTGCCGGAACAGCCGAGGTGAGGGTTTCGAAGGATTTTTTTCTGGGCATAGGATGTAACAAAAGTTCTCAGGATAGATCTAACTGTATACTTACTTGCAAGACATATCCTTCTGGGCAATCACACTTGTGTCCCCCTTTGAAGTTTCTGCATATCATCTCGCATTTTCCATTATCTATTTGACACTCATCGATATCTATACACGTTTTATTCCTTGAATTATCCAACTTGAGTCCGTGCGGACAGGTACACTGATAAGAACCAGGCAAATTCTTACAGCCATGAGAACAGCCCCCTCTGTCCACTCTGCATTCATTCACTTCCTTACAAACTCTTCTGTTCGGTCTGAGTAAATAACCCGATGGACACGAACATTCCCTCTTTCCCTCTTTATTCCGACAGGTATGGGAACAACCTCCGTTGTTCTTTACGCAAGGATCTTCGTCCATGCACTTTTTGCCAAAAAGTTTGTACCCCGGAGGACAAGTGCATTTTGCGAATCCTTTGATATTGGTACATCCATGCGAACATTCCCCGTTGTTTATCAAACAGGGATTGATTTTGAAACAGGTTTTATTGATGAGTTCGAAGTCTGGAGGACACTTACACACCACCTGTCCGTTGATGCTACTGCAGATGTGAGAGCAGCCCCCGTTTTTATGGTCACAAGGGTTGATCAACAGACATTGCTTTCCTTCTAGATGATACCCCTCTCGGCACAAACAAATCACTTTGTTGCCTTCTGTGGCACATTCGTGGGAACAGCCTCCATTATTTATAAAACAAGGGTTCACCCGCAAACAAGTTGTTTTGTTGACTAAATTATGATGGTCTGGACAGGAACACCTAACTTTGCCGAAGTCGTTCTCGCAAATGTCAGAGCATCCCCCATTGTTTATTGAACAAGGATCAACCTCAATGCAATGTGTAGAATTTCTTAGTATATATCCTTCTGGACAAGAGCACTTTATCGGACCTGTAGACTCACAAATGTGGGAACAATTCCCGTTATTCAATAAACAAGGATCAGTAGGTGTACAACTCTTTCCATCCGTCTGAAGCTGGAGGCTTACTGGACAAGAACATTGAACGTGTCCATCTTCATCTGAAAAGCATTCATGAGAACACCCACCATTGCCCATCAGGCAAGGATCGATTCTGTAGCAAATTTTTCCTTCCAAATAATAATTCTCTGGACAGTCACAGCTGAGAGTACCGTTAGAAAATACACAGATGTCTGAGCAGCCTCCATTTTCTTCATAACAAGGATTCTTCTCGAAGCAATATGTTTGGTTATGCAGTTCATGGGTGAGTGGACACGAACAAGTTTGCCTGTGATTCTCGAAGTGACAAGAATGTGAGCACCCGCCATTATTTTCTGAACAGGGATTTATTTCAGCACAATGAGTTGCATTTTGCAGATAGTACAATTCTGGACACAAACAATTAACGTGGCCATCCACAAACTCGCAAAAATGAGAACAGTTGCCATTATTTCTTGTACAAGGGTTTATCTGATCACATGTTGATTGATTCTTGAGCTCGAACCCTTGGGGACACTCACATCTTACTGCCCCATTTGCATTCACACAGATATGGGAACACTTGCCGTTATCTACAACACACGGGTCCCTCAAGAAACATTCTTTATCTTCGAGGATATGTCCTAGGGGGCACCTACATTCCACCATCCCGTTATTGCTCATACACTGATGAGAACAACCACCGTTTTGTTCCAGACAGGGATCCACGATTGTACAAGTTTTGTTGTCTCTTTCCAGAATATAATTTTGTTTACATTCACATGTGAAAGACCCCTGTAGGTTCGTGCAAATGTGGGAGCAGTTGCCATTATTCAAGGAACATTCGTCTACGTCTTCACAAGTGGAATCATCTGATGCTAACTTGAAACCACTTCGACAACCACACTCGTACCCACCGTTATAGTTGATGCAAATCTGGTTACATTCATCCAAGTCACGACGTGCGTCGCACTCGTCTATATCTACACAGGAATTGGTGAGCATATCGTGTTCATATCCATCCTGACAAGAACACTTGAAACTCCCTGGTGTATTCTCACAAACTTGTGAGCAGCCGTGTCTGCCTTGACATTCGTCAATGTCGACACAAATTTTGCCATTTTCCAAAATGAACCCCTCTCTGCAACTACAAGAATAAGACCCCGCGTTGTTTTGGCAGTTATGTGAGCAATCATTGAACAACAAACATTCGTCAACATCTTCACAAGTTCTATTATCAAAACCAAGGACGTATCCAGATGGACACGTGCACTGCAATTTTCCGTTTATCTTCGTTTCTCCGTGAGAACAGGTCAAATTAACGCAAGATGTAGTATTCTGAAGAGAAAGTCCTGTGGGACAATCACAGCGATAGGACCCCTCTAAATTTTTACAAATATGAGAGCAAGGATTCTCTAGACATTCGTCGATATCCTGACAAACGTGAATATCAGCAGAGGATAGTTTGTAGCCATTTGAACATCTGCAAATATAACTACCCATGGTATTTTCACAGATATCTGAGCATGGGTTGACGTCTGGATTACATTCGTCAATATCTGAAAGAAAAATGCGGTAAGGAATCGTTTCAAAAATTGTAAGGACCTCGCATCGTTTCAATGGGAAATAGGCTTTCGATAAATGTGCTCGAATTTTTTATATTTTGTGGAACTCATGATGGTGATCAAATGTCTCGATTGCCCAAAATGCTCTAAATTAAACGGTTTTCATTATACAGGGTGCTAAAGTTAACTAATGCTAACTTTGGACCCTATGTTGTGGAAATGATTATACTATTATTATATTGTTGAAATGGCAATTATCATCATTTATAGTTTAGATATTTTGTGAACAGCTTGTATTGTTTTTCATATAATCATACTGTGTTAATGTCAATATGTCATTGGTGATGTTTTTTGTTATAAACAAGTATAAATAAATATATTACACCTTTTTTTGCAAAGTAATAATATATTACTGGAATATTACGCTACGTCAACAGGTTATGGGCCCAGTCTAAAACCCTAATCTGGAAAAGTTATTCAAGAAATTATGAACGACGACGAGAAATACAAAATTCCACGACAACTACGACAACTACGACAACTACGACAACTGGCGATTCAGAATGGAAACCTTGCTGGACGAGAAAGATCTACTGAATTATGTTCAGGAACCATTGGAGTTTGAAACTGGAGATCCAGGAGAAACGTTATCTCAGATAAACCAGAGAGAAACTAGGAATGCCCAGAAAAGGAAAAATGACAAAAGGTGTAAATCAGTCATCATTCAGAAGATAGCGGACAGTTATCTGAAATACGCGAAAGGAAAACAAACCGTTTATTCTGTCTGGAAAGAACTGCAGAACACATTTGAAAGAAAGGGAGTAGCTAGTCAGCTACGTCTCAGAAAAGCTCTCCTAACCATGACATTGAATCTGACCGAAAGAATGGAAGCTCATTTCCTAAAAAACGATAAGATGGTTCGAGAGCTCAAGTCGACTGGAGCGACGTTAGAGGAAACAGATATTGTCTGTCATTTACTGCTCACTATGCCACCAGAATATGATGTTGTTGTGATGGCAATGGAAACGTTATCAAGTGATCAATTAGCTCTAGCATTCGTGAAGAATAGGCTTCTTGATGAGCAGTTCAAACGGCTATCCAATGGACGGTGTAAAATCGAAAATGAACCACAACCAGCTACAGCTTTCTCAATACACCCAGGCCGAGGAACTCACCCGAAAATGCTCCCAAAAACTCACTCGAAGCATACTGATTCTCGAAATAATAATATTCATCCCTTCAAATGCCATCACTGTGGACTTATTGGTCATAAGAGGTCACATTGCAGAAAATTGCAAACATCTACGAAAACAGAACATAAAAGGGTAAATTCTGCAGTTGCAGATAAGGAAGAAAATCAAAATTTCTGTTTTCCCGTTGGAAGCTACCAGAAAACTAAAGAAGTTCATTGGTATTTAAACTCCGGAGCTACGGAACATCTTGTCAATGATGAATATGTTTTGAAAAATGTAGTTACGATGGAAAGACCAGTATTCATCAGAGTGGCCAAAGGTGAAGTCCATGTCAAATCAATCGGCGATGGAAAGAAGATCGATATTACAATCTGCGAAGTTTCATTGGCAACCGAATTAGAACTCAATCTACTATCTGTGAGGAAACTAGAGATGAAAGGTTTCACAATTATTTTTGAAACTGGAAAAGCTATCATTTCTAAAGGAACCATGAAGCTTGCTGTTGCACAAAGGAATAAAAAACTTTATGAGTTAAACTTTGTGAATGAAACTAGTACGGAAGAAAACGCATGCTTGGTGAACAACAGTGCAAACCTATGGCACGAACGACTAGGTCACATCAGCAAACGTAGTCTGCAGAAGCTGGAAAAACAGATAGAATGTAAATACCAAAATTAGTGATTGGGACACTTGTGAAATTTGTATGGAAGGAAAGCAAACAAAACTTCCACACAACAATCACAGAAATCGTGTCAAGAGGCCTCTTCAACTTGTTCACAGCGACATTTTTGGACCAATAAAACCGGAATCCTACGACGGAAAACGATATGTTTTGACTTTTATTGACGATTATACACATTTTACTGCTGTTTATCTACTCTCAGCTAAATCAGAAACTTTTCGTTATTTCAAAATGTATGAAGTAATGGCCGCATCTCATTTTAACTGCAAACTCAGTCGCTTCAGATGTGATAACGGAGGGGAATATGTCTCGACGGAAATGAAAACTCACTTCGAGGAACATGGTATTCAGTTTGAATTCACCATCCGTTATACTCCTGAGCAGAATGGAGTCGCAGAACGGATGAATCGGACAATTATTGAAAAAGCAAGATGCATGCTTTTGAAATCTTGTTTACAGAAAACTTTCTGGTCTGGTTTTTGGATGTATCGCTTACCTGCATGTGCCAAAAGAGTTAGTAAAAGAAAAATTTGATTCAAGATCCAAAAAATGTGTCATGGTTGGATACTGTGTAAATGGATATCGTCTCTGGTGTCCTGATGAAAGAAAAATCCTTTTTGGTCATGACGTCAAATTTGGCGAAGGAAAATTCATAGGTTCCAGAATAACTGCTGACTGGAACAATGACAATTCTGATACAGAATTCCCCGATGAAGGCGGAGATGAAAAGAATAACTCAGAAAGCAATTCGGAAGCCGATGAGGAAGAAAACGAAACTACTACTGATCAGATTTGTCGAACCAGTTCACGTGTGAAAGTTCCACCAAGGTACTTGGAAGATTATTGTTGATGCCTTGAATGCAGAGACTTACCTGGATGATATACCGGAAACATTCGAAGAAATCGAAACTAGAGATGACAAAGTTGAATGGTACAAGGCCATTGAAGAGGAACTCAACGAACTCAAAGAAAACAACACTTGGACCTTAACTGAGTTGCTGCTGGGAAAAAGAGCCAGTGATAATAAATGGGTTTTTAAACTTAAACGTGATGAAGTGGGAAATATAGAAAGATACAAGGCGCGTTTGGTTGTGAAAGGGTGTGCTCAACGTTAAGGTTTTGATTATGATGAAACTTATGCTCCTTTTGCGCGTTTGACAACTGTCAGAGTTTTTCTAGCTGTCATTAATCATGTCAGTTTTTTCGCTGATCAACTTGATGTCAAGAATGCATTTCTACAGGGTGATCTCGATGAAGAGATTTATATGAAACAACCCAAGTATTTTATGAAAGAGTCCAATCTTGTGTGTAAGTTGAATAAATCATTGTATGGCCTTAAACAAAGTCCGAGGAGCTGGAATTTTCGATTTGATAATTATATTAAACAATTGAAATTCAAAAATTGAGAATTTGATAAATGCTTCTATTTTAGAAAAACAAATGATCATGTGATTTACTTGATTTTAAACGTGGATGATATAATTATCGCATCGAAAAATAGGACAGAGTTGAATGTGATCAAGAATGCATTGATGAGTGAATTTCGAACAAAAGATTTGGGTCCATTACATTTTTTTCTGGGAATTAAGATTGAGCGGAATGATTCTGTTATGATTCTCAGTCAAACGTCATATTTGGAAAATTTGTTGAAAAGATTCGATATGTATGAATGCAAACCAGTTAAAACGCCAATGGAAGTGAATCCTGTGAGAGAAACTGATGAAGGGCCTTGTATTATTGAGTCAAAACCATATCGTTGATTGGTTGTCTCGTGTATGTGATGTTGACTACTAGACCTGATTTGAGTGCTTCAGTGAATTTTTATAGTCGTTTTCAGAGTAATGCAACTGAATCTCAGTGGGTTGAATTGAAGCGTATTTTGCGATATGTAAAAGGCACTTTAAATTTGGGGCTTCATTTTAGTAAAAACTCTTGTTCAAATCCTCTAATCGTATTTGCTGATTCTGATTGGGCAGGGGATAATGATCGTAAATCGACATCTGGATATCTTTTCGAAATTTATGGTGGTACGGTGTCTTGGGTAACGAAAAAGCAACCAACCGTAGCTTTATCCTCGACGAAGGCAGAATACGTTGCTTTAGCTAATGCCTCGACGGAGTTAGTATGGTTGAAGAATTTACTTACTGATTTTGGAATAACAATTGATAATCCTGTGGTTTTATATGAGGACAATCAATCTTGTATTCACTTATTGAGTAGATGGGAACATCGAAGACTGAAACATATCGATGTAAAATATAATTACGTAAAGGATTTGTTTAATAATGGTATTCTTACCGTTATTTATGCCCCTTCTAATGATCAGAAGGCAGATATACTCACAAAGGGATTGAATATGTATCAATTTTTCAAACTTTAACTTTGGGACTTGATTTCGTTTGATTGATGGCAATCAAGTACTGTTCGATTTTTTGTTTGTTGATTGATGAAATTGAGGCGGAGTGTTGAAATGGCAATTATCATCATTTATAGTTTAGATACTTTGTGAACATCTTGTATTGTTTTTCATATAATCATACTGCACTGGCACAATGGGAAAATGTTATCAGCATTATAATATATAAAAAATTCGAGCAAATTTACCGAAAGCCATTGAGACGGTGCTAGGTTATTTCACTTGATAATGACATGAATTATATTTTACCTGCGCATTTATCGTTCTGATCCAAAATGTAGCCATCCTCACATTTATCAACTTCCTTTTCGACCACCATGCTTTCTTCTTTATTTTCCTCGTCGTAGTCATCATCGTCATCATCATCGTCATATTCTTCATCTTTGTTGTTTTTTTCTATTTTCTTTAGTGAATTTTCATCAGCTGTTGATGTTTTCGCGGTAGTAGTATTGTACAAAATTATGTCGTTTGATTGATTGAAACTGGCATTTTCTACAATCTTTTCTAAATCTCTTGAATCTGTCGGTTTATCGTTTTCCTGATTGGTAATATTAGAATTACTGGACGATGGAATTGTGTCACCTTTTTCTTCATAATAGTCGTCATCATAAATATCATTGTCATTCACATCATTTCTGTTCTCAGTTTCCTTTTCTGAATCAATTTCAGAAAGATCGTCCCAAGATCCTTTTGTGGTAGTTGGAATTTCATTGACGATCGAAGTTTCTGTCGGTATCATGATCGTGGTAGGGATTTCATCATAGATCCTATCCTCTTTATTATTCGACCCTGGGTGCTCCTCCTCGTCGTAGTCATCATCGTCATATTCTTCATTTTCGTCAACTTTTTCTATTTTCTTTGGTAAATTTTCATTGGCTGCTGATGTTTTCTCGGTAGTGGTATCGTACAAAATAGTGATTTGTGATTGGTTGAAACTGGCATTTTCCACAATGTTTCCAAAATCTCTTGAATATGTAAAATTATCTTTATCCTGATGGGTAACACTAGAATTACTGGACGATAGAATTTTTCCGTCATCATAAATATGATTGTAATTCACATCATTTCTGTTTTTAATTTCTTTGGTTTCTGAAATAATTTCAGAAGATCCTTTTGTGGTAATTGGTATTTCATTGGTTGATGCAGCTTCTGTCGGTATCATAGTCGTGGTAGAGATTTCATCTAAATTCCCTTCGTTAGCATTCCGGTTCTCGGTAAAAACACTTGAAGAGTTATTGTTTCCTTTTAAATTGTGGTTATTAAAAATATTATTTTCCATATCGCTAGTTTCTGTTGTATCCATTTCTTCTTCAGAAACATCATCTTCTTCAAACCTCTTACTTGCGCTTTCACTATCGTAACGTCTTATAACGTTTTCTTCTTCAACATTTGGCTCAGCTTTTGAAACAAATAAAATTTTTTCAGTTGCTACCACTATGTCTGAGGGCTTTCCAGTATTTTGGTAAATTCTGTTGGTAGTAGGAATAGAAATTGTTGTCGATTCATCGTATTCCTCATCATAGTCTTCATCGTCATACTCCTCTTCATCATACGTATCTGAATCAATTTTGGTATTGGTATCTTCCTTATGATATTGCGTTGAAACTTCTTCAATAGAGAAATTTTTACTTATTTCATTCGTACTGATTCCATTATGACGATTGTATGGTAACTTATTTTTATTATTATTCTCACTACCGATTCTTGATGAAATATCGGTTGTTTCCGCAATGTTAAAGGAATCAGGTGAACTTATAATGAAGGAAGAAGTAGTAGTTGTAGCTGGCGTGCTAATTTCACTTCCTTCTTCATATTCATCATAGTCGCCTTCTTCGTATTCGTCGATATTCTTAGGAACGTCCAATTCAGTGTCAATTCGTCTAGGAGCATTCACAGTCCTGTCCAAAACTTCGTTTGTCGTTGACTCAGATTCATACGATGAAAGGTCCTTATTTTTCCTTTCTATAGAATCATTCTTGAGAAAATTTTTAGTTGCTTCTTCTGAATCATCATCATCATTTTCAAACAATTCCGATGAACTTTTTTCAATAACAGCCTCAGGTTTAAAAGACACAATTTCGGATGTGGCCGTTAATGTAGTAGGAGTTGCAGAAGCTCTAGTTAATACCGTAGTTATAGTTTCGTCCTCCTCGGAATCATTTTTACTGTTTTCATCATAATTATTATATATTTCATTGGTCGTAGAAGTAATAGAATCGTTGGGAATAATAGAAGTAGCTGTACTACTTAAAATCGAAGTAGTACTACTCATTATCGTAGTTGTACTACTCGTGGATTCTTTTGGTTCAACATTATTTTCATCTACTTCCTTATAATCTTCATAGTCCTCTTCTTCATATTCATCATCATACGATTCTGAATCCTCTCCATTCTCAATTTTAGAATCAATTTTCTCCTTGGGGTGGAATTTGGGGTTTGAAGTACCTGATGAATCGGATATACTATTATTTTTGTTTACTTCAGTCAGTAACTTTGATTCACTCGTGTTTATATCTTCCTTCGCTATTTCAGATTCTCTGTTTTTGCTGGTATTTGCTGGTTCATTTTTATCTTTTTCCTCATAATCTTCATCTTCATAATCACCTTCATCATCGTAATCTCCCTCATCATAATCTTTTTCTTCGTAATCTTCGTCGTCCCCAGGAATAGTATCGTTATTTTCAATTGGAGCATCAGATAGATATCCGCTGGTATCTGGAAGAATTTAATGAATGAAAAAACACCAAGAAAATTTTTTATTCAATATAGTAAGACGGTATTTTCTACAAGAACCACTTGCAATATTCTCTAAATCTCTTAGCTAAAATTATATTTCGATTCAGTTGGGGAACCACCTAGTTTAATAGTATTCAACGTGCTGAAGCAGAAGAACCTAAATACAAGCAATACGTAGCTTTACATTCACGCGCAATAATGCGCGATTGGAGCGACACGTTGCAATCGCGCACGAAAGAACGCCACTGTAAATGCTAAGAACCGAGTGATTATTAGCATTTGGAAGCGATTGGAACGAAGCGATTGGAACGTGGTGCTTCAATCACGCGTGATTGCGCGTGAATGTTAAGCTACCTAATGCATCTACGCTAAAATTGCACACTTTTCGTTCACAGCACAATTTCATATACAGTGTGTCTCACTTCTCATGGAAACACCCCCGTATCTTCCGTAATAATTGAGGTTGAATGATGAAACTCTCAGGACTGATGAAAATGCTCAAAATGCACCTACCTCCTGAATGGGGTTGGCCTACGTGATATACACTGCCCGCCAATCGCGATGGAACAACACATTTTTACGGTAAAACATACTAGGGGGCAAAATAGGCTAAAAATTCCTTCAGATTTGTGATCAGGACCACCAACTTACTACAGATACACTTTTTCTCTGAAAAAATTTCAGTCCTGAAAAATCCGAATTTGTCTCACTTCTCATGGAAACACCCCCGTATTTTCCGTAATTTTATACGTAGAACCCTGAAATTTGCAGGATCGATAGATACACTAGAAATGAACTCACTGCACAAAACGGGTCATCCTACATGATGTGCACTGCACGCCAGCAGCGATGGAAAAATGGGTGGTTCCTTCGCTGCTGGCGTGCAGTGTATATTACGTAGATTGACCATTTCCGTGCAGTGAGTTCATTTCCAGTGTATTTATCGATCCTGGAAATTTCATGGCTCTACGTAAAAAATTACGGAAGATACGGGGGTGTTTCCATGAGAAGTGAGACAAATTCGGATTTTTCAGGACTGAAATTTTTTCAGGGAAAACGTGTCTCTGTAGTAAGTTGGTGGTCCTGATCACGAATCTGTAGGAATTTTGAGCCAATTCTGCCTTCTAGTATGTTTTACCGTAAAAATGGGTTGTTCCATCGCGAGTGGCGGGCAGTGTATATTACTTAGGCCAACCCCATTCAGGTTGTAGGTGCATTTTGAGCATTTCCATCAGTCCTGAGAGTTTCATCATTTTACCTCTATTGTTACGGAAGATACGGGGGTGTTTCCATGAGAAGTGAGACATACTGTATGTCTGGTATTACGTTTAGTCGTTGTTTAATATATTTTTCTTCGATTTGGTTTGCAAAATACCTTCTAGAGCCTTCTTTGCTGGCTTTCTTTCTGTCGAAATCTTCTATTGAGAGAATTTTGAATTTTGAAAAATTTTGTATTAGAAGTCATTCAGATTACTCACAAATGTCAACATGATTATATATAACCAAAATATATAACCACTCAATTGTAATTACTTTCTGTCTATTTTATTTGACGAGAGCTTTTGATACGGTTGATACATCTTTTGTTTCTGAAAAGCGTTATTGTCTTAACGATTGGTTTCTCTCCTACCTGGACAGATTAACCTAGAAACAGGCAAGAATCCGAAAAACCTAGTAAATAGACTACTAAAATCCGAAACACCTAGTAAATAGACTAATAAACCTGGTGAAAAACACAGGCCTATTTAACTAGGAACCACTGACGACATGGGAAACCTCAAAGGTAAACCCGATATCACGCTCGTCAATCTTTATCCAACTAACCATCCTACCTGGAAAACAGAAGAATTGTCGATAAAATTGACGACGTGATCTCCAAATAGTATGATATTAATATTGGTGCCCCACAAGGCAGTGTCCTTGGTCCGCTAATTTTTTTATTATACATCAATATATCATTATATTAATCGATGTTTTTACTTATTGATAGTATTTAGAATGCAAGCTAGAAATAAACACTCTTTTGAACATATACTATGCTTATGGTTACTCTGCCATAAGCTACAGTGTCATAATCTACTTGATGTGCAGAGAGTTTTTGTTTTACAAAAACGAATCCTTGGGTAGATTTTCAATCTTCGCTATAGAACTTCATGTCGCGAATCTTTAAAAAAATATAAAATCTTAACAGTATCTTCAATATATTCACTAAAATTGCTCAGTTACATCTATACCAATGACGATAAACTAATGAAAAACAGTGACATCCACAATTACGATATAAGACACAAAAACAATTTTATTATACCGTGTGACACAAACTCATGGTACATGCCCTTTTCTCCTTTGTTTCTGTAGCTATATTTCTGAAATTTGGAACATTGAACATGCTCACTATAAGACACTTTTTGACATATTTGGAAGAAAAATCCAACTTCTGGTTTTTCCGGAAATGAATCAACTTTCGATTTTCAAATGGGACACCCTTTATATTATCACATTTTTGAAATCTGCATAATTTTCTGAATCCAATGATACCTCATAGTTGATATATCATTCGTCAGAACACCCATTTTATTTTTCGATCTAGAGAGCCATGAACTCCCTAAAATCATTCCAAATAATCAAAATAATGCTACACTATCGTAATTTCGATTTGAAAAGTATCGTGGTTCGGAATTTGTGCCAAAAAAGTAAACCCAAACCTTTTTTTACTCGAAACTCCGTTTTTTCAAATGGTACCATAATGATACTCTAACGTCACTCGAAAGTACCATCGATGGGGTATCCATACATATTAACTTTTTTTCTGTATAATCAATACGAACACGATAATGGAGTTTAGACAAGTTTAAGTATCTTCTCGGTTCAATCACAATAATTTATCAAGATGGCTATGGAACACAAATAACAATTTGAAGTTTCGATAATCTGTAATTGTCAGTTAGTCACTGAATACACTGTCACTGTACATTACTGAATTGATTGGATTAATAATGGAATGCCACCAGTTTATAACAAAAACGAAACAGTGGATATGCTATTAGTGTATGGGGAATGTCGGCAAAATCCAGTTGTTGCTCAACAGCTGTACTCGGAAATGGACAATGGCCAGCTTGAAATTATTTCAAGCGTCTTGAAGAGCAGATCAGAAGTAAGCCTGATGTTGGTACTGAGCATAATATTGTTTCTGAAGACATGGAGATAAATGTTCTCATGAGAGTGGAAATCAACAAAACAGTATCTCTTAGGGAGATCGCATCCGAGTTGGATACCAGTCGTGAAAGTGTCAGAAGAATTTTGAAAAAACATAAGTAGCGATCGTATAAATATCAAATACTCCAACATTTGCACGAAGACGATAGTATAAGAAGGATCTAATATTGCAGGAGGGTACTACGCAATAATGTACAGCAAAGTAATGAGTTTCTGAAAACAATCATATTCTCCGATGGTCTGCAAGATCACCAGACTTAACCCCTTTAGATTTTTTTATTTGGGGTCACTTGAACTACATCGTTTACAAAACCTACCCAACGACCCGCGATGACCTAGAATTACGAGTAAGACAAGCCATTCAAAGTATAACGCCTCAACAATTGAACAATGCTATTCGAAATACCGCCAAACGAGCTCGAAAATGTTTGGATGTTGGTGGTGGCGGTAAACATTTCGAACAGCTATTATAAGATTTCTCTTTTTTATTTTGTTTCGTCATTGAGAGAATACCTAACTGTTATTACTTACTCACATTTGAACCAAGGCTTTGAGCCTTCGAGAGTTAGGAGCTCTATCGGTTGGATGAAATATTGACTAGATCTCCGAGAAAGTCGAAATGTCAAATTGTTGTTTGTGTTCTATTGCCACCTTGATAAATTATTATTATTGAACCGAGAAGATACTTAAACTTGTCTAAACTCCATTATCGTGTTCGTATTGATTATACAGAAAAAAAGTTAATATGTATGGATACCCCATCGATGGTACTTTCGAGTGACGTTAGAGTATCATTATAGTACCATTTGAAAAAACGGAGTTTCGAGTAGAAAAAGGTTTGGGTTTACTTTTTTGGTACGAATTTCGAACTACGATACTTTTTAAATCGAAATTACGATAGAGTAGTATTATTATGATTATTTGGAATAATTTTAGGGGTTTCATGACTCTCTAGATCGAAGTGAAATATCAACTTTGAAGTATCATTGGATTCAGAAAATTATGCAGATTTCAAAAATGTAATAATATACAAGATGTCCCATTCGAAAATTGAAAGTTGATGTCATTTCCGGAAAAATCTGAGGTTGGATTTTTTTCCAAATATGTCAGAAAGTGCCTCATAGTGAGCATATTTAATGTTTCAAATTTCAGAAATATTGCTACAGAAACAAAGGAGAAAAGGGGGTAAACCATGAGTCCGTGTCACACGGTATATAGGAAGAATAAATCATCCGTTTAGTCAAAAAGCTCCCAATAATGCTGGCATTCGATATTATAATAAACTTCCGGCACTCGTTGAAGATAGTGAATTTTGTAGAATATTTAGGGGAAGGTTAAAGAAGATCCTTCATGACGAATGTTATTATAATTTAAAAGAGTTTGAAAGTCACCTTGGTGAGATGCAGTCTTCTGGCGATATTTAAATTCTATTTATTTTTTGTTATTATGTACTCTGTATATGTTTGTATATGTTATGTTAATAACTATTTTTCCAGTTTAAGTATAATTTTCTTTTTTACAATATCTCATCTATCGTTCAATAGAAAATCAGGCAATGAAGAAACTATCTAACTACTTTTTCCAAGCCTAATGCGAGTTCTATAATCAGGAATGATGTCCGCACCACATCAGCAAAATCAGCATACTGATCTTGAAACTCTGAAGTTGAATGCAAATGGGAGCTCATTTGATGGTGTTTCGAAAGTTATTTTTTTTTGTTTCAGTAGCGGGTAACTTCAGGTCTGTGTTGACTTGATACGAAATGTCGCAAATACAATTTGTTTTCATTCCTGATAAATCATTTCACGTGGAAATTTTCTTGGACACTCACAAAACGGATAGTATTCTACCATATTCAATAATACTCACCCAACATGGACACAGGTTCACATACTGGTAATTTACCAATCCATTTGCTTCTACTGCAGAACATTTTGCCAGAATGAGATTTTCCAAACACAAATCCTGCATGACATTTGAATTCCGCGACCAAGTAGAGCTTCTTCGCAGTATCAATTTCTGATTTTCTCTTTTTCATCTTAAATAATTTGCCATTCTTTATTGCAGGAGGTTGGATTTGCTTACAAGATGTATCTAATGTTTTCAGTAGATGTTTGGATATGGTTTTCAGTTGTTTGTGAGCTCGAATTTGTAAATCTGCTGAAAGAAAAAATATTGCATTTACATATAAGATTTTGCTATGGAATGAATTCGATTTTCAGTTATCAATATAAATGTTTCAGATGTTTGAAAGAGTAATGACAACTAGCGCTATCTCCTGAAAACCCAGTAAGAGATACATTCTGGACTCCTCTAAGATATTTGTTTGCGTTCTCGCATAACTCATTTCAATATTCATCGTCACTTTTCATAAAATAAATTCTGTTGTCCAATGTTATTATTAGTAATACAACACCGGTGTCATATCTATATATATGACATAGATGGTTTGAGTCATATGTGTCAGATCGAACACAAAAACAAAATCCAATGTTCCCGTTTGCCTGTGACAAGTCTCACGCATGAATTTTACAGTTTTTGAGGACTCATTTTGTCAGATTTCATCAGTCCTGGTCCGAAACCACGTCTGCATAGTGAGCATGTGATAATTTCACTCGCCGTATGAAACCCTTCTTTCCTGTAATATTAGGACCAATAAGGGTCGTATGCCACGATAATACGCAGTTCCTAGCTTTTGAGCCGGTAATACCACTTTGGCATGGCAACCACGTATCCAAACAACAACGAGAATATAATATCATCTTGCTACTAATATGAATGTCAGTCTGACAGACTTCATGTCTATCAGGCATTATCTATAACTATTGAAGAATTCACGACAACGGAACTTTTTTTACTTTGTTGGTTCCTGAAATTATCTTAATAAATTCTACTCGTGCTCACAATACTATCGATAATTCTGTCAGAAATCTTAAACTCGATAAAACCTCATTGAGGTAACACCACTCGTCCTAAAGGACTCGTGGTGTTACCAAGCAATTTGATCTCGTTGATATCTGACAGAATTACTATCGATAGTGTTGCGAGCACTCGTGGTATTACCCCCGATAGTATTGCGAGTACTCGAGGTATCACCCCCGATAATACTAATGCATCACAAAGTATGATTTTACTTTTCTTGTTCAAAATATTACTGTTTGAATAGATCATTCTCAGATTCATATAACTCTGTTTCAAAATATGAGAAGTAAAGCGTAATGCATTATCAAGAAACAATCCCAGATTTTTTGTTGCAGTTGGTAGGCGCACTCCATCATCATCGATAAGTACATTCAATGAACTTTTGTAATGATTTCTTGCTGCTGTCCTTCCAAATAGCATTAAGTGCGATTTATATTTATCAACAGTGAGGCAATATTTATTTGTTACGGTTATGAGGGTATTCAAATCATGATTCATTTGGTCAAGTGCTAAGCTGACAGAGTTTTCATCGATATTTCAATGCATTTGTGTGTCATCAGCATAGCAGTACATCAAAGCGTGACGTAAGGACTTAGAAAACAGAAGTGTAAGAACAAAAAGAATGGAGTCTAAAATTGATCCCAGAGGAAAACCATTTTTTGAGAGCGGTTGAAAAGATAATTTTCAAAGAGGGATACTGCATTCTTCGTGAATCCCAGGTAATTCAGAATAGTCAAAATAAGTTTGTGGTTGATTCGGTCAAAAACCTTGGAATATTCGAGCAATACTAGTAGAAACAGTATATTTTGTTATCGATAGAGATATGTATATCGTCTATAACTTTCAAAAGAGCCGTTTTAGTATCTTCGCATTTGTGTATTCAATGTTTTTTCGAAATCTTTTGAGATTGCATACAAAATACTATTTGGGCAAAGGTCACTCATATTTTCTGCATTGGTAACTTTAGCTAATGAAAGAACATGCGAACGTTTCCAACTTGCTGGATGAACATTTCTTTGGATGCAGATATTGAAAAGATGATAAATATATGGAAATATCAGAGGGCAGCAATGTAGTAACATTTAAATACTTATTTATCGTGTCCAAGAGCGTTTGATTTTATACTTAGTATGGAATTATATACTTCATGATCATTAGTTTCGTGAAAAGAGAAACTATTAAAATTATTTATTGTATTATCAGAAAAGAAACGGATTGTTTCATCATCAGGTACACAGTCATTATTTGGAATACTTCCGAAGAAATTGTTTATGTCATCAGCATTCATTGAGTGTTCTGGGATTGATTTTCGTACTTTTTCATTGAAAATGTTCATCAGCCAGTTCTCTCCATAATTGCATGCTTCTACTCAAACGATAATCTAGATGAGCCTTTTTTTTCGAGATTTATGGTACGATATGTAAGATTTCTTATTTCTTTATAATAATTCCAATGATGTGGTGCTTTTG
Source organism: Chrysolina oricalcia (assembly GCA_944452925.2). Classification (NCBI taxonomy): domain Eukaryota; kingdom Metazoa; phylum Arthropoda; class Insecta; order Coleoptera; family Chrysomelidae; genus Chrysolina; species Chrysolina oricalcia. Next base: position 31,658,602 of record OX101820.2, read on the forward strand.
ATCTTTTAAATCTTAAGAGAGCTTTGTCTCTGAGCTTAATTATGAGCTTCAAATTATCCGTTATACAAGGTGCTTTTTTCTTGGTGATCTTGTCAGTTTTTATATGCGAATGTTTATCAGAAAGTGCAAGAACTAAAATAATGATAAGAATATCTTTCTCATCAATATCATCTGGGTCATAAATGATTAAAATTGAGGGCATGCAAATCTGCGAGAAATAATTCCTGGTTAAATTTTCTGAAATCTTGGAACGTTTATATAAAATTGTTGTTCAGTATTTTTATCAAACCTAATCTGCACGATACAAGAAAATGAAAAAAGAACGATCAAGCGTAGTACAGTACCTAACACTGTACAAATGATCTATTATTTTACAGCTGGTTGGTGAATATCGAGTACGCTGATCTACAATTTGATTCAAGCCAAATGAAGCAATTATTTCGTTCAGCTGAACACATGAGCTTTGTGGGATCTGCATAGTCAGTATTGAGATTTCCTGCGCAAAAATGTTCGACAGATGACAGATAAACTATCTTCGAAAGATGATAAAAAAATGGTCAATGATAGATTTGAAGGTATATACATGGAGAACACGGCATATCTCACTCCACACCAATCAATAGAGCATAAAATGAGTGAGTTTTTAACAAAAATACTAGTAGGTAACCGACTATGCCATCACAGGAAAGACAGTCCGTAGTTATTTTGTGTTATGTTTTCGACTCGTAACTGTCATTTATTAATTTGATGTAAACATTTAAACACAAAAAACCTGTTTTCTTTTATTGTTTTGATTATAAAATGAAAACTAATAGAGCAGTATGGTTACTCCTATGGGTGAAATTGTAGAAAATTGAAATACAAACAAAATGGGATGTTTGACAACCTATTCGGATCATTGGTAACGGAGAAAAACTGAAAAAAACAAGAAAATTTTGCGATTTTTTTCAAATAAAAACTCCGCCATTTTTCAGGAAGTGGGGTTGGCCCTTCTCATGATACTATTGAATCATGTGTACCTCATGTGTACATGAAACTGGCGCTGTCAGATCATTAGTTTTGGCACAATTGCAATTTGATTTTTTTTGCACCTTGCATCTTGCAGTGTGCCTGGATGCTCTAGTGATAGTCCGATTTCAATTTCTCAAACAAATTTTGAAAGTAGAACTCTAGTACCACAAAATGCTTATTCTCATTTTGCGGTAAAATGCTGCGAAATGAGTGAAAAATGTTTGCAAAAATTACTGAAAACGGCCGAGCCCGCGTAAGCTGTCGGTAGGAGAGACCGGGATATGAGGGGAATGGACCTTTCCACGAGATATGAGAAAACACTGTAATGAGAAAGGATATACGCTAATATCACTCGGGATTTTTTTATTTTTTTTTTCTGATCGCTAGTTTCCTATAATCAGAAGAAAAGTGATTCGTGACGTCACGTTCTTCAAAACTAGACTTGGCAACGTTGTAAAAGTTGTGCACCAAATTCTCATTCAAATATAATGTGTCGTATGACAGTTGTAATTTGGTACCAGACGGGTTCGTTCGTCTGTTTCACGGAGCAAATCAATAAGAATCATTTGTCTCTGTTTAACTCGTTAGCTTACATTAAAATTGGACACAAGTCAGCAGTTCCATCAAATATTTATGTTGCACACGAACAGGCCCTACGTGATTTCTTATTTGAGGTTAACACGTTTATAACCAACAGTATTTTTGGTGAAATTCGTTATAGACCAATGACTAGTTAACTAGTCCTGGTTGGTTTTTCGCAGAGACCCAAGACTAGTGAACTAGTCGCGATTTCTCTTCAATGTAATGTACTTCATTTTATTGCGGGTGCCACGAAATAGCTCACATAAGCTGCCGGGTCCTTTGGAAAGTGCGTTCTGTAATTGTAGCCAATACTATTAATTTTACTATTCAGTAATAGATATCCATGGTCATGGGACTCCCTACGAATTAAAAATAATAAACGTATAGATTTATAGAACAGAAATGTTTTCCTGTACGTAGTGTTGAATTAATAAAAATACTTAAATACGTATTAAATAATGAACAATCAGGATGTACCAGGCTAAGTCAATATCGTTTTGTACAAAAACGGATTCTTACACAGGTTTAATTTTAGATCCAGCAAAGATTCAGATATCAAAACTCGCAGAAGGAAATTAGAGTCATTAAAACAAAGTGTTATTAATTCATTAATTGACTCAGGTACAGTTACAGACCCCTCTACACCTTCAGATCACTAAGACGGTACGCAGAATTACCTAGAAGCGATACCTGATATTGTAAAAAATAGTACAGTTATGAGAAGGTTTAAAAAATGTGCAAACAAACAGATACAGAAAGCAGTCCCGATATTTATATCCTTTATGTCCAACACTCTAACTACATCAGTGTTTCATAGAGTGGCATGAAAAATTATGATGAATAATTGCATAATTTTTTGAACAATCAGAATTTTAAGTTTGTTTTGTTATTTTTTTGAGTTTTGCGTCTTATTGTACTCTTTTTGTTTTATTGTATTGCTAAGATTGCTAGAAAAAGTTTAATTTTTATCATAAATGTTACAAATACGTGTCACTTTATTAAACTAGTTAACTTGTCAATGCCCAATGGTCTCCTATGACGAATTCTTGTCACAGGGTACAATGACTAGTTTACTAGTCAACACTGGATGCATACCAAAATGTTCTGAAATTATTTCTGAACTTTTATCATTGCAAAATATACAAGGAATTAAATGAAACATCATATTCTGTGCCCTCCAGTAAAAATCTTAAGAATAGTTTTGGTCCTCAATTTAAAACCAACGGGACTAGTTAATTAGTCATTGGTACTCAAGGTGTTAATGCGGTTTTCAAAGTTTTGAAAGTTTCTGTTGTTAGTATTCTAAAATTCTTTTGATTCCTGTATCTGTATCCCTGCAACATAGTGAACATGTCGAAAAAGTGCTTTGTACCCGGTTGTCTGAACTCCAGTGAAAATTCTAATAAACAATTTTTTATGCACCTAAAGATGAAGCTGTCGTAAAATGTGTTTCGATGCAGTGAATAAACCCTCTGTAAAAGCGGAAATATATGTTATTGTGAAGAAAATTTCCAAGTGAGTACTTTACGTTATGTTATTATTGTATTCAAAGCAGAGTTCAAAGAAAGATTTGAAATATTAGTCACTGCAAAAAAGAACTTGAACTTTCAAAAAATTTTAGGTACTAGTAAAGATTCAGAAAAATATACTTGAAAAACCAAATTCAAAGAGATGAAAGTCACAATGAAATCATAGACATTGCTATATCTGATTTAATTTCACCCGATGAATAATGAGCACGTTATCATGATTTGCGGTATTGCCAATGCTCGTTTCTCATCAAAAGGATGGTCCGTTCAGAAAATTTAAAAACTATAAATACAATAAAAATAGGTAATATATGGATTTTTTTTCTGAGTTGATCAAGTGACAATGTTTTAATTATTTCTCAATGGTTTATATCAAGCAAGAAGCTGTATTTTTAAGGAGAACGGTATTGCATGTTTCGGAACGTGGATTGTGGTGGGGGGTGTTTCCGATGAACGTGACGTCAGCGGCAAACTTTCAAATGCGATATTTCTCCAAAATGAAAGAAATATAGTGGAACTCTTTATTAAATGGACGTTTCAGACTCGATCGATATATACGAGTTTTGTAATTTATTTTTCGTAAATGTGAAGGTCCATTCTTTTAATGAACGGGTTACGTGATAATACGCTTCAGCTCATCTCCCGGTCTCTTCTAATAGACTTCTAACGCGGGTTCGGCCGTTTTCAGTCATGTTTTCGAGTATTTTTCACCCATTTCGCAGTAGTTTAGCGCAATATTAGAATATGCGTTTTGTGGTACTATACTTCTAATTTCACAATCTGTTGTAGAAATTGAAATCGAACTATCACTAGAGCATCCAGGCACGCTGCAAAAAAATTCAAATTGCAATTGAGCCAAAATTAATGATCCGACAGCGCCTGTTTTGTGCACACATATGGTACACATGATTCAATACCATCACGAGAAGGGCCAACCATACTTCTTGAAAAACGGAGTTATGAATTTTTGAAAAAATCGCAAAATTTTCTGGTTTTTCCGTTTTTTCTCCGTTACTAAAGGTCCGATCAGGTTGTAAAACATCTCGTTATGTTCGTATTTTAATCTTCTGCAGTTTTTCTATTTGTACTATTTGTTCTATTAGTTTTCGTTTTATAAGCAAAACAATAAAAAAACGTTTTTTTTTGTTATTTACATTAAAAATTTGTTTGTTAAAATTGTTTTTTTCCGTTACCAGCTGTCGTCCCCTTACAAACTGCCACCCTCAGGGGATCTATTCTTGAGTTCAAACGGAAACATTTTCAAACGTTTAAAATGACATAGACCGATACAAACACCGCGCGTTGGGGAGAGATACAATATTGAATTCGTATACGTATGAATTCCAGAATAGACCCCATGAAGTCGAAACTTGTGCGAGCCAAGGATCAACGAGGTCTTACCTTTTCACGTGCGATTCCTAGCACTTTCTCGGGTCATCAGAAAAATTTCTGCAGTCGCCATGGTTTGAACCACAAACTATCTTTCATGTGATGACACAGTTGGTTTCCTACTATTAATTTTGTTAGGAAAAATGCTCAATTGATTGGCCTACTCCTGTAAGAGTGAATGTGATCAGGCACTTATTCGACTGCGTCTGATGGAATATTGACAGTGGCTTTAAAATTATTTTTAATAAAAATTGCAACCCCCCTCCTTCCATTTTCCCTATCCTTACGAAATAATTGATATCTGACTATCAATAATAATAATAAATTTGAGTTCAATGTATTCAGGAAACCGAGCTACACAGACATTACAATCCCAAGTGATTCTTTCCATCCCGATAGTCAAAAATTAGTGTCATACATTTCAATGTATACAGAGCGTTCTGCTAACAATCTATATAGAGAAATTAAAACAATCGAGAGTTTTGGAATCGAATAAAAATATCGAGAGTTTTGAAAGTAAATTCAAAGTATTTATAATAAATCTAATGATATTAAAAGGATATTATTTAGGTTCACACAACGTTTAGTTTGATTTTCCAGAGTCCAGAGATAGCCCATTTACTCGAATTAGTTTTCTCGGGCAGTATTTGCAGTTACTAAGAGTTATTTGAAAACCAGGAAAACTTGAAAAATCTGAATATCGAAATTTGTATCATGGAAAATACGAAATATCTTAGAAACGGTTGATATTTGTATAATTTACCACGACATCTTTCTTGACCGTCTTCAGAAAATCTACAAAAACTGTTCATAAATTTTTCCCGAAAAATCAATAGTCCGAGAAATAGTTCAAAAAATATAAAATCGAGATATTGACAGTACTAATGAAATAAATGAAAATCTTAAAATTGCTTCGTATCCATCTTCATTTCTAAATTGTGTTTCTATAGTCCTTGCACAGGTCTGCAAAAAGTTCAAATGAAGTTTCTCCATTACTCAAAAAAAAAATTGAAGCAAAACAGTCGCTGAACACGATGAAATCATCTATTTATAACAAAAAAATTACGAAACCCCAATCTCCCCTCTCTCCAAATTGTTCAGGTCGTTTTGAGCCAGGATTTTTCATTTTGTATCCAACCCCTATTTCCCCCTACCACTTCCGTTTTTTCCGGACGCTCTGCGCCGGATTTGTGACTGTGTACTCCCCATTTCCCCCTTCCACAATTTTTCCAGACGCTTCGTGCCCGGATTTTTCCCTATTTCCCTCCACCCCCTATGTTCCCCTTCGCCCCCTGCCTACAAGTTCCCGGGTTTTTGTATTATTTACCTCCCTTACCTTTTCCCAAAAATGTTGCAGGCGCTTCGCGTCGTATTTTTGATTATTTACCACATTTGCCCCTCACCAAAATTTTTCCTGCTCTGCGCACCAGGATTTTCGACCACTTCCTCCCCCTATCCCCACCCTCACACAATACCTTTTTCGATCGCCTTCTGAAAACCTACGAAAAATATGGATGATTTTTTTCCGTAATATCAATAGTCCAGAAGATATTTCAAAAAAGGACAAATTAAGGACTTCTCAAAACACACCATGTTTAGTTTAATCTTTCACTATCGTATTACCGTATTACCGGAAGTCCAGAGACAGCCCATTTACTCAAATTAATTTTCTCGGGCAGTATTTGCAGTTTCTAACAGTTATTTGAAAAAATCTCCCTCGTAGTCTTCTTAATTTTCAATTACAGGCTATAGAACAGCATATTGACCAACTTATTTTGAAAATGTGAACACCGTATAGTGGAAATAAATATTGTTTACATTTTCACTAGATATCTTTCACTGCTCTCATACTTCGAAAAGTATAGCGATAAATCAAATAATTATCTGTTGATTACTGTTTACTTCGCTGCTTTCTCCATGAGAACTTTTATTTGAATGTCGATAGTTGTGGAGATATCATTTTGAAATCATCCTTGGCGTTAATAATAAATCTGAACTGCTTGGATGCGAGCTCAGTTGCAAATCTCGCTTTTTGTTGAGTTTTATTGGAAGAAAAGACTATTAGACTATAAAATCAAATCAGCGCCTTTATTGTTATGTTGCGAATAAATCATCTTGCAAAATTAAAATCTGAATCATAAAAAAATTTACATCGATTTCTATGAGTCTATGTATACAGTGAGTCTATGTATACAGTAAGTCCAAGATAAGGTTGTCCACCATGGGGATATCCGAAACAGTAATAGAACTGTTTTCCTATTAAAAGGGTTCAATAGGAAAACAGTTGCGTAATACAGGATCCATCTATAAAGAAGTATGAAATTTATAAAAATATTTGGAATTTTTAAATTGGCAAAACTGAATTTTTTGGTTTCTCATTTTTTTTTGACCTACCAAACTTTATTGTTGGTTTTTATTATTTAATATGTCTTGGAAATATATTCATATGCTAGTCATCTTATATGAGAATGTTTATATTCATTACGACCCCTTACCAGTACCCTGGATCAAATGTCAGCCACCCTGTACAGAGGTACCTCGATAGCTGTCGTTACCTCTAACTAGAGTCCCTATATGCAATTTGACATTAGATCGAATATTAGAGTCGTGACACTCTTTGACAGGACATCGAAAAAACGCGTTTTAGGTTACATCTCAAAAATTATGGTTAAATCAAATATTACTTAAATGGAGAATTATATCAGTCAAACAAGAACAAAAAATATATCTATACCGTTGATGTGACAACGGTCGAACGATAGTATTGAAAGGAAAAAATATATTTCCCTCTCTGTCAACAGTGACGTTTCGTAAAAAAGGGTGAGAACAATCTTATTGATCAAAATACGCAAGCAAAATATCTAAACTACGAAGGCGTAGAGCGCTATATGTAGTGATTTTTTCTAATTCCCAGATAAATCTGTCTAATAGACAGTTATTATAATCGACAGATAAAAGTGTCTAATAGATAGATTTATCTGGGAACTAAGAAAATGAGAGTCTAATAGACTGGTATTATCATTCTAATAGACTGGTATCATCTCTCTAATAGACTTATATTATCTGTCTATTAGACACATATATCTGTCAATTATAATAAATGTCTAATAGACTGGTATTATCTGTCTAATAGACTTATATTATCTGTCTGTTAGACAGATATTATCTGTCTATTAGACACTTATATCTAGGAATTAGTTTAATTAGTATAATTCCCAGATAAATCTGTCTACCAGACAATTATATCTGTCAATTATAATAACTCTCTAATAGACAGATTTATCTGGGAATAAAAAAATCACTACATCTGGCGCTTCTACGCATTCTTACTGCACAGGGGAATTTTTCAACGAAGCCATTATTACATGAGATTTGAAGAGTTCGACTTCAGGTGATTTCGATCGTAGAACATTAATATCGATAATTTTTCAATTTCAAACTAGTAATGGTAGAGATATTCCTACGACGATGTTAGTATCTTTTATTTATCCTATCCCACGGTTTTGAGAAGACATCATTTGTAATTATTGTATGTACTGCTGGCAACCTTAGCCAATTTCATTTTCATATTCGCAATAGGCGATATTTTTTCATTGCGCAGAATTTTAGAATTTTATCGAGAGCTTTCGTGGAAAATAAATAAGGCACTCCTACGTCTCCTACCTGCATTTTGTCTGATTTGCCATATCAAACTGACGACCATTATCACTGTATGCAAAAAAAATCAAATTTATTTGAAATTTTCTTCAATAAATATTCGTTTAGGGTATGATTAATGTTCAACAAATGATTGATCAATAGATTATTCAAATTAAGTGACTATTAAACCAAGGACATGAGTTGACTTGCCTAGTTCAGATCGGAGGGCGCCAGGCTGCAACAGACAGAACCGAAGAGAAAGATAAATTGATATCTAGCTTGTGTGTGAAGGCAGAATAAATATGTAAAAATGATAAAAAATAACAATAACTTCATTTCGTTCTCAAAAAAATCACTGGCCGAAAAAGATTAGCTGAAGGCTATAAAATTGAGTAGCTGAAGACTATAAAATTTGAGTAGCTGAAGGCTGGAAAATCCAGAACATCGTTTCTTTCGACTTCAGACCGAAATATTTCCACATATAGCTTGATTGGAAGGGTCCATATCTGTGGTGACATTGACGATATTGAATCCAATAGATGAACATATGTTAATAATTTCTAATAAATGTTTTGCCAAAGATTCCCCCTTTTGATGTTATATTCCACGCGGGTCTCTTAAGCGCCGACTTCCATGTTTGTAATGGAACTGGGTTCCCAGGAAAATTATATAAATCATTGGAATTGCTCTTATAATTCTGTAATGAACAGAGTACGGTATGAATATATTATGTGTATTTCGTTTCGGATTTTGAAAGATACCGTCACAGTTACTCGGGTTACGTGTACCTCAAAACATATTTTTACATATTCCTTCCCTGACGATACGCCCTTGTACTCATTCGGCCTCACAAAGTAGACATAACCTAAAACTCGTATTTTCTATGTCCTGTCAAAGAGTGTCCCGACTCTAATATACGATCTAATGTCAAATTGCATACAGGGACTCTACCTCTAACCTATACGAATTCTTAGAAAATATATAGTATCATTCTACTTACTTATTCAGGTAGTCAAATAAAAAAATAAGTTCTTTACCATATATTTTTTTACAGCACATACCATGTTAAATAATCATATTTGATTCAAAGGTCCTCTTCGTCTATAAAATCCCATTCTTGTCGTTCAGCCTTCGCAAATATACAGTACAATACGGACATAACAACAGAATCTGCCAGCATAATCCAAAAAACCAATTGCCATTCGTCAAATGTTCTGTTTGACGTTATAGCCCCAACAACTAATGGACCTATTATTCCTGCCGATGCCCCCAGTCCATTAACTACAGCCATAATCGTTCCACCATAATGTTTCGTTATATCATTGACGTTTATCTTCATTCCCGAAAAGAACGGGCCAATCAAAAACAATGCCAAAACGTACAGAGCAGTAGCGCCTATTCTACTGCAGCCGATATATATTGTGAGAACGAGGCAAATTGAAGGTACTATTGTTGAAAACGCTGTCCATAACTTCCTTGCATGTATAATACTGATTTTATTCCGATTGGTTAAAAACGAGGAGAAGAAGGCGAAGAGAATATTGGATATCCAAAGCGCCAAAAAGGGAAGACCAGTCGCTGCTGCATTGGCTTGAACATTCATTTTCAAAATTTCTTTCAAATACTTCGGCAAGTCGGTCAACACTGTGAAAAATATGTAATTATGCGCGAACTGTCCAGCTAACAAAGCCCAAACTGGCAAGCTCGTACATATTTTCAGCCAGGGAACTTTAAACTTCCTCTTCTTCTCAATGACGGCTTCCAGCATCTCCTTCTCTTTTTCAGAGATGAACGGATGAGTTTGTGGTCTAGAAAACACCATGATCAAATAGAATACATACCACACCATACTACACACACCCCAAATGTAAAACGGCATGGACCAACTGTTAGTATGATGTATTATAAAGCCAGTGAATATGCTTCCCGTAACAGTCCCCATATTGGAGCCACCAAATGCAATACCGCCCAGAAACGCTCTTTCTTCAGGCGGCACCCAACACTGAATGAATGTTGAAATGGTTGGAAGCAAAGGACCCTGCGAAAATCCAAGAAATACTCGCAGGATGATGGCTCCGTAATGGCCTCCTTTTTCAATAGCCAAAGGATATAGAAAGGTGATAATCGTAGACGATAACATACAAGTTCCCATTACATGTCTTGCTCCTATTTTGTCAGCCAGCCAGCCCCCAGGTACATGGCTGAACATGTAACCAATATAAAATCCGTAAAGAATTACAGATTCTATCCAGTTGGGCCAATCGTACGTGCCTCCCTTTACTTCCACGCTTTCATACACATACTCTGGGCAAGCATCAATGCTATCGGTTTCATTTTTTTCTTCTGGTTGCACCATTTCAGTTATAGCGATGTTCAGGACGACTCGTAAGTGGTACGCGTTCAGCAGAGCTAGTTGCATCATGAACACCATCACGTATCGTTGCGGTATGGTTACTTTACCAAAAACGCAATGGAACGGCTTGAAAACCATGGCTGCTTTCTTGACTTCGCTACGTTACACAAGCAAATTTGAGGTTTGATTAGAGTTCTCGTTGATAACTATATCTGTTATGTAATTATACTGCCAAACAAATTTCAATCATATTTTCTCTTGCAACTGACAAGAACTTACGTCACTAGATGCGATATTCAAAAATCTGGAACAAGTTCTGCCAGAACTGTCACGTGGCAAACATGGAATCATAATAGTCGGAGACATACGGTGGGGCACCGAAAACCAAACAGATCGAATATCTTCAAAACGCATGTGTTGTGAATAAAATGCAAAAACACGTCAATTTTTAATACAAGGGGGACACCTTCCTATCATAACCTCAACTGTCATACCTATCCCCCTCCCCTTGGTCACCATCACCCAAGCAATTTAAATAGGGAAAGTAGTAAGTGTGACACATCATTTAAAAGGTAATTTCATAAGGAATTCAGCTATGTCAATTTTTGCCACCTAACTTTTCATTTTGGCGTCCTCTTGCGGGAAAAACAACTGTTCCGTATTCCAAATTATGATACTGCATTTGTAAGCTATTTTGACATCAATTCGGTGACAATGCATTATGGAATATTTCTAAGAGAAAAAACAAAATGGCGGCTCCAAAATGGTGGACATGATTTGCAATTATGGTCCGATTCGATTCAAAATTGATATGTGGGGTTAGCAAGGTCGGAAATTATGATTTGTTCGTCAATGCAAAAAAACAAAATGGTGGTCCAAGATAGCGGACGAAATTTGTAATTCTGGTCCGATTCGAATCAAAATTAGTATGTCGGAATTTTCAAGGTAAAAAATTATGATGTTTTTGTCAATTCAAAAAACCAAGTTGGTGGACGAAATTTGTAATTGTGTTTCGATTCGATTCAAAATTGGCATAAGGGGGTTTTACAAGTTCTCAGTGTGAATAAAATGAATTAATTAAATCGATAAAAAAAAGCTTTTATAGAAATTCGATGAAAAGGAAATAACATTTTTTAGACGTGTGACGTGTGACATAGGTTATTCTGTGCGTAACAGATTTTAAAGCTTGCCGCGAGTACAAAATAGGTATTTTTGCGGGGTAAAATTTTGATTCTGTTACGCATAGAATAACCTATATCACACATCCAAAAAAAATGTTATTTCCTTTTTAGTGCAATTGTTTAAAACGTTTTTTTTTATCAATTTAATTCATTCATTTTAGTCATACTGAAAACTTGTAAAACCCCCATATGCCATTTTTGAATCGAATTGAACCACAATTACAAATTTCGTCCTCATCTTGGTTTTTTGCATCGACAAAAACATCATAATTTTTTACCCTGAAAATCCCCAAATACTAATTTTGATTCGAATCATCTTGTTTCTTTGCATTGACAAACAAATCATAATTTCTGGCCTTGCAAACCCTCACATATCAACTTTGAATTAAATCGGACCATAATTGCAAATCATGTCCACCATTTTGGAGTCGCCATTTTATTTTTTCTCTTAGAAAAATTCCGTAATGCATTGTCACCGAATTTATGTCAAAATAGCTTGCAAATGAAGTATCATAATTTGGAATATGGAACAGTTGTTTTTCCCGCAAGAGGGCACCAAAATAAAAGGTTAGGTGACAAAAATTGGCATGGCTGAATTCTTTATGAAATTACCTTTTTAATGATGTCACACTTACTACTTTCCCTATTCAAATTGTTTGGGTGATAGTGCCCAAAGGGGGGGGGAGAGGTATAACAGTTGAGGTTATGATAGGAAGATGTCCCCCTTGGATTAAAAATCGACGTGCTTTTGAATTTTATTCACAACACATGTTCGGGATTCGCGTATTCTGCTCTATCACTCAGTCATAATGATGCATAGATTATTATTATTTTTATTATTTCATTAATTTCGCGTTGTCAGTTACAAGATTTCCCCCTGTGAAACGCTTCTGGGCGATACTTATTAGACGGCGATGGATGTTTCCATGCCGAAATATTAATAAATAAAAACTGTCATTGTGACATATAATATACTGTCACGTACTTTCGCCTCAATAATATCAGTGATACAATCGCCCCCAAGAGAGAAAAACTACGTATAGTCGCCAGGCTGCTGATGGTCCATTTCCTGAATATCAAGCCCAGCTGAAGCATTGAGCTGTTTTCATTAGAAGCTAGTCGTGCAACCGCCAAGGTAAGGATTTCTTGTAATCTGTCGTTAACTTTCAAATTTTGAATCAAAAATACAACAGTCCACTAATTCATACTCAGACAACATGCGTTTTGAAGATATTCGATCTGTTTCGTTTTCGGTGCCCCACCCTGTATATTTTGAATTCAAAATTCAGTCGCCAAACCTATCACTATTTTTTAACTTATGTAGCTCTTTTGGAATGACTTCAACCATTCAAGAAAAAATCAAACAAATTCATTACCGAATATCCAAGAAATGAACTCATCAAGATTTGCAATCCTAAATATTAATAAAGTTTATATTTCCTACATTTTATCTAAAATTTTATCCATACTTCTGATTTTAACTAATGTTCAAATGAAATGTTTTTTTAACAAATTCTCCACAATTTTATGATATACAGAGTTAGTCAAATGTATGGAACCGCCCATTTTTCTCAGTTATTATGAGGGTTACCAAAAAAAATCTGAATGAAAGTTGAAGGGTATTTAACTATTCACCTTTCTATGAATTCAAATATTTTTTAGATGTGCCATCGATGGAGGAGTGACGTCATCAGCATTTTTTTAAATGGAACCATATGTCATGTTTGATTCGCTAGATAGCTTGTTTTTTTCTCATTTCAGTAGTACTACTATTATTTCAACTCTCCCGATAGGTACAGTATGTTTCGTATTTTTGTATCCATCTCTGTAATGCACTTACCCATTGCTTAATTTGGTCACAATTTTTCTTACTCAGACAATGTAGCCAGGTGGATATTTCAAGCGATATGGCAGTTTGATTCAGACAGTGGCGTACGTGAGTTTTTATGAAACAATATTTTTTTATGTGCTATATTAACAGTTGTTTCATTGAGAAATTTCACTTACGATGTTTACAATTAACATTCGCCTCATAAAATGAGTAATGGTTACAGAATATTTTTGAAATTTACATCAATGGCTCAGCCATTCGAGACGTTACATTTTTTATCTCAGATCAAGGGTTCAATAAAAAATTAGTAATCAGGAATAATAAATAAGTAAATGAAAAAACAGCTCTACATTTGTGTCCGGCAACGTTCTTTTCATTAAAAAAAATAGTAATATATTTAGAACTATTGAAACAAATAACCATTTCTGTTTTTTTTTCTCTTAACTCCTATTCAGGAAAACTTCATACCACTGTCTGAATCAAATTGCCATATCGCTTGAAATATCCAACAGGCAACATTCCCCGATTCAGAAAAATTTTGAACAAATTGAGCAATAGGTAAGTGAATTACAGAGGTGGGCACAAAAATACGAAACACACTGTACCTTCGAGAGAGTTATAATAATATTAGCACTACGCACTACTGAAATTAGAAACAAACAAGCTATACCAAACATGACATTTGGTTCCATTTAAAAAAATCCAATGACATCACTTCTCCACCAATGACACATCTAAAAAATATTTGAATTCACAGAAAGGTGCAGAGTAAAATACCGTTCAACTTTTACACGAACTTTTTTTCGATAACCCTCATATTAACTGAGAAAAATGGGCGGGTCCATATATTTGACTAACTGTATAACTTTACTGTACAAATATGTCCTTCTACATTTTATCTATGATTTTACCTACTATTAAGGTGACTCTGTGTTCTATATGTATTAATCTGTCTGAATTTTGTCCACATTTTTATCTGCAGACTTGATTTCAGCACATTTTATCAACAATGGACCTTTCTACGACATATGAGAGAACACTGTAATAGAAAGTGTATACGCTTTAATCACTCGGGAATTATTATTTATTTTTTCTGACCGCTAGTTTCTCTATAATCAGAAGAAAAGTGGTTTCGTGACGTCACGTTTATCAAAACTAGACTTGGCAACGTTGTAAAAGTTGTGCTCCGTGGAATCTCAAATTCTCATTTGAATATGTGTCGTATGACAGTTATCATTTGATACCAGATGGGTTCGTTCGTCTGTTTCACGGAACATCAATAAGAATCGTTTGTCTCTGTTTAACTCGTTTGCCTACTTTAATATTTAATACAAGTAGAGCAGTTCCATCAAATATGTATGCTGCAAACGAAAAGGCCCTACTTGATTTCTTTTTTGAGGTTAATGCGGTTTTCAAAGTTTTGAAATGTTTTTGTTGTTTGTGCAATCCCTGCAATAACTGTGAACATGTCGAGAAGGTGCTTCGTGTTATCTGAACACCAGTGAATATTCTAATAAACAATTTTTTATGTTCCTGAATACCTATGAAGCGCATTGTAAAATGTGATTGTGTAAAAAGCGGAAATATAATTGTTTTTGTGAAGAACATTTCTAACTGAATATTTTACTGTATTCAAGCAGCGTTCAAGGAACGATTTTAAATTAGTCATTGCAAAAAATAAATTCATATTTGTTAAATAGAAATAGTCAATCATCTCATAATCTACCCTCGGTAAATTATCCGAACTTCTCTTCACGAAGCCTTTCCATATTTGGATGATGTTATGCAATAATGGGTCAAGCCACAGTCAGCTAGTTTCATAAAAAATATGAAAATAGGTTAGCAGATCATGGAATGATGGAATATGGCTTAATACTATCGTCAGTGGAAGGAGCCCTCTTACAATTGCGGGGTGAATCATTTTTGCTTATTGTAGAATAACACTTTGGCGATTCCAATGATAGCTCAATTATTAAAAAATGTGGCTTGACTCATTGTTGCATAACGCATTAATAATACACAAATGAATTCACACC
The DNA here is from genome assembly GCA_944452925.2 of Chrysolina oricalcia. Taxonomy (NCBI): domain Eukaryota; kingdom Metazoa; phylum Arthropoda; class Insecta; order Coleoptera; family Chrysomelidae; genus Chrysolina; species Chrysolina oricalcia. The sequence continues at coordinate 31,674,153 of OX101820.2, forward strand.
AGATCGGTCATAATAACACCTCGCTTCAGCATTAATGAATGTATCAGTTGAATGTCGAATGTAAAAAAACCAAACAATAACCTCAAATCTCGAGATCACTTTTGTTGCATGAGAACTGTCATAATGATTTGCGGTGTTGTCAATGCTTGTTCTTCATCGAAAGGATGGTCTGTCCAGGAAATTTGAAAGTTACAAATACAATAAAAAGTAGTTAACATGTGGATTTTTTTCTATGAGTTGATCAAGTGACGAAGTTTCAAGTATTTCTCGATGGCTTATACCAAGCTAGAATCTATATTTTTGAGGAGAACGGTATTCAATGTTTCGGAACATGGATTATGGTGGGGGTTGTTTCCGATGAACGTGACGTCAGCGGCACACTTTCAAATGAGATATTCTTTCAAAATGAAAAAATATAGTGGAACTCTTTGTTAATAGGACGTATCAGACTAGAATCTATCGATTTAAAAGAGTTTTGCAATTTATTTTTCATAAATGTAAAGGTCCGTTCTCTTTATACTATCTAATTTGTGTTAATAATTTTCTGTTTTGTTCTTACTTCATATTAACTGTAAAAATCTATTTTTCACACATAATTTCAAAAAGTGATTCAGATGGAAACAATAAACGATATATGTAAATATTTTATCTATGTTTCCTATATATTTTTTACATTTATTCATGATTTTATCTATAAGATAGTTTAACTAATAACAAACAAAAAAATTAAATTGAATAAATCAAAAATCTCACGCACAGGCTAATTGCATTAGTGTTATTATTATTATCATACTAGGGATTATACCAGAGTCACCGAATATATCGCTATTAGCATTGATAATATTATCACAAAAATTGATGAGAAGGATCGAAAATTTGGTGTGTACCATAGAAATATAATAAACTATATTTCTACGGTATGTACGAACCTTGCAATGCTGATTATAGAGGACAATACTTGATATTACAAGAAAAAGTAAGCAATACCAATCTGGTAACTAGAAGGATCGTAATTGACAACAATTTGCTGAAGTTCAGATCAACGATTGACAGAAGTAATTGGTCATGATTTTTTTTCTGAAATCGTTCAAGAATGCCCACTTTGTTGGAGCAACTTCAGGCCTCAAAATACGCTAATCTAGTATTTTACTCCGTTGCTATGCAACGAACTTTCTCGGACCATTTTCGGACCTAAACGGTACGGGAATAGTTATTTATGTACCAAGGACGAAAAACTGTCTATTATAGTCGAGCCTGCAAATTGATAGCCGAGGCGCAGCCGAGGATAGCAAGCAGGCGAGACAGTAGACAGTTTTTCGCCGAGGTGCGTATTACATTTTTTCGTCGACCTCTACATACCTTTATGAAAGTAAGTACTCGCATGTTTGCTGGCCTCAGCTACGTCCAACTCTTCGAACTGCAGACTCGATCAATTCTTGATTATTATGAACACTAATATTCACACCACGGTCTAAATTCACACGTAAAATCTAGCGGATTTCGTAAATAATTAATTTGACAACAGCAAATGACAGTTATTGTCACAGGCGCCTATGTATTAATTAAAACGTGGATTTACGAAAATGACTCAATCGCCGCTCTCGTACCGTGCCGTATCATAGTGACCACAGCGGACGAAAAGAGTTTGCGGTCGAAAAGTGTTTGCGGACGAAAAGTACTTGCCTTCAAAAATAGTCGATTTTTCGTCCGGAAATTAGTACGTAAAATGTCATTTTTTGCAGAGGTCGACGAAAAAGTACTTTTTCGGCAACCATCCGGGAAGTGTTCACTTCCCGGAAACTTTTTCTTTGGAAAAGTAGTACTTCCCGGCCTAGTCCGGGAAGTACGTACTTCCCGGACTAGGCCGGGAAGTGCTCGAATTTTAATACAAATATTAATATAAATAAGAATTAAAATATTTCTGTTGGTACCTATCTTCTGTTCGAATTTCAATATATAATACAAATAAGAACTGAAATGTTCGAAATATTCAAATTTTGAATCGTTTCATCCGGTTAACAGATGGGTGAAAGTCGACCTCTCTTAGTCTCTTAGACTAAATGCGTCTCATTGATTTGTTATTCTACATGATTGCCGATAAAATAGTGTACGCAACACGTCCGAAAACAGTTTTTTTGGACTCGTAGACTTCCAGGACTCGCTAACGCTCGTCCTAGAATTTGGTCTACTAGTCCAAAAGAACAGTATTTTCCGGAGTTGTTACGTAAATTACTATTTTCGTCAACCATCCGGGAAGTGTTCACTACCCGGACACTTTTTCTTTGGGAAAGTAGCACTTCTCGGCCTAGTCCAGGAAGTACGTACTTCCCGGACTAGGCCGGGAAGTGCTCGAATTTTAATACAAATATTAATATAAATAAGAATCAAAATGTTTCTGTTGGTACCTATCTTCTGTTGGAATTTCAGTATATAATACAAATAAGAACTGAAATGTTCGTCTCTTAGACTAAATGCGTCTCATTGATTTGTTATTCTACATGATTGCCGAAAAATAGTGTACGCAACACGTCCGAAAACAGTTTTTTTGGACTCGTAGACTTCCAGGACTCGCTGACGCTCGCTGACGAAACGATATTTTTGCCGGCTTGTTTACATTTTAGACAGTTATTGAATTCACGCAAACAATATGTAGAATTCCTTAGTTTTTGATAATGCTGATTGCGATTTCAGAAAAAATAGTATGTGTACCTCGTAGTAAAAGCACATTCCCAGACTTCAATGCTTGTTTACATCGTCGTCCGGGAATGTATTGCTTTTACTACTAGATACACAATATACTATTTATAGAATTCGTGATGTTAACAATATGGCTAACTGGATAGTTGATCTGTTCGAAAATGTAGTTGAGGACTTCTTTCCTTTGAAGACGAGTCTGTTCGGTAACCGTCCTCTAAAATGGTTAAGTCAAGAACTAAAAAACTAGAGAAATATTTTATCATCGGGATCCCCTAAAGTGATCTAGACCAAGCTATAGAGGTTTTTTCCCCACAAAATAAAAGACGCAAATGGTGTATACCAATTTTTATAAGATAGTTCGTTAATGAAAATCCGTTTTCGCCCCAGCAAAATCGCTTTGCGGAATTTTTTAAACAAGCAATAGTGAAAAAAATTACAACTTTTTTGGTTTTTTGAAAAAATATCACAAGGAATCGTTTCACAGTCTGGAACTTTTGTAGAGATTTATAAAACCTACGAAATGGATTTCATACGACCGGATCGGTGCATTTTCCACTGAGAAAATCCGGGAAAACCTCGAAAAAGAGACCACTTTTCAATTTATTTTTATAAATCTGAAGCTGGATATGTGCAGTGGGACTCCGTGTCATATAGAATTCTACAAATCGAAAAGTTTCTATGGGTTTGACTATCCGTGTCAATTTGAAATCGCAAAGAAGCGATTCATTATGTCGTTTTGTTTCTACCTCAGTAGACCTGTCGTATTCTATCAACGTATATGCTCATAAATAAGATTTATAATTGACAGATTCGGGCCTTTTGTGGAGATGGACGTGATGGTGTTTTAGTGTTTTCGTTATCAATACACAGCCATTCAACGTGAATAATAATCCTGCTGAATGAGATCAATGAGAATCGTACCTTTTAACTTGAATGTGCTTGCGGTAGCAGAAGAAGAACGATTGGAAAGGATTAGAAGTGAAAATTTGAAAAGAATGGTAATGAGAGGACACTTCAGACTGTTTTGCAATTTTTTACTGATATAGTGGATAAGGCAGATTATACGAAGAATACTCGATACCTTGCTTTCTGCTATTACTTCTTGAGAAAGAAAATTTATTTTACTAAAAGAATGCAAGACTCAGAAAATTGACATGTTTACTTGTAAATATACTTTTACAGACAAAATCATCAACAACATCAACTTTTATCATAACATACTATTCGTTTCTAATAAAACATAACGTGTGTTTCAAATATTATATTCATAACACAACAGCAATAAATTACATCAGAGGAGTTATTTCGAGTTAACAAGGATTTGGCACAATTCATACTCAATGGTATGATGGTGGATATCCAAAATGACAACATCGTAGCATTTTCCCCAGCAGTAAAATTTTTAACTGCTCTTCATTTTTATGCTACAGGGACATATCGGAGGGTTATTGGGCAGAGCTACAATATTTCAACCTCCCAACAAACTATCTCCAAAATATTACATGAGGTAACAGCTGCAATAATACATTGCAAATACATGTGCTATACTGCATAATATGTGTTGTGAAGCCAGACTCAATGAAGACATTCATGCTCCTCAGCACAACAATCCAGGAAATATACCATATGATGGAATCCATGGTCCACAATTGGTAGAAGGTGAACTTGCCAGAAGAAATATTATACAATTATATTTTCATTAAAATATTATGAATTCCAGTGCATTCCATTGATATATTAATGGTAGATCCTCTGCCTAATTGACGTTCATATGTATATGATCAATATTTGTTGTGGAAACTATATTACTATATTAAAATTGGTATGAAGTACAAGATTACCAATATACAAGAGGGTATAAAATGTATTCAGTCAAACTCACAAAGTCAATCATGTCGTACAGGCAAGATCATTTTCTGATTATGAAACATAATAACTATATATTCAAAAAATACCATTTCATATTACAAACTTTTAAAAACATCACTAGATCTGTCCCAAAGATTTTTTTCATACCAATAATCTAGGAAAGGAAACATCATCTGTAGTTGGACGACCTTTAAAAAAATCAAACTTGAATGTGTCATTAATGCACCAAAAAAACACACTAAGAATGAATAATTAATATATTAATAATTTTTTACACTGAATTCATTACTCTTATAGATATGAACATTCTATTTTCTCTGCAACTAGAATGAGTTCATTCAAAACCAACTGCTTATTCAGTCCTTTCGGCAAATAGGATATGTAAAATCGAACATTCTTATAAAACTAAAGATTAATGGTCTTCACAATATTTTTCCAGTAACGACGCTACTGTCTTCACACTTTCAGCAATATTATAAATATCAATAGCAATGTGTTTGAATGTTTCTAGGGCTTCAGCGTTTATACTCAATAACTCATTTGATATTCTGGGAACATGGTTAGGCCTGAGCCTTTTTGGATTATGTACTTTCTCTTCATGACTTTTCCTTTTTCTCTTATTTTCTATGAAAGTTTTGGCACTATTGGCAGAGATATGAGAGTGATCCAATTGCACATTTGTTGTGGAAGGCTCTGGGACTTCGGATTCTACAACAGTGGAATGCCCCGTTATTTTGGGATCTGCAACATTCTCCATAGTTTGATGGCATTCTATTCTTCCAACATGAACCTGCAATATATTTATACTTTCATGGATATTGAATACTTGCTGATGGCTATGACTTACCCTTCCAAAACCCATTTCTCTCACTTGATCTCCATCAAAAGATTTGGCTCCCATGATACCTATCAATCTGTGTTCCTGATGGGAGAGTTGCTGTTCCAAGTTTGGACCTCCTCCTGTTTTATTTATCTCCTGTTTAAACTTTGCTGCCTTCGATTTTGTCTTTGATTTCCAATCTACCAATGTCTGCAAGATAATCATTATTCAACCACTGGTAGTATATTCCTAGTACTACTGGGTATGAAATTCGAATCACGAATCTAACTCACTTTTTTCTACTTCTTTCTACAGTTTTTTTCACCAAAACCCATACTGTTGAGCTTAGTAGCCAAGCTCTGCCACAAAGCATTCAGTCTGTTCTTGTCCTGAACCCCACTGAACCTATTAGTGATGAGCTCAGGATTTTTTTCGGCATAGTCCAACAAGTACTGCCAGTGTTCAGTTCGAACTTTCATTGCTAAAAAACATGGGATTTGATATAAATACAACATAGGTACCAAGGAAAAATGTTTGGCTCACTTTTTTCGTCTATTCCAGTATTTCGTACAGAGCGCAGAAATGAAAATGAAAACCAACTTCCAGGTAGAATCCAAATCTACCTATCATTTCCCATTCATCAGATATCATGATATCAATCAATTCCAATTGTCAATGTGATGTCACCATTGCATATTTTGGTCAATTTATGCAGAATGAATAGTAGACATCCGAAACGACCCGAAGCTTTTTCTATGTGTACACAGAGTACGAAACTCCAAAGAAATAGTAAGCGAAACTCGCTTTCTACTGTAGAATTCGACTTGTAGAATTCTATATGACACGGAGTCCCATGTCGGGGCGTGGCGCAGTGGTTAGAGCGTCCGTCTGAGTCGAAAGGTCCGGAGTTTGAGCCCCAGTTACGGCTAGGATTTTTTAATTTAATTTGACAGATTAAATTATTTAAATCTCGTGGCTGGACTGGGGTGAGTCCTGCACGATTCACTGTTGCGTTCCAATTAACAGTGCTGCTCCTAAAGTGGCGTATGGAGTTAGTAACAAGGCCTATCGAGTACACGTGGCTTATGACCATAGCAGTCGATGCCAAAAACACCAAAGAAAAAAAAAGACACTGAGCGAGTTTTGTAGTGAAACTCCACTCTGTGTTTATTTGCTTACTTTACTGTAAAAATGATACGCAAAACGAAAACGTATATTTTGACAACAACTTTCAAAATTACAGTAAAAAAAATCTGTTATTTCAAAAACCTTAGTAACTGAAATTCATGCATATAAAATAAAGTAAACTATAGAGTGTGATTTCTGGAACTCAACAAATCCGTGGAACATTCTCCCCCCAGTGAAGAACTGCATTCTTCATCTTCTATTACTGCTTCCACTTCTAATTTGCATAGCTTTGACACGGGTTTCTTATATGAGTTCTTCGTTGTCTTCACGTCTGCTACGCGTACACGCCCATCTGGACCAGGGTAGACTGATACTACTTTTCCCATCAGCCAGTGATTTCGTGGTGAGTTTTCGTCGACAATGATCACAATATCGTCAGGTTTAATTGGTTCATTATTATCATTCCACTTTTTTCGTCTATTCAGTGTAGGTAAGTACTCCTTTACCCAGCGTCTCCAAAATGCATTGGCTAACATTTGAGATTTTCTCCATTCTTTTTTCATGTAGAGTCCGGATTCAAAATCTCCTGGTGGTCCCTCTGTGTGTCCGTATCCTAGGAGAAAATGATTGGGGGTAAGTGCTTCAGGGTCTCTCGGATCGATAGAAACATGTGTTAGAGGTCTTGCATTTACGATACATTCAGCTTCAGCAAAAAATGTCGCCAGTGTTTCTTCTTTCAGGGACTGCCCATAGACCACTGTTCCCAGAGACTTCTTAATGGAACCAATCAACCTTTCCCAGGCCCCTCCCATGTGTGGACTTCCTGGTGGAATGAAGTGAAAATCTATACCTCTACTGGTTGCGAAATCGGATATTTTTGTTTGCTCTAGTTCTTTCAAAGCTAGTCGAAGTTCATTAGCTGCTCCTCTCAGGTTTGTGCCATTATCGCAGAGTATTTTTTCGGGATGCCCTCGCCTGGAGATGAATCTTCTTATAGCTAAAATAGCCGAGTCAGTATTCATAGAGGAGATAATTTCCAAGTGAACTGCTCTCACTGCCAAACAAGTGAATAAGGTGCCCCATCTCTTCTCCTTCCTTCTTCTGATTGTCACGAAGTATGGTCCGAAACAATCCATTCCTACATTGATGAATGCTCGTATACATGGCGTTATACGTACTAACGGAAGTTGACCCATAATTGGAGGTTTGGGTTGGGAATTACCATTTTTACATTTTTGGCAGTTTTTTCTAGAGGATTTCACCGCAGCACGTCCATCAATTATCCAAAATTTTTGTCTGATTTCATTCAAAATTGTCTCAGTTCCAATATGTCCGTATTTTTCGTGATAAAACTTTATCAGCAATTTTGTGTAAGGGTGTTTAGGGCATAAAATAATGGGTTTTCTTGTTTGAAATGCTAAACACGTAGCTAAATTTAATCTTCCACCCAGTATCATCACTCCGTTTTCATCTAACTACGGGCATAATCCTTTTAACCTACTGTTTTTCTTCAAACTTCCTGTTTTTCTTATATTTTCCATGTCGTCTCTGAAACTATCTGTCTGTGATTGTTTAATCCATTGTTTCTCAGCTTTCTCCAATTCTGTGATACTCAAAGTTTGTCTTATCGGATGTGCAACTTTATTCTTTAGATTTTTCAAGTTTTCAATTGATCGAAATTCCCAAGCAGTTGCCCGTATCAGCCGTAACCAATTGGAGAATCTCTTTATATCTGGTAAACTTGACTCGTATTCTGAAGTGCAAGTTCCTGTGAATTCCTTTCTCAGTTCATTCAATTCTTCGACAATTTGCTCCCGTTCTGGACAATTCTTCAGTTCCTCTGGCCACAAGTCTATGGGATTTTTCAAAAAATCTGGACCATTTAACCAAACTGCCCAGATATTAGTGAATTTTCCTTTGCAGTGTTGTCGAGTAGCTGCATCTGCCACATTCAAATGAGATGGAATCCAATGCCAATCAACAATATTGGTTTTCTCCTGAATTTCCCCAATTCGATGTGCTACGAATGGTTTATATTTTCTGCTATCATTTTTTATCCACCCTAAAACACATTTTGAATCTGACCAAAAACTCAACTTCCCAATTTTAATATCTAGTTCATTTAAGAGTATTTCCGAGACTCTTATAGCCATCACAGCTGCCTGAAGTTCCAATTTGGGTATAGATAAGAGCTTCAGTGGTGCGACCCTCGTCTTTGCCATCACAAATGATGTCTCGATCTTTCCATGATCCAATATTCTTAAATATGCAACTGCTGAGAACGCTTTTTCACTGGAGTCACAAAAAATGTGCAATTCTGTCAACTCAGAAGTTGGTATAAGGTAAGAATAACACCGTGAAACTTCTATTTTTGATACATCCCGCAACTCCATGAGCCAATCTTCCCATATCTTTTTCAAGTTAGCTGGAATAGGATCGTCCCAACTGACACCTGCTCGCCATATGTCTTGTAGAAGAATTTTTGCCCCAATTGTATGAAAAGCCAAAAATCCCAAAGGATCGAAAATACTCATCACAGTTTTGAGAATACCCCTTTTCGTGATTTTGATTTTATGTGGTATATTTTCGAGTGACAATTGGAAACGGATTTTATCATTTTCAGGATTCCACCATACTCCCAAGATTCTTTGTATTGCTTGCTCATTTTCAGGAATATTCTTATGTTCATGTAATTCTCCCTTGAATTTTGATCTCACTAGTGGAGAATTGGTTATCCAGTTGACTAGATCAAATCTCGCTAAAGACATAATTCGTTTTACCTCTGTTGCTTTGGCTAAAGCTTGTTCTTCAGTGTCCGTGGAATCCAAGTAATCATCAGCATATATTTTCTTCATTATAGCCGTCAAAATTTCAGGTGATTCACTCATTTCCTCCGCATTTACATTTTTTACATATTGCGCACATGCTGGAGAACATGTGGCACCGAAGATCATCACCTGCATCTCATATACTTCCGGTTCCATCGTAACGTTTAAGTTTCTCCATAGCAATCTTTGGGCACATCGATCTTCTTTTCTGATTTGGACCATATGAAACATTTCTCTCACGTCTCCTGCAAATCCAAATTTTCTCTGTCGAAACCTGATCAGAACAGCAACAAGTGGTGCGAGCAAATCCGGTCCTGGCAATAGAAAGTCATTTAAACTAGATCCATGGGATTTAGCTGTTGCATCAAAAACCATCCTCATTTTACCGGGTTTGTTCTGATTCACAGTAGAAAAATGAGGTAGATACCATGTGAGAGGAGGTTCGACTGCTGCTTCTTCAATTGTCAATTTTTTCAAATATCCTTTCCTCACGTAGCTGTCGATCTTTTCACAGTAGATTTTTCCAAATTCCTCGTTCCTTTCACATTTTCTTTCCAGGCATTTCAATCTTTGCAACGCTGTTGTTTTGCTTTCAGGTAATTTCAGATTCTCATCTTTCCAAATGAGGCCTATTTCGAAACGATCTCCTACTCTTCGAGCCGTTGCTTTCATTGTTTCAACTGCTTTCTTCTCTTCTATTGTAAGAGCATTCTTGGGAGGCAAAATACCGAATGAATCTAGTGAGAAAGACTGTTTGACTAAATCATGTAATAACTCATCTTTCTTATTGCAAAAGTGAATGGAATCTATCATTTCAATTCCACATTGAATATTTGGGCCATGTAGAGACCAACCCAACCTACATTTTGTTGCAACAGGAGAAAATCTTTCATTCTTGTAATCACTTCGGATTTGTCTAGGAATAATGAGATTTATATTATCCTGACCTATCAGTAACATCGGTTTTTCATTCTGAAAATTAGTGATTGGAAGATTTTTCAAATGATAATAACCATCCCACATTTCTTTTGTTACGGATTGCACTGGCAATGAAAGATTTTCTACAGTATATGCATTTTTCAAATTATATAGCTTTGAATCTCTTACTCCTGATATTTGAAGATCTAGACATTGTGAATTTTCGAATTTTGTTGAAATATCTCCAGTCCATTTGATACAGAGCGATTCTTTGATACCTTTGAGTCCCAACTTTCTGACGATTTCCTCTTCTATCAAACTCACGGTGGACCCTTCATCACAGAGTGCTAGGGTACGAATCTCTCCATGTGGACCATATAATTTCACTGGAATCATCCTCAGCAGTACATTCCGTTTCGTCCGTTCAACTGTCAAAACTGCTTCTTTTTCGGATTGCCTAGAAACGTCATTCACATTATTTACAATATTTACATTTTCGGATTCACTTTCACGAGATCTCCTATCTCCAGCCAAATTTTCATTATGCAGAAGTTTATGGTGCTTATATTTACATCCACCAATACCACATTCTTTTCTGTACAACAACTGTAGACAACAAAAACAGAGTTTTTTACCTTTTATTATATCCCACCTTGTATTTACATCATCCAATTTCAGTTTTGGACAGTTTGAAGTACGATGCTCTCCATTTTCACAGTACCTACAGCTCTTAAATTCCTCTGTATTGGTGCTTAGGACTGCTCCTGACCATTTCTGTTTCTGTTGGAAAAATGGTTTCTTCACGTCCTTCAATGAATCTTCATATTTCCTTCTTTCTTTCGGAGTATAAACACAGCATGCAGCATTTGCCATGTCTGTCAGCCAAGTGGAAAATAGTTCAATATTCGCCTCTCTTTGTCCACTGAAAAAATATTCACCCCATTTGAGCTTTAGTATGTCGGGAAGTTTATTTGACAAATCTTTTAGTAGTTGAGGATTATTCATATGTCCTATTGACTTAAGACTTTTCATAGTTTCAACCAAATTTTTTACTTCATTTGAGAAAATGATTAATTTTTCAATACTTATCTCTTTCATATATGGAATGCAAGTAATTTTGGATATAAGAACTTCAATAATAACATCTGGCCTACCGAACCTCATTCTCAATGTTTCCATCACCATTGGTACATTATCTGAAGTGAGCAACATACCCGCTACGGCCGATTTTGCTTCCCCCCTCAAGCATTTTCTGAGTTTTATCATTATTTCTTCCTGACCGAAGGAGCACATTTTACAAACTCGTTCATATTGTTCATAAAATAACGGCCATTCTTCAGGATTCCCACAAAAAATTGGAAAATCCTTGTCTATAATTTGGCGTGCCAAAAGTTTATCGTGAAAATTATTGTTAGAACTATTGCTGTTTTGTTTCAGAAGATTGTTAATTGTCTGACATAACAACTGTACATCATTTGATTCAGAGTTACCTACATTGACCTGACTGATATTGATCTCATTACATTTATTCTCACCTGGTTGGACGAAATTATCAGATGGCTCACCTGAACGATCTTCATTTTCTGTACGTTTACCTTGCAACCCTGGTATCTGTGCCTTGGTAATGACTGGTTGGATATTTGACTCATTCCAAATACTTCTGTTCTCTTCTGAGTTGTTCACCCACTCTTGAACCCTGGACCTGGACGTGCACTGCTGGACGTCTTCTAATCCCAGTTTTTGGCTCCGTCTCTCTTCTTCTGCATCCCGAATTGCGGCTTCTTGAATATCATGTTCGAGTTTCAGAAGTCGAAGTTGATTCTCTAATTTTGCTTTTTCTATTTCGATTTCTTGTCGCTTTTTTTCCGTTTCATAATTCAGTTTCTTTTGAAGAACTCTGGCACTAGTGTGGGATTGTGAACTCACAGTAGACTTGGAAAGTTTCGATTTTTCCGAGGCTTCCTTCCTTTCAGTGGTGATTTGGCTTCCATTTTTCCGGGGATTTTCCATTTCACCAATTCCTCTTCCGTATCTTTCTGGCCAATCAAAGTCTGCTGACAAGCTTTTGTTTACTCCTGCTCCCTTTCTTCTACTTCGTGCTGAATTTGCCATATCTTGGTTCATAACTTACTTGAAGGACCAAACAATGAGCGAGTTTTGTAGTGAAACTCCACTCTGTGTTTATTTGCTTATTTTACTGTAAAAATGATACGCAAAACGAAAACGTATATTTTGACAACAACTTTCAAAATTACAGTAAAAAAAATCTGTTATTTCAAAAACCTTAGTAACTGAAATTCATGCACATAAAATAAAGTAAACTGTAGAGTGTGATTTCTGGAACTCAACAAATCCGTGGAACAGACACGGAGTCCCACTAGTGGTTCAACTGTGCGCAAGATGTTTTCTGTCCGATCAGTAGTTTTTGCACAATCGCGTTATAAACAATTTAAGGGCACATCTTGAAATATGCGCAGATTTGAAGGAAATCGTCGTATTCAAATTCTGTAAACGGCCTCTGAAAGTACAGATCAATATCTACAATTTGTATATTTTGGATTTTCACCTGAGAGGTGGGAAATGTATTGAAAATTCAAAGTGCGTCCAAAGTCACCCGAAGTCGCACTGAAGTTACCTCGAGTTAAGTTTGGGCAACTTCGGGTGCACTTTGAAGCATTCAGAGTAACTTCCAGTGACATTTTCAACACATTTCCCACCTCTCTGGTGTAAATCCAAAATATACAATAAGATGATTTTCCTTAAATCGGCGCATTTAGAAAGATTTGCCATTAAATTGTTTATAACGCGAATGTGCAAAAACTACACATCGGACAGAAACCATCTTGCGCACAGTTAAATCACATGTTATTATCTATCTCGCAATATTGTTAATCCAGCTTCAGATTTATAAGAATTATAAATTTTTGAAATAAGGTCTCTTTTTCGAGGTTTTGCCCGATTTTTTCAGTGAAATGGTAGTATAAAAAAAATCTATTTTGTAGGATTTATAATTCTCTACAAAAGTTCTATTGACTGTAAAACGATTCTTCCAATACTTTTTGAGACATTCGCTAACAGTACATCTAACTTTTTTCCCTCATCCAATATAACATTTCACGAAATTTTATTTCTATGCTACTGTAGACTGTGAGACGTGTTGACCAGGGTATTTATTATCAAACATTTCACAAACATCCTTTCGAGTTCTTGTTCATATTCCATAAGAAATGAATTGGTGGCACGTTCAATTTCAGTTTAATGGCACCCTTGCTTTTTATGTCATTTAGTTCAGTTTTCATGTTAATAATGCTGTCTTCCTTCCTGTATAAAAAATCATTCACAAGATTGCACTTCATGTTGGGAAAGAAAAAGTGTTGGGCTTTAAATGGTGAAGGTTGGAAATGTTGTGTGTATGGATGTTCATCAGAGATTTTATATAGAATTCCCAAGAACGAAGAGTCTGGAAAAAATTGGCTTAGGAAACTTGGAATACCAGTTTAAAGAACTGGAAATTGTCGTGTTTGCAGTATATCATTTTCTTGTTCTTTCAGTTTGCTCTAGCTAATAAGTATAGTTTGTAAAAAGTGTTGGATTTCATAAAAAATTAGAAATAAAATAAAGTAGTTTATTATCACGTTATTTATTTAATGATAAAATTAACAAAATTTTTGTATAAGTTACTGAAGAACGATGAAACCAGATACCTACTATTTTTGAAGGGATTTTTCGAAAGGATTGAAACTGACCTTTCAGCATATCTTCAGTTAAAATATTTACTTCTTTATGGTGTTTGATCAAGTCTCTTCCACTGTAGATATTTCTTTCTGTGTATTCGTTTTCTTCTTGGTGAATCTGGTTTGGTAAAATTAATTTTTTCTAAGGGAATGCTGAGTGAAATAGACATTTGATCATGTACCCCATGCTCTAGCTTTCAATGTACAGGCTATATCTTCTGGTTCGAAAGACTTTTTTATGAAGTCTAGGAAAAAACACAATATCGAAAAAATGTGCTCACACCATCAATACTGACTCTTAGCCACCGTTCCATCGCCATTGTTGCAGAAACTTTTCTTTTTCATTACTGCTTCAATTTTTCCTTTCGCGATAATTTTTCTTTCATCTTCACTATAGTGTAGAAATATATTTGAGACTATCCAGCCTTGAAAATCCTATATCCCAAGCGATGATGCTTCACATTCCCTATTTCAGCATTTTTATAAATGACGATATGTTCCTCACCGAAAGTTTTTGAGAATGGTTCCGAGTCCATGCATGGCCCTTTGGGTGAGCTGTTGAACATTTTTCAGTTTAATTAATGGAAATGTAATATATTAACAGCTCATACCTGTTTTCCATCTTTTTAATCGAAGGAGAGAATATTTGTTTAATGGAGCTGTCACACAGTCTTTCAAATTTCGTTGTGTTTTCAAAATTACCACAACTATAGTCGCGTTCGGTTTTTACGTCGGACTGCTGGTCAGATTAGTCTGGATCGTTCGTTTATTGTAAGCGATTGTAGGGGAGGTAAATCTTGATCGTTCGGTTATTCAAATTCGATCAGTCTTGATTGATCTGTTTGCTCGGATAATTTTGGCAGACGAGTAAGATTAATTTGAAAGTGTGGGGTTATGTTCATCTGTTCATCATCATTAAAATTAATGATTTGATTTTCCCAAACAGAAACCAGCAATATTTTTTGTTTATTCGTTATTGCAATATTCAAAACGTTCAAATTTCAAACTTGAAGATTCTTTACGAAAAAAACGATGCAAATTTGGATGTGGTTATTGGTGAATAGCATGTCCAAGTCAAGCCAACGTCCGTTTCGTTCGTTTATTACCGATTGATCCGATTAATTTGTGGCTACGTGGCTAAAATCTGCTCCACTCTGGGATCATAATACCGAACTCGATTACGATTTTATGGGGCGCCATCTAATATCCAGAGATTGATTTGAAATCACACAGGAATGCCAACGTGAGTACATCAAATGTGCCACCAAAATGATTCTTATCCGATTTGGTCCATTACCGCATGCAATCATAATTAAAATCTCTATTCTTTGAGTTTCGGATAAATGGGCCATAGTTGAATCAAATACACACACAATAGTATATTGTGTATCTAGTAGTAAAAGCAATACATTCCCGGACGACAATGTAAATTGTTGGCCGAGGCGAAGCCGAGGCCAACAAGCATTGAAGTCTGGGAATGTGCTTTTACTACGAGGTACACATACTATTTTTTATGAAATCGCAATCAGCATTATCAAAAACTAAGGAATTCTACATATTGTTTGCGTGAATTCAATAACTGTCTAAAATGTAAACAAGCCGGCAAAAATTTTCCCGTATCGTTTTCGATACGGGAATAGTAATTTACGTAACAAGTCCAGAAAATACTGTTTTTTTGGACGAGTAGACCAAATTCTAGGACGAGCGTTACCGAGTCCTGGAAGTCTACGAGTCCAGAAAACTGTTTTTGGACGTGTTGCGTACACTATTTTTTCGGCAATCATGTAGAATAACAAATCAATGAAACGCATTTAGTCTAAGAGACGAAGAGAGGTCGACCTTCACCCATCTGTTAACCGGATGACACATACTTTTTTTTCAGTTACATAAATAGACGAAAACGCCTAAAATGGTTTGCCTATGAAAAGGTGGTCGTGACTATATACAGTGACTTTCAAAAATTTGCACGATATGGAAACTTTTTTTTATCGATTTGTCAGAAAATTTTATTCTTGATAAAAATTGATGCATTACGAAATACTTATATTCATGTTATCAAACTTCTAAATTTCCCAACGGTGTACAGGGGGGAACAAAAAATAGAATTATGATCAAGAGTAAACTACCCTGGCTGTGATTCCAAATTTGAATATTTCGAACATTTTAGTTCTTATTTGTATTATATATTGAAATTCGAACAGAAGATAGGTACCAACAGAAACATTCTAATTCTTATTTATATTAAATTTCGAGGACTTCCCGGCCTAGTCCGGGAAGTACGTACTTCCCGGACTAGGCCGGGAAGTGCTACTTTCCCAGAGAAAAAGTGTCCGGGAAGTGAACACTTCCCGGATGGTTGCCGAAAGAGTACTTTTTCTGAAATCGTTCAAGAATGCCCACTTTCTCGTAGCAACTTCAGGCCTCAAAATACGCTAATCTAGTATTTTAGTCCGTTGCTAAGCAACGAACTTTCCCAGACCGTTTTCGGACCTAGACGGTACTTTTTCTGAAATTGTTCAAGAATGCCCACTTTCTCGGAGCAACTGCAGGCCTCAAAATACGCTAATCCAGTATTTTAGTCCGTTGCTAAGCTACGAACTTTCCCGGACCGTATAATACTTTTCCGTATCGAAAACGATACGGGAATAGTTATTTGTATGCTAAGGCCACGAAATACCTTTTTAACGTACCGAAAGAACAGTTATCGCCGAGGCCGCTTGCGGCCGAGTCAAGATAATCTTGAGGTCGTTAAAAAGTTTCGCGGCCATGGCATACACACTATTTTTTGTGCAATCGTTAAAATTTTTAAAATAGATAGTTGTAAATAAATATATTATTGCTCTAAAATCAACAGCAGTTCAATTTATTTAACAATATCACCGTGTGCTATGGAAATGATATGTTTCAATATATACAAAATATTTTGACAGCTCTTGTCAAAACGCAAAATGTCTGATACTGATAGCGATATTTCAGTACCTTCCACTCCTCCTGAACTCAAAAGCGTGGTAAATTCGGCGCTTTCCGTTTTAATACCCGAAAAATCTAAACGGCAGTAAGAAAAATGTTACGGCGAGTTTAAAGATTGGTGTGACAAACAGAATGTTAAGACGATGTCTGAAAACATTTTTGAAAGTGACGTTTGGTTTCGCGGCCGTTGCTATGGGTAACGGCCGCGAAATTAAATTTCGCGGACTGTGCTGAGAACGCAAAATACTGACTTCAATTTACATTGTCGTCCGGGAATGTATTGCTTTTACTACTAGATACACAACTTTCTCGGACTGTTTTCGGACCTAAACGGTACGGGAATAGTATCCCGTACCGTTTAGGTCCGAAAACAGTCCGAGAAAGTTCGTTGCTTAGCAACGGACTAAAATACTAGATTAGCGTATTTTGAGGCCTGAAGTTGCTCCGAGAAAGTGGGCATTCTTGAACGATTTCAGAAAAATATTTTTCAATGCACTGTCGTGTGTCAGCAACTTATAAATATCAAAATAACAGAAGTCTACTAGATTGACATTACATTATTTATGTGGGTTTTGTAATTTTTTGGTATCTTCAACGACTTTTTCCTGGTGTTTAGAAAAACAGATAAGAAAATACCCGAATACTTCTTATTGGATTATTTAAAAACTAAAATATATTTCAATAGATCAGATAATATAGTAGATTTAAAAGTTAGTATAACGGAAGAAATTGACAAATTAACCCCTGAGGTCCTTCAAAATGTTGTACGAGAATTCCAAGATCGCCTTGCTTATTTCCAAGAAGTGAATGATGGTCATTTTGAACATTTCATTCAGTTGTAAAATGAATTGAAAAATACTTCCTAAAAGAAGTATCAAAATTTTACATTTTCAAAATGAATTTTCTCAGCTATGATAGCCCCCCCCCCTTCTCATTTGAAATTTTTCAGGGGGTGCTCATAATTCAGAGGGGGTGCAAGAAGGGGTTATATTTTCATACAGTAATTTGTCAAATTGAGAATAGAAATCGACATGTTTCAGATGTTTTGAAATAAATATATAATAACGCTGAAAATTCATTTATTCCACACCTATGGACCGCACTGTATATTAACGACATGTTTGACTTTTTTAGATTTGAGCTATTTTGAACTAAATGCTATTTTTTGATATGGTATTGTTTGCTATCGTCCCCTATGAATAAAATAAAGTGAAATAAATACTCGTTACGACAAATCAATACAAACCCATTGTGGTTTTGCAAATTTGTTGTGTAGATTCACTATCTAATACATTAATAACTTGTTATATCGAGAAATTGTAAGGTATTCGTGAAAGTATCTAAGAAATCATTAAAATTTTGAATATCTACTCGTCTATTTTCTCTAAACACCATACATAGATAATAATGTAGATATCTATGCATTACGGTATGTAGGTGATAATTTATAACTTTTTTATTGTTCTTCATATAAGGTATTTTTGTTCGAAGAGGAAGTTGAATACTTATAGTTCATTCAAAAAATTTAGATTCTCGCCTACTCTGTGACTACGACAGTCTGAAATGTGTTAATTATTAAAGGTTTTGGACGTTTCACATTCATATGTAGGAGTGTAAACATGACATATTTTATTTTATATAAGAAAAGAAGAATGAAACCTACGCTCCTTCGAGAGTATGTCCAACAACTGAATAATAGGATAATTTTCTGGGTATTTAGAAACAGAATATGACCTATATTATTGTGAAATATACTATGCTCAAGTTTATTCGATAGTGAGTCAAAACATCAATATATTAGCCAATCTTCGGAGTGATCTCGCATAATGAGCCTTTTGATCGCAACTTAATAACTACGCCGCAGGCCATAAACGCCTACTTTACGCCCTTGATACATAAATAACAATTATTTCTGACCGGGATATTATAAGCTTATAACGTCATGGGTACGTTATCAATAAAGAGGATTATAACTCCCTTGGGATATTAAAGATTCTTTAATCCCCTCTACTTTTTTCAGGGAATAATGAAACAAGCAGTGCAAGAATATATGTATTTTAACGTAGAAACAGCGATTGATAACAAAGGTCTGTTTATAAACAAGTAATATAGCAACAACCTGGCAACGACCAAAACTACTATAATCGACGATACCTGATTGAAATATACCGAAAAAGTAATCGATTGAAACATTAATTCATTACCTCAAGCAATTAAAGCCCTTATAATTCCCTTGATACATAACCTATTTTGCCTCATTCTGTAAAAGGCCCTGGCTCAGTAAATAAAAAAATATTTACCCTTTCGTCAATACATGTATACTAACTTTTGTCGTTCTACGAAGGATTGGAAATACGAAGGCCACTATTATTTAAAATTATATTTTTGCTTATTCGGAGAATTAGCTTATTTCGAGATGCTTAAGTAAGAATTCTGACTATGAATCTCAGAATTAGCTAATTCCAAAATGTCAATGTCAATAGTCCGACTTAGGGCCAGTTTTTCATGTTCGAGTTAACCTCCAGACTAATAGTTTAGATGATGGATGACATTCTTCAAATGATGTTGAGAGGATCACATTCCAACCATTAGTTAATTAATCTGGAGGTTAACTGGAACTTGAAAAACCGGCCCTTAGTATCTCAGAAAATTAGTCAATTCCGAGAGGTCAAGTCAAGTCAGAATTACGACTTAGGGCTGGTATTATAAAACTATTTTGACTGATAAGTAGAAGTCAACTTGTAGAATGACGTCACATCTTGCAATTAACTTCAAAATGTAGGAGTTAACTTTATCGGGAGGAAGGGTTATCATTTAAAGTTAACTTTGTAGAAAATGGTCGTTTTCAACAGTTCTTCTGTTGATAATTTGGCATATAATATCAATTTTATTGTTTTTTTCACGATAAAAAAGATAAAAAAAGGAACAAGGTGTCCTGCCTTACCAGGACGGTGCTCATTGCCATAATCCTACACAATAGGAATAATTACATCGAAAATCCATCAGAAAACAACTACTTTCCTGGATTATACCACGACGATCGTTGAATTGCATCCAATGAATTTCCGTGCAGAGTTCCTAATAGGCTATCTCTGCAAATGCAAGTTGCATGGAAATGTTAATTGAAACATTTGGACCACCTATAGATTGATTTCGGAGTGTTGCTCCTAACCAGCATAAGGTTTATTTGATAAAGAAGATGCTGTGAATATTGTTGAAAGCTCTCGGCGACAAGATGAGATATTTGGAAATCGTTTAGATCAATAATTCACCTTGTGGAAAGAGACAAAATTTAAAAACCAAATTCGATTATCAAGAAAGTCTGTATCCATTTACAAAGACCATCAACGAAAAGATCAGCATTTCCAGTGCCAATTTTGATAACTGTAGTATGATAGGTACTTATATTTTTAGAAATCATCGTCTATCGCTGTCAATTACGCTCAGATTTCATGCAACAGGTTTATTCTTGGTAATTGCTGGAGTTTTCGGGGGTATTCGCAAGTCTACTGGTACTGCTAGCAGTATTATTAGAGAAGTGACATAGGAAATTACGAAAAATCTAGGTTACCTTTCTGCCTTCTTTTTTTACTTCTATAAAACTGACATTTTAAAGCTGAACTTGACTGTTAAAATTTAAATTAAATTCAAAACATGTTTATAATACCGGCTCTTAGTATTTCTTTTACAGTTATAAAAAATTCAAATGGTTCTTGTTTGAATGTTGTTATTCACAATGCATGCCTAAATATGTTTTTATTTCCGAATCAATATTTTAAGAATGTTACTGCCTGAACTGGAACACTATTTCCTATATTTAAATAAAAAATATGTAATTTTTGCAATTTACCTCTCCTTTGGTTCTTCTCTGCTTCTTTTCCTTTATGCGTCTTATCTATACTGGTGACATCTGTAAGAAAATAAGTTATTTGTTATTTATCTTGTTCAATTGATGATTTTTTATTTTGTGAAATATCATGATGAATCAAAGAATAAAGAAGTCTTGTCTGAATTCCACTTTCATTTATTACGACCGGTTTCTGCTTTCATGCCATTTTCAAGTCACCTTGAACAATAATCCAAGACTAAGTGGAAATTAGTCCAAAGTTGTAGTTTGCGAATAAATATCACGAAATCCTCTCCACAACTTTATTTCATAAACAAGTATCAAAATAGGGGGAAGTACATGTTTCGGATTCAGCAAGAATTCATCTTCAGTCGTATACAAGGTCTAAAAGAAATATTAATTAACCTTCTATATTGAGCAAACGCTACCTTGGTAAAACGGGAATCCGTTTTGAGCCCACAGCTTTTGTTTGAGAATTTTTCATTTTTTTGCATTATTCAATGGTTTTGTGAAACTTCCGGAACTTCAGTGATTTTTTGTTATGACAATGTCTAAGAAAAAAAAATTAAATGACTTGATGAATTTGAAAAATTGAGAGGTTCCGGAATTCTCATGGGACCACCGAGCCCATACAAAAACTATCTTTTCCATGAAATCAATGGTTTTTGCAAGAAACGGATTCTACGATCGGGAAATTTATATCTGATTGGCGCTGTAATCGGGAACGGACAGGTGCTGTGTTGCCAATAATCATCGAGTTCATTATCTTCACCCTCGTTCCTGATCAGTATGAATAAACCTTAGCTGAAAGGGATGAAGAAGAAATTTGACTTTTCATTAATGGTGGCTCTTAAGAGGCCATGAGCGCGATCATATTTGGGGCGGTTTTTTTAGTAAAAGAGTCGATAACTCAAAAACGGTTTGTCGTATCGATTTCAAACAAGGACAAGCTTCTAGAGGACGTTCGATTCTATGTACATATGTCTGCGACAGCACCTCACGATGCTTTCCACAGATAATCGAGGTAGCTGCAATGGGATTTCACTTCCATTAAAATTTGAAGCAATCTTTATCCAATCGAAATAAATTTGGTATCAAAAGAAAAGTAAAACGTTGATCTATGTACGTGCTGTAATATTTTTATGAAATTATTTGTTCACCTCCCCAAAAAATTGCTTCAAAATAACTGCATTTTTGAAAAAGTGGATTGAAATTTCAAATTCCATTACAGCAAGTACCTAGAATCGAACGTCCTCTAGAATCCTGTCATTTTTTGAAATAGATACAAAAAACCTTTTTTGAGTTATCAATTGACTCTTCTACCCTAAAAAGCGTCCCAAATATTATAGCGCTTATGGCCTCTTAATATACCATGTATCAAAATTTACTTACATGCAGAGGAAAAACCGTCCTTTTTTATGTAAAAGTAAAAATTGAGGAAAACTCAAAATCGAATGTCCAATGTCCAATGACGAATTAAGGTTAGAAATGTGGTGTCGAAATTAGGTTAGGTTAGGTTAGTTAGGTAGTAATAGGTGAATAGCTGATGTAGGCCCAGTCACATTTAAGCCTAACCTAATTACTAATTAAAATATTTTCATTGAATTGATCACCTACGAAAAAACTCTGAAATTAGTCGAAATGACAGTTTTAGAGTAATAATCAATCGACATTTTTACTGAATATCCTTGTACACACATCGCCAAACTTCTTGGACCCCCTCGTAAAGTTTACAACGAAATGTTTATCATGGCTGGTTTTTTGTACATTCAATTGTTATTTCTTTCACCGTTGCTAGGCATCCAAAAGTGTTTACAAAAACAATTTTAGATACCTACCAATGAATTAAAAAGTGATTCAAATCGATTTAACGTTGTCAAGTGATTGTTGAGTTCTTTGCAATTATGCCTTGAAATAGAATTTCAGTATTCAATAGAGCAAGAATAGTGGCTTTGCATGACGAGGGTGTGTCGAATCATCAAATCGCGGATAGACTAACGATTCCACGCGCTTTAGTTATCCGAATAGTGCATTTGTACCAGGAAACTAACAGCGTTGACTATAGACGTGGAACTGGACGTCATAGGGTAACTTATGCCAGAGAAGATCGGTATCTAGCAGGATATATACGTCGGAATCGAACCATAACAGTCTCAGCTGTCCGAACTCATTTGCGAAGAACGTTCGATCGATTAATTTCCAATACCACCATACGGCGGAGACTTGCTAGAGCCAATTTGCGATCCAGGAGGCCATTAAGAGTACCCAGGTTACTTCCCAGACACATAGCCGCTCGTCTACAGTGGGCACAAGAACACAGAGACTGGCTTTTAGCTCAGTGGCAAAATGTCCTTTTTTCGGACGAAACCAGAATTGGTTTGGTTAGTGATAATCGGCGACACAGAGTTTGGAGTGGGCCAGGGCGACAAGAAAGACTATCAGCCGTATGCATAGTCAATCGCCAGCGACTCGCCAGAGTTTCGCCGTTCGCTACACAAGGATTATAATGCACAGTCGAGCTCCAAAAAAGTGACAACTACGCGATAAGTTACATTTTGACGAAACGCTGGCGATGTACCACTTGTTTGGAGCTCGACTGTGCATAATAGTTCTTGTGTAGCGAGCGGTGAAACTCTGGCGAGTCGCTGGAATTGACTATGCATACGGCTGTATATCTTTTGCCAGAGAAGTCGTTCCATACCAAGGAGGATCACTAATGTTTTGGGGAGGCATAATGCATGGTCGTCGTACACAGCTTATTCCCATTCCAGACACTATGACAGGGGATAGATATCTTCGAAACATTATTGAACCCATTATTCATCCTCTCCGACATGAAATTGGAGCCAATTTTATTTTTATGGATGACAATGCTAGGCCCCATCGCACGAGAAGAGTACAAAGTGCACTGGAGATTGAGAATATTCAAAGATTACCGTGGCCAGCAAATTCGCCAGACATGAATCCCATCGAGCACATGTGGGATTTCGTCAAACGAGCAATATCAAACAGAATTAATCCCCCTAGAACCCTCCAGGAACTTACCCTCGCGGCCCAAGAAGAATGGAACAACATACCAATGGATACCATTAACGCCCTTATTGTTTCCATGCACAGGCGAGTTAACACTTTACTACAGAATAGGGGAGGATACACCGACTATTAAAGCGTTTTTTATTTCCCTCTGAAGTGATTTTCTACTAGATTTCAGATTATTGTAATCATTTTCTTATGCACTATATTTCGTTTGTACTTTTTTTTTTGCTTCAGTTGAAATTAAATTCACCCACTTTGCATTGGTTGCTTAACCAAATTAAATGCATTTTGACATACACTTCTTGACTTGTAATAATAGCGTCTCATTTCGACAAACATAGGGGGGTCCAATAATTTTGGCGATGTGTGTATATGTGCCATACATTTAGTATGCAGGACTAATCCTTTCAGCTTTATCTAAAAATCTGAAATTCTATTCATTTAGCGGAGCGAAACCTAGTGAAACGATTTGTTTTCTATCCAAAAATATAAATCCTGGTTTACTTAATGAATCTATAATGATAATAAAATGGTTTAATTTGTTTCACAATAAAAGGTGTCAACGAAAGAATCTTGGAGAAACATCCCACGCGCCATAGAAATTTACGACTATTTTTATAAAAAACGACAGAAACGTTGGACTATTTCTAATTATAATTCAATGATGTTTTCTACCAAATTATACAAGTTGATGGGTTATGATAGAGGGGACTTCAGAGTTGCTACATTTCATTCTCCTCTGAATTAATAGGCTATTTTTCACATAGGAGACCTGCTAACAGACTACCTGCTCATTTACTTAATTTTGCATGATTTTTACTTAAACTATCAAACAATACAAGAAA
Source organism: Chrysolina oricalcia (assembly GCA_944452925.2). Classification (NCBI taxonomy): domain Eukaryota; kingdom Metazoa; phylum Arthropoda; class Insecta; order Coleoptera; family Chrysomelidae; genus Chrysolina; species Chrysolina oricalcia. Next base: position 31,698,845 of record OX101820.2, read on the forward strand.
TTTATTCAGTCTATCAAATAACTTGACAATATAAAACACAGCCAAAAGCCAAACATTCTGTTACGATACTGCCTTTGGTGGGACCGAAATTAACAATTTTTTGCCAAAATTAGGAAAATGGTCCAAAAAAATACAAATGATGAATTGGGGTAGTTCTTCAAGGGGTGGAAAATGAAACAACCATGCAAATAAAATTATGAAAGTCTGAATTTGAAATTTGAAAAGAATAACGTAGAACATAATAGAATAGAAATGTATTAACCATTTCAGGTACAGTTAGTACATATGGCATGTCATAACATGTTTGCAATAAATAATTGAGTGAATAATATAATAAAATTAATGCTATATCCATATAAAAACATAAAATTTAAAAAAATCAACATATAAATTTCAACAGATAAAGTTAAGCATTTACAAAGAGTAAAGCATTGTTAAAAATGTTAAAATCAAATAGAGGTAGTACATATGACTATTCATAAAATAGTTGCAATAAAAAAGTTTAAAATCGTTTTTTCAGTTAACCAGCTGTCATCCTCTTGCGAACGGCAGCCCTCAAAAGTCGAAACTTGTGCGAGCCAAGGATTAACGAGGTCTTACCATTTTGCGTGTGATTCCTAGCACGATCCGTGGAGAATCTCGAAAGGAGGTCCGTTGGTCATCCATCCAAAGCCCGACCTCGCCTAGCGTTTAGATATCGGTTACCCGGCGCTGTCCGTTCGAGCCATCCTCTCGGATGAATAGTATAATAAAATGAATACTATATAAGTGACATAAAATTGTTGAAAACATACATAGAAATTTCAACAGATAAAATTACACATTTACAAACTGAAAAACGTACTTAAAATCTATTACACAGATAACTGGGTATCACCGAAATATTCTATCTATATGAGACCCCAAAAATTTCATCAACATTCATCAACAACTCTAACTACTTCTGCTTTCAATTCATCAATATTATTGCTAGCGATAGTATCGTCAGCAAGTGTTTTTGTTAACAATAGCTATTCTAGTTCCAAGCCAGTCTCACACGGTGTACCACAAGGGTCAGTACTTGGTCCACTTGGTCCACATTTACATCAATGATCTGTTCTTTCATTTATTTCCAAATAATATATTAATGTTTGCTGATGATGCAACACTCATAAATGCTCATAAGAATACAGTTACTTGAAGAATATTATTGACCATGCTGAAAATCAAGCGGAACTGTGGTATAATTCAAATAATTTAAAACTAAACAGGAATAAAACTCAGAATCTCCTAATTTCAACAAACCATCACGTTGCTGCGGGTTATGATGTAACATTGCTTGGAGTTGTTTTGGATGATAAACTGAACTGGTCCAAGCTCATCGAACAACTTACAAAAAAAGTATCCAGTTATACTGAAAAAGGTTGTTAACATCATCACTTTGCTCTCGACGTACTACTCATTGATACATTCTCAGATCACGTATGGAATTCTTCTGTGGGAAAATTCTAGCCACGCTCTGAAAGTATTTACTTTACAGAAAAAAACAATGAGGATAATTGATCGTGCGGACTACAATGTTCATTGCAAGCCTATTTTCGAAAAATATGGTATTTAGCCTCTACCTTGTCTGTTTGTCTATTATGCTTTGATAGATATCCATAAAAACAAAAATAATTATTCTAGTGTATCCGAATCTCATAATCATGATACAAGATCATCGAATTTGATCAAAATACCTTTTTATCGACTGAATGTGTCCAGGAATAACTCACCTCAACAGCATTTTTACAATAAAGTACCGGCTAGTCTGAAACGACTTCCACTAGGATTATTTAAAAAATATATAAATCACTATTACTAAAATATTGTTTTTACTCCATAAATTAATTTTTAATAGCTCCATGGAACGACAACACGACAAGGTATTGATGTGCAGTATGGCGGAAAATTTAGAATTTAGAATATTGTGTAATACTTAGTGATACTCTTATACAGGGATATGTAGGTACGTGCTTATGTGTATGTTTGAATGTATGTTTATATGAGTATAGGTTTATGTATGTATATATATATATATATATATATATGTATTTATTAATTGTATACGATGAAGCGTTTTTTCATCTATTTTATCTTTGTATATATTGTTTTATTGTACATTAACTTCATTATTGTTCTGAAAGGTGGAACACTGACCTGCTACAAATGTATTTTTATTGATATGTAACGTAGCCAATAAACTTCTATTCTATTCTGTTCTATTCTATTCTATACATAGTTATGTGAGCGTGCATATGCTCAGGTGGGTCATAAATAAAAGTAGTGAAAAGAAAGGGTCCCAGTACTGAACCCTAAGGAACTCCCAGTTCCCCAAGATAGTTTCTGGACTTAACATAATCATATCCCACTATCTCATGTCGTGCTGTCATGTATGAGTGTATCCAGTTCATCACATACGGAGGAAAATTTAGGGCATTCAGCTTAGGACTAATTTTAGTAAATTCCTAGTGGATCTACGGTATCAAGAGCTTTTGAAAGATCAAACAGAAAAGGTACAACATAATCCTCATCATCAATCTTTTGCAGATCATGTTCAAGTAACTAGATAGCAAGAAGCTATTTCTGTGGAAAAAATAGTGTAAAATAGTGCGAAATAGAGTGATGTTTAAGGAAAGTAAATCAAAATACTTTAGTTAAATTATAAAATGTATGGTTTGTTAGAAAATTACCTCCAAATTCACGGGAAAATTGTTCCGAAAATCCCTTTGGTAAAAAAGTAAATATCTCCACAACAAACTGTCAATCACTGCATCTCTTTTGTTTGCCTATAGCACATTTTGTTTCATTCCTTCCCCCATAGCAATTTCTTTATTCGAAACGAATCATACAGTGTGGAAACGCTCTATTACCTTACGAGTTGATTATTTTCAGAGGAAAAGCTCGGACAGGTCGATTTTGTATTATAGTTTTCCACCTTTTTTTAGAAAAAAAATAATTTTTTCCCTACCACCTTTCAAGATATGACGTCATCAATATTTTTTTTAAATTCAAAGGGTATATTTTTATGTCAAAAATTGAATGCCCATATTTTTCTGAGTTCAAACATACCACATACGTCATATCTTACAGTTCGAATCACAGTATACTGAGTATAAAGAAAACCAGTGTGACATAAGCAATGGTAACTAAGAACTTATTGTCTGGTTGCTAAAAGCTTTCATATGTTTGCTTAGCCTACTATTCAAGTGTAGCTATATACTCGTACTAACTACTGAGTAGTTCTTAGGTTTACGTTGCAAAATGAATAATGAAATGAATGTTGATTAATATGAACACTGGTTTCCTTTATACTCAGAATACTGTAATTCGAAGTGTAAGATATGACGTATGTGGTATGGTTGAACTCAGAAAAATATGGGCATTCAATTTTTGACATAAAACTATACCCTTTCAATTTAAAAAAAAATATCAATGACGTCATATCTTGAAAGGTGGTAGGGGAAAAATATTTTTTTTCTAAAAAAAGGTGGACAACTGAAATACAAAATAGACCTGTCCGAGCTTTTCCAACGAAAATAATCAACTCGTAAGATAATAGAGCGTTTCCACATTTTATGAACGCACTGTAGATACTTTCGTCGACTTCAGTTATATGAATTGAAGTAAAATTTGAAGTTTGAAATGTTTTGACTCTACTAAAGTATATTTCATGATAATAAAGTTTACGGAAATTAACTTTTTTGGCCATAACTAATAGATACATGAATTATTAAATATTTTGGTGTGAAATTTTCTTACCGAATCTCCCTCATTCTTGAATTGATAAAAGAAAGTTTTTGGTTCAGCACGATTTTTTAAGAAAATTATTCTTCTTCTGCGACTTGGGATAATTTAAAAAAAAAAATATACACTCCAAAAATGTCCGGTAATATTTCAAGCCTAGGGAGATTATAAGTGAAAACTTCATGTTTTTATGTTACACTTTGGTCAAAACTGACGAAAACTGACTTGGTGGTCAAGTCACAGACATGTGACAACCAATAAAATCCGCTCAAGAGAATGAATCATGAGAATATAAATTCAACATGCTTTCTTCTTGTCATGATAATAATACTCTCGGTAAATGAAACAACGAAACACAATATTTCGTTTGGATGAACTAGATTGTAAGGCTTTAAATTCATGTAGGTGGATCCAATGTGTATAGAGAGTACCCTCATTATGGCAAGATTGAACCACAATTTTAAATACTACCAAAAATGGAAGCATGACAAATAATTCTTGCTCGCGCATGCACGCAATGAATTTGTGGCGTCTCTTCATGTGATGAATGGGTTTTCTGACTTCTTACTACAAAGCTCAGTCTATTTTGCCTGAAAGTGTTACACCATAATGTAAGTTGTGTTTCCACTACTACGAAAGTTAAAGAGGTACCTGTATTTTACCTTTACCTGTAAAGAGGAAAGAAAATACTTGCGAAATTCGGATAAAAACTAAGAGAAGAACAGTGAATAATGCAAAAATTAAACAACGGCATAATAAATGGATCAAAAATCCCAATGCCAAATATTCGAAAAGAGCATAATAAGCTACTCGACTGTATGCAAAATAAAAACCCATGCATAACTTATGAAGAATGGTGCCAAAAGGAATTGGCAGGAGAACAAAATGAAGACACAACGCACGAAAATTCATAGAAATTCATAGATGAGAAAGACTACGAGTACTTCAATAGGCAATATGACAGGCAAAAAGAAAATGAATATCACTTTCCTGCATATCAAGAAATTCACAAGAATACTGCGAAGAACTGGAAAGCGCACAACCATCTGCTGAAAGAAGAGAATTGAATAAATTTATATTAGAACAAGAGGAAAGAGACAGACAAGAAGAATTAGAAAAAGAAAAAGGAAAATCTAGGAAGAAAGGACAAGAGGAATAACATAGACAAGAAACTTTAAAGAAGAAAGCAAGGAAGAAAGACTGGAAGCCGAGAAACCTAACTAGCTAAAAAAAGAATACGCAAAGAAGCAAATAATCATTAGACAATAAGAAATACTAAACCAAAGGAAAAATAAAAATATTGAAAATATTAACTGAGCAAGACAAGAAAAAGAACAACAAGACACAGGAGCCGAAAGCATCGCAATGAAAAAAGAAAAATTCGATGTATTTAGAATACAACCACCAGGACCTGAGCAAAACCCTCCATACACGTTTGATAAATCAGACGTAGAATTGTAACAAGTACGCCAAAGATCCGTTTCAGAACAAGACATCTCAAATGATGAGGGAAATAGGTACATGAATACAAATGTATCATCTGAAGGAGAGAAGCCTGAAGAGGAGAGCGAGGATATACAAACCGATACCACCAAAAATAAAGAGAAACACAAGGACGACAAAGAAATAAAACCAATAATCATATCAGGAAGAGCAGCCTGCAAACAATAAGTAATGGGGAACCTAAAAAATCTGGTAAAAAATATCTAGATAAAGTACACACGAACTACTGAAAACCACAGATGACATTGAATATGATGAGAGGGAACTTTACAGATATGAAATCAAATATCGTACTTTCATAACCAACCAAACCTTTTTGTAGTAAAAAGCCTAGATCACAACCCAAAAATGGAAAAAATAAAGGAAGCATTCGAAGAAGAACACCAAATACCAGTCAACAAAATATTTAAAATGGCGAAAACAATGAGAACAATGTACTTAATTATCGAACAAGCAAAATATACCATGAAGTACTTGAAAACCCAAGTTGAAACCCTGATGGATCCCAAGATCACATGGGATTACAGATCAAATGGAGCCAGCATCACACAATGCCAAAGATGCCAGAGCCTCACGATTCCTTAAGTGCGGACAAAAACATCTCACACAGACCTGCACTAAACCTGTACCACCTAACTGCGCAAGTTTCAGCTGGCACACCCTGTCAGCTATCAGTGTTGCGCAGCCTACCTAGTAAAAGTAAAGGAAAGGCCCAAAAATACATCAGAGAATTTACCACCCACGAGAGGCCCGAGGGTAAATTACCCCTCGAGAACATTCTTCGACAAGAATGGCAGATGACAACCCCAACCTCCGCAAGAAGCAGAAGCCTCCACAAGAACACCCCGAATAGAAGAGACGACAAACCACCTACGCCCCTCCGTCTGCGTTTGCAGGGATCATGCAATTGAGGATCCAACGCTTAAAGTTCCAACTCTTTTTGTTGAACTGATAAAGAACAAGAAGCCAAACGAAAACGAGAACAAGAGGAACAATAAGCCAAAAAAAAACAAAAGCAAGGGGAACAAGAATCCAAAACGAAACAAAGATAAGCAATTTTCCAAAAATTCCAACTACAGAGAAAACAAGAACCAGAGGAACGGTTAGTCCAGAAATTCCAACAACATGGTGAACTATGACAACGAATCTGTCAAATTCAACAGTGCTTCCAGAATTGAATCACTGAAATAGTGCATGAATTCAAAGGATACGTCCAGGAGGTCAGAGGCGGAGTCCAGGGAGTCAGCAAAAGGGCCCAAGGTGTCGAAGTTGAGCAACATAGACGAGAGGTGATCACAAAATCAACGAAAAATTGGATAGGATCAAGGAGATGCCGGAAACAATAAATCTTTCACACAAGCGGGCACCCTCCGAGGAAATCTCCCCAACGAAAGGAATGCCATTTATCTCCAAGTGAACATTTTGAAGCTTCCAACATTTGATGGGCAATCTTCGTGGGCTAAGTATTGACGTCAATTTGAAGCGGCAGCAAACGCAAATGACTGGTCCCAGGAAGAAATGGCCACTTCACTAGTACTGTGTCTCCGAGGCCAAGCTTCAGAAATCCTGCAGAACATCCCCGAGAGTAAGCAGAGGGAATATTCCAAAATCATTGGAGATCACGATATGGACAGCAATATCTGAAACAACAGACACAACAGACACATCCAGTCAATGAAATACTTTGTCGAAGAAGACATCCAAATTCCAAACAACTCTGATGCCATTGAGAAGGCCACACTGGAGGGAGAGCCAGGACATTATATGGGCTCTGGAATTGATAAAAATGGAAAATTCAACATTCCCATAAACAAGCATTGCAAGAAAATACTGCAAGCTACCACAGTAAAAGTCAAGCCCCAAGAATCTGATTTGTGAACCATAGAAGCAATGAGGAAAACTAAAAAATTATAACATTTCGAAAAGTGGTGAGAAGGAAAGAGCTCGACAACTTTCGCTTGAACTGTATTTAATTTTCCGAGCATACACTGAAGTAATATGGAAGAAATATTACAACATAACATCCATCGATTCAATTCCATCAGTGATCCAATATTTTCACTTTCCTTAGTTCTCAGTATTAATTAGGTGAGTGTCTGTCACTTACACGCGCCGCTTATATTTCGCAATCCAGTGTCATCTCTTATTCATCTCTTATTCAACTCAACAGAGATGTTTTCTTTAATGAAACGGATGGGCATGAACATCGTCATCGAATATATGTTTGAATTCGGATCCAAAAATAAGGCAAGATAAGTGATATTATCGAAATAAATGTTTGAATACTCAATTTTATTCGATATTTAAACGCATCATATACAGTGTGTCCCGCATATCATGAATACACCCTAATACCTCAGTTATGAATAATGCGATTTTATTCAAATTTTGGTGGTAATTGTGTGTTAGAAAAGTATTTGTCATAGTGAACATTTCCATTTCTACGCGTTCTCTACCTACCTTTCGAGGGAGATTGCAAGATTTGTACCCATCTAACAAACACACACATACACAGAGCAAGTTAAATAAAAGCTTTTAATTTAAAAAAAGGACTTTTTGGGAAAATGATATCAGCGCTCACTTTAGATAACTAATTCATTTTTTCAAAACCTCAAGAGCTGAGTGATGCTTATAAGCTCACTGGCATTAGATTCAATATATACAGGGTGTTAATTTTAAAACGTACCATCCGATATATTTCGGTCCCTATAAAAAATCTAAAGATATGCAAAAAACACGTAAACTTATTTTCAAGGGGCACAGTTTGTGGGCTGGAATTATATCAACCCTTTAGCTGGAGCAGATACAACTCTCATGGGGAAAGGAGGGTTGAGTGATACCCCGTTTTAAAGGTCGGTCCTTTTCAAAAATAACTCATATTTGTCCTTGTTAGTACTTTCGGATAAATCAGAAAAAACCGTGAATTTATTCAAGTATGAAGTGTTTTGCAATAAAACATAAAAAAATAATAAAAAGTGATTTATCTTATTAAATTTTCGAAATGTTATCCATTATTTGCTAAACAGTGATAAAGTCTACTCTCAAACTCCTCTGTAATATGCCGAAAAACTTCTGGCTAAAACTTCTCTACACGTAGCTGTTATACGTCTCTTGAAATCTCGAGGCTGTGTTTTATAAACAATCCATTTTAGATGACCCCATAGGAAAAACCTAGGAGCGATAAGTCGGATGATCGTCCTGGCCATTCTATTGCTCCTCTTCGGCCAATCCATCTGCTAGGAAATCTGTCTAACTGGACGAAAGTAGTGTAGCGCAGCTCCAATTTGTTGATAACGTGCATTGAAAGTTGAGGGGTGACAATCACTATGAAAAATGAAACTGTTGCAGAACATTAAATGTACAAAGGTAAGAGTGAAAGTGCTAATTATAGTAATAAATATGTCAAAGACAGAAAATTTAAAGGCAAAGGAACTCGAATAATGACCTTGAAGCCGTCTTGAGAAAAAAAACATTCGGATAAAGTGAATGCGACAGTACTACATCACGGAGAATAAAGTGATAACAGGGATTTCAATTCTCCATGTACTATGTTATACCTCGCATACGTCTGCTCGGGCTGTAGTTTAAGTTTCTCTGTCTCCCAGATTGTTATAACCGGAGCAAATGTCTCCTATGATGAATATATGCTAGTAAGAACATATTTAAATTTCAGATTTACTGAAATATTTTCGATTTTTTTTTTATTTTGCAATGCGTCTGCCTTGGCGTAACAACCGCTATAAAAGTCTGCCTTTGTGATTTTCCAGTAACAATAATGATATATTTTAAAATATATAAACGGCAGCTTTACTGAAATACTTTCGAAAGTCGTCTAATTTTTCAACCTGTTACACCTGAGCGCCACTGAACCTACTTCGACCGTGCTTAGTCCCTCACTCATGAACAGAAAGCATAATAGAGTCTTTGGACATAAATTGAGGGTTTACTGAAATATGTTGTGTCTGCTTCTCACTGGCTTTATACTATATGTGATTTATGCGTCTCAAAACCCGCTAACTATAATGTGAATGATAAAACAAAGTCATTACGGCCAACAGGTAGGTATAACGATAAAGAAAATACATGGATAGAAATAGGAAGGACTTTCTGGGACAGTTAAATCTGAAGCTTTGCAGTTCAATAAAGGAAACTGAAGATATTTTGTTCAGTTCAAAACAACAGTACCTATTTAATTCATCGCAATTCAATAATATCATAGACTCGACATTAGGCAATTATACTGATTTAACATTGTAGCTATGAAAAAAATTTAAATTATTGAAACTGCATTGAAAACAAATCAAAAACTGAATTAATTCGATAATGCTTTTCAATAAAATTATTAGGTTAAATTTATTGATCAATTGGTCAAGGATTGTTTCAATTACTGAACGGAGCCACATCTGATTGTTCTTATTTTTGAATGCCAAATTATTTTTATTAAAAATTGCTTTTGCATAGGATTTAGAATAAGATTCGATTTTTATTATTTATTTCAATAATGCTTTCTCTAAGTATCCATACCAATGAAGTCCTCTACTCGAGGACCATTTCTTTTTCCAAGAGGTCCATTTCCAAGAGTGCCTCTTGAAAATTGGTTTTCTATTTCGTGCTAAGAGCTATTTCACTATGCGTCAACTGACTTTGATTTATAAGGCACAGAACCAACTTGTCGTGGAATACTGTTCGTTTACAAGCTCTCTCACTGTTTAAGAAACCCGCTGAAAAGTTGGCGATCTGTTATGTCTCTGATTTGTAGATATTTTTATAGGCGATGCTCTTCTGAAAAATCATCAATATTTCCACCGTTAGCGGTCCCATCGAGACTGACCTGTCGAGCTCAGTCTTCACATCATTTTTTCATCACTTTGGAGACATTTATTTATTTAATACACAGGAAGAAGATACCTATTCACAATATATAACTACCTATATCTAAAGACAGTTTTATACGCTAACTGGACATAAATAAAACAAAATTAAAATAAACTGCCAAAGCGAGGCGGAAAAATATCTATAGTCCTTCAGTGAACATTTGTCTAACGCAAAAATCTAATCATCCCTATGTTTGCCATATATCTATTAACTACGAATGTGGATAATAAAGACAGCCTATGTGATGCCAAAAAAAATGAGCATCGACTTCGAATTGGACGCTTCCGAATTAATGCGCTTGCGCCGAAGATTCCTATTCAAAGACACGATTTTGTTTCTTCATCTCTTTCTAGCGTGCATGATTCGGTAGTAACAATTATGGAAGATATGAGAAGCATATTATGTTGTGTGGTGCTAATTCGGCAAATTCCAACATAACCTCATATCCGGATAAGGTTACAGAGAGCAAATGTAGATTGTGCTAATTATAAGAGGGCGGCATTATATGGGTTTTATTCCTGAGAATATGACACATTTTATAAATTTCTAGATTCATTCATGCCTGAAAGAATTTAAGATAACCCCGTTTTACTTCGAGTTCGTGTTGAAGACGCAAAAATACATCACTACCAGCAAACTATTTTTCTCGGCGGTTATGACGTGAAACGAGATTTACCTTTTCAAACAACAGTCCGTTACATACTCAATCCATATTTCCTCAAGTTTAATGGGTTTTTATCCGCTTATGGCAGAAAATTGATTGATGAAACTCTGTTAGCAGGTAACAAAAATACATTTTATTGATTTTAGAGTTACAAATGGATCAATGAATCGTTTTTTTAATGACAAAGTTTACTTGACCGTCTTGCATAATTCTTATTCTTAATTTATCCACATTTCAGAAAAACGTTGGCCCATTTTTTATATGGGACGGTTGAAAATGTCAAAAGAAGCCTAACCTTAATAAATTATGACATTTCTCGTGATTCAGAATTCGCCGTGCGCAATAGTTTCCCAGCGACCGTTAGAGAAAAGGTAAGATAGATATTTCTGGCTTCAATCTGATAACATTGCGTCTTATGGCATGTTATCAATATTCGTAGTTAATACATATATGATGTTTGCACCATAATTCGATCGATGTGCAACCAAAAAAAGTGTTCTGTTTAATTTGAGTGTTTGTTAGCATCACTCAATAATGTTCACCTAGAATTCTTATTATCCATTCAAGTACAAGAACGGTAAATTCAGTGTTTTAGTTAGGTATTGATTTCGTCGGGAAGAAAATACTGTCCTGAGAACTAGAATGAAATTTAATTATTCACTATTGTGGCGAAGCTGCGGGCGATGCCGGACCTGAACTCTCACGTATAGCTAGCGACCAACCGCGGGAGACTGTCGATGCGCTTGCACCGAGAAGAATCTGGACGGTTTGGTGAGTCTGGGCGATTCGAAGGAATATTCTGGAGCATTCAGAGAAGTCAACGTCGGATATAAAAAGAACTACGCAGCGGACAGTCGGATAGTCAGTGAAGTGAAAGTCGAATATAAATACCTAGTTCCGTGATTGTTATGTAAATTAGAGTATTGTGTTATTGTATCATTGTATTTCGTTAAATAAATTATTTTAGTCAGTTAACTAGAGTTTAAATCTACTACACTATATTTATTTATTTTGTTTTTGTTATGATTTAGGTTTCACTGGTGCTTTTAATAATTTAGTTATAAAAAATAGATATTACGGAATAAACTCACGTATTTGTTTTCTAGCACCACATTCCATACCTATAAACCATAATTCATTATCGCTTAGGATAATTAAATTGAGGTATTATTTTATTTCTGTTCATGTTTAAACAGGGTGAGCTTAGTTTTAACTACCAATTTTCCATATTTCATATACAGTGAATCAACAGCGAATTTGATACATATGGGAGTGTCATATCGATATATAATTTGCAAAGTGAGCGCAGAAAAATCGATTGGTATATGGTGATGAAGTTTTAAAAGGATCTCCATTAGCAGAGGTCAGTTTCAATAATTTTGAAATGTGTAAACATTTCACTCGTCAATGGTTTTGTCAAAATAACTATACATTATTTGAAGCTCGTCTCTTTTTCCTGTCTATTTCATACCTGAATGTATAAAAAATTTGGTACGTTACATCAAATTTAGCATGTTGCAAACTATATTCGAGGAATATAAAAGTTGAAGTTCTGAAATGAATCTGTTCATCACAAATATTGGTATTTTAGACGTTTCTGTTTATTGTTAATTTGAAATACATACGTGAAACTCTCAATGAGTCTGAGTGACTAACCGGCGAGTTACTCTACTATCCACAATTATGACCTTCAACAACATACGTGTGAATTCATTATAGACTTCTAAATTTGAAGTATTTGTGACATATAAGAGAATCGGAGAGAGAAGCACATTTTCAAATAAGTGCCAGTTCATTCATCAATTTCACACTGTAACGTTAAAAGGGTGTTAATGTGCATTAGCTTTCGAAGTACAAATGGCATCACAAATTGATACCAACTATAGGACATTCTCGAACTATAATTTTTCAATCGGATGGTGCTTCCATAATGAACAATGATAGTTGAATCAAAAATTTCCGCTGAAATGGATTGGTCGCAATAACCCGTTAATTCATAGGCCACCGTGTTCGCCTGACCTCACCCCTGTGGATTCCTACTTTTAGGGAAATATTGGACAGAAGGTTCATTATACTAGACCAAGGACTAAAGAAGAGTTGCGACGAAGAATTGTGGCAGCGTGCAGAGAATTATCACCAGGAGAACTGCGAAAAGTTGGACATAATTTGCGCAGAAGGTACGAAAGCATATACAGTGTCGGCCAAAATGTTGGAACCATATGGGAAACTTTTTTATTAATAGTTTCTCAGAAAATTTCATTCACCATAAATGTTGGTGCATTTAATTCTAAGTACGCGCATATCCGTTATTGCCAGTGGCGTGCGGATAAGCGGGAAACGGCCGATATTCTAAATTCACTATAAAGTGAAGTGACATTAATATGCAAAATATCAAACAATGTTAACGAAAAAAGTTGTTTGCAATGGAATGATATTCCCAGTTATCCAGTTGAGTCTACCAAATCCTAATTTTGATAACTACTTAAAGAGTTGTCCTCAATTTTTAATGAGTATTATCCACAATAATATTTGAGTGGTAAGTCACTGAATCAACATAAATTATCTGTCAAAGCTACCTGATCTAACAAAATCTAGAATAGAGTAAAAAAACAGTAATGGAATGAAAATATAACAGCCGAGATCCTTAAAACATTAAAATTGTAATCAGTAGACTAAACTGAGTAGCTGGGAACATCATTCAATTGCAAGCAACTTTTTTCAATAACATTTTTCGATATTTTGCATTAATGTCACTTTACTCTATAGTGAATTTAGAATATCGGCCGTTAACCGCTTCGCCGCACGCCACTGACAATAACCGATATGCGCATACTCAGTCTAATTGAATGCACCAACTTTCATGAAGAATGAAATTTTCTGAGAAACTGTTAATAAAAAAGTTTCCTATATGGTTCCAACATTTTGGCGGACACTGTAGAATGAAGGGGTAAATATACAAAATACGAAAATTTAAAAATGTTGGTGTCTCAGTTTCTCATCTGCTTCATTGATATTACCTTTTCAATTAATAATTTGTGTGGAAATGTTCCTTTATTTACAATCAGTGAAAATATCGTCTGATCCCACCCCCTTTCCTAAATTCATTTCAATTCACACGGAATTTTTTATACAATGTGACTTCAAAAATTGTAACAGGTATAGCAAACACCACGTAAAAAATGTCACAGTCGAATTTTGCATGGAGTTAATCAAGACTGGTACGAATAGAATGCCAAAATTTTGCTAAAAAAATACCTTATACATTTTCTCGATTTTTGGCATGCATTCTGTGATTGTAGTAGATCGTGAAAAGGTGATTGATGTAACTTTTTTAGCTGAGAAGAGCATTTAGTGAAGTACATATTGCAATTTTTTTATCTACAGAGATACGGAGGTGGGGCTTAACAAATTGCAACACACTGTATATTAAAAAAATCAATTTTTTCGACAACTTCGGAGGTAAAAGGGGGTGACAAGATTTGGTTGGGACAGACTGTATATGTTTATAGTGCTTTGCGTTTTATTATATATCTTATTTACTTACTTCGAAGTCATTAATAACAAAAATAAAACCTCTAGAATTCCTGCAAAAATGTTTTACTGTGATGAATTATTTGAACATCCTCAAGAAAAAGTAAATACATTTGGTAAATATTTTGAAAGTGTCTACAGTGTGTCCCACTTACCATGCTCACCATAGGTAAAATGATCGGTTAAATGACACCAAATTGGAGTTTATTTAGTGTCTCGCAAAGATCATTGATAAATATCAAGAATAACAATTGCCCCAAGTTGGAACCTTGGGAGACTTCACTGGTTGCGATATAGTTTTGTGAACAGAATCCATTGTAAGAGACATACTGCGTTCTATTATTCGAGTACGATTTCAAAAGGTTTAGAAAAATATTACTGAATCCCAAACAAGTAATTTTCTTCAGGAGTATTTCATGGTTTATTTTATCAAAGGCCTTGGAGAAATCAGTGTACACTGTATCAACCTATCCTCTTCGGTCTAATGATTCACATAAGTATTGACTAAAAATGGATAAATTGCTGATTGTAGATCTTGAATTTATGAAACCGTGTTGAGATTCAGACATGACATGTTTGGTTGCTAGATAAATGCGATTATACAATATAATCTCCAAGACCTTTGCAGGGTTATTCAGGATTGAAATTGGTCTATTATTACTGATAGAAGCACGGTCTTGAGATTTGTGAACAGGAAAAACTTTTAAAATTTTCCAGAAATTACTTGTTTGGGATTCAATAATATTTTTCTAAACCTTTTGAAATCGTACTCGAATAATAGAACGCAGTATGTCTCTTACAATGGATTCTGTTCACAAAACTATATCGCAACCAGTGAAGTCTCCCAAGGTTCCAACTTGGGGCAATTGTTATTCTTGATATTTATCAATGATCTTTGCGAGACACTAAATTGCAATAAATTAATGTTTGCAGATGATTTAAAATTATATGTTTCTGTTTCCAATTTGAACGATTGTATTATACTACAGGAACAAATCAACTCTTTAGATGATTGGTGTTTGAAAAATCAACTTTTCTTAAATATTTCTAAATGTAAAGTATTGACTTTCACAAAATCCAATGCTGTTTTTTACCCATACACAATTAATAATACAATTCTAGAACATGTTGATAATATTAGAGACTTAGGAGTTCACTTCGACAATCAGCTTACATTTAACTCTCACATAAACGAAATTACTAAATCAGCATATCGTATATATGGTTTCATGTTCAGGAATTGCAGGAACTTTAGTGATATTACTGCACTCTCATCTCTCTTCTTCAGTCTAGTAAGGTCTAAACTAGAATATGGATCATTAATATGGAATCCCATATATAGTCAATCATCAACAACTATCGAGAAAGTCCAAAAAAAGTTTTTAAAATTTCTGTGCTTCAAGGTTGATAGAGTTTATTCTCCAAGAGGATCTGATTATATGAATATACTACGCAGATTCGATTTCGTTTCTTTGGAACTTTCAAGTGCAAAGGAGCTCAAACAAATATGTCTAAAGCACCAATTAATGTGATGTGTTCTAATGCTAATAAATTATCAAATATATGTGATATTTTTAACTGCAGTAAGAGTGAATTAAGAAATAAATCTCGAGCAAATCTATAAGCAATTTGGGAATCAATAGTGGATGAATCTTATTATTTTTATATTGTATCCATGCCATATTTTGTATGTTGTAACACTGTTACTATACTTTTATTTATATTTCATCTGCTATCCTTTAAAAATTGCCTTGTAAATGGTTTCTGTTGGGCAATAAATGCTATATTATTATTATTATATTATTATTAAGTCCGATAAAAGACAAGTCGAAAACAAAGGCACTCTTATTCTGCATTATACATACATACACAGATCGTGACTTTACCCATGTACGATGATACTTAGAACATGATAAAGGTACTGTTGTTCCTTCATCATTTGGTTGCACATCTGAGATGATCCGGTGTAGTTCAAAATGCGTGACAGCGCAGAAATATTGAGGTAAATGATTTCCTGGCAACAAAATGTCATTAATTTGAGTTATAACCAGAAAATGAACGAAGAACAATATTTTTCATTGAATAGGCGAGCACAAAGTTTAAAAAATATTTTTAATGGATTCTGGAGCTTGTGAAAACTCTGTTGGCAATTTTGTTTTTTTTTTACTAAAAAAAATTCAAATTGCAATTGCAAGAACAAAAACAAAAAACAAAAAAACACACTTTGAAATGTTGGTATAGGAAATTTGTACTATTGAAAATTAAATAAACGATGCGTGTGGGGAAGCACTTGGAACCATTAAGCAATTGCTGTCAGCTTATTCAGATATGTGTTACAAAAGAATTCGGTCGTAGTCTAAAATTTTGCCAAATATTAACAAATCAGTCAGGTGTGGTTTTGTGTTAGTCGTGATATTGGCTAGAAAAATAGAGTTGTTTTTAGTTAGATATATTTGCATGAGATTCCACTTTGTAGGAAAGTGTGGAGGAGTACTTACATGAAGGGTACGTTATTACCTGATGGAGAATCATAATCAAATGAGTACAATTGCTGTTATTCTGGACCATTTCTGTTCTAAGTATACACAAGCGACTTTTGTCAGAGTATCGTACCAATAAAATGCGTCTCATCTGCTGACGACACCACCCTCATATCCTCGGGTAAATCATATGATGCTCTACCTATAGTTTTAATATTTTAATAAATAAATAAAAAGTTGTCAAACATGATAAGAACGAGGCAAAAAGCTGGTACAAGAGAAATAAACTCAAACTAAATGAAAACAAAACTCAAAATTTGATTGTCTCCTCAAATCCTCTTTATCAAAAAGTGCAGGATATTTCACTTTTGGGTTTTAACTCTGATGATCTAGCCATGTAGAATATGTGCTTAGCAAGTTATCTAGAGTCCTATTTATAATGAGGCAACTCAAACCTGTTTCTAACATGGATGTACTAAAAATAACATGCTTTTCTCTTTTTCACTCTGTCATATCATACGGCATTCTCCTTTGGGTTAACTCTAATAATACTTTAAGGGTTCTCAGATTACAGAAAAGAACAATGAGAATTTTGACAAGTCTTGGCTATAGAGATCATTGTCAACATCATTTTATCAAACTAAGTATAATGCCACTCCCTACCCTATATACAGGGTGTCCCATATAAAACTCCGCGGGCAAAAATCTGGGAAACGAAACATGATATCCATATTTCGTGAAAGCAAATTATTTCGATTTCAAAGAGTCCTTTTATTTACGTAGTGGTCCATCACTAGGCACCATCTGTTGGGGCGTCGCGACACCGACGCCAATTTTTTTAGATGGCATAGAATTTTCAATGCTATTTTGGATTCTGCATCAAATTCTGAATTCAACCATATAGCACACTTGTAGTTTCCCTTGAACACTGATGAAAAAAGGCCGTTTTAATGCATTTCATAAAGAGGGCCATGAAGGATTCAAAATAAAAAATTTACCTGGCTATAGTCTTTGAACCAGATGCATTTTGTTGGGATGGAATTCGTTTTTTGAAAAAATACGTTGTATTGACGATTTCGAAATATCACAATCCATTGCTACTTGTCTGGTAGAACTATGTGATTCCAATACCATTTGACCTAGCAACAGTGTGATTCTCATCTGTAGCCGTTTTTTGTTTTTTTCCGTTTCAGTTCATTAAAACATCCATTTTGTGCCAAAGATTTGCCTAACCTACTGAATGTTTTGTCTGTCGGTAATCTTCTGTCGGGATACCTATTAGCGTATATTCTTACTGCTTCTTTTGCATTCCTTCTTGCTTCGCCATTAATACATATATCTAACTTTTCTGCATTCCAAAATTGAAGCATTTTTCAATTTCACGAAAAAATAGCACAAACCTGAATACACTTTCGTAAATGCTGACAGATTTTCGGACAGATCGATGAATACTCGTATTATTGCATTTATTTTGACGCATTCATGGCCCTCATAATAATATGCAATAAAGTTTCTGTAATTCATCAGTATTCAAAAGAAACTACAAGTGTGCTATATTGCTGAATTCAGAATTTTATGGTGAATCTCAAAAAGTTTTGAAAAATATGTGGTGCTATTGAAAAAATTGGCGTTGGTATCGCGACGCCCTAACAGATGACGCCTAATGATGGATCTTTACGTCAATAAAAGTGCCCTATGACATCAAAATCATTTGCTTTCACCTAATAAGGATATCCTCTTTCATTTTCCAGATATTTGTCTGTGGAGTTTTATATGGGACACCCTGTATATCCAGAATTCTGCTGGAAATACATAATATCAGGAGCAAATTTTGTAAGCACTCAGATATACACAATTACAATACCAGATCCGCAGACCTGTTCATTTTTCAACAACAAAGATTGGTCGTAAGCGACCAAAACTCTTTAAATCTCAATTCATCGGTAAGCTCCTAAATTACAAAAAATTGATGATTTAATTTTTTTTCTTTGGTGCTTTGGCATCGACTGTTATAGAACGCAACAGTGAATCGTGCAGGACTCACCCCGGTCGAGCAACGAGAATTTAACAATTTAATCGGTTAAATTAAATTCAAAAATCCCAGCCCAACTAGGGTTAGAACTCCGAACCTTTCGACATATTTTTAAATATATTATCATCTATTCTTTGATATAATCTTTTGTGAATATGTGTTATATTTTTCATTCTTTTCATAATTATCACTGATATTTTACCATGTCTAATAATGAGATTTTAATGTGTAACTACCTATCTCATTGTACTGTTTATGTCCTGCCATAAACAGGCTTGTATGTAACATGGTTAAATGAATAATACATCATGTGACAAAAACATTGCTTTTCGTAGATGGAACGTGATAAAACGTACAAAACCTTTGAAGTGTTCTGAAAAATTTAGTTTCTTTTCTGAATCGTTGTTTTGGAGCATTAGATTTCATCAGAGGAAAATACAAAATATAAATAACCATCAATCGGATTAAAAATATGTGTAAATCGATTGGATATGTGTGCGCCCATCACGTTACTTCCTTTGATCCATAAGATGCGACATCCTCTATATCGGCACCGTACGATACTGAAACATTCCGATGATACTTGATTGGAACGGCGGTACACACATAGTGCATAGAAATAACGAATAACACACATTATGATTTCGTATCGAACATAGATGATAGAAAATGTAGCCAAATAAAGTGATAGGTCATTCAGATCAGCCAACTTTCAATCGATGAATCCAATTGTAATAATATAAGTTCTGACAGTTACATGCCCTAACACGATTTACAGATGATGCGGGTCTTTCATTTGAATAAAATTATGGTCCACATCAACAGATAATAATGATAAGTATTTGAATAAAATGTTAATAACTACACACATTCAGGGTCTCCCTTGTTCGCACAAGCTCTGCTTTTGAGGGGTTTTAGTTAGAAAAGTGATGGGATCAGTCAAACTTTACAACATATATTGGAAATTACGGATACACTTAAGCTCCATTTATGAACTCCGCTACCGTAGCTACAGTTGACGCAGCTGTTGGAGTTGTGGAAAAACTGGTTAATTTATGAACTGGCCGACCGCTACACCAGCGCATGCGTATTCAGTATAGAATTATATTTCACATTGGAGACAGAAAACCACCTGAGTACTTTCATGTGTCAGCTGTCACTAGACTGTGTTGTGATTGGTTGTCCGCAGGTGAAATCCGCCGTCGCTGTCAGAGATGAAAGTTGGTTACCTTCCTGCGGCAACTGCAGCGGCAACGTGATCTTCGGCTGCGTCAATTGTAGCTATGACGACGGAGTTTGTAAACTGAGCTTTAAAAAATGATATAATTTGACATATTAAATAAAATTATAGACAGTATCCTTTGAGGAAAATCGGGTGTTGTGTGTTTTTTTCATCCCCATTAAAATACAATTACTTATCATTCTTCACATTCTTTATGCAAAGTTCATATTGTTTTTGATTAAAGCCTTGGTTAATATATCGGCTATCATTCCTTCTGTCCCAATGTGCTGAATATCAATATAACCATCTTCCAGCTTTTGTCTCACAAAATGATTCCGAGTGTCAATGTTCTTCTTGTATAGCTGCAGAAGCTGTTGATAACGAAACAGAATGTCGTCTCTTACGAAAATGACTTAAGGTTTTTCATATACAGTGCGGCTTTTTTAGTCCCCCCCCTCTGTTAACTTTTGAACGGTTCGACGTACAAACATGAATAAAAAACCGTTTGGAGGGTTTCACCGATACTACTTTTTGAAACAAAAAATATGGTATTGCTCGACAGGGGGCGCGGGGGGGCACATCAATTCAAAAATTTTAAATGGCATGGGGGTCGAGTGTCACATCGTTGAAAAGAGAATTCAATTCTCTTTACAACCATCTAATTTTTGTTGAATTTCGTTAATATTTTGTTGCAATTTAAATTCGAAATATCAAATGTAAATGCGGATCTGAAAACTAGTCATAGCTTGATAAATTTGAACGGTTTGTGTGGAATAATGAAACCAAAAACATTGCAAAGGGTATTATCGATACTACTTTTTGAGAGAAGAAATATTGCAATTACAGTACAGATGGCGCTGGGGGCACATCAACTAGAAAATTTCGATAGGCATAAAAATCGAAATTGGGAAAAAATCCTTAATTAAAATCAAAAATATTTAGATGGTTGTAAAGAGAATTGAATTCTATTTTCAACGAAGTGACATTCGATCCCCCATGCCATTTAAAAATTTTGAGTTGATGTGTCTCCCAGCGCCCCCTGTGGAGCAATCACCATATTTTTTGTTTCAAAAAGTAGCAGTAGTGAAACCCTCCAAACGTTTTTTTTTCATGTTTGTACGTCGAACCGTTCAAAAGTTAACTGGGGGGGGGGGGGGGACTAAAAAAAGCCGCACTGTAAGTAATACATATTGTGTTCTACTACCTATAGTAACACTGGTTTTCTTTTATTGAAGAATTTTAAATCCAGCTGATGATGAACCTATATAGGTTCGAAACATTTACTATTCCCACTATCTAACTAATCGATGTAAGCCAATCACTTTAGCAAAAATAGAGGAAAAATAGCAAAAGAATGCAAACTTTCACAAAAGTTGTATTTTTGTACTCAATGAAACACTGTTAAAAATGTAGATAATTCTGGTTATTTTGTAGAGGGAAGATGGAAAAGAGTCGCAAAAGGACGAAAACAAAGAAAACATCACCGTTCCCCAATTTGGCGATCATTCCCAAGTTTGTAAATAAATTATTTTTTCTACGACAGTGCATAAACTAAGCTTTTACGCACTGCTGACAGTGCGTAAAGTAATACTTTTTCGCACAAGTGCGTAAAAAAGTCACCTGTGCGTAAAATCATCATGTGCGTAAAGTAATTTTTTACACACTGTTCATACATTTACGCGTTTTTGAAAAATACAGTATTTTGTGTCAAATATAACTCGTCGTATTTGATAATACGACGACAATTCATATCATTAAATATTCAAATTAATGAAATAATTGCTAAAATTTGGCAATATAATAACTGTCGAAGAAAAAACTTTGTGTAAAACACTTTCGTAACGGTCCTACTTGACGAACTTGTATCATAAATAGCTATTTTCTACCATCGCTTACCAAAGTAGCCTTTGACGCTTTCAGATCTCAACCAACGCAAAGTAGACGTTTTCCGAGAAATGTCATTTTGTGACAGCTTTTTCGCTCTAGAGCGAAAATGTTGCCTATTCTTGCATTATGTAAAGTAAAGACAATAAATTCAAAGCTTTCTAAGGAACTGCATCAGTGGAGTCATGGTTAGAGATTCTGCCTACCAACTGGCTTCGATCTCGGCGTGAGTTCTATCTCAGAGTTCGATAATTTCTTTTTTTATTCAAGTTATTTCCATTTTTCCTTTTGTTAGAGATGTAAATTATTGGATATTTGGATAGCTTATATACATTTGGGATTACTATTGAGTGTAAATTTTCTCATAGGTAAATGAAGTGTCGATCGTTTTTATATCTAAGAGATGCGTTTGTAAAAGTAGTATATTGTGTATGTAGTAGTAAAAGCAATACATTCCCGGACGACAATGTAAATTGTTGGCAGAGGCCAACAAGCATTGAAGTCTGGGAATGTGCTTTTACTACGAGGTACACATACTATTTTTTTCTGAAATCGCAATCAGCATTATCAAAAACTAAGGAATTCTACATATTGTTTGCGTGAATTCAATAACTGTTAAAAGACTTGTTTTCTTCTTTTTACTATTTATCGTACTTTTCTGAACTATTAGTAAAGAATAAAAATGGATGACACCTTTATTTTTCCTGTGACATCAATCAATTTTTGACATACATACTTTCTTCTCTTTTTTTTAAATATACACAATGTTCATTCAAAACAATATATACAAATTCAATATTAAATAACATTAACATTTCTCCCCCCTTAGTGACGAATCTTCACTCTTCCGTTTCCAATTTACACATCTTGACAGCAGGTCTTTTATATACTCCGTTCTGAGTTTTCACTTCTACCACCCTTACTATGCCATCTTTACCTGGATATGTTCTTGTGATTCTTCCCAGTGGCCAAGTATTTCTAGGTAAGTTGTTGTCTGCTATCACAACTATATCACCTTCTTTGAGAGAATCTTTCTTTTCCTGCAATTTTTTCTTTGGTTCAATTCTGGTAGATACTCTTTGAGCCAGCGTTTCCAAAACTGAAAGAGCTTGAACAATTTTCCATTGACGCTTCAAGTCAATTTCTGCATTTTCGGGGGCCTCTGGAAGTTGTCCATTAGAAGAACGAATCAAAAAATGGTTCGGAGTTAAACTTTCTGGTGACTCAGGATCTACTGATACATAGGTAAGAGGTCTCGAGTTTAACACTCCTTCAATTTCTACGAATGTTGTCATCAGTACTTCATCTTTCGGATACTTCTCTTTCAGTATGACATCAAGGCTTCTTCTGATAGAGCGGATGAGCCTCTCCCAGCTTTCCCCCATATGTGATGCAGCTGGCGGGTTAAAGTTCCAAGTTATCGTTTTGGCTACCATTTTGATCTATCAGATTTTTCTTATCTAATTGTTGAACCTTTTCAAACAGTTCTCGATTTGCGCACCAAAAATTTGTTCCATTATCCGAGTAAAGATCTGTAACTGTACCTCTTCTTCCAATAAGCCGTTTTAGTGCCATTACCATCGAAGCTGTGTTCAGAGTCCAAGACATTTCAATGTTCACTGCTCTCGTAGTCATGCACGTAAATATTACACCCCAACGTTTTTCGTGTCTTCTTCCTACAGTTACAAAAAACGGTCCAAAGTAATCGACTGCAGTTTTTGCAAAAGGTTTTTGAAATACGGCAAGTCTTGATTCTGGTAGGTAACCCATTTCCGATTCTTTAGGTTTGACTCTTCAGTTCTTGCAAAATTGACATTTGTTCCATATTTGTTTCACCGCATTTCTTAATTTTGGGATCCAAAACTTCTGTCGCATTTTGTTTATAACAAACTCATACCCATTATGGTTGGCTCTAACATGATATCCCTTTATTAAAAGCTGAGTGAAAGGATGTTTCACTCCTAAGATTATTGGATTTCAATTAAGATTTATTTTCTCGCATTGACTATTAATTCTTCTTTTCATACATATGATTCCATCTCGCAAAATAGGCGATAGTTTGTAAATTTTACTAGATTTCTCTATGTCTTTTCCATTTTTTAGATTCTTCAATTCTTCAACATATACGCTCTTCTGAACTTCTCTATACCATAACTTTCCTGCTTTTTCAATTTCATCTACACTCAAAGGTTCATGATTTTTCTTTCTTGTTTTACAGTTTACAATAAATCTCAAAACCCAAGCTGTCGTTCGAACTAATTTCTCGTATGGCGAAAATCGAGAAGTATCTGGAAGATACGTGGAATTATTAACAATGTTCAAACTCAAAATAGGAGACTTTTTGATTTCTAAGATTTCTTCCGATATCTCATAATATTTTTTGTGACATTCGAAGTTCCAGTCAGAATTAGTCTGTAGTAGAAATGTTGGGCCTGTGAACCATCTCTTGGAGAACATTTGGTCTTTGAACGGGCGAGTAGCTTCATCGGCGACATTTTCTTTGGAGGGTATCCAATACCAATCATTTCTATTAGTCAGTACCAAAATTTCTCCAATCCTATGGGCAATGAAGGTTTTGTATCGTACGTTCTCTGTTGTAATCCATCTCAATACAGTCATAGAATCTGTCCACATGTAAACTCTGTCAATAGTCACTTCAAGTTCCATCATTATCGTTTTTATAAGTCGTGATCCCATTAACGCTGCTTGAAGTTCTAATCTTGGTATGGATGTCTGCTTTAGAGGGCATACTCTGGTTTTTGCACTGACCAAAGAAATCTCAAAAGAAGTTTCTTTTCTAAACCGAATGTATATTACAGTCGCAAATGTTTTTTCGCTAGTATCACAGAACCCATGTAGTTCGGTATACTGTGATTCAGTCAGATTTGAAAATCGTCCATAACATCTCGGTATTTTAATCAATGGAATGACATCCTGTAGCTAATTGATCCATTTACTCCAACAGTCATTAAAGCTGGTAGGCAATTCGTCGTCCCATCCAATTTTTACTTTCCATATTTCTTGAAGTATAATTTTAATTGTGATCATTACACTGCATAAGAAACCAAGTGGGTCAAATATAGACATTAAGAACTTTAAAATTTCTCGTTTTGTTGGAACTTTTTTACCACTCAAAATATCTGGGTTAATTTTATGTAAATTCGTTGAAAATACAAATTCAACTCGTTCTGGTAACCATTTTAGACCTAATATTTTTTCTGTTCGGTTTTGGGAAAACTCATCGATATTTTTTGTAGAATTGGATCTGAGATTCTCCGGAATGCTTCTGAGAACAGCTTTGGAGTTTGATATGAAGTAACAAATTTCAAATCCTCTTTTCCGATGTACTTCTATTACTTTTTGAATCTGATTTATAGCATCATATTCAGAAATACTGCTATCCAAATAATCATCAACATAGTGTTTTTCTATAATTGCATCTGGGTATTCAGTTTCATTGTCTTTTGCATTGCGATTCTTGATATATTGTGCAAGACAATGTGAACAAGTCGCACCAAATGTCATAGAAATCATTTCATATGTTTCAGGTTCAATATTTCTATTTCTTCCCCTCCAAAGAAAACGCTGAGCTCGTCTGTCTTCTTTCCGAATATGCACTTGGTGAAACATTTCTTTTATATCACCTGCAAATGCGGTTCGATTCTGTCGAAATTTCATTAATACACCTGTGAGTGGTTTCAAAAGATAGGACCAGATAAAAGTTCAGTGTTTAGACTTATATCTTGAGTTTTTGCAGCAGCATCAAACACCAGTCTTAATTTTCCGGGTTTGTTTGCATTTACTACTCCAAAATGTGGCAAGTACCAAATGTTCTTCGTCGTATTTTTCGTATTTTTCGTCTTTGTCCATTCTTCTTTCCATGCAGTATAAACGAATCAAAGCTGATTTTTTATTATCTGGTAACTTGGTTTCGTCTTTTCTCCACAACAATCCAGTTTCAAACCTGTTACCGATCTTGGATGTTGTTTGCTGCATCAGGGCTTCACATCTTTCATCTTCCTCTGTTTTTATGTATCTCTCCATGATTTTAACTCCGAAGGATTCCGTGGTGAATGAATTTTTAACCATTTCATGTAGTTCTTCATATTCCGATTTATTGCAGATATGGTATAGAAATCTATTGTTTGTCTGCTTACATAATTCTGGTAAATTTCCATGGAGCACCCAACCTAATAATGTTTTTGAAAGAATTGGGCCAATCTGATCTAATTGAATCATTTTCCTAGTAGCTATCCTATCAGAATTTGTGGAGTATTTTCATGATAAGACGAAATATGTTTCAATTGTTCTACATAACGATATTTTGATCTTACATTGTCTACATGAAGAGTTTGCGTGGGTAGCATTAGGTTTTTGATGGTTCTGACTTGGTTCAGTCTGAGGTACTTCTCACCTGTTCATCCAGTTGTAACAAAATCAACTATTTTTGAACTGTCTTCTTGATGGGTGATACCGTTCGTCCATTGATAACAAATCGGTTCAGCATTACCTTCTAAACCCAAGTCATTTGCCAACTTCAAATCTATTAAGGAAATTGTTGCTCCTTTATCAAGAAATGCATATGTTGAAAATACATCATTAGGACTTTTTACAGTATCTTCAATGAAACTTCATTTTGTTTTTTCGTCTAGTTGATGTGTTCCACTATTTCCACTTGGTCTAGTCTAGATGGTATTTCTTGTACAGCTTCCGAAACGTGCTGCACAGTCTCTGCAATATTTGACGGCTTATGTAGGAGAGGATGGTGGTTTCGTGTGCATCTGTCTGATCCACAGTATTTCTTTTTACGACAATCGGCTTTGAAATGATTAGATTTCAGACAAGAAATACATAGTTTATTTTTAACAACTATTCCCCATCTATCATCCACGTTCATGTCCTTGAAAGTTTTGCAAAATTCTAAAGAATGCATTATTTCTTTACATACTATACATCTTCTTTCGTTCATTTTCTTTTCTTTTCCGATTGACAAAACTGTTTCTCTTCTATTAGTGAAAGTATTATTCTCGTCAATCCTGAAAACTGGATTATCCACATAACAAGAAACTTTCGCCTTTTCTTTTAACCACTCTGAGAACATTTTCAGATGCACATTACTTTTATGCTTCAAAGCATATTCTTCCCTATTGAGCTTGAGAAAATATGGTAATTTTCGAGTTATTTAGTCCAACAACTGAGGGTTATACATATGTCCTGTTGAATTCAAAACTGCCATTGTAGTTATCAGATTAGTTACTGCGTTAGAAAACAATAAAATCGAATCTGGCTTTCCTTCTCTCGGCGACGGAGTTTTCTTAGCTTTCTCTATCAACATGGATATGATAATTTCAGGTCTTCCAAAGGTCATTTCCAAGGTTTCCAGGACAGTTTCCACATTTTATGATGATATCAACAATGGTTTTACTGTTTCCCTAGCTCTTCCACGGAGGCATTTCGGAATTTTTATAAGATTTTCCTCATTTGTGAATTTACAGGCTTCAATGGATTTTCTAAACTGCGTTATGAAAAGCGGCCAGTCTTCTGGATCTCCAGAGAATAACGGCAAATGTTTAATTGACTGTCTACTGAGCAATATTTCTACAGGACTTCTCTTTGTCATGATTTGATACTTGTAATCAGGAACATCTTGCTCTTCAATTTGATTTTTGAACCAATTGTTTACCTTCTCCAGTCCGTTTTCGGATCCTTGTGGCAAATTGTTATATTCAATTTCGCTTTCATATTTACTTTCAATATCACTCAGTTTCATTTTCATTTCCAACTCAATAAGTTCTTTTTCTCTGAGTAATTTCTTCTCTCTTAAAAGCTTTTCCTCTTGATCTCTTGTTTCTTCAATAACTGCCAATTTTCTTGCTGCTTCAAGTTGAATCTCAATCGCCTTTTTACTGGAAGCATTCGACCTTTTGCTTCCAGTGGCTAACAATTTCCCTGATTTTGTCATTTTCTCAGATACCCTATCTCCTTTTTCATGTCTTGAAAATCCTAGGAGATCCTCGACTAGACTATCAGCCTGTCTGGCTTTTGCTTTATTTGTCATCTGTTTGGTATTTGCATCTGCTATTTGACTGGTACTTTCTTCAAATCACACAGTTCTTTCCAAGTTGAAATTCTTCTGAATGCTTGAAGGACCACTGTTAAAAGACTTGTTTTCTTCTTTTTACTATTTATCGTACTTTTCTGAACTATTAGTAATGAATAAAAATGGATGACACCTTTATTTTTCCTGTGACATCAATAAATTTTTGACATACATACTTTCTTCTCTTTTTTTCAAATATACACAATGTTCATTCAAAACAATATATACAAATTCAATATTAAATAACATTAACAATAACTGTCTAAAATGTAAACAAGCCGGCAAAAATATTCCCGTATCGTTTTCGATACGGGAAAGTTTTTTCCCGTACCGTTTAGGTCCGAAAACGGTCCGGGAAAGTTCGTTGCTTAGCAACGGACTAAAATACTAGATTAGCGTATTTTGAGGCCTGAAGTTGCTCCGAGAAAGTGGGCATTCTTGAACGATTTCAGAAAAAAAATCATGTGTGTATTTCGAGCACAAAGTGTCATTGCCGCTCTCCAAAGATTACCGCGCTTCGCTTCGCGACGAGCGGTAACTCTCTTTGTCGAGCGACAATCAATCACTTTGCGCTCTAAATACACAAATAGCTATATTCATACTTTCTTAAAAACTCTGCCGAAAAAAATCTAGAAGAGTGGGAAACGCAAAGAAACGGTTCTGTCTATGTCATAAGTCTCGCCAAAACTTTGCCACCTCTGCCGATGAGAGCAACATTTTTTTTGGTTATTTTACAATAAAAAATTTTGTTTGCCACCTGAATTCATTATGGAAATAATGCAATGGTTTTTTGTATTGGTCGGGAACGTAGGTAGTAATTTTCCAGAAAACATTAAATTTGCTACCACCACAAATTTCAGAAAATTTGAAAATAATGAAATTTTTTTTTTTATTTGACAATGTTCCCGAAATCTGATGGTGGCAAATTTTATGTTTTCTAGGAAATTACTACCTACGTTTCTGAGCAACTCAAAAAACTTTTGCAATATTTCAGCAACATATTTCTTTTTGTTAATTTTAACTAAAAAATTTTGTTTGCAACCTGAATTGATTATAGAAATATTGTAAAAGTTTTTTGAGCTCGTCGGAAACGTAGGTAGCAGTTTCCTAGAAAACATTTAATAGAACCTGGCTTCGGAATACCAAAGGCTTGAGTGTTGCAGGTGCTAAAGGATTGAAATGAGGGCGTAATCTTGTAAGAAGAAATCGAGATTTTAACAGATTTTCCCACACAAGCCCATCGAAAATATAACGGCTTGAGTGACGCGAATGGATAAGTAGATTTTGTCGTCGGAAAATTTAATGGAAAATCCTTTTTCATTTTTCCATATATTATGTTCTCCGCAGGAGCCACTCGTAAATTTCCCTCCATTTTACTAAACATCGATGTACTTTTCAACCCTACTCGAGGCTTGTATGCGAAATGGGGCACCTAAATCTGTCACTATCTAACGGTCTAAATGGGAAACATTCTCAATTGAAAAATGAACTGAACATGATTTCTCTGGAAATGAAAAACACCTACAATAAAAATGAAATCAACTATCTGAATGAAAATGCAAATTTCACTTTCAGATTGTTTACTTTCAAGTTCGGTTCTTTGTCCAGCGTCGCTTTAACCGGGGAAGCAGTTGTTTTCTGTTAGATATTACAAAAAAATATTTTCTTTTCATTTCAACTATCTGAATGAAAATGCAAATTTTTACTTTCAGATTTTATTCTTTTAAGGTATATAGGGTTTTTTCACAATATCTATCAGATGTAGTTCAATGTACAGCGTGGATTTAGCCGGGAAAGTAGTTGTTTTCTGTTAGATATTACAAAAAAGTATCCTCATTTTTATCGTAGGTTTTCAATAGAGAATGTTTTCCTTTTCAACATGAATCCCTTTCAAGAGAAGTTATCTTCAACGATGGAAAATAAGTTTGTCTTTCAGTCGCAGATGATTCCATATCTGTTTATATTTTCAATAAAATAAAAAAAAACAATTTGCATTTTTTTCATTCTTTTCAAATTTGACAAAGTTTCCGAAATTTGTGGTGGTGGCAAATTTCTTTGAGTTATCAACAAAATTATGGATAAATAATTTATTTACTCTGATGCCACACTTGGAAATTGTCGCAAAATTGGGGAACGATAAAGAATGATATTTTCTTTGTTTTCGTCATGTTGCTACTCTTTTGCATTTTTTCTCTACAACATAATTAAAATTGTTTACAATTTACATATTTAACAATATTGCCGATCTTGTATGAGGGCGTAATAGCTATTTATGTTATATAGATCCTAACGCCCGGAGGGTAACATTCACCCGAGGGCCTTTTGCCCGAGGGATGAATGTTGCCAAATGGGCGTTAGGATCTAGAAACGCTCGTGGTGCATACAAGATTTTATTTTTCACGAAAAAAATTATCTTAAACGACGTTGTTTACTTCATAAATTTCTTCTCATAGTATTTACTGCGTTCTGGTCGCCAACTGAGAACAAGTGAGCTTCTATGCAATTGCCATGGAAACATTGAAAAGGTTGCTAAGGGTTGTTTATTTAATAAAATGACGCTGCATGTTTGTAAGAATTGACAAGCTTGTTAGTGGAAGAAACTAAAAACGGTTGTGTACATAATAATTATGGAGATCCCACAGAATGTGGCGCTCAAAGCTGAAATAGCGTTAGGAAATTTACTGCCTGTGAAATCCAATACAATCCAAATACCAGATGGAGTTTGAACATTTTTTGAAATGGAAAGATGAAAACAGAGTGATTACCGTTAAAGAAACTGTCTTAATGGCATATTTCCAGGAACTGGTGAGTTTATCTCACGAAAAATATTAAGACTTTTTATTTATTTTACATTATTTTCAGTCTGAAGAATATAGTGCAAATAGTCTACGGACCAAATACTCACAGCTGAAATCAACATTGATTGTTAAAGAAAACATTAATATATCAGTATTCAGTCAACTGATGGCCTTTCTGAAAGTTAAATCAAAAGGATACATTCCTAAAAAATCAAAGGTGTTGGAAGATGGACAAGTATTACTTTTCATAAGAAAAGCTCCAGATGATACTTTTCTGCTATATAAAGTTGTTCTGGTAATGGGCGTATTTGGAGGCTTAAGGCGTGATGAAATGGTCAAGATGACAATTGATGACATTGAAGACAGAGGAGCCGTTTTACTGATCAAGGTATAAGAAACCAAGACCTACAAAAAGTTTCACCATTGATGAAGGAATCGAAATAGGAGCCTTGAAGCTACAGAAATAATAAATGCATTGAGTTACCTGTAGGTAAAAATACTATAGGAAAAAACATGAAATCCATGAAATCCATCGACAGAGATGTCACTTCCAACACTCTCAATCGCATGGCTGTCTCTCAGTCGGCCCCCCACTAGGAAGTGTTCCTTCTATCATAGCGAAATACCTTAATTTGGAAAACCCGATAGGTTACACCGGACATTGTCTACGCCGAACGTCGTCAACGCTTCTTGATCAAGGTGGTGCTTCCTTTGAAACACTAAAATTACATGGAAAATGGAAGAGTAGTACGGTAGCGAAGAGCTATATTGAAGAAAGTATCTCCTCGAAGAACAAAATTACAAAATTGCTACAATGATAGCCCATTCCGTTTCCGAAAAAGAAAATGTTAACGTTCCGAACGAAACCGAATGCACATTGAGGAGTTCATCATTGGTCAACTCACAGAACTTCAAACTTGGTACTAATTTTTCAGGGACATTTGAAAATTGTAATTTCTATTTGAGAGGAAATAATTAGTCCCTTTTTTATATACAGTTATAAATAAAACTTTTCTGAGTAATTAATTTATTGAACTACAGAAAAAAACATTTAGCGGGCTTTATGATTCATAATGCCCTCCACAACGCCCCGGGCGTTATGGGTCTGTTAATAGCAACCATTGCCAAGGTATTATAAAGCAGTAATGGACAAGTGAAAAATACATTTTTTCATAGTTTTATTGCGCACTAAATAGAACATTAGTGAAAGTTTGCATTCTTTTGCTATTTTTCCCCATTTTAAATTCTAAAATGATTGGCATAATGGTTATTTACTATTCTACCATCACGCAACCACTCGATGTGATATTAAATTGTGGAGATGGCATTGAGTTTTTCTACTTCGTAAAATCTTACTATTCAATCAAACAGTTATAAAATTCTATTTTCAACTTGCTAAGGTTTCTTTGATTCTTTCGGATTTTCATACATTCTGCCATTAACAATGTTATAAGGAATTATGAGGTTTTCTATATTTTATCCGAAAAATTTCAGTAATAGATAATATTGTTTTGTGCTTGAATCAGAAAATTGTTTGTTTTGAGGGTGTTACAGATACCGTGACGGCAAAATAATAATTTCAACCAGTATGCTATACTATAACTATAATTATTCCAGAGCACATTCCACTCCAGTACTCCATTATGACATGGTTGTGAAATTAATACGACTGCTATGAGCAAACGTGAATCTGAGTGGGCGTCTTCGGTTGTATCCACACTTGTTAAATGAATTGTGACAAATTTTTTCGAGTTGGTGAAGAATCGAAATGAGAAAAACATTCGCAATAGTTCGAGTAATAAAAATATTTGCACTACCATAACCAACTTGTCGTAGGAATCTCATTTGGTATTGAGATTAATAATCTATTGCCCACGTTATTTAAAAATAAAGTATGGGTCACACTGAATATTTTTATTCGTTTAATGATACAGCACGTTCAACTAATCCTTCCCGACGATTGCATTCGATGACTATGTTTACCTAACAAGTAACTTAATTAATGTTACGGTAACTATAGTGAACACTGGTAGAATTCAAATGTAACATGTTGCTCAGCCTACGATCAGTTGTGGTCTATACTTAAGAGGGAATAAATTACCTGGATTGTATACATATTTTTAAATAAACGTTCTAGAAGGCCATAAATTATTCTCAGTGGATTATATTTTAAAGGAATATACGCTTACACCGTTTCTCTAAAATTACCATTTGGTTCAATTTAGTTTATTTCCTTCAAATGACAAATGACAAATTTGTATAGGATTAGTCAAAAAATAGGTTAATAATGCTAGGGAACAATGACAAACATACAAGACGCAATCTAAAATAAAAATATACCAAAGAGAGGATCTTTTAACTCATAATAATAATAATATCAATTTGATTTCACTGGGTGTGTATGCGAGAATACTCATACTAACAAAGAGCTGAATTTGAAGTGTGAACCGCTGGTTTTTGAATGAGGTTCAATAGCGTAACGTACTAACGCACATTGCCGGAGACAATGAGACCCGGGGTCGAATCCCGGTTGTTCCACATTTTTTTGATTCAGTTCTGATTTTCATTTTCCCGTCTGATATGCCATAAACTTGTTTTCGATTTTAATTTAACTACAGACGTAAAATTACTTCATTAATTATATTTGTATTGAACACAATAACAGTAAATACTCATATTTCTATGAAAAATTCTACAAAATTGTAATTAATGATACTACCTCAGGTATTATTTGCCTTCTTATGAATTTCTGACTGAAGTCTCAGAAAAAGAGGTTGACAATGACCTATTAGCTTGAATTTGTAATGAGCTCTTTTCTGTTTGAAAATCTTTATAGCTCCACTGGATTTTCCCCAGAGAATGATCTCATAACTGATGTGAGAGTAAGAGAAATATGTAGTTTTCAGTGTATCATAGCTTGTGATATTCTTTAGTTGACATAAAAGAAAAACCAGTGCTACATAATCTACTGCTTAATTGTTGATCATTCCAAGAGAGATTGCTCTCCACAGAGACGCCAGGTAATGTTACACTGTTCACATCCGACGTAGAGGTTCTAGCTGCAAAATTAAGTTGATGAGTTTTGTCAGAATTCAATTTGAGTTTGTTTGCATAAAAAAGTGTCTGCCTTACTATTTACCTCATCAGATATTCTCGCAAATTCTAATAAGTCGTTATCGGAATAAATGAAATCATTCACATAAATGATAAATAAGAGCGGCCCCACAACTGATCCTTGAGGAACACCATGCATAACAAGTTTGAAATTCGAACTAGTGCTATTGGTTATGTTACAGCTTGATGTCGACCCTCTAAATAGGACCTCATTAAAGACAAAGACACTCCCCTGATGCCATAGTAAAATAGTTTTTCGAGTAAGATGTCGTGAGAGACGCAGTCGAAGGCCTTGGATAGGTCACAGAGTGTAATTGCTGTTTGTTGCCCTAGCTCAATGCCCTCGAATACATCGCTAACGACTTTTAAAACAGCCTGCATTGTAGAGCGGTCCTTACGGAAACCAAATTGCGAATCGAGATTGAGGAATAGAGTTATTTAAAACCATCATCGCGTCAATGCTATCCCCAATCTTTTGTTAAACATCTGTTTCAACGATGAATGTTAATTTTTTCTGAATGGCAAAGTTATTAGACAAAATTTTCGCTATTGCATGGAGTGACGAAAACCCGAATATTTTTCGAGTAGGACATACAGAACACCCACAAAAACACAACACCCACAAAAGGTTAATGTTTGTGCCAGTATTCTTGGAAATGTCATTATTGGTCCTTTATTTCTTGATGAAAACTTGACTGGCAATCTGTACCTTGATATGCTTGAAGAGACCATCAATCCTCTTATAACTCACGAGCTAGAAACTTAACTTGATGCAGAAGGTAATGTAAGTACTTTTGCAGGAGGCTATGTTACAGTTCCAACAGGATGGTGCTCCAGATCATTAGTTTCTTCCCGTCTGACAGTTGATAGACGAGAGATTCCCGGATAGATCGATTGAGAGAAGGGGAGCAGTTGAATGGCCTCCTATATCACCGGATTTAACTCCCTTAGATTTATTTCTTTGGGACATCTTAAATCCGTTGTTTATAAGACACAACCTGCTGATATTGATGAACTCAAAAGAAGAATAACAGAAGTAGGTAAAGATCGATTCCAAAATTCTTACCTCACAGGCAAACATTATAATTATTTTAATTACTTTTCCGTTATTACTATTCCAGTTAGGTCCTGTCTCCGAAGCTCCGACATATCCGGAGTGCGCGCTGGTGTCGTTTGCACCAATAACCACGCCCCACTTCTGTAGGATAAGTGATTATTGGGACAGAGAATCATGTGCCCTGAGCAGACGGAGTGCACCCAAGTAAAAAACATTTTTTGTGTTTTGTATTTGTTGTCGGATCAACCAGATTCACATGAAAAGGAGAATCCTATGATGCCCAAAGGATGGATAGATCTTTATTTAACTACGTTATGTTATAAAATATTTGTAGAAAAGTCAGGTAGCAAGTAAATACAGAAAAGAATGTTCAAGTTCTCAATTAAAATAAGGTAAAAATAAAATAATCCGTGTACACATATTTAGACAATACGCATACACATAGTAGAGAAATTAGTTATAAAAAACCCACTCAGACGATATTAATTTCGTAATTTTTGGAATGCTTATCTATTGATAATTGAAGTTAGTATAGATGAATATATGATAATACACAATTTCTTAATGAAAAATATTTGAAGACAATTAAGTATGTATTGGAAATCACATCCCGGGTGGATCAGCCATGTACTCGGCGATAGTGTAGTAACACTTTTTCTGCAGTATCACTTTGATAGAGTTTTATAACGTGGATTAGTTTTTATTTTTTAATGTTGTAGGAAGTATATTGTAAAAATCAACAATCGTTGAGTTTTCAAAGACTTATTGTATTTGCCGTGTATGTGCCGTGCTGGTAGAGCGTTCGCCTTTGGAGCGAAGGGTCGAGGGTTCAAATCCCCGCATGGTCATCGGTCTCGTGCATGGCATCACACGTTAAAAGGTAAGGGCTGCGTCTTCCCTAGCTCACACAAGTCTCTTGAAGACTTCCGAGGGTTGCGCGCAAGGGTGCATTAGGTTGACGGAAATTAAAAAAAAAACTTTGAGACCTAATCAGATTTGCGTTGCGTTTGTTATAGTCATGCATGGTAATTTGAGTTGGTCAGGTATTTTTTTTTATTTTCATGAATTTCGAGCAGATACTGATAAATTAACAGAGTTGGTAAAGGCATGATACTGAGTTAGCAGAATTTATTGGTTTTCAATTTTAAACACTTTTTCATATTGAGAGAAATTTCCCCAAAGGGTCAATCCATAATTGATTATGATTGGATGAGTGCAAAGTACGCAGAAAGAATGGTATTTTTATCATCAAACGATTTCAGTTTTCTCAAAAGAAAATTGTGACCACTCAACTTGGAACAGGTATTTTCGATGTGTGGTTCCCAGCATAAACTCTCGTTTGCATGGTCACCTACCGTTACTTTATTATCTGTTGAAAAAATTATGTTTTTTTGTATTATTTTTATTCAATTTTGATAAGTTGCTGTTAAACCATCCTTGGGCAAGGTTTTCAGCTGATAACGACTCATAACTGCTTCAAAGCTTATAAGAGAGCTATCATCATCCCTATATGTTTGATTGCCTTATTGTAGACCATTTCAATGAATCCCCATTCAACAGAATACGCCAAAAAACATGTTCCCAGTCAAATTCGGCAAAACTGTTTCCCTGTGTTTCCCAATATTTATAGAAACCTACAAATAGAATAAATACATTCAAGTCTTAGGTATTTTCAGATTTCTTCCGTACTGAGTACAAACCCTACACATTTATCACGCCAGAAACATTTTACAGAATGTTTTCGGTTGAATTTGAACTTAAACTTAATGCGAAGAAGTTATATCCATTATCTGATAATTAAATCTTCAAATCAGTTATTCAAAATCTTTCATAAAACATATTTCGATTTTCCCTCGGATTTTCCACAAGCTTTGAATAAAAATTCTTACAAATTTTGTAAATTCGCTATCGATATTATTCAAAACTACAACGGAGAGATGTCAATAGCCGAAAGTTGATCTATTTCCGTTATAACTTTTCCAAAAATAACGGTGGGTTCTTATAATTTTATAGAGGTAATCCCAGCAGGAATCACAAATCTTTTTTTGAACACCTGTTATTCTTCGAGCATTATCGATCGCTTAAAACATTTATAGTTCTTTTTGTATGTGTTAAATATTTTATACAGCGTGGCCTTTTAAGTGTGCAACATAAGTGATTTTTTTATTTTTATTAATTGCACAACCAAAATACGAACATTGCCGAAAATTGGTGCATGTTCGATAATCATATTAGTTGCACTTAGAATGGTTGCAAGTCAAACAGCGTATACAAGGTAAGTTAAAAATATAAAAATTGTACAAGAGTAAAGTAACTACTCTGATTTCAGAAAATTCTGCAAAAGTCATTGGAAATAGTTGTTTACATACCAAAATAGAGCCTCCTAAGAAATATTTTTTTTTTTAACATGAAGAATTTCCCTATTTTTTTTATTCGCCCTTTAACATTTTCATAAATCAATCACCATCAAATCAATTGCGCAAACTTTTTCCAAATTGAAGCATATTTGTGAAATTATAACTCAGATTCAAATTTTTTAGGTAATCACAAACTTCATGATTGTTGCAACGATATTGCATTATTTATGCACTACACGCACCCAAATCTCAAAAGTAATAATACAATGTTTTAAAACGTATTTGAATGTGGTGCCGATGGTTTTGCCAATTTTTATCGGCTTATTTTTATTATAACTCAACAATTAAAAAATTCAAAATAAATTAGAACAGGATATATTTAAAATGTAGAAGAAAATATAATTATCTATAAACAAAATTTTCAATTTTTTGTGTGTCACCTTGGACACCATCTTATATTACTCAAATTTGTCAAGCCTGGCAGAGTGGCATCAATCGGATAAAAAATCTAAAAGACAGAAGCATTCAAAAATAGTGAAAACATTTCATTCATCCCTCAAAATAAGGTTACCGTATTATTAGTCATTTGGCACCCGGACAATTATTTTAGAATGAAAAATTAATGTAACCAAACTGTCGTAATGTTTACTTTCAACCCTCATTTGTTTTGTTCCATGGGTTTTCGCAATTATTTTAGTAGGGTTTCATGTATGCCGATTAATTTGTACTGTTTTCTAATAAATATTTAAAATTAAATAAATTCACTTCAAATGAGAATTTTTTAATATGCCTATTTTCATTATTAATGTTTTACTTTATAAACACTGTTTGCGAAATTTTAAAGTTGCATTTAATATCGTTGCGACAAACATGAAGTTTGTGATTCCCTAAAAAAATAAAAATCTAAAATGATTTCACAAATATACTTCAATTTGAACCAAGTTATGCGCAACTGATTTGATGGTGGTAGATTTATGAAAGAGTTTAGGGTAAATATATTAAAAAATAAAAAATAACTTTGGAAATCATTTATGTTAAAAAAAATTAAAAATACTTTTTAGGGGACACATTTTGCTGAATTTTCTGAAGTAATGATACTTTACTCCAATACAATCTTTTAATGGCACCTAATATGATTATCGAACATGCACCAACGTTCTGCAATATTTGTATCTTGGTTATACAATCATTAAAAAAAATTCCCATGTTGCACACTTATTTTAAATGGCCGCACTGTATACCCAAGGTTTAGTAAGAAGGCGAATCGATACAAAATCGAAAAGCTCTCGAAAAGCAGAGCTGACTATATATCTGAAAATATTCTAAAGGCCAACATGA
This sequence comes from Chrysolina oricalcia, assembly GCA_944452925.2. Taxonomy (NCBI): domain Eukaryota; kingdom Metazoa; phylum Arthropoda; class Insecta; order Coleoptera; family Chrysomelidae; genus Chrysolina; species Chrysolina oricalcia. Next base: position 31,737,565 of record OX101820.2, read on the forward strand.
AGGTATTCAGTAATGATTTTTTTCTAATATAGGTTTTCATGCACTTATTTGTTTACGAGAAACAAAAAACATTGTCAACAATAAGTAGGAGTAACAATGGTCAAAATTTACTCAATCCCTGTTTTTAGAAGATTTATAGTGGAAAAATCTTGACAGTTACTTCCTGAAATTTATCTAGGCAAAAAAATCATTCCAAAATTAATTTACTTACATGCTTCAAGTAATCCAAAGAAAATCAAAAACTGGCAAAAACTTATAGGGTGCATTTCGCGTGATAGTCACTTGTTTCGGAAAATATAGGATGCACTCACGTGTGATTGATATTCAGAGCGCTCCGTACGCAGACAATACAGCAGAACTAATGGTGAAGTGTGCTTCTCCCGAACATCTGAAAGCTACACTATCACTTCCTATGCATTCTGGAGAGTCCCACTAAGATCTTCGGGGGGAAGTGTTGGTGTTATGATGTAAACTTTTTCGAAATTTGTATCAATTGTTTTATTCATGGAAACACTCGAAGTGTGGAGGAAGCAAACACATTATTATTGATGCTTTCTCAAAAAAAATTATAGAATGCATTTGCTAGAAGGATTTCGTGATGTTATGTGATAAATTTGAAATGTATCTATTATCAGAAATCTAACAGCATTCAACTCGGTTAAATAAGTTAAGACGATTGCTCGAAAAATAATATTGTGTTCAAATAATACTTATAAAAATTTGTTTTTATCCAAGCATTTAAGAATTACCATCGTCAGAACCCTGTTTAGAAAAAGAAACAAGATCATTTCAGAAAATAATAGATCTGTATCACTGATTATAAACTTTCCAATAATTTTCTAAATGCTTCAATTTCGAATATCCCAATTCATTGATTAACAATAACAAACAATGGGAAGGTTGTATATGGCCATCAGCCATTAAAAACTCCATAAAACCACTTCATAAAAAGGGAGACAAAACAAACATACATAATTATAGACCCAAATCATTATTAACGAACCTATCCAATCTTTTCGAGAAATTAATAAAGAATAGGTTGACTTCTTACCTTGAAAATTATAAAATTTAACCTGAGAAGCAGTTTGGTTTAAAAGAAAACACGTCAACAGAGAATGCACTTGCGGGGTGCGATTCTCAAATGTCTACTAGTCTATGTCGAATGCGAAAATATCTCCATCTCTTTTCAAGTCATATTCGAGAAAGGCGATGGACATATTTTGTCGCATGCGACATATTATGATAGTCGACATTTGAGAATAGGACACCTGCCCTTAACAATGAAACAAAATAATGCATTGAATGAGAACAGGTCTTATCTGTGTATTTTCATAGACCTTTCGAAAGCTTTCTGCAAACATTACAGGACATTGGTATAAGGAATGTACACCTAAATGTATTTAAGAGCTATGTCACCAATAGACGGCAGATCATAAAAGTAGATGATGTCTTCATTCAGGAAGAAACTATTGAATATGGTGTGCCTCAAGGTAGTGTTCTGGGACCATTATTATTCGATATTTATATAGACGGATTGTTCTCGTTGAAATGCAGTGGTGAAATAATTGGATTTACCGATGACACAGCAATAGTATACGATGCTGAAAACTGGGGCAAACTGCGAGATAAAGCTCAGGCTGACTTTTCACAAGTAATAAACTGGCTCGAACATAAGCTATTGGCGGTAAACTTTGAAAAACTAATTACCTACCTATCAGTTGCAATAATGTGAGCAGACGGGATTTTGATAATCTTGAAATCGCTACTTCACAAAATGAAAAAATTAAATTTCTCCATATTACCTGTTGACAAAATCAAATACTTTGGTATAATGATTGACAGTAATCTGAAATGTTTCACATTATTTACTTCATCAAAAAACTACATCCTTTATAAATTCAGGTACCTCCTAAAAAAATATTAACATTCAAGCATATGTGTTGGATATCTTTCACCGTGCTATACTTACAACACCCTGTGGCTCTCTATTAAATTGTAGATGTTCAATCATCTTGTGTTGTTGATCTTGTTTAAGAAAAAAGAAAAGTTGTTAATGTCAAAGTTATATAAATAAAAACGCTTCATCTCGTTATTCCAAGTTTATTTTCCCATCTTCTAGATAAATAACCAACAATATGAAAATATTATACTTATTTTGTTTTAGTAGATAGTCACTTACGTAACGGCATAGTAGGTTGGGGTGGAACTTTTGGAACACCTATCAGACTACTGGAGATTATCCAAAATAGATTCCTAAGTTGATCTAAGAAAATCCCCACCGATTTTCTACAGATCTTTTATATAAGGAATGTGGGATACTGGATATGAGACAACTATATTATTTGAATGTTATTTAAAATATAAAAAATCAAAAATCATGCACGTTGTGCAGTAATACACATCAAGAACATATTTAGATACTTATTTATATTTTATGTACACAATAAACCGTTTGAAACGGATGTACTCGAAGGACCTTTAAAACGCAGCTCTTAGACATAAAAACGATAGACACTTCATTCAACATAGGCACATGATATTACATATGACAAAATTTACATTCAATAGTAATCCCAAATGTATAAGCTATCCAAATATCCAATAATTTACATCTCTAATAAAAGAAAAAAAAAGAAAAATCTTCCCTAAAAAAAATACCGAAGCCCGAGATCGAACTCACGCCAAAATAGAAAACCCAGTTTAGTAGGAAGCATCTCTAACCACCGCACCACCGCAGTTAGAGTGCTTTGAATTTTTTGTGTTCACTTTCCATCATGCAAGAATAGGTTCGTTTTCAACAAAAGCTAGGAAGATCGAGCGTTTTTTCAATATTCTCGCTCTAGAGCGTAAAAGCTGTCACAAAATGAAATTCCTCGGAAAACATCAACTTTGCGTTGAGATCTGAAAGCGTCAAAGGCTGCTTTGGTAAGCGGTATTAGAAAATAGCTATTTATGATACAAGTTCGTAAAGTATATGACTTTTTTGTATGAGCGTGAAGTTTGTTGAATGAGGCGCAGCCGAGTTCAACAAACACGCGAGTACAAAAAAGCATTTACGAGAGTGTTTCATACAAAGTTTTTTCTTCGACAGTTATTATATTGCCAAATTGTTGCCATTATATCATTAATTTGAATGTTTAATGATATGAATTGTCGTCGTATTATCAAATAAAGACTTCCGAGTTATATTTGACGCAATATACTGTATTTTTCAAAAATAAATAAATGTATATGAACTGTGTGTAAAAAATTACTTCACGCAGAGTTGATGATTTTACGCATAGGTGATTTTTTACTTACTTATGCGAAAAAGTATTACTTTACGTAAAAGCTTAGATTACGCACTGTCGTAGAAAAATGCATTTTTATATTATTCTAAATTCGCCTTTTCTGTCGGCTCGATTGACAATCAACAAGAACAAATGAATTACACATGGAATCCTTAACTACTTATGTTCGTCATAGTCCAGGAAATATCATCGAACACACGTTGTTATTCCACTGATAAACAAATCTTTATTTTAGCAATCATTCTCCTATATAACTCCTAAGGCGTTCAATATTATTTCTGACCATATGAAACAGATAACGAACTTTAACGGCGTCTTCAAAAATAAACCAAAGAGATACGAAATACCAAGAGCCAAGTTTAATGAAATCGTTCAACCAGATTTCTTAATCTGATTCATTTCATTTTGTTTTTACTCACCTTTTATGTCATGTTTTATTTACATAACTATTTTTATTTATACAATGTGTTCTCTGTAACAATTCAAAGTAAAACGTGATTGAATAACTTTTACATTTCAAATTATTTGTACTTTTAAATTATTTTTTTTATTTATTTTTTTTTTATTGTGTTGAATATTTTGTATGTAGTTGAGTACGGTATTTATATCTCGAAACATGTCTTTGATCACTTATTTTCAGGAGAAAACCTAAATTCTGACAGGTACCTGCTTCTACTTCAAACTCATCTGCTTGATTTATTAGATAATATGCCATTAAACCTGCGCAGGAGAATGTATTTTCAACAGGACGGTGCTCCAGCACACTCTACAGTTGAAGTGTTATTGATCATCTCTGTTCCCTCGTAGATGGTTCGGACGGTATTCAATGAATTCATGGCCTCCTAGATGTCCCGATCTAACCCCATGCGATTTCTTTCTATGGGGATATTTGAGTATCAAGCAGTCCCCACTCGTATTCGTTATAACGTTGATCGATTGATAGAGGCAACTACCGATGTAACGTCTTCTCAGAGAAAAATAGCACCAATGTACGCAACAAATCAATCAGAACTGTTGTCTCGGTCTTAATGGGTTGGAATATATTGGTAATACTTGCTTTATGAACAGTGCTATCCAGTGTTATCCAACACAAGAGTTTTGTTGGAGTATTTGAAAAAAGAGGAATAAATACTACCTCTAGTATGTAAGGGGCTCTGATCAAAGCTTTTGCAGAGGTGATCTAAGAAATATGGTCCAGCTGCTTTTATAGTATCCATCCATCCATCATAGTATCCGACCTCAAAAACCCTCACATTGAAATCTTCAATAGAATTGGACCATAACCACAAAAGACCGCCATATTGAATTTCCGAATTTTGATAAATAATTCATAATCTCCGACCCTGAAAACATACCAATTTTGAATCGAATCGAACCATAATCACAAAACTCGTTCGTCTCTTGTTGCCGCCATATTGAGTATATGAAATTTGACAAAAAATACACAATCTTTTACTCCAACGCTTACCAATTCAGAATCGAATCGGACCATAATCACAAAACTAGTCCGCCATATTGGAGACGCCATATTTTTTCTATAAAAATAATTTCATGACACATTGTCAACATTATTATGAATATTCAGGGTCTTTCACGACATGCGTTCGTTAGGAATATATGGAGAACGATTCAAAATAAAACTTGATATTTTGTGGTAGTGGGTTTTACAAAATGGCCTTCTCAACTAAAATATATTCAACTTCTGGTCTCTTTCCGTTATACCGGAAGTTGAGAGCAACTTCCTTATTTCAAATGAAACATCCTGTATTTTATTACATTTTTGAATTTCTCAGCCCATTTTAGGCCCACTTTGTATAACAATGCCTATACCCAAATTTGTTAGTTTTCGAGATATTGATTTTTTTCTGAAAAATTTGACAGTTACAGCACCACTCCGAAAAAATCATAACTCAGACAGTAACAGTTGAAAATGTGAAATTTCACAGAATCACACCAAGCATCAAGTCATGAACAGGTCCATCGAATTTTCGAAAATAATTTACATAACATAACATAACATCGTGGAAACTGATGAAACACGATTTTTTCAAATAGAAACCATACACTATTCTATTATTTTTGGATACTACGATTAAAAAGATATCAAATTCATGAAGAATGTCCTGTACCTAAAATACACCCCCTGGCAAGATATATCCGATTTTGGGAAATATTTGAAATGTAAATCATTCGAAGCAATACCAAACCCAGAAAGCTTTGAAAACAAATTAACTAATATTAACTCTGTCGTTGGTAAAAGGTAACTTCAACATGAAAATGGATGGATTTAAATAAAATACTATCAGAGAGATGAATTATATATTTGTTTATTGATATCGAATACAGTAATTTTATTTTGTTTATAATTTTTAAGGTTAGATTTTACTTTAATTTTAGAATTTAACTTAATTTCTTTAAATTCAAATAATATTGTGGTTCATTTCAACAGATGTTCGAAGACATTGCCGTTTTGTTCTAAACAAGAATATATTCTTTTTTGCATACCACTATTTGTAGCTTTCTGTATGGATTCAGGAATCAAATTATTGAAAGCTCTCAGAACCCTTCGTTTTATGTTTTCTTTATCACTCACAGGATCCGCATAAACATTTTCTTTAATATATCCCCAGATGAAGAAGTCCAATGGCGTCAGGTCTGGAGAGCGAGGAGGAAATTTAAATGGCCCATTGTAGCAAAGCCAATGATCTTCGAACATCCCATACAACAACCCAGCAACGGTAGCAGTACTATGTGCAGGGGCTCCATCCATCTGATACCATAACTTGGAACGGTATTGTTCTCTCGACGGAGTAGGCAGATTGAGACCTTAGAGAGAACAAGTGGCGAGACCTGGGGAGTAGGCAGATTGAGACCTCAGTGTAGAATCTACCCCCAAACCCCCCCCCCCCCTTTCGATCAATTTATCCTTATTTCTTTTTCTTGAAAATGGCTCCAAAATCGGAGCCGAAACGTCGAATTTCAATAAATTCTAGACGCGGTTCAACCCGAACTTCCAGTTTTCAAATATCTGACCGCGGAAACCTATCCGAACATATATATATATATATATAATATATATATATATATATATATATATAAGTGAAAATAGAGTATATTTCGTTTTGATTCCGAAAGTTCCATCCTTTGACAGCTGTTTCGTGCTAACGCACTCATCAGAAAGGATTTATGGAGCTCTCGAAATCAAAACGAATCCACTCAAGAATTAGTACCGTGAAGGCAAGACAGATATAACAGAAAGTTACTTATGACATCTACAGTCACTAGTTGAAACTTAATTTGACACGAACCAAGGAATCCAAAGTAGAGGTTTGTCTACAAATTGACAGGCAGCCAACACTTCGTTGTTCTGACCAACCCAAGGTTCAATCAAGTTTCTAGTACGTTATGAGGAACGCAAGCAGAATCCAAGTGAAAATAGAGTATATTTCGTTTTGATTCCGAGAGTTCCAACCTTTGACAGCTGTTTCGTGCTAACGCACTCATCAGAAAGGATTTATGGAGCTCTCGAAATCAAAACGAATCCACTCAAGAATTAGTCTTGCCTTCACGGTACAAATTCTTGAGTGGATTCGTTTTGATTTCGAGAGCTTCATAAATCCTTTCTGATGAGTGCGTTAGCACGAAACAGCTGTCAAAGGTTGGAACTCTCGGAATCAAAACGAAATATACTCTATTTTCACTTGGATTCTGCTTGCGTTCCTCATAACGTACTAGAAACTTGATTGAACCTTGGGTTGGTCAGAACAACGCTGCCTGTCAATTTGTAGACAAACCTCTACTTTGGATTCCTTGGTTCGTGTCAAATTAAGTTTCAACTAGTGACTGTAGATGTCATAAGTAACTTTCTTCTATATATATATATATATATATATATATATGTCAGTACCACAAGTAATGTCGAGGAACAGCCTCCTCAACAAATACTTTTTATTTATAGAACCCTTCCTCATATTGAAGAACTCACTTGTAAACTTTCAAATATTTTCAAATCAGACAATTTAAGGATTGCCAAGAATAATGTAAAAACAGCGTCTAGCCTTTTCACAAAAACTAAAGCTCCTATAGCTACTTCAGAAACTTCAAATGTCATTTATAGCATCCCTTGCCTAATTGTGACAAAGTCTATATAGGACAAACAGGTAGAAATCTATCAGGTCGCATTACGTCTCATAAGTGATTGTAAAATAAAAAAGAATAGTTGTGCCCTTGCAGAAAACACTATTCAATTAAACCATTTTGGTAATTTCAACAACCCAAAAATTTTAGCAAAAGAAAGTAATTATTCAAAAAGAAATTTTCTTGAAATGGTGCATATCAATAATGAACCTAACTGTATGAATAAACGTGCCGATGTTGCAAATCTTATCGTGATTTACAATTATTTATTGAATTTTGACAAAAATAAAATTAGTGATAATTCTCTTGTTGAAGCTATACCGCCATAAATTAAGTTGGCAGCATTTACACCTAACTTGCGATTTTTCTCCCATTTGTCAACCAATTGACGTGGACATGTGACAGCTGCTTGTCAGTTCGTCCCACAGAACTCATACTTATATCTTATGCCATAAGTATGAGTTCTGTGGTTCGTCCGTGTGTTCCATGTACCATGTGTTTTGTGTGACATGATGTGAGTGGAGCTGCATGCTCTTGGTCAAAATGGTGCCGACTAAAATATATTTGAATCATGATTGATTTTCGAATATTGCTCATATTATATTTTAATTTGTTTGTACAAACTGTTGTGTAAGATATTTTAATAATGAAGTGCACTGTGATCTTCTTAATAGCAACCTCGAGTTAGTAAGTTGTTTTTTATAACTTAAAGTCACATTTTTTACAAATTGGACTTTTTTGTGTTTTGCAGATGTCTTGATAAAGAAAATAAAATTTTCGAAAGCTAGACAATTTAACAAATAGTTTCTCTATCCACTGGCCGTTCCCAATTGACTGCAACCTCAAGGAAAAGTTTCTTTTTATGATACTTTCCAAAACTCAGTTTATATATATATATATATATATATATATATATATATATATATATATATATATATATATAAATAAGGATGGATATAGCGAGGGGCAATATATGAAAATATAAGTAGAAAAGTTATTGGGTATAACCCTCAAAATGTTCTGCAACCGTAGACACGTGTTTCGAGCTTAAGCTCTCGTCAGTACGGTAAAATCAAGTGCGAAGATGTACAACACTTGGATGTAAAAATAGAAACAAAGGAAGTCAACAACAGGAAGCCAACCACACATTTGTGGCTTCGGTTAGAAGACCTTGTGCTTACAAGGCAACAACTAACGTCGCCACGGAGGCAGCTATAGCTACCAGCGTGACAATCCCACCCAGGAAAATACAAATAAGGATGGATATAGCGAGGGGCAATATATGAAAATATAAGTAGAAAAGTTATTGGGTATTACCCTCAAAATGTTCTGCAACCGTAGACACGTGTTTCGAGCTTAAGCTCTCGTCAGTACGGTAAAATCAAGTGCGAAGATGTACAACACTTGGATGTAAAAATAGAAACAAAGGAAGTCAACAACAGGAACCCAACCACACATTTGTGGCTTCGGTTAGAAGACCTTGTGCTTACAAGGCAACAACTAACGTCGCCACGGAGGCAGCTATAGCTACCAGCGTGACAATCCCACCCAGGAAAATACAAATAAGGATGGATATAGCGAGGGGCAATATATGAAAATATAAGTAGAAAAGTTATTGGGTATAACCCTCAAAATGTTCTGCAACCGTAGACACGTGTTTCGAGCTTAAGCTCTCGTCAGTACGGTAAAATCAAGTGCGAAGATGTACAACACTTCCTTTGTTTCTATTTTTACATCCAAGTGTTGTACATCTTCGCACTTGATTTTACCGTACTGACGAGAGCTTAAGCTCGAAACACGTGTCTACGGTTGCAGAACATTTTGAGGGTTATACCCAATAACTTTTCTACTTATATTTTCATATATTGCCCCTCGCTATATCCATCCTTATTTGTATTTTCCTGGGTGGGATTGTCACGCTGGTAGCTATAGCTGCCTCCGTGGCGACGTTAGTTGTTGCCTTGTAAGCACAAGGTCTGTTAACCGAAGCCACAAATGTGTGGTTGGCTTCCTGTTGTTGACTTCCTTTGTTTCTATTTTTACATCCAAGTGTTGTACATCTTCGCACTTGATTTTACCGTACTGAAGAGAGCTTAAGCTCGAAACACGTGTCTACGGTTGCAGAACATTTTGAGGGTTATACCCAATAACTTTTCTACTTATATTTTCATATATTGCCCCTCGCTATATCCATCCTTATTTGTATTTTCCTGGGTGGGATTGTCACGCTGGTAGCTATAGCTGCCTCCGTGGCGACGTTAGTTGTTGCCTTGTAAGCACAAGGTCTTCTAACCGAAGCCACAAATGTGTGGTTGGCTTCCTGTTGTTGACTTCCTTTGTTTCTATTTTTACATCCAAGTGTTGTACATCTTCGCACTTGATTTTACCGTACTGACGAGAGCTTAAGCTCGAAACACGTGTCTACGGTTGCAGAACATTTTGAGGGTTATACCCAATAACTTTTCTATATATATATATATATATATATATATATATATATATATATATATATATATATATATATATATATATATATATATATATAATATATATATATATATATGTAATAACTCCAAATAGCAAATTTTATTATTTTTCAGTGAGTTCAGACAATTGAAAAACATTTACATATCATTTGTAATCGATATGAAACTGGTAACTAGCGTTACCAAGATCCGCGCATGATTTGTCTATAATACAAAAGAAAACGAGACTGTCTTTCTATAGGGTACTTTACACCATACTCAATTTTTAGATAAAAGAATTCGCCTTCGGAACTATAAGTCTTTTCACCTCATAATAAAGTCTCTGATAACTATCTATCGGATAAACTTCACAGGTTTACATAACCTTATCTGATAGAGTTATCTGGGACTTATCGATAGGTGAAAAGACCGGCCCTAAGTATTATTAATGATAGGTCAAAATGGAAGTTTATCTCTAAATATAGAATGCAAATAAAAATATAGAGTGTTTCAATCCTCAAGCGGCCAAGTTTACATGTGCCCGTTTGTAGACCAAGCATAGGTAAATATGAATAATCCCAAATAACTTTTTTCAAAACAGCTTATCTCAATTCTCACAGCGACGACTTCCTTAGAGTGGAAATAGTAATGACGGAAATAATTCGAAGTAACCATCTGTACCAGAAAAAATACTACCGTAATGCCACCGAATTATAAGATATACAACAAATTATGAATAATATACGTTCCACTAGGATTTATTATCGAAGGATAGTGCCTATGATCGAATTCTCCTTGAATTCAGATGGGTTCGATCAGTTCATCTATAAAGTCGACGGAAATATACTCAATATCCCCGGAATGTCACATATATTTCTTTGAGCGACTCACAAAATATATTCGTATTTTATAGCTTGCTAAATCCTACGAAAACAAAAAATGTATTATTTCTCGCCCTCTATCTCCGAACCTTCAAGTATTACGACATACCTAGGTTGAGGACGATGTCATGATTGAATCCTCGAAAAGAGTAATTACTTATTCAAATTGAATGGAGCCTTCCTTCTGTGAAACACTATGTATTTCACTAGCATTTTTTCTACTCTGATCGATTATATCATCAATAATAATTAACTTAATCATCTCATAGTCTCGAAGGTGAATTTTATCACCTAAAAATTGATTATATTGGAAACTACCATGTAGAAAATACTTTTTTTTTGTTTTATAGAAAAATCATCCACGATCTTAGTAAATCTCAGTTGAACAACAGTTTCATATCGATTACAAATAGTACAAAAATGTTTTTCAATTATCTGAATTCACTCAAGATTAATAAAATTCGTGATTTGGAGTAATCAAATATATATAAAACATGAACCCTATCTTATTCCAAACACTCTGTAGTCATGGCTTCATTATATTTTGGTCAATCAACAAACCATTCTGATTGATCCTCAATGACAAACTCAATCAACGTTTAACCTCGTAGGCGAATTCAATCACTGAAGAATTGACTATATTGTTGACTACCCTGTATAAAAATAACGGCGTTTTTTTTCTCTGTATTATGGAAAACTATTTTTCGCGAACATTAGGAATGCCCAGTCGCACACAATATTGAATATAAATGACATATTGATATGTTTTCATTCAGCTGAATTTCTTCAAAAATCACAAAATTCATGATTTAGCGCCCTCTAGCGCCGAATCTAGTCATACGATCGAGTTGGGCCAATGGAGACTTTTACTCAGTATGGTTCCAGCTAAAACATCAAAAATTCAGCCATTTTCACCGAAAGACTTTTTCCCATAAGGTGTGTGCGTGGTCCTTTGGCTTCATCTGTCCATATAATGTTCTTCATGAACTCAGGGTCCTCCTGTATCTTGATAAGAAACCATTCGCAGAATTCCACTCGTGCAGGTAAGTCGTGAGGTTTCAGATTTTGAACCTGGTGATAATTAAAGGGACGCCACTTTTGTTTGATTAAAATTCGGTTTATTGACGAACATGAAATTATAAGTGACTTTTCTGCGTCTTTCAACGAATTTTTGGGATAGGCTGTGGAGTAAGCCAAAACTACAATTTCGATAGCCTCATTGTTTACGAGTGGTTTTTTTTGTTAATGACAGACGAAAAAGATCCGAAATCACGGCAGTTTCTTAGAAGACTTCTCAGAATATTTTTATAGGGTCTGTGTAGATTTGGAAATCTGTCTGCAAAAACACGACAAGTTCTGTCCATTATCTTATTGCATTCGCCATAAATGATTATTAAATTCAGGAAATCTACGAAGTACACGTCATTATATCGCATCAAATTTTGTCATATTTGTTGTAACTTTATTTGTTTTCAAAGCTTGCTTGGTTTGGTATTGCTTCGAATGATTTACATTTCAAATATTTCCCAAAATCGGGTATATCTTGCCAGGGGTGTATTTTAGGTATAGGACATTCTTCATGAACTTGATATCTTTTTTTCGTAGTATCCAAAAATAATAGAACAGTGTATGGTTTCCATTTTAAAAAATCGTGTTTCATCAGTTTTCTCGATGTTATGTTTTAGGTGGAAATTTCGACCACCCTGTAAATTATTTTCGAAAATTCGAAGGACATGTTCATGACTTGATGCTTAAGGTGTGATTCTGTGAAATTTCACATTTTCAACTGTTACTGGCATTATTATACAAAGGCATTATTATACAAAGGCATTATTATACAAAGAGGGCCTAAAATGTGCTGAGAAATTAAAAAATGTAATAAATTACAGGGTGTTCCATTTGAAATAAGGAAGTTGCCCTCAACTTCCGGTATAACGGAAAGAGACCGGAAGTTGAAAATATTTTAGTTGAGAAGGCCATTTTGTAAAACCCACTACCAGAAAATTTCAAGTTTTTATTTTGAATCGTTCTCATCCATATATTCCTAACGAACGCTCGTTGTGAAAGACCCTGTATAGTATTTCCAATATCAATTGCAACAACTCGTATGGGTTCAAAGGAAATGCCGCGGTACACGTGACCTTAATTGATGTGCAGCAAAATGCAAAATATTTGGCTGGAGAGTCATAAATCATCACGTAAATGAGGTGCCGGCATATCAAATCAAAAAGAGCAAACACTACCTTGGTAAAACGGGAATCCGTTTTGAGACCACAGTTTTTGTTTGAGAATTTTTTAATTTTTTTGCATTACCCAATGTTTTTTTGTTAATTCCGGAACTTCAGTGATTTTTGGTTATGATAATTTTTAAGAAAAAAAATTTAAATGAAATGATGAATTAAAAAAATTGATAGGTTCCGTTCCGGAATTCTTATGAGACCACCGATCCCATACAAAAAATATCTCTTTAATGAAATCAATGAATTTTGCAAGAAACGAATTCTACGATCGGAAAATTTATATCTGATTGGCGCTGTAATCGAGAATGGACAGGTGCTGTGTTGCCAGTGTTCATTGAGTTCATTATCATCACCCCCATTCTTGATAAGTATGCCAACAAACCTTAGCTGGAAGGGATGAGGAAGAAATTCGACTTTTTGGTGATAGTAGCTCTTGAGTTTTTAGGATCTATTGATATTGGAAAGACTATACCTGCCAAATTTTTAAGTGGGTCAAAATTGCTAGATTTGATCTAAACAAACAAACATCACACCTCACACCAACAATTAAATAGATAAAAACTATCCACATGATCAACAAATACCAAACTCAAAAATTCAAGTCAGTACAGTCCTGAACTTATTAATGAAAAAAGCAAAGAACGCAGATTCCTTCAAAGTCACAACTCTCAAAAATGCCATCTATACAATATTTTTAGTATTAATATTGTCATGCCTTCACTTGGGCACAATCAAGCTAGTGACATCTAGTGGTGGTGCCCATTTGAATCAAACCATTGTTCCCGTAAGATGACTATCTATTTCTCTTTAAACAATGGTAAGAATTTATTGTTACTGGAATAATTTGTTTCAAATACATGTTCACACAAGAAATTATGCGCGAAACAGTATGGTGGTGAACAGCTGCCAAATTCTAGAAGGGACTGATGTGTTTTATTTTTTTCGCGATCAAATTCGAATAAATCGCTGAAGATGTAGGAAGTTGAAATTGTAACAACTTCTTCACTAATATATTCCTTTAATTACTAGACTATAATACATCGCTCCAGACAGTGCGATAAGGAGATCAACAACTGTCATTGTTCCAAGGCGATCCGGACCCAAAAAGGATAATAGGAGTAGTCTATCTGTCAACGTGACGTTTCTTGACTTTTTGCCAGTATTTATTTTAAAATCATTTCAATCCTGTGTAATTCTGTTATAATAAAAGTTCATTCTAGTTCCACTTACTCCCGATATAGGAGTCTACCCACCCCGTCTGATAAATTTATTTATCAACATCGTTACATTTGGCGCCCAACGTGGGGCCTTCGTATCAAAGTGAAGTCAAAAACAGTTTTTTCACGTTTTCGTGCCACTGTTGAACTTGAATAACTTTCGATTCGTTTCCCGGACGTGTCTCTATTATAACTTTGCTAGTGGTTCATAGAAGAAATTGAAGTGAACAATTTCATTTATTGACTATTTTGTGCCGCAGTATTTGCCAATTGTCAGGAATTATTTGCAGTACTGCTTTATTTCACAACTAAGTCCATAACCACAGGCCAATCACAGAATATTCATCGAAATGGGTAAAAATACAGGTACAACTTCAGGTCCAACTGAAAAGTGAACAGATCAAGGTAAGGTAGAAAATATTACCATGACTCACGAACAATTTGCCTTATTATTAGACACTACGCAACAAACAATCATAGGACAGATTCGTGTGAATAGTCCAAACTCATCTACTGCGACGCTGCCGTCTTATGCCGTATTGAAAGGTAGTTTTGCAAAATGTTCACATCGTTTTGATGGAAGTAAAACTTCAGATGTGAATGCTTTTATTGACGCGATTCAAACGTACAAAGAGTGTATGAATATTCCAGACGATCTCCCAATGAAAGGTTTGTCAATGTTGCTTACCGATTTAGCTGCAACCATAGAAATATATATTATATACTTACTCTAGAATGCTAATCCCCATGTCAAAAGTGTTGTAAAAAGTTCAGGCTAGTCCGCAATGCGCACGCTCGTCATCAGTAATTTTTGTAACAGGCCCGGTTTTAGTAAAATATTATGGTACTTGTGAAGATTAACAAACGTTAATTCTGAATCTCGGAGAATAAGGTTGGAAACCTCATTGTACTTATACCTGTTATTTGTATTTAGCCTATTTGAATACATATTTTCACATATTTATGATCCCAAATATTCAGCAAAGGCCATCAGAAAGTAGAGTACGGTTATTATTATTATTTATCGCTCTGAAGCGACTGATTCTTGGTATCACATTCACTTTTCAGCTGTAGTTTACCAACAAAAACCTACAGAACCACCCCAAATAAATTGAAAGTACAAAAAACTATGAAAATACATTTCACTAATATCATGAATACTTTCTAGAGATTCTTTTTTTTTCTAGAACGATTCATGTCAAAATATGCAATTTCATTTAATTTAAATCATTTGAAGAGATCACCGTGCTATTTCTACGAATATTTCTGGTTGTATTACCTTAGTGCAATTTCCACAATGGGGGTGCATGCAAATGTGAGGCAAGAAGAATTTTCCTTACCATCAAAGAAAAGCACTTCCATATTGACATTAATTTTCTGAGGCGATTCTATGTATGTTTAGTACTTTTTGTAGGAATCTAGAACTCATAATATAAGCGGTGTGGCAGAAAGTTGTATCACTCGCCATGCATGCTTACGCAGACACAGTATTGGTACTGCACTAGGTTTCAAATTATTCTATTGTCGTTTTCACATGAATCTTCATGAGGCAAATGTATGCCACAAATTACAATTTTCTCACTCAAATGTTCTGCTGGGGTCTCTTCTTAAGAACAATAACCAAAAATCATGCCTTTTTTGTCAAGCTAAAATAATATTTAAGCTATTTTGATCACAGCATATAGGTACATGGAAAATTTCATTATCTACCAAAATTGATTTATTTCAGGATTTTTACACAACACTAAACAGTTCATTGTTTATTTGTAGGAAGAATCGGCTATATTAGAAATTGTCTTTAAAGGAACAAGATTAATGAAAATTCACGAATGATGAAAGAATAACCAACGACAACAAACACCACACAAAACGACAAGAGAAAATCTGAAATTCTAAAAACCGTCTCTGGGGCCCTATTCGATTTCTGACAAGAGTGACAGATCTTAGTGACAAGTTAAGATGTATAAAAACCATGGTGTGTCGAGTGATTCGATTTTGTTTTGATTTTTCAGAAGACAAATAAACAAATGAAATAGTGGTCTGCTTCTTTGGTCGGTTCCAGAGATGGCGCCCTTATATAGAATTTTAGTCTTGTCAATATTCCAGGGATATGGTGATCGATGACTGTTGTCAATTTTATGGAATTTCAACAAACTTTAATCCAAAAGTGAATGATGGTGACAGAATCTAAATTTCATAGTGCATTGATTACTATTATTGATGTGTTTCTTCATTTTGCTGTATATTTTCTTAGACTTTCATCCAATAATAATTTAATTATTCTGATTGACTCGTCATTTACTTGATGAAGATCCATAGTAATTGTACAAACTACACTAAAAACGAGTCGATCCTCCACAAACTTTATTTAATCAGACAGTGAAGAAGCTAGTGTGCAGGCAAAACATGTGTGATAAAATAAAATTTGTGAATATTTAATCGTTTCCTGTGTAGTTTGTATGGTTTGTACAATAATAATTTGATCATGTTCCTTCCTTCCGTTTTTGTATCATTTGTGGGCAATCCAGAGAGACGAACAAAATAATTCATTTATATCCAGTACCGAAAGTGAGTATAGTAAGTACCACCATATTATGAAGATTATCACATAGTATCTTGTATTATTAGAAAACATTTTAATGAAAATCATGGCACGAATATATCACACACGGAATCCCGCCATTCCCGCTTATTAGCACAAGGTTGACAGGTTCTAATGGTGACTTTTCATGAAGCTTAACTTCAACATTTCTAAATGAAATGCGTGGTTATTATTGTAGTGAATTTCATTTCAGTAAAAAATTGAATAAATAAGTCGAAAATGTAACAAATTAAACTGATTGGTGAAGTTTTTCAGTAAATTCCAATAATTACGTTTCTTTATTCATTTCATTCGTCGGCAATACTTGAAAACTTCTGTTCTTGTAAATTTACCCTAACAAGAAAACCGACCGTGGCGGTACACGCAAATGCGGAATATTTGGGAAACAGACCACGAATTCATTTGTTTTCTCTTAATCAAGCTGGCGAATTGTCTCCCGTTTTGTCCCACAGTTTTCCAGGTATGAGTCGACACACCAGTATTTTTAGACATCTTATGACAAGTCTTTCTGTTGATGAAAAAGCACTGTTGCATGGTCATTATAATTACAGTAGCATAGGGTACATTGTTGTTTTAAATAAGTTTCTTTCGCGCGTAAAATTCGGAGTAATCCATCTCTAAAAGGTTCTTTTCGGTTTTAAAAAGTCCAAAATGCGCTGTCAAATTTCTCTCTTTTAAATGACATGTGTTTTATTGCCTCATAACCCATAACTCTGAATTGGAACACCAAATTATTTTCAAACTTGGCAACGATCTACCCAAACTACACTGATGACGCGCATGCGCACATCGTAAACGGGTCACATACGCGGCATGCTTTTCACCGTGAAAATTGGCAGTATTAGCAGTATAATATATTTCTATGGCTGCAACTTGGTGGCAAGGTGTTAAATCAACAATTTCAGAGTGGAAAGATGTCATAGATCTTCTCAAACACACTTATGGTCCCAAGAAGCCTAACTATAAAATATTTCGTGAACTTTTCTCTAGTGAACAGGATGATGAAACGCCTACGGACATTTTTATTTGCAAAGCCCGCGCGTTATTATCTCATTTGCCTGAAAATACTGTCAGCGAAGAGACTCAAATTGATATGGTTTACGGACTCTTATCACATAAAATCAGAAAAGAAGTGCCGCGTGATAAAATAAAATCTTTCAGAGAACTATTAGATCTTTCACGGAAAGCTGAAGAACTTTTTTTCGAAATCGAGCCGAACTGGAAAGTAAAAGACAATCATATGCGCGATCCGACTAAACATAAACCGAAGTGTAGATATTGTAAGGTTTTTGGTCATACAGTCGAAGAATGCCGTCGTTTACTTAGAAAAAAGGATGATGGTAGTTCAACTTCAGGTTTATCACATTCTTATACGAAACAAAGTACTTCTTCTGAAAGTACATCACCGGGTACTTCGCAAAATGAGGTAACTCCAGTTATTTCATGTTTCGGTTGCGGAAACCCAGGTTTTTTTAGAAAAGATTGTCCCAAATGCAATACGAAATCTGAAAACAAGGAAATAAAATCTGAATTCTTTTCACTGGAAACTGATGGTTTATTTTGTATACCTAGATGTAGACCCATTCTTGATATTGAAATACTTGGTTCGAAAGGAACAGGATTCATTGATACTGCTGCAAAGCAGAGTGTTGCCGGTTTTACGCTCTCAGTTATTAAAAAAGAAAAATGTAATTTTTCAGAAATCACAATTATATATCGCTCTTGCAGATGGTCAGAAGAATACAAGAGATGTTCTTCTTACACAAGTTAATGTGATTTTGGCCAGTCGTGTCATTCCAACAGAATTCATAATATTTCCTGATTCTTGTGATAACTGCACTTTGCTTGATATGGATTTTCTAGAGGATGCCGCGATCATTTTAAATATCCCTCAACGGATTTGGCGTTTTTCGAATGATCACGAAATCCACGATTTGCGTCTTGAAAATAGTACGAGTAACAAAACGATAAATCTGAATTTATTGAACACATTATTGCTATGTGAAGATGAGGGCAACTCTGTTAAAGAAATTCAAAAAAAATTAATATGCTGAACAAAAACGCAGATATTTTCACTCTAGGGGGAGCACCTTCGAGTATCGCAGAGTACCGTGGTGAAATTATTGATAATCATGCGCCTATATCGGTACCACAATACAAAATGTCACCACAGAAAAAGGAAATTTTGCTCGTCGAAATAGAAAATATGTTGCGAGATGATGTCATAGAGGAATGTGAATCACCATGGGCAGCACCAGTAGTTTTAGTCCCAAAGAAAGACGGTTCAGTGCGAGTATGTGTGGATTATCGTCGTCTTAATGTAATCACTGTTGCGGATAAATATCCGATGCCGCACATAGATGAACTTTTGCATCTTGCTAAACAAACTATATATGACCACGATAGATTTACGTTCAGGTTATTGGCAGATACCAATGCGAGAAAGTGACAGTGATAAAACCGCGTTTATTTCACCTCTCGGTATGTTCCGTTTCAAACGTATGCCATTTGGATTAAAAAACTCAGGTGCTTGTTTCCAAAGACTTATTGACCGTTTCCGAGTTGGTCTCAAAGAAATTACTACATTTGCATATCTTGATGATCTGATCATTATTTCTAGTAATTTTACTGAACATTTACGTGATTTGGACTCAGTTTTCCAGAGACTTAGGAAATTTCAATTACGCGCCAAACGCGAAAAGTGTGTTCGAGTGCGCGCAAGTCAAGTTTTTAGGACATTTGATTACATCTCAGGAATTCCAAGCAGACCTTTTGGTAAAATGAGTGCTATCGAGGATATGCCTCCTCCTAAAAATTCAAAACAGCTTTTATCTTTCATCCAAAGTTGTTCTTGGTTCCGGCGATTTACAGCTAATTTCTCCGAGATTGCCAGACCACCTGAAGGGAATATCAAAGATAAACCTGTTGCTCCTATGAGAAGAAGAGGAGGGCCTCATCAGGCAAAGAAAACTTCATATATAGGAATTGCCAACGAGGACGTTTCGTCAATCCCTAGGGGGAGTCTGTAACAACTTCTTCACTAATATATTCCTTTAATTACTGGACTATAATACCTCGCTCCAGACAGTGCGATAATATCAACAACTGTCATTGTTCCAAGGCGATCCGTACCCAAAAAGGATAATAAGAGTAGTCTATCTGTCAACGTGACGTTTCTTGACTTTTTGCCAGTATTTATTTTAAAATAATTTCAATCCTGTGTAATTCTGTTATAATAAAAGTTCATTCTAGTTCCACTCACTCTCGATATAGGAGTCTACCCACCCCGTCTGATAAATTTATTTATCAACATTATCAGGGGGTCTATTCCCGAGTTCATGCGAAATCATTTCCAAACGTTTGAAGTAACATAGAGCAATACAAACACCGCGCGTTGAAAAGAGATACAACATTGAATTCGTATACGTTGAAACTGGAGAATAGACCCCCAGATAGTTTCCTCTACGCAGGCATTCAGTGGCGTAGGGGTGCGCTTAATATTAGCTACGCCACGTATTTCCACTGAAATGAAATTATAATATGATGACTGGAATGCTCTTAGTTCCCCTGCGCACCCGTATAAAGTGAAAGACAGGAGGCACATGCAATCTAGCTCAATCAACTCAATCTCGATTCCTCCGCCACTGCCAGGAACCACAAAACAAACATAGCGGCCTCCATGAGAAATCCAGTCGCGCAGCCTGACCACTGAAATTTATTTTATTTATTTATTTATACGGGATAATCCCCATTACAATGTAAAACTATCCCAAAATATAACAATATAAGTTCTTAAAAAAAAATAATTAAAAAAATAAATACACACATGAGTAGGAGATTTGAGCCGGTTCTGGGCCTCCTCCCAAAAATGACGTCTTCGGAGTAAGGATAAACAGCAAATTTTATATAGAGGAGGAGGAGTATGTCGATTTTACCTAGAATCTAGGAAAAAACGTCGCATATCTCAAGAATTATCATCTATAAATAAACGTTAAAATGTTAAGATTTTTCCCTAGACCTAGGGAAAAACTTCACGAATTCTAAGGATGGTCTAGAAATTATTGTTACCAAGCAGATAGGAGAATCTATTTGGCCTTGGGTTTGTGCAAGTTTAGTTGGCTAGTTATGTAAGCGTATTCATCGATACTTAATGCAAAAGCGAATATAAAGTTGTTTTCGGCATTTCACAGTAGGATTGTAGGAAGTTAGACTGTTAGGATCAAACGATGAGTGATACTTGTAATGTGTGGATATGATTTACAGTGTTTCTTGATATTTGGTATCAATAAAGAAGAAAGATTGAGCATTTCTCAAATGATTAAAGTTTTATGACCTGATGAAATATTTGCATTGGACGGTTCGTGGATGATATGAAATGGATTGATATTGTGCATGGTATCGGAAGGGGGTTAGAGTACGGAATTGATGTTATATGGGCTGTTGAGAGGTTGCAAGGATGAAGATATGATCAATATTGATTTGGCGTTGAATAAGAATTAGATTGTAGGATCAGCTAAAACCTAATACTGATATAATGAATATTGTTGAATCATGTATGGGTTTGCTTTAAAGTTTGATATATACCTAATAAAAAGCATGGAGTTGGAAAGTTAATCTGTTGAATGTTCAAAGGGATAAGATAATTGATGAATTGATCATTTCTGATCAGTGTATGGTTTCGATTTATAATATTCGTTGATACTTTACATATGAATATGAGCTGTATTATGCATTTCTCTAATGATTGGATGAATTAAATTGGAGTATTTCAATCATAAACATAATGCTGAATGTGTCTCTACGCTCACTGGTGAAAATATAAGTGCTGAAAGGAATCATCATAGTAGAATATGGATAAAGTGACGTAGTTCAGTTCAGGAAAATTAAATTAATATTGGAAATTCTTCAATGCTCTCACTGATAAACTGGTTAATGCATTGATATTATAATGTGATAATGTGTTCGAATGTTAAATTGAGGTATCAGGAAAATATTTGAACCCCGCGTGTTATTTGCCAATTTTATACATCATTCGTTGGCAATCGGCAGGGGTTCGATAAACAGGAATGTTCGGGAATATGGAATTGTCATATACTTAAAATGTTTTTCCCAATATGCTTCCACTGATATAACACGTAGCTCAAAAACGCACGATTAGGTGATACGCATTAATATTGCAGATGTTGATAAGAAATATATAGAGTGTTTAGCGATAGCGAGGTATTCAACTCATTTCAGATATCTATGAATAATATACAGAATTGTCTCGCAGATATGTATATGTATTCAAAATAAGATGTAAACCGAGTATAAATAATCAGATATCCAGATTTACATTTTCAAAGGTGATTACGGTAATAAATTGAAATGGAAAGGAGGCATATTCATATTTAGATCAATCCGTATGAATAATGACATCTCACATATATTCTAGGAAGTGCACTTGGAGCAATTGAATCTCATTTGTTATTCTGATATAGGGATAGACAAAAATTACCAAACCTCTTCAGTTGCAAAGAGAATGCAACTATACATCAAATATCAACGCCGTCGCTTGGGTAAGAGTTATTTCTTTCAGTTATTTTTATCAAGTATGTGATTAATATTTGAATTTTTCACCTATAAAGAATGTGACATAGCAAAACTCGTAAATTGATCGCTTCCTGTCGAAGTATTTGAACTATGACACTGAGGGCATCTCAAATGGAGATGATATAAAGAAATATTTCATACAGATGTATTTCAACTGAACGTTTACTTTATTCCATGTTCCAAAAAACATCATTGAAAAGTTAATTTTAATATAATTTCCAATGGTGAAAATAAACATAGAATAGTTACATCATGCTGAGTCTAGTCAATTGAAAATATGTGACACATGGTGTTTGAATTTATTCAACCCATTAGTGGACAAATGTTTCATTGGGATGATTGAAAAACCGGATTATCACCGTATTACACGTTAGAAAGTCGATCATATTGCACATTTTCACCACTCAAATCATAACCTGTAAATTATGTATTATTAGCGAAATGAAATATTTGATAAAAATATATTTCACACTTCAAATCAGTGGGTATGCGATATGTCATTATGGTTATATCCGTGGGCTTTCGATAATCTGGATAGACGTCTTGGTATGATGTTTTTTTTTTCTATCAACTCACTTTTATTGGTTTTAATTCAAATTACCAACTATCTAGATGGAATTTACTAAACACTAATTCGAAATAATATGGGAATAAATCAATGACATTGTGCAATTTTATGCAATATATCAATGTTAAGGTGAGAACATAAGAAATTCTCCTACCTAGGTTGGTGAACTGAAGACGTTTCTTCAAAATATATGTTATCGAACCTTCTATGAAGATTTTCTGGTTCATTTTTATGGCTGTGAAATATCGAATAAATAGCTTTATGTTTCTGTATGAAAAGTAATGCGCAATTAAACATAAAATGGTTATGATATTATGATGTTCAGTATTAAGTGATCGAAAAATTGATATCATCATTTAAAAATTTTGAATGATATAATATATATTATTGAATTGGAAGAAATTATGACCCACTCTTTTCATCTCAAACAAAGAAATTATTATGTAGCTTGTTAAATTCCACTATGCAGCAGAATTCAGTTCGCTGATGGAATATTGACAGGTTTTTCTCCAGTATTCTCATACTGATAGTTGACACTCAGGATGTCTATCTATCTTGCAATTGGAATTCCTGGTCCTCTGGCAGTTCGGCCATCTGTCAAGCTGGCTGACTAGCCCTAAACTTCCTCTAAAATATGATATTTTGAAAAATAATTAATATTCATTCAGATAATATATAAATCAAAAATAAAATTTTAACATACGTGTTCTTCCAGTCTATCGAGAAAGTAATAACATGAGGTAAAAATGATGTAAATAGAAAATGTATACAGTTGAAAACGAACAAGAAAATCAATTAATGCATTACCAAAATTAGTCCACTAGAAAAAATGTTACTAATCAATACTTGAACAAATTCAGATTTTGCACAAAATATTGTTTGTTCTTATTTCAAAATCCCAATTTTGGGGTACATTACATTAGATACACTTACTGAACTTACTTTCCGCTGAACTAATATCAAGAGAGGGCCAATAAGGTTTACGAAAATTACATCTAAGAGAATCTCTTTCCATACTGAATACATTCATTCAGACGACATTATAATATGGATCATAAAGTGCCATACTTCAAATGAAAATGCCCTACAGCTACATGTCAACATACTTCAACCAAGATACATAGAAATCCTGGTGTGATCTCTTATAGCTGTGAAACCGTCATACAAAAGTGTTAAGGTACGGCCTACTTGATTCGTGATATTTTTACTGCGTTGATACCGTTTCACCTCTTTAGCACACAGATGGCGGCAAAATTACAGATTCATGATGACGCTTGGACAAGTTTCATGTTATGTAATTTTCAACATTGAATTTTATTTGTTGTGATATTTATTAACCATAATTTGTAAACATTCGAATTTCAATCAAATAATTATGACTCAGTACTTCGGAATGTTGGAAACTCGGTTATTTTCGACTTATACGCCATCCATCGACGAATGAAGCCAACGGTATCAGTGCAATTATAGTCTCAACAACTTTGTTGAAACAAAAGCGAATCGGTGATAACACCATGGTTTCTATACATCTTGACTTCAACATAACCTAAAGCAGTTTCTGTTTGAGTTCATTTTGACATTCTGTCATCAATTGTTGATTTTCTGTATGCTTCCTAATGAATCTAATCTTATATATTTGTCATTTTCCAATCGTTACTACTATATTCCCCCAGTTTTATGCCATTGCAAGTGGTTGAATAATTCGGATCATTATTATCTTTTGTGCGAAAATACTATAGATATAGTCTGCAAATGAAATTTTTTTTTTTTATTTTCACTGAAGAACTAAAAATCAAAATTCCCTAGACTCTTTGATTAAGTGGTAATTACACTAGTGTCTGGCACAAAATTTACAGCATATAGAATACCTAATTTTTAATATTGATACCTCAGAAAACTTCGAATATGATAAAATCCCCTGCTACCCCCAAAAGCTATACTTCATAGGTTGAAGTTCAATTTTCTATGTCTATTTAGGAACTTTGAAACATGTGATAAATTCACAATAAATGATGATCCTTTGACATAATTTTGAATGTGAAAACATATCCAGGGGTGATATCGTCATACCTACCAATATACTATTCAAATTGCGCAAGAAGTCCATATCATGAAGTGGAATGGAGAGTTATGTAGGAATATTGATGGAGTGGAGATAATTTGAGTTTTTTCCTACTTTAAAATGTAAACTACTATTCTAGCATGAAATTTCTTATATTTTACAAGGTTATAAGGACAAAATGAATAAAACGGTGAGAAAAATTTAATTGTTCGTAGGTAAATTATTACCAATTAATAAAAATAATTAAAAAAAACCCTCACAATTACTCTTAGAATGTACCCAAAGGCGGGTGGAGGTCGGTTATCAGTATTATTTGCCATAGGGCTTGTGATTCAATAACGTTGATAAATATTTCATTCCATTCCATAATTATCTTTGACATTTTTTCTTTCCTAACAGAATGAAGTTATGAAAATTTATCATGTTTTTCAATCTACCTCGTAGGTCGACGAAAACAAAAAGTTGGTAAAAGCAGTTTCGTTTAGGGGTCATCAGCAATGACATTTTCTGAGAAGCTAATAATTAAAAAAAGTATTCCATAGATAGATACGTAGCGAACTTCATGACTAACAATATATGATGATTAACGAAAGATGCAGAAATAGTCAATCAGATATTCAACCCCAAAAGTTCATACTGAATTCGATTACGCATTTTCAATACAAATTAAAATATCATCATAGTGTATAATAATTATTTGTATAACCTCAAAGCTATAATATCACTAAGGGTACGTAACAAATTGCCTGTGGTATGATTTCTCGTCGTTTTCGGACTGATTTTGAATGGAATCAGACAATCTTGTGCAAGTTAAACGAGACGGTGACGTATACGTTCGCATAGGTATCGATATGTCCTCCCCCATCAATGCACCCGTTGTTAGCGGGGCGAATCGAGCTTCAATTACTGAAGAATTTTTCAATGATATTATTCATTTATTATCATCAAAGGTAAGACCTCGTTAATCCTCAGCTCGCACAAGTTTCGACTTTTGAGGGCTGCAGTTCTTATGAGGACTACAGCTGATTAACGGAAAAAACAATTTTAACAATTTAACAAAATTTACCTTTCGAACGTTGGGTGGTGTATTGCGTTTTTCGGATCAATTCGATTTCTCGAGGAAGGTTTATTTTTTTGTATTAATTATATAGAGTAGTAATGGTTGATCACAGTTCAATCAACGAAAACCATTCATTCAGATACAGATAAATATTTTTTCAAAATGTAAATGATTGACATACAATGTTTCATATTTAAGCAAGGTACAAATAATTTTGTATATCTAGGTCAATAAATGTTATTAATGTATAAGTGTGTAGGTTCGACTGATTTTTTTAAGTACCTAATTGATATTGACGCTATTTCTATAGTGTTTTTTATATTGCTACGAATATTTTCTGGTTGAGGATTGGATGTTGATTTTCACGCAATATCACTTGTTCTGTTACCAAATCCACCTATTTACAGCCCAAATTGGTATCCTGATCTGATTTTAGGCTTGATTTTATATTTCAATATAATATATATATTAATTATATTTCAATATAATATATATCAATATATTTCAATATATTTACAATATATTTCGAACTTCAGCATTTGTTGGATATTGATAATTTATAATAGATAATTCAAATTCTTTTACGATTACTACTTTTCACTGAGCTCTCTCTGAAGTAGGAATACCTATGAAAAAATCGTGGAAATTAAAATCTAGACAGGTGGATGAAGAATGTATTACTGCTAATAAATATAAGTAGGTGGTATAATATTCGCAATTCATCAAAAGTATTATGTTGTCATTTCAATGACTCTGCCGTATTTTTGAAACCCTAATATGATTAATAGGGGTTATGCACTAGTAAAGTTTTAGATTTCTACCTGAAGTAGTTCCTCGCTTGTTTAATGAGAATAAAGTGCTACATTGTATGCTCATTAAAAATATATCGCCAGGCAATATCTATTTTTTCATATTAAGCACCTATCTCTCACATTCCTTATATATCTCTCACACTGACTAGGTATACGTTAAAAGTCACACGTCATTGAAATCCAAGAATGTATTTTTGTATTTATCCCTAATAATTCTACAAAATTCAATCATGCACTGTTATTAATATATCTGCAAAGATAATCACAGCAAGACTGATTGTAATTGATTTTGTGGGACTATTTCATGAATTTCTTTTTTAGAGACTGATAAATGAGTTTAACAAATGGCATATTTATCAGTTATACCGAGACTTTTACTCGGGTAAAAATATGACTAGAATCAAAATTATGACGATCATTATCCTATATTTTTATCAATCTTGAAGCGTGTTCTGCCAAAGTTTTAGTTGAAAACGAATCCCTTCGTATTTTGATGACATTTTAAGTACAATTCTAACTTCCACAATATCTCGGATTATCTAACGTTCATAAAAAGAGATATTACAGATCACTTGAAGAAACTACTGTGTTAGCGAAATGTATGTCGTGATATTCAAAAGATTGTGAAGATCGAATCGTTCTCCATGTAGTTTGTACTATTACAAATATGTATGACAGCTCACGATTGATTTTTAATTACCATCAGTACTTATGCGGTTAGTTCCCCCAGTACCATCAGTACAGTATGGTGGTCAAACTCGAGTTTCTATCGTAGTCTCTTTATATTAGATTCATTTAGCATCCATAACTCTATTGGCTATTCATTACTAGATGAGGGTGAGGTGCTAAGAGTCTATATAAATCACGTATTAGGGCATTAATATTATATATTTGTCGAAAGGGGGAATATTTGAACTAACTATTATATTTCAGCTATGTTTCAAAATTATTTTCCAATTTTTGCTAAAAGTATGACAGCCATGACTATGTCATATTTCTACGAATATTGTCCTCCCCATTGAAAGTTGACGACTTGCGATAACATCCGTTCTCATTTCTCCATGATATTTGCATAGCCAACTTAAATTATTGGCATACAATGTAAAATTTGTATATGTCAATATGAGACCCATAATAACAAATTGATGATTTTCTGTATTTTATTTTAATATATTGAAAATTAGTACAAACGAGTTCATGGTTGAATTTAGTGGACCACTCAGGTATCATTTTATGGAAGTCATGGAGTTGATATTGGTCAATACATATAGAAACATGAAACGAATTTCAAACCTATGTATGAGAGAACACATAAGTTTGGTCTTTCTTATTTGGTATACGATGACACTTCACACAGTCTGCTAGCAAATTTCAATTTATTACGTTTTTCTCCATATATGTTAAGAGCTTTCGCTGCTAATCTTGAAAGGTGAATTGATCTATAAAAAATTGTGTAAACGGTACATGTACTAAACATATATTGAGGCAAAAATTCACTGATATTTGTGAGCTTTCAATAACGTGTACTGTTGAACCAGGCCACTTTGGTCTCTGAGTTGCCTAAATGAGAAACAGGGGAGGTAACTGCGATATAAAGATCGAGCACGATTTTTCATTAGAAAGGCATAAAGAAGGAAAGGGTTAGCCTAGTGCCAAGCTGTTCTGGTTGCGCTATAGCAATCATCCAATATTACAATCAAACTATATCACCTATAAAGTAATGGTGTCCACTATATATCTCAGATGACAATTATGTGATATGTGTAGCATATATTTCCTCAATTATCGAATGTATAAGCTTTCAAGTTAACGAAATTAATTTATCAATTAAGTGCGAATTATCCTTCTCATTCATATGTTTCAAATAACGGGTTCTTGTTATTGGTTTCACTATACTAGACTATGCACCCGTTCCATAACCATGATGCTTTCCATATTACCTGTTATCCTGAGTATTTATGCTAAGTTCCTAGCACAACTCCCAAAAAACTGCAAACTGTATTCAAACTGGAAACTATTCCATTACTTATCCATTTAAAAAGAATTGGGAGAAGCTAAGGCATTTTTTCGCCACTCGTAGTATAGCAATTCTGTGGAAGGTATTGCAGTATGCTTTATCACCAATAATAATTTCGCCATTAAGTGAAAATTTTACTTAAATTAGCGAATATCATGGGCAATTTCTGGAATGACGTCAAGTTTACTAGATGTATCTATAGACCCCCAGGTCCTACTTGACTCGAATTACTTTTGCATTTGCTTTTGATATGAAATAGGTATCTTACTATACTTTACCTCTATTTAAAAGAGAATGTGAGTAGTATTGCCAATTTCCATTTGGAATTGGGATTATTTCTCTAGATTTCGAACAAAAAACAAACAAAAAAATTTGGACTATAACAGTTTTATCAGAGAGCCAGACTTTGAAACAAGATGTTTCCGGCATTTCGGGCGACAAAGATAAATCACTCAAAATCGAATGAAAATCCGTTAAATCATTCAGTCTGTCAAATTTATGAAGAAAATGAATCACAAACTGATATTAAATCAATTCGCATTGACAGAACTGTAAAATTTTGAATTTTTGAACCAGTCCACCACATAATCCCAATGCATTTTCAATCACTTTTATTGTTCTTAAAAACCCTTTTTGATTTTTGTTTACACTCATTTCACGGCAAGCTTGCCTCAACCTACCATGCGAATTTTGACTACTTCGATATCACATACAAACCACCCTATAATTTTGAATGTCTGCATCATCTTGCTGAATGTACATTTCCAGTCATAATTTGCATCGAATAATTCTTGATCATGGGAATCAACTAAAATACCACACAATTAGTTTTTTTCTGTAATATTATTTCTAACATTTATCAATCAAGTATGGATCTGCAATTTCCAACACATAGTATCATGGTGGTAACAAACGTAGCCTCATTTGTGAATATATATTTTCTCAGAATATCATTCAAACATGTTCCATAGCCAAGAAGCAATAGTCTAATTCTTTTTACTCATCTCTTTCAATCATTGTACTCATTATCTATGTGATTGAATGATTATATTTTATAAAGGCACAAAGATCTTCTATGTTTTCTTTAATTCACATTAAATTGAATGGTTGAGAATGATTTGAAGCTAAGATATTGTCACCACTATTATAATATCTTCTATTTCTACTGGCATAACCAACTATGGGGATTTTCCTGGGTTGACTAAAAAGTGCTTTTACAGATGCTGGTGTAAAATTCCATATGATGAGTTTCGTTGAATTGTTTTCAACTTTTCCGCTACTTGTAGCCTAGATTCCAAAAAAAAATAATAATTTAAATTTTGCCTCTCAAGTACAAGTGACATATTGTTCATATTTCTTGAAAAAATTTCTTTCAAACTGTCATTCAATTATCCCGTATTTATATACATATGGTTAAACGTTACAACAAGAACGTGATTTTTCACTTTGTAATAAGTCGAGTATGGATTAATCATAATAACTTATACCCATGAGAGATAATTGAAAAAATGCGTTAGCGTTGGAATCGACCATCAACAAAAATATAACTACCAATTACTATGAACGAAAAAGTGTTTGGACTATGGATTCAAGTCACAACGTTTCAACTGGCTAGTATCTCTAGTCGTTATCAAGTGAATCACAAAGCGAAAAGTTGAGGTGAACATCCATCGGAAAACAACTACTTCCCCCTACGAATATTGTATGACATCTGACTTCCATCCAATCCTTGGTTATACGTCTGTTGTGAGTGACAATATTTACGAAATGTTCAGAATTTATATCCAATTTAGCAGGTAATAAGACCTATTATCTTAGTCATTGTTCCATTGTACCAATTACCAATTTCACTACTCCATGATGCTTGTTTCACCGTCCGAATATTCATAAATCAATAATTTTTAAACACCTGCCATAGTTTTGATCTATTACTGTTGCTTATAATTTAAATCTGTGATATCTATAATATAATATATTCTCATACAATTTTGGATCATAGAAGATCTTTGTGCCTTTATAAAATATAATCATTCAATCACATAGATAATGAGTACAATGATTGAAAGAGATGAGTAAAAAGAATTAGACTATTGCTTCTTGGCTATGGAACATGTTTGAATGATATTCTGAGAAAATATATATTCACAAATGAGGCTACGTTTGTTACCACCATGATACTATGTGTTGGAAATTGCAGATCCATACTTGATTGATAAATGTTAGAAATAATATTACAGAAAAAAACTAATTGTGTGGTATTTTAGTTGATTCCCATGATCAAGAATTATTCGATGCAAATTATGACTGGAAATGTACATTCAGCAAGATGATGCAGACATTCAAAATTATAGGGTGGTTTGTATGTGATATCGAAGTAGTCAAAATTCGCATGGTAGGTTGAGGCAAGCTTGCCGTGAAATGAGTGTAAACAAAAATCAAAAAGGGTTTTTAAGAACAATAAAAGTGATTGAAAATGCATTGGGATTATGTGGTGGACTGGTTCAAAAATTCAAAATTTTACAGTTCTGTCAATGCGAATTGATTTAATATCAGTTTGTGATTCATTTTCTTCATAAATTTGACAGACTGAATGATTTAACGGATTTTCATTCGATTTTGAGTGATTTATCTTTGTCGCCCGAAATGCCGGAAACATCTTGTTTCAAAGTCTGGCTCTCTGATAAAACTGTTATAGTCCAAATTTTTTTGTTTGTTTTTTGTTCGAAATCTAGAGAAATAATCCCAATTCCAAATGGAAATTGGCAATACTACTCACATTCTCTTTTAAATAGAGGTAAAGTATAGTAAGATACCTATTTCATATCAAAAGCAAATGCAAAAGTAATTCGAGTCAAGTAGGACCTGGGGGTCTATAGATACATCTAGTAAACTTGACGTCATTCCAGAAATTGCCCATGATATTCGCTAATTTAAGTAAAATTTTCACTTAATGGCGAAATTATTATTGGTGATAAAGCATACTGCAATACCTTCCACAGAATTGCTATACTACGAGTGGCGAAAAAATGCCTTAGCTTCTCCCAATTCTTTTTAAATGGATAAGTAATGGAATAGTTTCCAGTTTGAATACAGTTTGCAGTTTTTTGGGAGTTGTGCTAGGAACTTAGCATAAATACTCAGGATAACAGGTAATATGGAAAGCATCATGGTTATGGAACGGGTGCATAGTCTAGTATAGTGAAACCAATAACAAGAACCCGTTATTTGAAACATATGAATGAGAAGGATAATTCGCACTTAATTGATAAATTAATTTCGTTAACTTGAAAGCTTATACATTCGATAATTGAGGAAATATATGCTACACATATCACATAATTGTCATCTGAGATATATAGTGGACACCATTACTTTATAGGTGATATAGTTTGATTGTAATATTGGATGATTGCTATAGCGCAACCAGAACAGCTTGGCACTAGGCTAACCCTTTCCTTCTTTATGCCTTTCTAATGAAAAATCGTGCTCGATCTTTATATCGCAGTTACCTCCCCTGTTTCTCATTTAGGCAACTCAGAGACCAAAGTGGCCTGGTTCAACAGTACACGTTATTGAAAGCTCACAAATATCAGTGAATTTTTGCCTCAATATATGTTTAGTACATGTACCGTTTACACAATTTTTTATAGATCAATTCACCTTTCAAGATTAGCAGCGAAAGCTCTTAACATATATGGAGAAAAACGTAATAAATTGAAATTTGCTAGCAGACTGTGTGAAGTGTCATCGTATACCAAATAAGAAAGACCAAACTTATGTGTTCTCTCATACATAGGTTTGAAATTCGTTTCATGTTTCTATATGTATTGACCAATATCAACTCCATGACTTCCATAAAATGATACCTGAGTGGTCCACTAAATTCAACCATGAACTCGTTTGTACTAATTTTCAATATATTAAAATAAAATACAGAAAATCATCAATTTGTTATTATGGGTCTCATATTGACATATACAAATTTTACATTGTATGCCAATAATTTAAGTTGGCTATGCAAATATCATGGAGAAATGAGAACGGATGTTATCGCAAGTCGTCAACTTTCAATGGGGAGGACAATATTCGTAGAAATATGACATAGTCATGGCTGTCATACTTTTAGCAAAAATTGGAAAATAATTTTGAAACATAGCTGAAATATAATAGTTAGTTCAAATATTCCCCCTTTCGACAAATATATAATATTAATGCCCTAATACGTGATTTATATAGACTCTTAGCACCTCACCCTCATCTAGTAATGAATAGCCAATAGAGTTATGGATGCTAAATGAATCTAATATAAAGAGACTACGATAGAAACTCGAGTTTGACCACCATACTGTACTGATGGTACTGGGGGAACTAACCGCATAAGTACTGATGGTAATTAAAAATCAATCGTGAGCTGTCATACATATTTGTAATAGTACAAACTACATGGAGAACGATTCGATCTTCACAATCTTTTGAATATCACGACATACATTTCGCTAACACAGTAGTTTCTTCAAGTGATCTGTAATATCTCTTTTTATGAACGTTAGATAATCCGAGATATTGTGGAAGTTAGAATTGTACTTAAAATGTCATCAAAATACGAAGGGATTCGTTTTCAACTAAAACTTTGGCAGAACACGCTTCAAGATTGATAAAAATATAGGATAATGATCGTCATAATTTTGATTCTAGTCATATTTTTACCCGAGTAAAAGTCTCGGTATAACTGATAAATATGCCATTTGTTAAACTCATTTATCAGTCTCTAAAAAAGAAATTCATGAAATAGTCCCACAAAATCAATTACAATCAGTCTTGCTGTGATTATCTTTGCAGATATATTAATAACAGTGCATGATTGAATTTTGTAGAATTATTAGGGATAAATACAAAAATACATTCTTGGATTTCAATGACGTGTGACTTTTAACGTATACCTAGTCAGTGTGAGAGATATATAAGGAATGTGAGAGATAGGTGCTTAATATGAAAAAATAGATATTGCCTGGCGATATATTTTTAATGAGCATACAATGTAGCACTTTATTCTCATTAAACAAGCGAGGAACTACTTCAGGTAGAAATCTAAAACTTTACTAGTGCATAACCCCTATTAATCATATTAGGGTTTCAAAAATACGGCAGAGTCATTGAAATGACAACATAATACTTTTGATGAATTGCGAATATTATACCACCTACTTATATTTATTAGCAGTAATACATTCTTCATCCACCTGTCTAGATTTTAATTTCCACGATTTTTTCATAGGTATTCCTACTTCAGAGAGAGCTCAGTGAAAAGTAGTAATCGTAAAAGAATTTGAATTATCTATTATAAATTATCAATATCCAACAAATGCTGAAGTTCGAAATATATTGTAAATATATTGAAATATATTGATATATATTATATTGAAATATAATTAATATATATATATTATATTGAAATATAAAATCAAGCCTAAAATCAGATCAGGATACCAATTTGGGCTGTAAATAGGTGGATTTGGTAACAGAACAAGTGATATTGCGTGAAAATCAACATCCAATCCTCAACCAGAAAATATTCGTAGCAATATAAAAAACACTATAGAAATAGCGTCAATATCAATTAGGTACTTAAAAAAATCAGTCGAACCTACACACTTATACATTAATAACATTTATTGACCTAGATATACAAAATTATTTGTACCTTGCTTAAATATGAAACATTGTATGTCAATCATTTACATTTTGAAAAAATATTTATCTGTATCTGAATGAATGGTTTTCGTTGATTGAACTGTGATCAACCATTACTACTCTATATAATTAATACAAAAAAATAAACCTTCCTCGAGAAATCGAATTGATCCGAAAAACGCAATACACCACCCAACGTTCGAAAGGTAAATTTTGTTAAATTGTTAAAATTGTTTTTTCCGTTAATCAGCTGTAGTCCTCATAAGAACTGCAGCCCTCAAAAGTCGAAACTTGTGCGAGCTGAGGATTAACGAGGTCTTACCTTTGATGATAATAAATGAATAATATCATTGAAAAATTCTTCAGTAATTGAAGCTCGATTCGCCCCGCTAACAACGGGTGCATTGATGGGGGAGGACATATCGATACCTATGCGAACGTATACGTCACCGTCTCGTTTAACTTGCACAAGATTGTCTGATTCCATTCAAAATCAGTCCGAAAACGACGAGAAATCATACCACAGGCAATTTGTTACGTACCCTTAGTGATATTATAGCTTTGAGGTTATACAAATAATTATTATACACTATGATGATATTTTAATTTGTATTGAAAATGCGTAATCGAATTCAGTATGAACTTTTGGGGTTGAATATCTGATTGACTATTTCTGCATCTTTCGTTAATCATCATATATTGTTAGTCATGAAGTTCGCTACGTATCTATCTATGGAATACTTTTTTTAATTATTAGCTTCTCAGAAAATGTCATTGCTGATGACCCCTAAACGAAACTGCTTTTACCAACTTTTTGTTTTCGTCGACCTACGAGGTAGATTGAAAAACATGATAAATTTTCATGAAATAATAGTCATAACTTCATTCTGTTAGGAAAGAAAAAATGTCAAAGATAATTATGGAATGGAATGAAATATTTATCAACGTTATTGAATCACAAGCCCTATGGCAAATAATACTGATAACCGACCTCCACCCGCCTTTGGGTACATTCTAAAAGTAATTGTGAGGGTTTTTTTTAATTATTTTTATTAATTGGTAATAATTTACCTACGAACAATTAAATTTTTCTCACCGTTTTATTCATTTTGTCCTTATAACCTTGTAAAATATAAGAAATTTCATGCTAGAATAGTAGTTTACATTTTAAAGTAGGAAAAAACTCAAATTATCTCCACTCCATCAATATTCCTACATAACTCTCCATTCCACTTCATGATATGGACTTCTTGCGCAATTTGAATAGTATATTGGTAGGTATGACGATATCACCCCTGGATATGTTTTCACATTCAAAATTATGTCAAAGGATCATCATTTATTGTGAATTTATCACATGTTTCAAAGTTCCTAAATAGACATAGAAAATTGAACTTCAACCTATGAAGTATAGCTTTTGGGGGTAGCAGGGGATTTTATCATATTCGAAGTTTTCTGAGGTATCAATATTAAAAATTAGGTATTCTATATGCTGTAAATTTTGTGCCAGACACTAGTGTAATTACCACTTAATCAAAGAGTCTAGGGAATTTTGATTTTTAGTTCTTCAGTGAAAATAAAAAAAAAAATTTCATTTGCAGACTATATCTATAGTATTTTCGCACGAAAGATAATAATGATCCGAATTATTCAACCACTTGCAATGGCATAAAACTGGGGGAATATAGTAGTAACGATTGGAAAATGACAAATATATAAGATTAGATTCATTAGGAAGCATACAGAAAATCAACAATTGATGACAGAATGTCAAAATGAACTCAAACAGAAACTGCTTTAGGTTATGTTGAAGTCAAGATGTATAGAAACCATGGTGTTATCACCGATTCGCTTTTGTTTCAACAAAGTTGTTGAGACTATAATTGCACTGATACCGTTGGCTTCATTCGTCGATGGATGGCGTATAAGTCGAAAATAACCGAGTTTCCAACATTCCGAAGTACTGAGTCATAATTATTTGATTGAAATTCGAATGTTTACAAATTATGGTTAATAAATATCACAACAAATAAAATTCAATGTTGAAAATTACATAACATGAAACTTGTCCAAGCGTCATCATGAATCTGTAATTTTGCCGCCATCTGTGTGCTAAAGAGGTGAAACGGTATCAACGCAGTAAAAATATCACGAATCAAGTAGGCCGTACCTTAACACTTTTGTATGACGGTTTCACAGCTATAAGAGATCACACCAGGATTTCTATGTATCTTGGTTGAAGTATGTTGACATGTAGCTGTAGGGCATTTTCATTTGAAGTATGGCACTTTATGATCCATATTCTAATGTCGTCTGAATGAATGTATTCAGTATGGAAAGAGATTCTCTTAGATGTAATTTTCGTAAACCTTATTGGCCCTCTCTTGATATTAGTTCAGCGGAAAGTAAGTTCAGTAAGTGTATCTAATGTAATGTACCCCAAAATTGGGATTTTGAAATAAGAACAAACAATATTTTGTGCAAAATCTGAATTTGTTCAAGTATTGATTAGTAACATTTTTTCTAGTGGACTAATTTTGGTAATGCATTAATTGATTTTCTTGTTCGTTTTCAACTGAATACATTTTCTATTTACATCATTTTTACCTCATGTTATTACTTTCTCGAAAGACTGGAAGAACACGTATGTTAAAATTTTATTTTTGATTTATATATTATCTGAATGAATATTAATTATTTTTCAAAATATCATATTTTAGAGGAAGTTTAGGGCTAGTCAGCCAGCTTGACAGATGGCCGAACTGCCAGAGGACCAGGAATTCCAATTGCAAGATAGATAGACATCCTGAGTGTCAACTATCAGTATGAGAATACTGGAGAAAAACCTGTCAATATTCCATCAGCGAACTGAATTCTGCTGCATAGTGGAATTTAACAAGCTACATAATAATTTCTTTGTTTGAGATGAAAAGAGTGGGTCATAATTTCTTCCAATTCAATAATATATATTATATCATTAAAAATTTTTAAATGATGATATCAATTTTTCGATCACTTAATACTGAACATCATAATATCATAACCATTTTATGTTTAATTGCGCATTACTTTTCATACAGAAACATAAAGGTATTTATTCGATATTTCACAGCCATAAAAATGAACCAGAAAATCTTCATAGAAGGTTCGATAACATATATTTTGAAGAAACGTCTTCAGTTCACCAACCTAGGTAGGAGAATTTCTTATGTTCTCACCTTAACATTGATATATTGCATAAAATTGCACAATGTCATTGATTTATTCCCATATTATTTCGAATTAGTGTTTAGTAAATTCCATCTAGATAGTTGGTAATTTGAATTAAAACCAATAAAAGTGAGTTGATAGAAAAAAAAAACATCATACCAAGACGTCTATCCAGATTATCGAAAGCCCACGGATATAACCATAATGACATATCGCATACCCACTGATTTGAAGTGTGAAATATATTTTTATCAAATATTTCATTTCGCTAATAATACATAATTTACAGGTTATGATTTGAGTGGTGAAAATGTGCAATATGATCGACTTTCTAACGTGTAATACGGTGATAATCCGGTTTTTCAATCATCCCAATGAAACATTTGTCCACTAATGGGTTGAATAAATTCAAACACCATGTGTCACATATTTTCAATTGACTAGACTCAGCATGATGTAACTATTCTATGTTTATTTTCACCATTGGAAATTATATTAAAATTAACTTTTCAATGATGTTTTTTGGAACATGGAATAAAGTAAACGTTCAGTTGAAATACATCTGTATGAAATATTTCTTTATATCATCTCCATTTGAGATGCCCTCAGTGTCATAGTTCAAATACTTCGACAGGAAGCGATCAATTTACGAGTTTTGCTATGTCACATTCTTTATAGGTGAAAAATTCAAATATTAATCACATACTTGATAAAAATAACTGAAAGAAATAACTCTTACCCAAGCGACGGCGTTGATATTTGATGTATAGTTGCATTCTCTTTGCAACTGAAGAGGTTTGGTAATTTTTGTCTATCCCTATATCAGAATAACAAATGAGATTCAATTGCTCCAAGTGCACTTCCTAGAATATATGTGAGATGTCATTATTCATACGGATTGATCTAAATATGAATATGCCTCCTTTCCATTTCAATTTATTACCGTAATCACCTTTGAAAATGTAAATCTGGATATCTGATTATTTATACTCGGTTTACATCTTATTTTGAATACATATACATATCTGCGAGACAATTCTGTATATTATTCATAGATATCTGAAATGAGTTGAATACCTCGCTATCGCTAAACACTCTATATATTTCTTATCAACATCTGCAATATTAATGCGTATCACCTAATCGTGCGTTTTTGAGCTACGTGTTATATCAGTGAAAGCATATTGGGAAAAACATTTTAAGTATATGACAATTCCATATTCCCGAACATTCCTGTTTATCGAACCCCTGCCGATTGCCAACGAATGATGTATAAAATTGGCAAATAACACGCGGGGTTCAAATATTTTCCTGATACCTCAATTTAACATTCGAACACATTATCACATTATAATATCAATGCATTAACCAGTTTATCAGTGAGAGCATTGAAGAATTTCCAATATTAATTTAATTTTCCTGAACTGAACTACGTCACTTTATCCATATTCTACTATGATGATTCCTTTCAGCACTTATATTTTCACCAGTGAGCGTAGAGACACATTCAGCATTATGTTTATGATTGAAATA
This sequence comes from Chrysolina oricalcia, assembly GCA_944452925.2. Classification (NCBI taxonomy): domain Eukaryota; kingdom Metazoa; phylum Arthropoda; class Insecta; order Coleoptera; family Chrysomelidae; genus Chrysolina; species Chrysolina oricalcia. Next base: position 31,776,942 of record OX101820.2, read on the forward strand.
CTCCAATTTAATTCATCCAATCATTAGAGAAATGCATAATACAGCTCATATTCATATGTAAAGTATCAACGAATATTATAAATCGAAACCATACACTGATCAGAAATGATCAATTCATCAATTATCTTATCCCTTTGAACATTCAACAGATTAACTTTCCAACTCCATGCTTTTTATTAGGTATATATCAAACTTTAAAGCAAACCCATACATGATTCAACAATATTCATTATATCAGTATTAGGTTTTAGCTGATCCTACAATCTAATTCTTATTCAACGCCAAATCAATATTGATCATATCTTCATCCTTGCAACCTCTCAACAGCCCATATAACATCAATTCCGTACTCTAACCCCCTTCCGATACCATGCACAATATCAATCCATTTCATATCATCCACGAACCGTCCAATGCAAATATTTCATCAGGTCATAAAACTTTAATCATTTGAGAAATGCTCAATCTTTCTTCTTTATTGATACCAAATATCAAGAAACACTGTAAATCATATCCACACATTACAAGTATCACTCATCGTTTGATCCTAACAGTCTAACTTCCTACAATCCTACTGTGAAATGCCGAAAACAACTTTATATTCGCTTTTGCATTAAGTATCGATGAATACGCTTACATAACTAGCCAACTAAACTTGCACATCAACCCAAGGCCAAATAGATTCTCCTATCTGCTTGGTAACAATAATTTCTAGACCATCCTTAGAATTCGTGAAGTTTTTCCCTAGGTCTAGGGAAAAATCTTAACATTTTAACGTTTATTTATAGGTGATAATTCTTGAGATATGCGACGTTTTTCCCTAGATTCTAGGTAAAATCGACATACTCCTCCTCCTCTATATAAAATTTGCTGTTTATCCTTACTCCGAAGACGTCATTTTTGGGAGGAGGCCCAGAACCGGCTCAAATCTCCTACTCACATGAAATTATAATATGATGACTGGAATGCTCTTAGTTCCTCTCCGCACCCGTATGAAGTGATAACTCTAGGAGATGAAGAAAGGAGGCACATGCAATCTAGCAGAGAAATACTTTATTGCTTACTAGTATGGGTGCGAGAGAGACATTCATCTGTACGTACGTGTTAGTAGTTACCCAATTTATGGCTTGTAAACACGCCAGTGCAGTGCAGCGCGTCTTTGTATCAGTTTTATATTTAGATGCTACGCTAGATACGGCACTTAGGTTATTTGTTTTGTTGGTCCGGGGGGGTCTAGCGTACTAATCCTTTGATTGGTCGATTTCAAATTTCGACGTTAGTTTGACAAATGACAAATCAGACAAATGTCAGATATTGTGTTTTTTCTGCGAATTTGACGATCTTATTGAGTATATTTTTATAGTTTTGGGAGTTTTTGCTGTGGACAATTTAGTTTGAAGAACAGTGCTTCGATTTCTCATCAGAATGCCAAAATCGTGTTTAGTTTGTAATGTTAAATTTGAGAAGGATTCTGCCAGATCTTTTCATAGGTATGTATTCCATAGGCGTGCTATTGGATAGGAAAAGGAAGTCGGAATAGGAACTAAAAGTAATTTATGGATAGATACTTAAATTTGAATTGTTTGGCTGATATCCACCCAGATAACACACGATATCTTATGGATATCCATTTTATGTCCAATTCTGGTCGGGATATCCTTGGATCTGAAATGGATATTCATTGGATATCCATCGAAGGATTTGGAATGGATATCCTTCAGCAAATATCCTATGGATATCCATAAAATATCCACAGTTATTATGGATGTGATTGAATTGCAAGACTTATTTTGATATTATCAATTTCTGAGTTTCTTCCATGCTCGTACACGAATAGAAGCATTTCAAGAATACTCTCATCTTTCGTTTTCCGACTGGATCTGAAATGGATATCCATAAGATATTCGTAGAGATTATCCATAAGATATATTATATGGATATCCTATGGATATAGTTCAGGAATATCTTATGGATATCCTTGAAGGATATCTTATGGATGTACAGGTTGGTACCCACCGAACATCCATTGGACGTCCATAGTATATGCTTTGGATATTTCCTGACGTCCATAGTACATCCATAACAGATGTCCAGTGGATATCCATTGGATGTCCATGTGTTATCTGGGAAATGTCGAGCTGAATTTTGGATATCGATGTTTTTTTCTCTCTTCAACGTACACAAATTGTATCTTTATGAAAATAATCATTTTCCTGAACCGTTGGAAGATATTCTACAGATGGCTATAAAATATCCGAAGCAAATATAAAATAATGAATGTTTTGCACTCTTAAGTTCTGTACTGAAATGCACTATATGAGAGCTCCGACCAACGCTGCTTTTATTAACAATTTTGGAAGAATATTTGATAAATCGCTAACATTATATGTACGTAAGATTAGTCAGGTTAGGTTAGGTTGACTGGTGATTCACTCATTTTTAACTAAGTTTTTCTTCTTTCTTGTCTTGTCATTTAAACTTACCGCCATGACAGTTACCAATCGCAGAGCGCGTATATCATATCATGCACCATGCACGTCATGCAGTTTATTTGTCATGTTCTGTGATTGCTGGCATGCTGGCTGTGCGATTTGTGCAAAAGAGAAACTTAACCTTACTTGCTTACTTTTGTGGTTTTACTGGTTTTCCATTTCATAGTTATGTCTCTGATTCCTGGTTTAATTCACGTGGATTTTGAGGATTTTGGTTTTGTGCAATTGGATTTTTTCATTCCTTCAATTACATTTTGATGGTAAATGGTAGAAATATAATATTTAAACTATTTTCAATCAATGCATTTGTTCCAAAATTAGGTGAGAGAAAATGGATAACATCAAAAGAAATATCAAACAAAAAGGCTGATATGTACTTATAAAAAATAAAAATTGGAATCCGAACGAGTATTATAAAGTCTACAAACTTCACTAAATGGTCAATGGTCGACTTCAACATCATGCATTCCTGATAATGAAATAATGTCTATTGAAAATAATAATTCTGATTATTCATCAACTCTTTTGTTATAGAATTTGATAGTTCTGCAGACGAGGTTTCCTCTTTGGATAATGGATTCGTATTCAATTCAGTTACAGAAAATACTTTTCATGAAACTAATAGACTCGCTAACAGATATGAAACATGCGAACAGATAAGATGAATAATATAACTGCACCATGTAGGGATGTTTTATCGATATTTGTAGAAATTGATCATTTCCACATTGGTTTCTTGAGAAAATCAAACAATTGGTGGAGTATTTGGACAACAGGGAGAAATTCAGAGCTGTTGTGAGTGAATAATGTTTTACCTATCTTTTTATCATAAATATCTTTTTCAGGTCGATGAAGTTTCAAAAATTGGAGGTTCACCATTATATGATTTTATAAAACGTTGTCTTTCATCCAATATAACAAATGATTTTGCATCAGAATATAGCTGGTATGGGGCAAAAAAAAGAGTTTTTGTTGAACTCCAATTGGCTAAACTTTTACTAGGTAATGAGAACATTTTTCATATAAAGTTCTGCCTATAATGAAGAATACACATAGTAAATTCTTCAATAGAATTTGATTTTATTCCCAATCTTTAGAAAATTTATTCCTTATTCCGGCTTGAATTTTCTTCCCTTATGTGGTATATAGGATTAGTGTTTACTCAATTAATTTCAGACGCTGCTAATTCCAATGGTCTGGCAGCAAATATAGGAAAATGTCAGAAGAGGCAATAAAAAGTTGGCTACGAATGGCCAAACAAAGACATCTGCTAGCTTCGAAAAAACAGGAAAAACCCCAAGAAGAAACCGAGATTGTCATTCTCTGAGTGGCCTGTTTTTAATTTATTTTTGGTATCAAAAAGAATATTTTATTATTACAATATAATATATTCACATTTTTTATTCTTTTAATATCATAATGTTATTTCATCAATAAGAGTATAAATACATTTTTTTATCCTCTCGTTTTTATTTAATTGAAATTATTATTGTTTTGTCATAATTGTAATATTTATTTATTTAAAAAAATCCCTAAAAGATATCTTTTGGATATGTGTGAACAATATCTTATGGATATCCCAGAAGGATATCTCATGGATATCCCAGATTTTGGACATTTGGGATATCCAGAGGACATCCAGTTGACATCCGGTGGATATTTTATGGACGTTCGATGGATGTTCCGAGTGGAACAAGCTGGACGTCCATGAGATATCCTTCTGGGATATCCATGAGATATTTTTCTGGGATATCTCATGGACGTCCAGCTTGTTTCACTCGGAACATCCATCGGACGTCCATAAAATATCCACCGGATGTCAACTGGATGTCCTCTGGATATCCCAAATGTCCAAAATGAATGTCCAGTGGATATCCATCGAATGTCCGTGTGTTGACTGGGCAATGACACCGACAATGTTAGCATCTTAAGATAAATCGCTGTTTCTTTCGGAAATTCATTTACAGATTGCATGAAATACAGCCATATTTCTTACAAAGCAGTCATGAAAACTATTTCATTTTGCAGGTTTCCAAAGAATCTTGAACATAAAAAACGTTGGTGTGAGGTTTTGGGTATTACCGAAAAGATACATTATTATGAAGTTTTGTGCTCCGATCACTTCTCTCCACAAAGTATCAGAACTTCACCAGCCGGCAAGAGATCACTTGTGAAAGGAGCTATACCAATTGCTAATTCAGTTTTACAGCCAATGACTATTGAAAGGTATGATGAGTAACTCTTTTTTCAATTCTTTCATATTCAAGTTACCATGTGCCTTTTCTGCAGAAACAAATCAGCCATTGCGTCATCAGTCCCTGATGGAAGTATTTCATCTGAAGAAATATCACGCAACCCTTCAATTGCATCAGAACTTGAGAAGGAAAACCAAATGCCAAATTTGAGGATACATCATATTTAATATAGGGATTCGTTGGAGGTTATAGAATATTCTAAGAAAAATCCGTTAACCTACTGATTTTTCAGACGACCAATTGAAGAGGAAAGTCCTATTCCTTTGAAAATATTCAAAATGATTTCTGTAAATTATTCCCCTGCATCGTCATCAACTTTAACTGCTTCAGAAACTGAGAGGGAGTACAGAAGGTTACAAGGTATATATTAGAGTGTTTCTGCCTATTATTTTATTTTCATTAGTATGTTTTTACAGGAAATCTCTTTTGAAAACAGTAAAATTGAAAAAAAAAGTGGATAGGTCCCAAGCATATAAAAGAAAATGGAAAAAAGCGCAAAATATTCTTATGAATCAAAGAGTAGTAATCAGCAATCAAAAGAGACAAATCTCTCGTTTGAAAGCAAGACTGGCTACTTACAGAAAAACAATGATTCATCTCAAGAAAAACAACTTTCTCAGTACTAGTGCTGAGGCAATTATTGATGTGAGTATTATCGTATTGGACCTGAGAATATTACATCCCAAATTAACTTTAAGAATTTTAAAAATTGCAGAAATTCAAATGATTTTGTAACTTTTCTACTGAAAACCTTGTTACAATACTGTATTTCAATATATAAGGAGGTATTCAAAGCCTTGATTTTTATTGCAGGCTGCAGTTCCTCAAGGTTCTAAAGCAATTATGAAGAGAATTGTACGTGGTCCTTCCAAAAAACAATATCCACCAGAGCTCAGAGCCTTTGCTCTAACTTTGAGTTTTTACGGAATGAAAAGTTATCAGTATGTTAGAGAAAAATTCAACAACTGTTTGCCCCATCCAGATACCATATCAAAATGGTATCGATCTATTGGAATTACAGAAGAATCATTGAAAATACTGAGACTGAAGGTACAATCTGGTGAAAAAGTTTTTTGCAGCTTAGTTTTGGATGAAATGGCTATAATGCAGCGAGTGGAGTGGACTGGAGCACAATTTACTCGATTCATAGATGTCGGAAGAGGTATACAAAGTGAAGATCTGCCTCAAGCAAAAGAAGTTCTTGTTTTTATGTTGGTTGCAATCAACGGTCACTGGAAAATACCTGTTGGCTATTTTTGCATAAATGGTTTGAAAGGGTTTGAAAAATCTTGTTTAGTGAAAGAACTTTTGAAACTTATTCATTCAACAGGTGTAACAATCGCATCGATTACTTTTGATGGAACACAAGCCAATTTACGCATGTATCATTGCCTTGGTGCCAATTTTCATGATGTCACAAATTTGGTTACATACTTTCCACATCCTGTACATGTAAGCCAGTATATATTTTTCTTGATTCATGCCACATGTTGAAGTTGTGGAGAAATTGTTTGGGTACATATAAAGTTTTAAACAATGGTAATGGGAAAAATATATGTTGGAAATATTTTGAAGATTTGGTTGAACTTCAGCAGGCGGAGGGCTTACATGCTGCTACCAAAATTAGAAAGCGGCATATTCTGTGGAAAAACGAGAGACAAAAAGTTAAAATTGCGACCCAAACTTTCAGTAACAGTGTCTCAAACGCCTTAACTTTTCTAGAAAAAGATTTGAAGCTAGAGCAATTTCAGAATGCAGAGGCAACTGCAGAATTTTGTAAAATTGGTAATAATCTTTTTGCTATTTTTAATTCAAGGTCGCAATTTGCAAAATATGATTTTCAAAAATGTTTGTCACCGAAAAATTCAAAAAAAACCTTTGAATATTTGGATGAATACAAGTCTTATATTTTAGGTCTGGAATTCAATGGAATTTCTATCCTACTTACTGACAGAAAAACTGGTTTTCTCGGTTACCTAATTTGTATTGAAAGTTTGAAATCTTTTTATGAATATTATGTCAAAACTGAACCACTTTTGAAATATATTCCTACATATAAATTTTCACAGGATCATATTGAAGTATTTTTCAGTGCCGTTAGAAGTCGTGGTGGCTTCAATAATAATCCAACAGCAAAACAATTCCAGGCCATTTATAAGAGGCTTTTGGTTCACACAGAAATAAAGGGTAGTAGTTTTGCAAATGCAGTTGCTTTGGATAGTACCACTATTCTTAGTGTAAGCTCTGTTACCAAGAGTAGTACAGGGGAAAACTTAGAAGATTCTAAAGATTACATTGAAATTTTCGACAGTTGTCAAGATCATGATTATGTATATAAGTTCCCCTTCATGGCATTTAACAATGTTTGTTGAAGATATTGTATCATACATATCTGGTTTCGTTGTTAAATGTTTAAAAAAATGTGTAGTTTGTATAGAATGTGTATCAATGTTGGAAAGCAAAGAGACTTTTTTCATTACTGCAAAAGAGAAAATGTTATGGCAAAATGATAAATGCATCCAAATTTGTAATCAATATCTGTAAAAAATGTGAAACCTACCTACGGATTTATCGAAATCGGAATAATTTATTTTCAAAAAATATTAATATTTTGAATGTTTTGGTTAGTGGTTCTCTCAGAAACCTAAAAACTCATGTGATGGAATTTTGCAATGAGCACTCTTATGAAAATGATCCCTTGAATGAACATCCTTTACATCTTACAAAGATGATACTAAAAAATTATTTTAAAATTCGTATTCATCATGAAACTTTCCAGTTGAAGGATAATGTAACACATAGAGTAAGAAGCTTGTTAACGAAAACAATACTGCTTAAAAATCAATGAAATGTACTTTGTCCCAAGAAACATTTCTCTTTATGAAGAGATTTGGAAAATATACAGCAAGGATATTATTATTTGTGTGAATCATTATCTTAAAAAAAGACTAACATATGAATAATCTGTAGATTTGATGTAAATATGTAAATGAATTTTGCAAATAGTCTTTTTTGTGGTCCTGGTGGCATACCTGCCTGTTTTCTGAAAAATTAACTTTGTGTAGTAAAATTATGATTCAATATTTATCTTGATTCTAGAAAATTTCCTGAATACTAGAAATATAGTTTTGTCAGACCTATATTTGAAACAGCATAATCGGAAAACATACTTAGACTAAAAATTATAGAGGTGAATTGCTCTTGTTGTTAAAATTGCTATTTCCATCAACCGGCTGCACCCCTATGTGCAGCCCTCAGAAGTATTCGCGAGACTTGTGCGAGCTAGGGAGGATGTAGCCCTTACCTTTTAACGTGTGATGGTATGCGTGCTGCCGCCCAGACTTGATCTACCGTCGTTGCTTAGACTGAGTGATTACTTGTATGTGATCGTACTCACAGAGCCATTATGATTGTCCTGATATATGCTTGCAGTCTTGTATACCTAAATTATTTGACTCCCTTGTTACAAATTATTTTTATCTTGCGAGTGTAAAAATGTAATTGTAGATCAGCAATGTGGTTGCAGTCAGGGAAAATTAACAGTTTATACCAGAATAATATATCAAAAGCCTTTGAAACAAGTACATCTACTCTGACTTCTGAAAGGCTTGAGTTCACGAGTTATTGATATTGATATCCAAATTGGCGGTATAAGGTATAACTTTCTGATCCGGATGAGGAGTTTTTTGACTGGTTGATTTCAGTGGGTGAAAATTATCAACTATATTTCTAATATAATTGGGAGTCCACTCTAGAGTACCACACTGTGGCCCCTTGCTATTCAATCTGTTTGTGGATAATATCAATGGAAGTAAAAGTGATTCACAATTCTTACTCTTCGCTGATGATTTGAAAATATATATCATAAATAATAATGAAAACTGTCTTATGCCACAAAAGACCCTAATGAAATTTCACGATGGTGTAAAACCTGAATGTTATGGATCTCAATCTAACCAAGTGTTCCTCTATTTACTCAAAATATATATATATATATATATATATATATATATACAGGGCTATTCAAATTCGAGTCTATGCATGGGGATTTCGATAACGGTAAGAGATAGAGGGTTGGTTAAATGGGGGCAAAGTAGCGTATTTCAGAGGTTAATTATATGGATGAAAAAAATCTGACCTAGCTTCTTCAGTTCTGGAGTTATAAAGGAAAAATCGAAAATTTCGAAATTCTTCTTTTGCCTATATCTTTTTATTTTACGAAGATTTTTTTTAAATTTTGCCACTTTGCCATAGCAACTTTTTGTAGCCTTTCCAAATATCTGAATAAAAATTATATACAGGGTATCGTATAAATTGGGCCACCCTCAGCTTTTAATTTTCAAATACGGACCTGTATTTTTTATTGCATTTTTTTGAATGCCAAGAGTCATGTTTCATATTGACGTAGTATTTTCATCTGAATTACAGAGTGTTTTGGAAATATTGAACTATTACCAGTAAAATTTCAAATTTTTTTTTAATTCCAGCTTTAATTAAAAAAATATATCATAGAATAAGGTATAGAATGCATAGGATTTGGAAGAAAATCAACATTATTCGACGAAGATTGTCTTCTTCAAGAATTCATCCACATTTCAGTTCACGCAACCCATGATCAATGTGCGAAAATGTGAAAACTTATTCTTCCTAGTACGTGTATGTGCATATAATCATTGGAAAAAAATCTTCGAATGGCAATCTTCATACTTCAGACACCAATTTGGAAATATTTTATTGTTACTCACTTTTCGAACTACCTATATTTTTCAGCAAATTCATGGGCATTCTCTTGCTATATACAACAATCATGATTAAACCATTTGAGTTCTCATAGTATGCTTTGGAAAATAAATATTTAGTTCACCTCACTTGTCAATATTTTGACAGTTTCTTGGAAATTATCGTTGGTATTTGATGAAAAATCTGTTAGTACTGAAAATGGGTTTCCCCACAGAGCAGAAAAGAGATATGGTTAACGTTTTCTACAGAAATAATAGAAACATTCATCTTTCCGCTGAAAATTATTTAGATCTGTACCCTGAAAGACATCAGCCGCATCCCACATATTTCAGACTTTTGGACAGAAACCTTCGCGAATATGGATCTTTCACAAAACCAAGGAGAAAATATGGAAACAAAACTCCTATTGAGTTACAGGAAAACATACTTCAAGCGGTAAGTAGGTAATACTGAAAAAATGTTAATTAGGCTCATCTCCATATTTCAGATCAATACAAATCAATCAAAATCAACAGTACAAATTGCTGAGGAATTGAATATGTCGCAAACTGCAGTATGGCGTACTTTAAGAAAAAACAGATTCAAATGCTATAAAGTTAAAATTGTTCATAAATTGTATCCAGGAGACGCCGAAAGACGGCAAAATTTTTGTAATTGGATGTTGCAAAAATTGGGCGATGACAGAAACTTTTTGAATAGTATTATTTGGTCGGATGAAACTCGTTTCACAAATTGTGGTGTTTTCAACAGGAACAACGAGCATGTTTGGTCACAAACCAATGAACATAATTTTAGAGAAGTGAGACCTCAAGTGCGGTTTGGTCTAAATGTATGGGCTGGAATTTTGAAGGATCGAGTTCTAGGTCTGTACATCTATGCCGGGACGCTCAATGGCGAACGTTATCTAGACTTCCTCAGACAAACTTTCAGTGAATATCTCGATGATATTTCCATTGCTAATTTAAATCGGTTGTGGTTTCAACACGATGGAGCTCGTCCACACTGCACAAGAGACATTAATCAATATTTACAAGAAACATTTCAAGACAGATGGATAGCAAATAATGGGCCTATAAGATGGCCTGCAAGATCCCCTGATCTCAGTGTACTTGACTTTTTTTTATGGGGTACACTAAAAAATAGAATATATCAAAACGAAATTGAAAATATAGAAGATTTAAGAATTAAAATCATGAACGCTTTCGCATCACTACAGCGAAGAGATATTTTCAGAGCAAATAATAACTTAAAAAAACGACTCCGTAAATGTCTGGAACGAGAAGGTCGTCAATTTGAACATTTATTTTGATTATGATTACTTATAATGGCTGTTATTTCAATTCTTGATAATAATTAAACAAGTTCTTGTGTGATTAGTTATAAAATATGAAAAGCTATGTATATGACAAATACAATGTTATGTTTGTGACAGATTATGTTTGTGAGTTCTCAGCAGAAACAGTTACATACAACAGATCTTCTTCGTACCTACTGAGGTCAATCGACAAGGGGATGAATAATTATTCTACTAGTGCTACATTATGTTGAAGAAAAATGTCTCTTGGAATTGTTGATTTTATTTTATTGTTATTCCGAACAAGTAGTGAGACTAGATAATCTGAAAATTCTGAAATTGATTATTTTTAAAGAACAAATTTGTCTGACTCACCTCTCATTCTCTGATATTATTCAATTAGAGTTGTTATGGAATAAAAAAATGTTGAAATTTTACTGGTAATAGTTCAATATTTCCAAAACACTCTGTAATTCAGATGAAAATACTACGTCAATATGAAACATGACTCTTGGCATTCAAAAAAATGCAATAAAAAATACAGGTCCGTATTTGAAAATTAAAAGTTGAGGGTGGCCCAATTTATACGATACCCTGTATATAATTTTTATTCAGATATTTGGAAAGGCTACAAAAAGTTGCTATGGCAAAGTGGCAAAATTTAAAAAAAATCTTCGTAAAATAAAAAGATATAGGCAAAAGAAGAATTTCGAAATTTTCGATTTTTCCTTTATAACTCCAGAACTGAAGAAGCTAGGTCAGATTTTTTTCATCCATATAATTAACCTCTGAAATACGCTACTTTGCCCCCATTTAACCAACCCTCTATCTCTTACCGTTATCGAAATCCCCATGCATAGACTCGAATTTGAATAGCCCTGTATATATATATATATATGTGAAAATAGAGTATATTTCGTTTTAATTCCGAGAGTTCCAACCTTTGACAGCTGTTTCGTGCTAACGCACTCATCAGAAAGGATTTATGGAGCTCTCGAAATCAAAACGAATCCACTCAAGAATTAGTACCGTGAAGGCAAGACAGATATAACAAAAAGTTACTTATGACATCTACAGTCACTAGTTGAAACTTAATTTGACACGAACCAAGGAATCCAAAGTAGAGGTTTGTCTACAATTTGACAGGCAGTCAACACTTCGTTGTTCTGACCAACCCAAGGTTCAATCAAACTTGATTGAACCTTGACGTTAGTTGTTGCCTTGTAAGCACAAGGTCTTCTAACCGAAGCCACAAATGTGTGGTTGGCTTCCTGTTGTTGACTTCCTTTGTTTCTATTTTTACATCCAAGTGTTGTACATCTTCGCACTTGATTTTACCGTACTGACGAGAGCTTAAGCTCGAAACACGTGTCTACGGTTGCAGAACATTTTGAGGGTTATACCCAATAACTTTTCTATATATATATATATATATATATATATATATATATATATATATATATATAGTAAGTTATTCATGACATCTACAGTCACTAGTTGAAACTTAATTTGACACGAACGAAGGAATCCAAAAGTAGAGGTTTGTCCACAAATTGACAGGCAGCCAACAATTCGTTGTTCTGACCAACCCAAGGTTCAATCAAGTTTCTAATACGTTATGAGGAACGCAAGCAGAATCTAAGTGAAAATAGAGTATATTTCGTTTTAATTCCGAGAGTTCTAACCTTTGACAGCTGTTTCGTGCTAACGCACTCATCAGAAAGGATTTATGGAGCTCTCGAAATCAAAACGAATCCACTCAAGAATTAATACCGTGAGGCAACACATACTATAACAGTAAGTTATTCATGACATCTACAGTCACTAGTTGAAACTTAATTTGACACGAACCAAGGAATCCAAAAGTAGAGGTTTGTCCACAAATTGACAGGCAGCCAACAATTCATTGTTCTGACCAACCCAAGGTTCAATCAAGTTTCTAATACGTTATGAGGAACGCAAGCAGAATCTAAGTGAAAATAGAGTATATTTCGTTTTAATTCCGAGAGTTCTAACCTTTGACAGCTGTTTCGTGCTAACGCACTCATCAGAAAGGATTTATGGAGCTCTCGAAATCAAAACGAATCCACTCAAGAATTAATACCGTGAGGCAACACATACTATAACAGTAAGTTATTCATGACATCTACAGTCACTAGTTGAAACTTAATTTGACACGAACCAAGGAATCCAAAAGTAGAGGTTTGTCCACAAATTGACAGGCAGCCAACAATTCGTTGTTCTGACCAACCCAAGGTTCAATCAAGTTTCTAATACGTTATGAGGAACGCAAGCAGAATCTAAGTGAAAATAGAGTATATTTCGTTTTAATTCCGAGAGTTCTAACCTTTGACAGCTGTTTCGTGCTAACGCACTCATCAGAAAGGATTTATGGAGCTCTCGAAATCAAAACGAATCCACTCAAGAATTAATACCGTGAGGCAACACATACTATAACAGTAAGTTATTCATGACATCTACAGTCACTAGTTGAAACTTAATTTGACACGAACCAAGGAATCCAAAAGTAGAGGTTTGTCCACAAATTGACAGGCAGCCAACAATTCGTTGTTCTGACCAACCCAAGGTTCAATCAAGTTTCTAATACGTTATGAGGAACGCAAGCAGAATCTAAGTGAAAATAGAGTATATTTCGTTTTAATTCCGAGAGTTCTAACCTTTGACAGCTGTTTCGTGCTAACGCACTCATCAGAAAGGATTTATGGAGCTCTATTTTCACTTAGATTCTGCTTGCGTTCCTCATAACGTATTAGAAACTTGATTGAACCTTGGGTTGGTCAGAACAACGAATTGTTGGCTGCCTGTCAATTTGTGGACAAACCTCTACTTTTGGATTCCTTGGTTCGTGTCAAATTAAGTTTCAACTAGTGACTGTAGATGTCATGAATAACTTACTGTTATAGTATGTGTTGCCTCACGGTATTAATTCTTGAGTGGATTCGTTTTGATTTCGAGAGCTCCATAAATCCTTTCTGATGAGTGCGTTAGCACGAAACAGCTGTCAAAGGTTAGAACTCTCGGAATTAAAACGAAATATACTCTATTTTCACTTAGATTCTGCTTGCGTTCCTCATAACGTATTAGAAACTTGATTGAACCTTGGGTTGGTCAGAACAACGAATTGTTGGCTGCCTGTCAATTTGTGGACAAACCTCTACTTTTGGATTCCTTGGTTCGTGTCAAATTAAGTTTCAACTAGTGACTGTAGATGTCATGAATAACTTACTGTTATAGTATGTGTTGCCTCACGGTATTAATTCTTGAGTGGATTCGTTTTGATTTCGAGAGCTCCATAAATCCTTTCTGATGAGTGCGTTAGCACGAAACAGCTGTCAAAGGTTAGAACTCTCGGAATTAAAACGAAATATACTCTATTTTCACTTATATATATATATATATATATATATATATATATACATATAAAAACGTGGATTAATGAGGGGAACTGGTATGACAATACAAAAAAGAAAAAGTTATTAGCCCACAAATGAACGGTTGGCTTTCTGTTTTGACTCCGTTTGTTTCTGTTTTCACTTGCAGCCTAGTGTTGCCCATCCTACGGTTTGCTCGAGGGCTATGTCCAATAACTTTTTCTTTTATATATATTATATATAAAAATATATTCCAAATATGTCAAATTGATGTATATTTCAGTGTAAAATTTTATTTCGTGGATTATTATCGTCTTGCCTTCTGTTTAATTGTATATTTAGTATTTATATTTAGTACCTAGTATTCATGTATATATTTTACTCTTACTGATATTGGGGCTGTATATAATGTAGAATGAATGAATGTTTTTGAAATATGTTTCATAAAAATAAACAATTTTCATCAGCAAGTTTTTCATTTTTTATTTAACTCAATCTGTACGACGCCACGGTACATTTTCACATAACTTGTGTATTGATATACTTACCAACTTTTCATTTTGTTTTTTGTTATGACGAGTTCATTATCGATGGGATTTTCAATTAGCCATAATAAAGACTGGTAAAAATATTTTCTCGTATTCAAGTTTACGTAACTATAGAGTTCTTGATTGAATTGACCTCATTGCCAGTTTTAATTATTGTTCCAAGGATAATTTGAATCATGATAAAATTTGTGGAGAAAATTTGATCAAAACTTGAATGGAATGTTTTCAATGGACCCAATATCTTCTGGGTATTCCAAAAATATCAAGATGAACAGTACATAAATATAAGTCTAGTACTACTAGTTAAATTTGGCGTACTAAATGAATGATACATACAGGTATATAGAAAAAAGTAGAACTTAGAAACCACTGAATGATTTTCTGTTTGTGGGGTTGAAGTCAATTTTGAGGATGCCGGGGAGTAAGAATGAAACTCTTTGGTATTGCGTCACGACATAAGTCCTGAAGAAGGAAATAAACATTTCCGAAAGCTTGACGCAATACCTACCAAAGAGTTTCTTTCTTTCTCCCTGGCATTCTCACAATTGACTGCAACCCCACAAACAGAAATCACTCAGTGGTTTCGAAGTTCTTTTTTCAACTGACCGGTCACGATCAACCCAAGGTTAAAGGTATATATGTACATGTTTCTTCATAAATTATTGCGGATATAATCATTAACGCCTACAAAATTTATACTTAAGGCTGTTATATTACCCATCCTCTCAGATTATTCCTATTCACAATCATTTCATAGTCTTCCATGGTAAGTATTTCATTGACTTCTCAAATATCTATTCTGTGAGATCCAAATATTTTCGGTTCACATTAATTTTCATTTCACTGTAACCGATATGGAAATCCATCATTCATTAGAAAACAGAAATTGAAATATGTGTGTTGTAAAAGTACGTCAGTATTGTCAATATACACTGTACCACAAAATATTTTGTGCACTGTACCAAAATATCTCGTACGCCACTGTACTGTATTGCCCTCTTCACCCCCTCTTATCGGTACCCCTCTAATACCAAACAATTAGTACATGATGCCGTATCTAGCGTAAGCATATATGATCTAAGGTTTTATATGTTACAATCAACTCAATCTCGATTCCTCCGCCACTGCTAAGAACCACAAAACAAACATGGCGGCCTCCATGAGAAATCCAGTCGCGCAGCCTGACGAGCATTCCAGTCATCATATAATTTAACGATCAAACGAACTTACCTGTGAAGTTCGATCGAAATTATATTAAGCACCTCGTCCGAAGAGATCGCTTGAGATTACCTATGTAGTACCGCCTTTAGGTACTTGTTGATGCCACAAAATATAAAGAAGAGTTTTGGTTCCTCAGTAGTCTACTTTACCGACCGGCTCTGATGACGCCATTACCATTTTAAGGTATCTCACAATATTTTTTAAAGGGTGAGGTTTATTTATGAGCAAAACAATAAACTCTAAAGCTTGGGAGGGATGGGAGTGATCTCTTCGGACGAGGTGCTTAATATAATTTCGATCGAACTTCACAGTTAAGTTCGTTTGATCGTTAAATTATATAACAGCACCTCGTCCTCGAGATCACTTGAGATTACCTATGTAGATGTTCAAAGTTAGGAACAAAAATATTGTGAGGCCTGATTTTTTTTTTGTCATCTCAAATGCATTAGAACCTTCACATCTGATGAATTTTTCAACAAATTATGTTATTAACTAGTCTCTTTGAAGACTGCTTTAACAAAAACCTGATCATCCTCTTTGAGGGGCCGATTGTAGAACCTAGCGAAAGTGGTAGAATTCTTCGACCACCCTGCCGTTCTTCTGATTGTACCCCAGGAGATACCAAATCGCTTAGCGGCGGATGTAGCGGCATGGCGGGTGGAGTGTGCAGAAAAACATCTTGGTATTGATTCCTGCTGCCATCATTTCCTGCTTTATCCACCTGGATATTTTCTCTTTTGTAGCTCGCTTGAATGGCTCTTGTGGATAAAAATAAGAATGGTTCTGATCTCATATTTGCGGATCTTTCAATATAAGATAAAAGGGTTGAAGCAACACAACTTATCCTCTTCAAAGAAAGGAAGTTCTAGGCAAGGTTGGGGTGCATTCACCCTTGTAGTTTTAATTATGTCTGGAATGAGTATGCGTGCCCCTTCTTCATGAAAGTTAACATTTTTTACTCTCATCAAATGCAACGTTTGTACCCTTTGGCCTGTTGCAAGAGCTAACAGCACCGCTAGTTTTCTTGTTAAATTGAGCATGGTTAGGCTCTCATTGGCTCCTAACGACACTAAATGGTTAAGGACTGTTTGCGGGTCCCATGTGATATCGTATTTGGGTGCTGGAGGTCTCAGAATACCTTTGAGGAATCTTCTTATAAGAATGTGTTTTCCTATTTCGTTTTGAAATAGCAGAGAGAGCGCCGATCTATGCTGGTTAAATCCATACTTAGCTTTTGTATGATTCATCTCGTGTTGCATAAAAGCTGGTACAGAAGATACTTCTGCTTCGAATGGGTTAACCTTTTTCTTCCTACAGAAAGACCACCATGCTTCATAGGATGAGCTGTATTGTTTTAGTGTTGATTCCGATATAGAGTCCATTAAGGTATTGATTGTCTCCTCTGAGTGACCTTTTCTTAAGAAGGCTTGCCGGAGAGTTTCCCTGCCACCAAAGAAAGTGTGGCATGCAACGGATGTGTGTTCCTGAAAGGTGAGGAAAGTAATTTCTCATTAGGACCAAGTATGACAATTACTGAATCAGGCACTACTAAGCTTTTAAACAGTGGGTACCATGGCAGTGAGGGCCAATTTGGTACCACTAGTATGCCTTCTGCTTCATCAATTATGATTTTGTTCAGTGTTCTCAAAATGAGTGCAAATGGCGGAAAGGCATAAAAAAAAATATATCTTTCCAAGATATGGTGAACGAGTCAATCGCTACTGATTCTGGGTCCCTGTGCCAAGAGACATATTTATCGAGTTTTTTATTGCCACTGGACGCGAACAAGTCTGTATCGGGTTGGCCCAAATGTCTAACAATTTTTCTAAATGCAAAGTCAGCCAGTTTCCACTCTATTTCTTGGGATATAACCCTGAAATCCTCATCAGCTAAATTCTCTAAGTATTAACATAATTTGCATGAAGCCATAGATCTCGACTCTCGCACCACTGCCATATTTCTTTTGATAGTAAGCAAAGCTCTAAGTGTTGTACGCTTCCCATTCGATTAATGTAGGACAAGGCTGTGGTGTTGTCCACTCGAATGAGGATGTTACATGATTTTAGATCCCCTGTGAAACATTTGAGTCCAAACAGTATGGCTTTCAGTTCCAGGTAATTAATATGTTTTTCTCTCTCTTTCGTGCTCCACCACCCATGAGTAGATTTGTTATTCGTGTAAATGCCCCACCCTGTATTTGAAGCGTCTGAATATATTTCTAGGGCAAAACTATCCTGTCTAATTTCATTTATACCACAGATAATTTGTTGTTCCCACCAGTCGAGATCACTGTTTATACTTTCTGATAGAACCATAATTTTGTTTAGCTTTTTCAAGTGCCAAGAATTTTTCTCTTTCAAACATTTTTATATATAGTTTAACATACTTGATAGCTGGACAAACAGATACCAAGGAGCCCAGGAATTGGGCAAAGTACCTTATTCTACATTTTTTTGTTTTCCTAATCTCTCCGATTTTTTTTTATGTATTTTTAAGCGCTTCTCTTGAGGTACTTCTATTGTCATTGTTTGACTGCAAACTTGCATGTTCTGCTAGGGGCAATGTTGCTTTTCTCAAGGTTTATAGTGAAACCTAATGAAGTTAATAAAGTCATTGATTTTTGTACATGTTCTAATTTATTTTTTTTTTTTCAGTAGCGCCCATTATGAGAAAGTCATCGAGGTATGCAACACAAACAACGCCTTGTTCTCTCAAATGCCTTATGATAGGTTTAGTTAGCTTAGTAAAAATGTAAGGGGCTATTGATAGCCCAAAGGATAAACAGGTGAATTCAAATAAAGTGTCATTGACTTTAAAACGTAAATACTTTCTACATTTTTGATGTACTGGGATTTGCAAATAGGCATCCTTGAGGTCTAAGGTAGCCATGTAACTATCTTTTTTAATCAGTTTCATTACTGTTCTACTGTCCTCCATTTTGAAATGAGGTTTGAGATATTTGTTTAGCTTCTTCAGATTGAGGATAAACCTTCTTTTCCCATTAGGTATTTTAATCAGGAAACATGGCGAAACAAACTGGGAGACTGAAGACTTCCATTTTACAACTGCTCCTATCTTGAGAAGATGATTGACTTCAATCATTAATTCTTTGCATTCAATTTTGGAATGATTATTATTGAGCAACAATGAGTTTGATTTTTTGATGAAAGGAATTTTGAAGCCGGTTATCCAGTTCAGAATGTCTGAATGTGATGGTACTAGGTCTTTCCATTGTTTATGGAAATACTTAAGGCTGCCTGCAAAAAATACAACTGTCTGTGGTCTCTCCTGTACACTGACGGGCCCCTCCAGTTTAAAGAAGGATATGTTTTGTTTTCATTATTTCTTGCACCTGATGTACTGGGTTGGGGATTGGGTTTCTTAAAATCAACCCCAGATCTGGGTTTCAGATCTATAACTGACCTCTCAACAGCTTTTGCTGTTTTGATTCTTTCACCAAGATTTGACCCGAATAACAATTCCTCAATAGGCGCTGCATTGGTCAGCTCCTTTACAGTTGCGCTTTCTTCTTTGTCCAGGCCTTCGGTGAGAATGGTTTTCCATCTATTCTGGACAACAGAATGTAGTACATAAGTTTTCTTATGATTATTCTGAGAGCCAGAGCCTGTAGAGTATTGTCATCCAGGTTTACATCATTGTGTAAAATGACTGCTCATTCACTCATCAGAGTGTGGTATTCCACCTCTTATTTGAGGAGGTGGTGTTCCACCAGCAGAAGTAGGCGACGGCGGTGATCCCCCACTGGTAGTAGGCGAAGGTGGTGTTCCACCTCTAGTTGATTCACTAAGCCGTTGAGGGCTTTTGAAAGAGCTATATTTCGATACTCTACTTAGGGATGATCTACTAGTAGTTCTTGTTTCACTTTTACGATTACGAGCGGTATTCCGCTCTAGTTCTGCCTTTATTAAGGCCAACTCTTTGGAAATGTACTTTATTTCCAAGTCCCTGTCCGTACTTGATAGAGAGCGTGTTTTCGCTTCCGGTCATTTCTGGAATTTGATCTAGACTTATTATGCTTCCCCATCTGAAAAAACAAATTGGATTATTATGTTATTGATGATAAATCGATCAAAAAAAGGTTGAAGAAAATTTTTTGTAGCCCCAACGCGTACACAAAAAAGCGTAATGGCGTCATCAGAGCCGGTCGGTAAAGTAGACTAGAGGGACCAAAACTCTTCTTCTTTATATTTTGTGGCATCAACAAGTACCTAAAGGCGGTACTACATAGGTAATCTCAAGTGATCTCGAGGACGAGGTGCTGTTATATAATTTCATTTCAGCCAATCATCATATTATAATTCCATTTCAGTGCTTACTTCACACTATTGATGCATTGGGGCACTGAGCTTTGCGTGATGACATTTTTGACTTCTACCTCCATTTCAAGTTAACTTATTCTGCAACTTTGAACACTAAAGAAAAGTACAGAACTCAATTTTTTTTCCAAAAATCGATTAATAATATCAAAACGAATAAAAACACCACATAGCTAAAAATACCATTGATACTTTTTATCAGTGCAACGAAATAATTATAGATGTCGCACCCTGTGTGCGAATGCCAATTATCGATCGGAGCCATTGTTTATAGAGTCTTCTTTCTCTATAAACACTGTCGGAGCTGTTCGTCTGCTTAAAGGATGCGACATCGATGACTGTTTCTTTGAACTGATATAAAGTAAGACAGATCTTTCTTTCCATTAATCATAGTGTATCTATTTTAACTATTTTGGCATTATTAATCGATGGTTTTAAAAAAAAATTAGTTTTGTGATATTCTTCAGTGTTCGTAGGTGCAGAATAACTTGACTTGAATTTGAGGCAGAAGTCAAAACTTCCATTACAACTCGTATTTGCTTAGTGCCCCAATCACCATTCTGTAATAAAACGGTCGGTGGACCCAATGCATCAGTCGTACCACAGACAGCTAGAGTTTATATAAATTATTTTCTAGTCAAAAACAAAAAAGTGACAATTTCTTCATAGAGGAAGATATCTGGTGAACTTATTTCCACTTCAAATTTTAATGAGAAAAAATCCAACACTACAGTAGCTTTTGGAAATTGGCAGCTGAGAACCACTATAATGTTTCGTGTCCACCGATCTATTAAAGGTCGGTGATCGTCAAGAAGACTAAAAACAAGGAGGGTTTAATAAGCTTTAGCCAATCAGAAACTTGTATCATCAACGCGTCATAGTGACGTACTTGGGTATGAGTACAGAGTCGAACTCGAATCAAGCAACAAAACTGTAAGCAGTAACTCTCATATACCAAGAGCTAGTCCGTCACTGTCTATAGAGAACGGCGGCCATGACATGTATAACTACGTCACATTTCGTCACAAATGTTCTTTCATCTCTTTCTACTAGTGTCCCCATTGTCTTATGGGAATCAAACACTCCTTTTTTTTAGCACCGATCTGTGTTATATTACAGATCGGTGGTTTTTAGTCTTCTTGGGTGTTCGTGAATTAGGGTCACTGAATCTAGAAGGCCGTGCCGTCCTTACGAGTATGGCCAATGGGCGTGGTCCAATACTTGAAATAGTTCCAGTATTCAAATAACCCACAAAATCACCAATTAGAGAGCAAGTTTTGTGGGTTATTTGAACACTGGAACTAGTTCAAGTACTAGACCACGCCCATTGGCCATACCCGTAAGGACGGCACGACCTCCTGGATTCAGTGACCATATCGTGAATAAATTCTGAGCGCCATCTAGTGAGAACGCACTTCGCGAATTTAGGTTATGTTTCTAAAAAACAACCAAAGAAACAGTGACTTAAAAGTTTAATTTTACTTGAGAACTGTTTTATTTGAACTATTTGGCCATGTATTTGAAACAATGTCTACAAATTATTCCAGTTACAATAAATTCATTGAAAGCCTCATCATTACCTAAACTCTTGCAAGTCGCTCCTGCTTCGATCACTTTGGCTAATAAATATGATATACGCCATTTATCTTCAAAGCCGCAAAAATCCATTAGAGAAGTATATCATGGAGTACTGACCCCTCAAATAAAAGCGGTGAAGGTAAATAAAATGATTTAGTTAGCTTTTGAGATATCCATGAATGAAGAAAAGTGGATTTTCTTAAGTAGCTTTAATTACTTGATTAATTTTCATCATTTATTTTTAGTTGTTTTCATTATCTTCAAGCGTAGTGGGAATAATTTCTCAACCTTTTTTCTACAAGGAGATATTTGCCACTTCCAATGTCCCTGTCATACTTGCTGCATATTCCTTCATAGGATTTTTCACAGTTGTGACTCCAGTTCTCCTTCATTTTATCACGAAAAAATATATTACACAGTTGAATTATAATGAAGAGACAAATACATATATTGCCAAAACTGTCAACTTTTTTTGTAGGCCAAAAGAAGTAAGTTATTACAGTACATTTCTGTTTTAAAAAACTACATATTATTTTCTAGACGGAGTTCACACCTGAAGATGTTAAAGTTCCTGAAGTACCTGGCATGTTCACCACATTCACTGTAAAAGGAAACTCTTTTTTTCTGGATCCACGACTATTTGATCAGCCTGAACATTATTCAAAAATTATGGGTTATGACAAGCCTATGGATTTTAAATTATATGAAACATCAAGTGATGAGAAAAAGGTGCAATGAGTGTTAGTTTCTAAGTTTTTAGAATTAGATGTTTGAAATATTTATTTAATAATTAGAGTGGTAGTGATTTCTAGTTGAAATACAAAGCAGTCAATATTCAGTCTGTGATTAAAAAAATGTGTTTACAGTCAACAGGCTCTACAGGTATCTTTACTAAGCTCAAAAGTGATGGGATGGAAACAATACTTTCTTCAGGGAAGAGTATCAAACTATTAAAAAAAATGTATGTGCAATATAAATCCTTGGATATCAACACATTTTCATAGAATGAAAAATAGTGGGAGGGTGGGGAAAAGATATAGTGATAGAGAGAGTCAAAGAAGAAACCATTTGGCAGTTTTTTAGCTTCAATTTAATTAGCCTCATTCAATCAACCATTAAGGGTTCATTTGAACATGATAATTACTTTTTTATCTGAACTCACTTTTGATGATTTCAGCCAAAGGATGGAATCAAAAAATTATTTTAGCAGGTAATTTTTATTGAAAACTGGTTGGAAATAAATGTTCTTATAATTTTCATTTCTGTTTTATTTGGATTGACATTCTGAATAAAGCAAATCGTTTTTGTGAATGAAAAAATAAACTGATCTCTCTCATAAACTTACGTTCAAGATCGTTTAAACGTTTTATTTCAACATTATTTATGACATCTTCAAAACTGAAATATATTATCTAATGATGGGTGAAGGGTTGACAATAGCACACTTTAATTTGGCAATCTTTAAAATCTGTTTACTTCAGTGTACAGTAGGTACCAAGATGCATATAACTCCTGGTGCGTTTACTGATTCGCTTTTGTTTCAACCAAAGTTCTTGATCCTGTAATTGCGTCAATAGAGTTTGTTCCATTCGTCAATGGATGACGCTTAAGTCGAATATAGTGGAGTTTCCAACAATCCAAAGTGCCTACTAGATAAATTTTTTGAGTTTTTGAACGTTAACATTATTTTGAGGTTATATGTCAATTACATTGCATATTAGGCTATCCAAGATGCTGTCAAACTAAAATCAAGATGGCCGCCTGAAGGCACACATTGTATTTGTTATTGTTTGAACGAGACTGATTATTGTTAATTTTCATCTATTGGAGTGAAATTTTTGTATGAAACTTTGCCGAATAAAAAACATGCCTACAAAGTGTTATGTTGTAAATTGTGGAAGCCGTGGAGATCGCGACTTAGTGAAGTTTTTAAAAATTCCTAGCTAGCTACATTTTGATAATGTGGTATATTAAATCAAAGACTAGATAGATAGATGTTTATTAAGTAGGATACCCTAATATACATAGTTTCATGTTACAAAATAACAAATTAGTAGGTAAAAATATGTAACAAGTGAAAATAATTTACTTTGCGATATCTGACACTCGGTGTGTAAAAAAACGACCAATCCAATGAAGATTTGAAAATAAAAATAGATAAATGTGTAGGCAATCATATATTACAAATAATAGTGTTGAGGAAACAGTCATAACTTCATGCACTGAGAACCAATCCAGGGGTTTTTTGGTACATCGGACAGTCCTATAGGGTCCAATAGAATTTCACAGATATCATTTTCACACTGCAGCACAACTCGGCCATCCTCACCTTTTCACAAAGACACCATCTTTACTCTAAAAAATGTCTTCCTTTTATGAAACTTAGGTAGCACAACTACTTTACGAAAATTGTACGCTTTTGGGAAATCAATTATCCAGAATTATTCATCTGGGAAAATTTACTCATGAACATATATCCTTTGGGTGACCAAATCACAAAATCGCAGTATTTTCATTCAGTTAGTTTCATTTGTAAATGATTTTGGTAATAATAAGCATGGTCACGTTTTAGGGTAATTGCAATTCCACCGCTTATTATTGTTGAGGTTTTTAAATTTGAATACTGCCCCATATCAATATTCCTTAATGAATATGGACACTTCACTTCCATAGCAGCCACAAGACATCGTCGCATCAGGAGAACCATCAATTTATTAAATAATCTATACTTTCAACAAAGGAATATCCATTCACTGTGAATGCCTCATCTGAAAATTAATTGGAAACATTAATAAACAGTTCATAAATTACGAAAAATCAGTACCTACCTTGGCAACAACAACAGTATGTTCATCCATTTTTCTTGCTTCACAATCATGGGCAAATCCAGCTTCAAGATATTTATAGCCTGTTAAACTTTTGTAGGCCTTCATTGGCTTTCTTGTTTATGAGTCAACAGCAGATATGTAATAATGTCGAATGCCGTTACTGTTGTGAAAAGATCTAGAGATATGTCCATTTCACAAGGAGTGAAAGTAAAAGGATCCATGCACTTTATCACTCTCCTTTTGTCTCTATAGATCGATGCAGTGTCTTTGTTTACTCGTCTAATGATAATAAATAAATCACTTTTAGTTAAAACAGCCATAATAACATTTCAAATCACAACTAAACAAAACTATTAGCAGTAGAAGCTAGTGCCAAACACAAACACCATTCATGTGTGCCTACAGCCAGCCATTTTTAAAGAGCCGTGGTCACGTGTTCTGGATAGCCTAATTGGTATTTATTGTGTGATTTTTCTGTTCTTTTAATACTTTTCGCTCAGTTCGGTAGTTTTGCGACGTTTTTAGTTGTTGGGTTATTGTTATTTATTTGTTCTTGTGTTTTTCTGTCATTCGTAAAAGTTAGGATAGTGTATAGCATTTTTTTGTGAGTCTCGACTTCGACATGACAATCATCAATCATAACATGGTTCAATTTGAGGTTATGTCGATGACGCAGCATGCGTTTGTCAAAACGACATGTCAAGTCATAATCGGTAATGATTTGCCTGCCATCTATGTTAAAATTGAGTAAACTCTCTTGACGCAATAAAAATGTCATGAATCAAGCAGGCCGTACATCAACAGTTTTGGATGACAATTTCACAGCTATAAGTAATTCCACCAGGAGTTATATGCATCTTGGTAGGTACCTATGTCCAAGCAGATATTCATTTATTTGAGTACATATTCAAGGTTTGCTGACAAAATTAACAATAAAGTTTTATCTGCAAGTAGATTTGTAAAATTAAAATCATGAAGCATTTGTCATTGAGGTAGATCAGGAAAATGATGTGTTCCAGATAAATTACTTTGTATAATTTCGAGAAATCTTTCGCCTGAAATAAACAAGAAATTGAAATGAAAATTCCCTACCAACAACCTTACCATTAAAATTTTCATTATGAGAATGTACCGCTTCACACTGTCAGTTTTTAGCAGCAAAAACACATGCAGGTTATTAAACATTCTCTTCTCAAAATGCGCTACATTTGTCCAAATGATTTTTTATAAAAAATCTTCACCTTCCAAAGTTTGAATTATTGTTCATTCACAAAAATCATTTATTCTTATAATCACCTTCCCTCATTTTTTAACAGATGGGAATAGGTAGATCAATAGTTTATTCAATTAAGTATTCCTAATACCTATACAATTCAAAATATACTTTACTGTTGGTACAAAAAATCAAAATTCTTGCGGATAGAACGCAGCGTATAAAAGATTAATTTGTGGCCTTGAATTACCTTTACAGCTGCCACCATTTGAGCAGTTTATTCCTTCCCAAGTATTTCCATAGTCCCATAGAAAATTTAAAAATTGACAACTGTCCTCTCAACTGCATCCTCCAGCAAGTCATGTTACAATAAGAAGTTTGTAAGATTGTAAATGGAACCACGGTATACCTCATGTGTTAAACTGTGGTGGAACTATCAACAGCATATGTATTCAGTGTTGCCTATAGCAAGCACAGAGTAGAGAACTCTTTTATGAGATCTGTAAGTAGAACGATGTGGTCGACTTTGATAAAGCGACACCCTATTTCTCTGTATTCTACAGTGTTGCCAGTAGCTGTGTAACTTCCCGATATTTGGGTATTTTTTCAGATTGTTTCCAACATGTTTTTCGAATTGTTCCGCTGCGCATTGTCAAATTTTGGACGATGCTAACTTTATTACTTTTCTCAACTTACAACATATAGTTAAGGTCAATGCCCATTTAATTCAGAAATAGTCCACTAAACTGCAAAATTTAAGATAATAAGTATATGAATGTCGGGGCGTGGCGCAGTGGTTAGAGCGTCCGACTTTAGGTCGAAAGGTTCGGAGTTCGAGCCCCAGTTGCGGCTGGGATTTTTTAATTTAATTTGACCGATTAAATTATTCAAACCTCGTGGCTGGACTGGGGTGAGTCCTGCACGATTCACTGTTGCGTTCCAATTAACAGTGCTGCTCCTAAGGTGGCGCATGGAGTTAGTAACAAGGTCTATCCAGAACACGTGGCTACTGACCATAGCAGTCGATGCCAAGACACCAAAGAAAAAAAGATAAGTATATGATCTGGTAACCGTGAGGTTGCAGGTTCGATTCCCAGACGGTGCGATCTTTTTTCAGATGTGAAAGTCTGAATGATTGAGGTTCGTGTAGGCTGGGAATAATCCTCCACGATTCACTGTTGCGTTTCAAATTAACAGTGCTGCTCCTAAAGTGGCGTATGGAGTTAGTAACAAGGCCTATCCAGAACACATGGCTAATAACCATAGCAGTCGATGCCAAAACCAAAGAAAAAAAATAAGTATATGATGTCTGAAGAAACTCGGTCGATGGACTTCTGGTAATTACCAATAAATAACATTTATTATTATTATTATGTATATGCATGCATACTATGAAAAGATATCGAATTCTGGTGTAAATTGGAGAAAATGGGATATTTTACATGACCTTTTGACACAAAAATTACAATAACTATGTCCTAGAGTTGAATAAGTATTATTTTTTAATCAGAAGAGGTCGTATGATAGATCAATCATTCTAAGCTAGTATTAATTTTCTTCATGGAGGTATTCATATTCGAAACTCTCGCAATTAAAAATTGTTATCACCATCAACCAGTTGCACCTCTACTCCAAACCCTCAGAAGTTTTCGAGAGACTTGTGCAAGCTAGGGAAGACGCAGCCCTTACCTTTCAGGGTGTGATGCCATGCACCAGACCACACGGCCCACCAAGTTTTGGGATTCAAAATTGAGCTCACACCAATTTTAATTGTAACTTATTCGCAGTGAAGATGAACGCTTTTGCTACACGAATGCGCTTTTTCAAGCTGTTACTAGGAGATATTATTGAACCATGAAAAATAAAAATAAGTTCATTGTTAAAAATAATTACCTGTTAATAAATAATATTTGAAATAACTTGTTTGATTGTTATCTTTCATTTATTTTTTCTACATTCATGCAAAAATCAAAACTTTATTGAACTATATTCAGTGGAAAAAGAAGTTCTTTATTGCACTAGTGCAATAAAGTTTGTATTGCACTCATCTGTCATTCTACTTCAACGTGCTGTCATCATGACAAACATAAACGTTTAAACCTACTACATATTTAGCAGATATTCTGTGAGATTGGCAATAGGTACTTCACTACGAAATATTCATATTGAAAATTGCACCAATTGTTCATTCACTTTCAACATTGAGGGTAAAAATAAAGTTTGAGTTAAATTGTTCGTGATGTATTAGTTCCTGTTTCAATGCAAATCGATATTAATAATAAAGTATTCAAGTTGCGCTTTTCATTTTCCTACACCTAGTGCCGCACCTCAATAAATCATTTTTTGCTTTTTGCATGAACGTAGAAAAAATGTTGTATGCAACTCGTGCAAAAATTGTTTATTGCACTCGACATGTTGTCCAACTCGGCCTAACGGCCTCGTCGGACAATTTCACGTCGAGTGCAATAAACATTCACTTTTTGCACTTGTTGCATAAATAACTATTGTGGCGTTAGTGTTGACTTATTGAATAAAGAATAATTTTCAATATTCAATGAGTCATTTGAAACTTCCTCTGTACACCCCTTGGCAATAAACTAGTGTATTTTGAAATTATTTTTGAGGGGTTTCTTCGATATCCAGGGAAATTCGTAAAAGTATATTTTACATAACAATTTACAAAATGTAGTAATTTTTATAACTCAACATCAGCATAGAACAAGTCATTCTCATTTCATCTGCCTCTTTTCATATGCAGGATTATATTCCCATGTAATATTTATAGGTATCACGTATTTGTCACCAAGGAAGATCCGATCCAGTTATTTACAGATAACGTGTCTACCGTTAAAAAGTCAAAATTCTCCTTTTCATCCGGAGCTCTAAGATTATTTGTGTTCTTGAAAATATTGGATACATCAATAATCTAGAGATGATGAATTATTTATTTTTGTTTTAACCATAAATAGAAATATTTGGTAATTAATGTCTTTAGTAAAAGTGTTACACAACAGTTAAAGATATGAATAAATTTGAAATGTCCGGTCTCTGTCAACAATGTCTACTCATATTTAAATATTTCACGTCAAAAGTTTCAAATTTCAAAAGCAGCAGCAGGTAGCATGAGTTTCGCAAAATAGTTTTTTTTTACTCCTTGATCACCTGGCTCAAAGGGATTTTGATAAGCACTAGAGATAGTTACCTGTTTTTAGGTAAACATTTTTTTACACCGCTGCTGGACTGTTGTTGAAAGGGATTTTGAAGTCATTCAAAACTTCATCTTTACACCTCTTGGGAATAAACTAGTGTATTTTGGAATAATTTTCCCATGTTATCGAATGTTTACACTGTTAGGGCCAGCATATATATCCAATAGCGCCAAACTTTGAGAATTAACCAATCCACATATATTCATACATTTTATTTAACCGGTCTCTAACAGATCTTGAATAGTGGAGAGTTCAATATAATTTTAATTTTGAATTGAGTCGGATTTGTACTCTTTTTGTATGTGGTCCTCCACCAGTAACGCACGATTTCTACGATTAACACAATGCCATTTAGCAAAAATGTTGATATTCATTTTTCATACCACATTTTCTCTGCCAAGTTTCGTTTTATAGGGTGAAATAATAAAAAAATGGCAGCCCGAAAGTGATCACCCGGTATATATGGTTTCTCTATGGTGTACTTGATGGACGTATGTTGTAAAATTCATTCTATACTCTATTCCAAATAAGAATACAGTGCTGGAAGCTCGGGCTTCACGCTAATTGGTTGAAGTACAAGCTAAGTATCACATAGAGCAATACCATATAAGCTGCTTTCCGAAAGTATAGTAACTTTTTCAAATTTGGCGCTTTCCCTGGCCGCAACAAAAATCTAGCTGTGTGAGTTTTCCTCACTGATTACGGCGCCACCACAGAACTATTCTCTGGGATATAGTTCTGTGGGCGCCACCTACTGTATTCTTATTTGTAATGGAGTATATTTCCTATTCGGATCCAAGGAGACTAAAATTTAATTATAGGCTTCAAGCTAAAAATGGTTCGGGATCTACTCACATAAAAGCTTTAGTTCCCAAATTTACCTTGTTTGCACAAGCTTTTAGTAAGGGGTTTCTTCCAAAACCAGGAGGATTTGTAAAAGTACATTTTCAATAACTATTTACAATATGACGTAATCTAAAATTCAATAGCTATAATCCAATTATTCTCATTTCATCTGATTCTTTTCTAGACTCTAGGATACAAATGCAGGATCATATTCTCAGGGAATTATTTTTTCTTTTCGTATAGGTCCGAACACTATTTTGAATCGATGTAAACTGACACTTAAAGATGGTTACCTAATAGGTATATATCAACAGCAGATAAAAATGCAGAACGAATCTATTATTTTCCAGACAATAATCATTGCTGAACCTTTATTGTACAAGGATTGTCGTCCCGAGAATTGATAAAAAATGTATCACGTATTGTCATTAGGGAGGATTTTTGGAAATGTCTTCAGACCTCCGATCCATCGATTTGTTCTTGTTTCGTACACCTTAAATTATTTCCAAAAATATTCTTGTTTGAATTAATTAACCCATTCTCGACTTCTCCATTCGTACACCTACCACTGCGATGGCCCAACGGGTTCAGGTGCCAGATAACATAGGTACGTTTTGCCATTTTTTCTTGTGAAAGAAACCAAAAAATAAACACATTTTGTGAGGAGTAATTTTTTTAGGATGATCTAATTAGAACGAACTAATCTAACATAGACATTTGAGTGCGTGGAAATTGTACACAAAATGGTCTACGTAAACTATAAGTCCCAGGTACCCTTTGCACTGCCAAGAATGTCATAACAGCTTGGGCAGACAATAAAATACTCGACTATTGGCGTAGTCTACCGGGCCTAGCCCATTCCAAAGCATTTATTGCTTGTACAAGGAAAAAACAGGACTCTGACAAACTGCTACAACTCAGTAGAGAGCATCTCAGAGTTATAGTAGGTTAGCTTACTGACCACTGCAAACTCAAACACCACATGCATAAAATCGGACTTCACAAAATGCAGAATGCCGGCTATGCACGGAGGATGATGACACGGCTAAACACATTCTGTGTACGTGCCCTGCAGCGGCCAGAACCAGATTCTCAATATTTGGCGGTAAGACAGTAAGGCCAGAAAACCTGGTAAATTGTTCTCTTAATACATTCCTCAATTTCGTCAAGAGATTGGATATGCTGGGAGAAATATAACCATAGGGTGAGCCACAATAGGCCATTGGCCGCAGTGGAGGGCCTGATACGGACCCACTCAAGTTCAAACCTAAACCTAACCCTTTGGGCCATTACACTGGTCGATGTACAAAACGAGAAGTCAAACATTAATTAATTAATTCAATGTACCAGGAATATTACAGGTAATTTTTTAAGGTGTACGAAACAAGATAATACCGATCCATCAGGTATTTACAGATTACATGTGTTATACAGGGTGTCCCACGAAGATTGGGAGAGGAAATATAACGGAACTCGAAAGTAGTGGAGAATTTTAATTTTGGGGTTCTGAATTAAAGCAATTGGTATAGCTTTTTCTGTATTATGTTACCCAATGATATTTTTTTTCGGTCACGTGACATCAGATTCAAATTTATTAATGGGAAAACCTGTATAGTTTGGCATGTTTATTTCCTCCCAATAAAATAATTTCAACGAAGTATCACACTTGTGGTCGAAAACGATTACTTCAAGAAATACAGGTACTTCAATATCCTTTGTCCCACGACGTCTGAAACGAGCAATTGCCAACTTATTTAGGTTTAGGGTCACCCTGTATATTTGGGCAGTCTTTTATTTTTTGTGATGATTAAAACAAGGCAAAATTATAATAATCATCCATATTTTATTAAAAAACGTCGTGTGACAAAGGATATTGAAGTACCTGTAGTTCTTGAACTAATCGTTTTAGACCACAAGTGTGATAGTTTGTTGAAATCCTTTTATCGGGAGGAACATAGATATGCCAGAATATACAGGTTGTCCTATTAATAGTTTTGAATCTGATGTTCCGTGACCGGAAACAAAAAGCTCATTGGGTAACATAATATCAAAAAAAGCTACATCAATTGCTCTTATTTACAACCCCAAAATTAAAATTCTCTACTACTCTCGAGTTCCGATGATATTCCCTGTCCTAATCTTCGTGGGACATCCTATATAACATCAACTCCGATCTGATCACTACTGTTAACAATGCATGTCTACTCTAAACTGCGTGCGTAGCATCTCACGCTAAAAGGTAAGGGCCTCGTCTTCGCTAGCATGCACAAGGGTTGCTCGTAAATTCAAGTTTATCACGTCAAAAGTGTTTAACTTGAATAGAAGCAGGTAACTCTGAGCTCAAAGAAATTTGATAAGAAGTAGAGATGGTGTAATGAATAATAACTCCAATTTCGTCAAACTTCACTATTATTCAATATTTTATTCGTCAGGAAAATCTGTCACAATTATTGTCATTAACCAAAATATCAAGTGAATATTATTTATAAATTAATACAACTAAAAATGATCATGAAAGGAAACAAATAGTGCCAATAATATTCTCCCCCCTAGTGATGAAACTAGCAGATGAATCACTCTTCTCAGCCTTGTTCAAGATGTAGCCTGCAGATCTTCGCAACTGGTCTCTTGTAGGTGCCCGTGGAAGTTTTGATATTTCCATCTCTTCCTTCGTAGGTTGCAGTGATGATTCCAAGAGGCCACGTATTTCTGGGTGAATTTTTATCACAAATCACCACCAAATCCGAAAGTTTTATGTATTGTCCCTTATCATCATAATGCCACTTTTGTCGTCTATTAATGGTTGGAAGATATTCTTTTAGCCACCTTTTCCAGAACATATCTGCCAAAGCTTGGGAAACTCGCCACTGTTTCCGTAAATTTATTTCTGCGTCTCTAAATATTCCTGGTGATGGAGCAGTACCATTGGAATATTCCAAGATGAAGTGGTTGGGTGTCAAACATTCTGGGTCATACTGTCTACTGAAGCGTGTGTGAGAGGTCTGCTGTTGATTATATTTTCGACTTCAACAGAGTATGTAGTACTTCTTCTCTCTGATGTCTCGTTTTCAGTATTACCTTCAAAGCTGTTTTGACAGAGCGAACAAGTATTTCCCAGCATCCGCCCATGTGTGGAGAAGCTGGTGAATTGAACTTCCATTGAATTCTTTTTAGAGACAAATAATTTTGAATTTCTTCTTGATCAAATTCTTCCAATGATTTCCCCAATTCTTTGTCAGCTCCGCGGAAATTGGTGCCATTATCGGAATGTAGTTCTACTGGATATCCTCTCCTGGCAATGAATCGTCGAATGGCCAAAATCGCCGAATCAGTGTTGAGGGACTTGCCAACTCTAAGTGGATGGCTCTTAAACTTAGGCAGGTAAAAATCACCCCATAACGTTTTCCATGCCTTCTTCCAATATTCACTTCAAAGGGGCCAAAATAATCCAATCCCGTATAACTGAAAGGTCGCACAAAACTATTCAATCTGCAGGGAGGCAATGGAGCCATTGCTGGTGTTTGAGGTTTGGAAAACATTCTCTTTCAATAGTTACATTCTCTTTTACATTTTGTAACGGCATCTTAGTCGAATTATCCAAAATTTCTGCCGAATCTCATTGACAATCTGCTCTTCGCCCTGGTGTCCAAATCTGATGTGAAATTATTCTATCAATAATTTAGTGAATTTATGTTTCGGTTCCAAGATAATTGGATATTTTTGATAAATTCCTAAATTTGCAACGTTTGTTAGTCTTCCTCCAACACATATAAATCCATTTTCATCTATGATTGGTGTCAAAGAATAGAGATTACTTCTCCTGGACACAATTTCCTCTCAACAAATCAGATAATTCAGTGGAGAAACACTCATTTTGAATATTCTTGATCAAAATCATTTCAGCATCATTAATTTATTTCACTGTAAGTGTTCCATATTCTTCATTCTCATTTTTGCAATTCCCTATAAATCTAAAAACCCAAGATGTTGTTCTGATCAATCTTGTATACTTCGAAAATGTGTTTATGTCTGGCAATCCATTATTTTCTACAGTCCTCATCAAACATATATTTTCTTTTCTGAGTTCCAAATGATTTTCATCACATTTTGCTCAACTTCTTTCGGCCAACTTTGTTCATCTGTCAGTAAAAACTCTGGTCCAGTCATCCATCTATCATTTTTGCTTGATTCTCGAGTGACTTCGTCTGCCACATTTTCTTGTCCTGGTACCCAGTGCCAGCTAGATACATCCGTATTTTCAGATATTTCCCCGATTCGATGAGAAACAAAAGTCTTAAATCTCCTGGATTCTGAACGTATCCAACACAACACTGTTTTGGAATCGCTCCATAGGAGTCAATTCTCATTTCCAAACTTTTTTTTATGCATGAGACCAGTCGACTAAGCAATACTGCTGCTTGTAGTTCTAGTTTTGGTATTGTGGTAGGCTTACTAGGACATACACGAGTTTTGGCACTCACGAAGGCAGTTTCATAAATATTTCCTGATTCAAATCTCAAATACACAACAGCAGAGTAGGCTTTTTCGCTCGCATCACAAAAGCCATGCAGTTGTGCCATTTTTTTGTCAGCTAAGTAAGGTCCATAAAATCTTGGAATGCAAATCTCCGGTATTTTCTTCATATTTTCAAGGAGAATCCTCCATTTGTCTTCCAATTCCACCGGAATTTCGTTATCCCATCCGATTCCACTGCGTCAAATTGACCGGACCAAAAGCTTCAACTTGATTGTAAGTTTTGATAAAAATCCTAAGGGATCAAAAGTCGACATAACAAATCGTAGTACTTCTCTTTTCGTTGGTAATGTCTTTCCGTTGAGAATATCATAGTAGAGTTTTTAAAAATTTAAATAGAAAGTGAATCAATCGTGCACTGGAATCCAGTAGAGTCCCAAAGTTTTTTCGACAGGTTGTTGAAAAGAGCACTGTAGATTTTCCTTTTGTTTTGCCCTCAAATTTTCAGGAATTCCATTTAGAACATTATTCGAGTTACAAATCCAATTGCATATTTCGAATCCTCCTCTTCTTTGAACTTCGATTACTTCAAGAATAAGTTTCAGTGCTTCTTCTTCGGTGTCCGTACTATCCAAATAGTCGTCAACATAATGTTTTGTAAGAATCGCTTTCGCCGCTAGGGGAAATGTTTCGAGATGCTCCTCAGCATTTTTGTTCTTTGCGTACTGCGCCATACAGGGTGATGAAGTAGCTCCGTAAATCATAACCCTCATTTCGTAGGTTCCGAAAATCTGTCCATACCTCTCCAAAGGAACCTCTGTGCAGCACAATCTTCTTCACGGATCAGAACTTGGTGAAACATTTCTTTGACATCTCCACAAAATGCTCTTTCGCTGTTTAAATTTCCATATAATCTCAATTAAACTCTCCATCAGATCTGGTCCCTGAAGAAGATGTGCATTCAAGCTAGTACCATATGACTTCGCTTCAGCATCCAAGACGATTCTAATTTTTCCAGGTTTACTTGGATTGAA
Source organism: Chrysolina oricalcia (assembly GCA_944452925.2). NCBI lineage: Eukaryota > Metazoa > Arthropoda > Insecta > Coleoptera > Chrysomelidae > Chrysolina > Chrysolina oricalcia. Next base: position 31,812,402 of record OX101820.2, read on the forward strand.
AACTGGAAAATGTGGAAAATACCATGTTCGAATATCTTTTTTTTCTATTTCTTCCGAGCTCAGTTTCTTGGTGTATCCTTTACTCTCGTACTCTTTCAATTTTGTGCAATACTGATTTGCCAAAATTTAATCTTCATCAAGTTTCTTTTCCAAACATTTCAGTCTAGCCATAGCAGTTTTTCTGCTTTCTGGTAGAATACAGTTTTCATTTTTCCATAATAGTCCCAGTTCTATATGAAATCCGACTCTCTTTTCTGTTTTGTGTAATATCTCCAAACCCTTTTATCTTCTTTCGATCTTCTTTTTCTTCATTTCTTACACCAAAATCTTCTACTCTAAAAGTATTTTTCACAAGATTATGGAGCTTATAATCGTCACATTCTTGTGAGTGGCAGCAAAGATGAAAAACAAAATCATGAGGCAAACGTCCACCAGGTATATTATTTCTGCCATGTATCACCCATCCTAGAAGGGTCTCCAGGGACACCCTCATTGAAGTTTCATCCTGTTTCGTAACCTCATTAAACCACTGATAGCAAAGTGGCTCGACAGTTCCAGTGAGACCAAGTCTATCTGCCATCTTCGAATCCAGCAAGGTCGTTGTAGTAGCTTCGTCAAATAAGTAGATATCTCACCATTTGGACCTTTCAGTATAACGGGTGCTATTCTGAGCAAAACCTGGGTGGTTTGTGCACGTGAATGGTTTATCAGTTCGGTTTCCATTCTTGTGTTTTCTCCTTGAGGTTGTCTTCTCTTCGTGGTATGTAGTAATTGATTGTGATTTTTTCCACAATTTTCAATTACACACCTCGTCTTTCTCCGACATTTGAAAACATTGTGCCCCACTTTTAGACAGTTGAAGCACAAGTTCTCAGAAGTGACCAGTTTCCATTTATCGTCTACATGCAATGCTTTGAATTTCTCATAATTATTCAAGCTGTGGACACTTTCTTTGCAAAGATGACAGAATAGTTTTGTGTCATCATTACTTTTCACTGAAAAAAACATTTCGCTCTTTTTTTTTGTGCATAGGTTTCTCATTATCGGTATTCGTGACATATTTCACCGATATATCCATGCAAGAAGTGGTAGCTAGAGCTATCTGCCGAAACCAGTCAGAAAATTGCCTTAGATCAATATTATTTGAATTCATGACCGATTTACCCCATTCCAGTCTCAAATATGGTGGGAGTTTACTTACTACTTCACCTATCAGATGTGGATTCATCATGTGACCTGTATTATTCAACAATTCCATTGTAGAAACCAAATTCTCAACAACATTTGAAAAGGGAAGGTAAGTCTCAAATTTTCCTTCTTTTGGTGGAAGCGCCTTCCTTACTTTGTCAACTAATAAAGAAATTATCAATTCAGGTCGTCCAAAGGTGACTTTCAAAGTTTCAATTATTCTTGTCACATTTTTAGCAGATATCAAAAGAGGATGAACAGCATCCTTTGCCTTACCTTTAAAGCTTCTCTGTAGTTCTCGGAATCTGTAAAAAGATTAATCTCAGTCGTTCGATTGAAGTTATCAATGAAATTCTCATCAATGTTACCATTGCGCCAACACAAAAAAATGAATAGTTTCGCTGATAGGGGGCGTTGAAATCACCCTTTGCGCAGATTAGACTATTTATTTTTGAACCTAGTAACAATATTTTCACTTGTTTCATTGTTGCTAATGTTGCACAATATTGTGCTGTTTTATAAAAAAAAAAATCTTACCCCCTCCCCTTTTTCCCCCAACTCCTATTACGAAACGCAAAAAAATATTTCTCGAGTGCCTTTAAAGGAATCGTCGAATGTTATATGTCTAAATAAGGGAAATAGCAATTTTTATAATTATCCCCCCACCCCCCAAATGACACAAACCGAAAAAATTTTGGTGGATTTTTCTAAATTTTTGATATGATGCAGTTCAAGTTATTTTGAATAGAAATGAATTGGGTGACAAACCCCAAAAATGAATAGTTTTGATGCTAGGGGGCGTTGAAGTCATACCTTGCTCAGAATAGATTATTCATTATTATAGGCGGAAATAATAGCTCTACGTATTTTAGTTTAGATTATGCTGATCAATTGTGTAATTTTTTATAAATTGAAAATCTAAAACCTCCCCCTTACCCCCTACCCCAATTTTGAAACATGAAAAAAATTAATTCCCGACTACTTGTAAATGCTTTATCAAAATAAATGTTTTAATCAGCTGAAATAGAGGGAATCGTACAGTTGTTTAATTTCACCTTTCCTTCCCTTCAGAAAAATATTGGTGGAGTTCGCTGACTTCTTAGTAGGGCGTAGTTCATGATTTTTGAATATCAATTAATTGGGCGAATATCTTGAAAATAAATAAAAATTAGATATTCACAATTTGAATTTGAGGTAGTGATTGAATTAATTTTTTTTCGTGTTTTGAAGGAGGGGTTGGCGGTAAGGGGAGGTTTCAGATTTTCAATTTATAAAAATTTAAACAATAATTTTTCGGCATAAAATAAAACAAAAATACGTAGAGATATATTGTTTCCGCGTATAATAAAGAATAGTCCATTCTGAGCAAGGTATGATTTCGACGCCCCCTAGCATCAAAACTATTCATTTTTGGGGTTTGTCACCCGATTTATTTCTATTCAAAATAACTTGAACTGCATCATATCAAAAATTCAGAAAAATCCACCGAAATTTTTTCGTTTTGTGTCATTTGAAGGGTAATCATAATAAACTGTTATTTCCCTTATGTAGGCATATTTAAACATTCGACGATACATTTGAAGGCACTCGAAATATATGTTTTTGCGTTTCGTAATAGGAGTTGGGGGAAAAAGGGGAGGGGGTAAGAATTTTTTTATAGAACTGCACAATATTGTGCAACATTAGCAACAATGAAACAAGTGAAAATTTTGTTGCCGGGTTCAAAAATAAATAGTCTAATCTGCGCAAGGGCTGATTTCAACGCCCCCTAGCAGCAAAACTGTTCATTTTTTAGGTTGGCGCAATGGTAACATTGGTTGAGAATTACATGGACTACATCATACCAAAAATTCAAAAATATCCACCAGGACCCAAATTCCATAAGGAGTTTGCGGGGTCCTTTATGTGCACGGCATTTGGAGATTTGCACATTCGAGCATCACTGTTTCCTGACACACCTTCTTCGACTAATTTCCAATTATTAAGCTTCTCTTTCAAAGACATTCTGTCAATTCCTTGAAGGCTCCTGTCAAAATCGGAATATTCAGATTGTTCAGACCTCTCAACTATACTTTCTTCTTGCATTTTCATCTCTTTCCTTATCAGTTCCTCTTCAATTTCTAGTTTTCTTCTACTAATTTCTGCTAGCTTTCTTTCTGATTCAAGTTGAATTTCTAAAAACCTTCTTCGCGAACTTGATGTTTTCTTCGAGTGGCTCTGTTGATGAGAAATATGGGACAATGCATTACTTACGTGATTTCTGTCGTCGTTCTCCGTAGTCTGCTGAAGTCCAGCGCTTTCATCTCCATATCTCTCTGGTGGAATACCTTTGTTGGGTCTCCCGCTTCTTCTGATGAAACTCATATCTCCAATAACCTAGTATCTCAGCTCAAAGGACCATGTAATGAATAATAACTCCAATTTCGTCAAACTTTACTATTATTCAATATTTTATTCGTCAAGAAAATTATAAGTCTGTTCTGTCACAATTATTGTCATTAACCAAAATACCAAGTGAATATTATTTATAAATTAATACAACTAAAAATGATCATGAAAGGAAACAAATAGTGCCAATAATAGATGGGTACCTGTTCTTTTAGAGGTAAACATGTCTTTGCACTGCTGCGGGACTGAAATCAGTATTTCACTCCCCACATTTAAAGACTTTAGCTGTGTGCCACTGTTGACACAGGGGTTGAAGGTATAATACAAGGAAACAATCTGACAGATTACCATACTACCTTTGTTTAAATAGATATTTTAAACAATGATACTACTAATGATGATTTTACTCGCTATGTCCTGCGATATAAGGAGCAATATCAAAACGGCGTGTGTTGAAAGTATGCACAGTTCCTTCCTTTAAGTCGGAAAACCACTTCGTCATTGGCAACTACGAAACTAAACAACACTGGGGAATATAATGTATATAACATATTTTTATCTAATTTGACATAAATATCAGTCTGACGGACTTCATATGTTATTTATAGTCATTAGAAATATAACTATTGAAGAATTTATGACAATGCATAAGCTTTCTTGATTGTCAGAAATCTTTAACTTGATCAATTTGATTTGAGGTAACACCGCTCGTCCTGGCGGACTCTTGGTGTAACCAAGCAATTGGATCTCGTTGCTTTCTGACAGAGTTACTAGCGATAGTATTCCAAGCTCTCGTGGTATAACCTCCGATAATCGCCGTATGAAACCCTCCTTATTTCCTCAATATTAGGGCCAATAAGGGACGAATGTCTGGATAATACGCAGTTCCTTCCTTTTGAGCCGGTAATACCAATGACATATCACCGTTAGACTCCGTTATTTACATTTCGAGCTACGGTCACATGTATACACATTCTAAGCACAATTTTTACTGCCGCATGTTTCGCGGCAATTATCTGCTTATACAGGGTGTTTCTTAAGTACGTGTAGAAACTTCAAGAGCATGTTGCTGACGTCGAAATAAGAAAAAAAGTTCATATAAACACATGTCCGAAAGTTATTCGTTTCTAAGATACAGAGTGTCGAATTTTAATTCTTATATTTGTTTTTTGTGAATAACTTCCAAAATATTTGTGATATTCGAGTAAAGTTTGGTATCTGGGATGATTTTTCAATGACAAAATGAAATTTTATGTTAATTGTAAAAAAAACTAAGTAATTTCTAATTGAATTTATTTAAAATTTAAAAATTTCATTCAAAATCACTTGCATCGGTTTTTTCGAATCTCAATAACTCGAAAACAGTTGCTCGCAGTGACCTCTACCAAGAGTATATGTTTTACACAAACTAAATAACGAATATTCCCAGATACCAAATATTACCCAAATATCAAATTATTTTGAAATTTTTCACAAAAATGAAAATAAGAATTCAACTTTGACACTTGTTTATAGGAACTTTTCTTCTTATTTTGATGTCAGCAATACGCTCCTGAATTTTCTACACGTACTTAAGAAACACCCTGTATACATTGTATACATTGTGTTTCTGAATTCAATACAAATATTTCAAGGGCGTATTCCTGGGGTCAAAACAAGACTTTTTTATCCACAAACATGTGTCCTAAAATTCACCCCCTCCAAGCTACAGACATCGCAAGTTGCCATAAAAAAATCGTAAATTTTGAATGGCGTCTACAATTATGCATCAAATGTTCGGAAAATTTACAGGCTCTTGTTTTTTTGGACGCTTTATTCATTTCTTGCTTCAAAAATACGATAACTCTGATTTGAAGAGGTGAATGAGGGTTGCCTATAGTTTTTATGGCCAAAATTTTCTATTTCCGCCAAAAACATTCAAATTCAAATATCACCATGAAAAAACCTAAAGTTTTGGCCTCTTGCATTTTTTTGAATCAGCTAATAGTTTTCTAGAAAATCGCTAGTACCTAAATGAAGGGGAACTAAAATACTTAGTGGGCTATGAGTTTTTAATTTGTTTCCTATTTTGACGCTTTTGACATAGCACTTTGATTTACTTGTTAGTTCGACCTTTGTTGAACGGTTGAATTACTATTTTTTTCAAGCAACTTGCTATGTCTGTAGCTTGGAGGGGGTGGATTTAAGGACAAACATTTATGGAAAAAAAAGTCATATTTTGACCCCAGGAATACGCCCTTGGAATATTTGTATTGAATTTAGAAACACCCTGTATATAACTATTGAAGAATTCACGACCATGGAACTTTTTTCACTTTGTTGGTTCTTGAAATTATCTCAATAAATACTACTCGTGCTCAAAATACCTACTATCGATAATTATGTCAGAAATCTTGAACTCGATCAAATTGCTTTGAGGTAACACAACTCGTCCTAAAGGACTCGTGGTGTTACCAAGCAATCACGTTGATTTCTGACAGAATTACTATCGATAGTATTGCGAGCACTCGTAGTATTACACCCGAAAATCTCAACCTTTAAAAAAACAGATATTTTTACAGGCCGTGTAAATTTTGAAACGTCCATTTTAGAAAGTAAATTACAACTATCCAAATAAAATTGAAATGATGTCATTTTATTTATTGTTGGAAATTTGCTCATGATAATGAAAATTCTTCCAAAATGTTTATGCTAAGACCGCCTTAATTAATTCATAAAATGAAATAGGTATGGAAATGTTTTCACTGGAGTTTTCTCCTAATAAATAACACTCTGAAAAGTAGCTCAGAGGCTCAAAGTCGATTTCAGGTACTAGATCTGAACCTGCCCAAATGAAATAATGACAATCTCTGAAATCATAACATACAAGAACACTATTTCTCACTTGAGATGGCATCTGAACCAATACCGCAATTTTTATAAGAAATGCCTTCATCGTGAGTAGGTATAAATGGAGTGGTAGAATTTAATTTCTTTAACGCATTTTTAGATCCAGTTCTTCAAATCGAAAATATTATCATCTGAGTGACCTTGGCCTCTGAATCGACCGTGCAGATTTTGTAGGAATTTTTCCATTATGAAAAAATTGTTATAAATAATTTTAGTTCATTCTGCCAGTTTATCTAATTTTTCAAAGCGACTTTTATCACTTTAGTGGCCTCTAATTGACCCTGCATGTTTTTCAGATCCAGCCCCTTAAACGGCTCTGCTCGGATTGTTTCGATTATGAAAAAAGTTCTTTCACTACATGAAGTTCTACAAATTTCAACGAATCTTGTATAGTTTCTTACCAAAACCAATATTTTCTGGTAGAGTTTGCTCCTGAAGCCCCTGATGCTTTACAACATTTTCTTTAAACAAACAAACCAAATCTGGGTGACTTTTTCTTTTAAAAAAATATGAAGAAGATAACCCACTCAGCAAATTATAAAATAATGCCACTGACTTTTCGGCAATAATCGGAAACTTTCGGCTTTTTTTACGTTTTGCTTGGGTATCTGTTCACGAGTATAAACGACGCAAACTATTGGCAAGAAACAATCTAGTTGTTGGCACAAATCAATACCCACCATCATAACCGGTTAGATCTGAGAAAAGGGCATGGTACTATGTGTTCTTTACAATTATAAAAACTTCGTCCATGCAAAATTTCAGCTCAATCTCATGAAAGAATCACAGACACATGCATAGATCCCATCTCAATTTTGGGTACTTTTTTTTCCTTTGGCGTTTTGGCATCGACTGCTATGGTCATTAACCATATGTTCTGGATAGGCCTTGTTACTAACACCATACGCCACCTTAGGAGCAGCACTGTTAATTTTTAACGCAACAGTGAATCGAGGAGGATAATTCCCAGCCGACACGAGCCTCAATCATTCAAATTTTCACATCTGAAAATGAAAAAAACCGCACCGGCTGGGAACCGAATCTGGAACCTCTCGGTTACCAGGCGGGCGCCTAACCACTGCGCTAATTCTCGCCCGTATTTATTTATTCCAGATGCATTATACTTCAGGTCACCGGTCCCGTGCATGTCATCACACGTTAAATAGCTCGCACAAGTCTTTCAAAGACTTGTGAGAGTTGTGCTTGAGTGTGCAGCAGGTTGACGGAATTAAAAATGTTAACAAAATAACAGTATTCAAGGCCAAACAATTCAAACTACTGACACAATATGATAAGGAATTTGAGAGAAACAATGTGTCTTTTGATGTTCTGAGACTGTTGTATTTTGGTCTGGTTGGATGGATGGATGGATGGGTGGATGGATGGACGGATGGAACATGGGTTTGAGAAAGTGATATTCGTCAACCCCCATATAGCACACGACGTCCAGTGGACGTCCACTTTGGGTCCCAGATTGATCCAAACGTCCAGGGACTCGATATGGATGTCCAGTGGACGTTCTATTCTGGATGTGCTTTGTACATTGCGTATTGTACGTCTTATGGATGTTCAATGGACGTAAAATATTGGACCAACATGAAACATCAACTTGAGAACAATTTTGGATGTACAATGAATGTACAGTAATGGACCAATAATCCAAATTTTACTTATTATACGGATATATCACGTATATGTACGTCCATTGTACGAACATTACTGGATCAACCTGATACGTCCATAAACTGTACGTATTTGGATGTATATCTCAAATGTTCAATATTGGACTTGATCTGTACGTTCAATATTTTACGTTTTTGTACGTCCATTGGATGAACTGAACTGGATCAAATGGAAAGTTCCATACTTGTACCTTTGTGGATGTACACCGAATGTAAAATACTGGACCACATAAGTACGTCCATTATTGTACGTACATTGGACGGGCAGCACCTGGTCAACTTGAAATGTCTTTAATTGTACGTTTTCGGATGTACACGGAATGTAAAATTCTGGACCTCAAATATGTACGTTCACTATATTCTACGTTTTCGGATGTACACGGAAAATAGAATCCTGGACATGATCTGTACGTTTAATAAGCTACGTTTTTGAACGTCATCTGTATGAACAAAAATGGATTATTTGGAAATTTACATTATTCGACGTTTACGAATGTACACCGAATGTAGAATACCGGACGTGTACGTGTCATTTTGAACTTCCCTCCATAAACAGTGACAAATCACAGAGCATTTACTGTCGTCTGATGGTCCATTCACCGCTTATGGGTGTGAAGCTATTTGATGTTTCGTTTGTTTTGCTTCTTAGTCCGCCATTAAATATTATTATATTTTGTTGTTGTTACTGTTATTGTTGGTTGTTGTTACTGATATTGTTGTTGTGTGAGTTTTGTGAATATTTTTGAGACAGAGGTTAGGTTAGGTTCAATGAATATACCAATAAATGGTGAAATAGATATTATATTATTGTTAGAAAAACCAGTAATAATAGCCACAATATGCTATGAGCCGCTGTGAATGGACCGGTAGGTACAGGTACTTTTAAATGTAACCTAACCTGTAAGTCTGAAAAAGATGTTTTTTTCTGAAAATGTGGCTGGAACTTCCGATACAGGTCCTGATGTTTGCTGCTGCTGTCCAGCACATAAACAAATTGTTCAGACAGGTATGAAGGATAGTTCAATTCAGTTATTTGGAATGAATACTTCTGATTCAATGAAAATTTTTGATTAAAACTGAATTTTACAGAGAGTTGCAGAACAATCAAGAGTAGTGACAACAAGAAAAGACAGAAGAATCCATCCTCAAATGGCTCAGAAGGGTAAATGAGAGGAAAGGGCAATAAATACTAGTCTAGCTCTTTTTGTTCATGATACCGTTTAAAAATTTACCAAAATTCACCCGAGGTCCTAACTACTATAAGGAACCAAAACGATTGGGAATTAAGATCTAAGAGTTTCAGAGTATTCTAAACCAGTTTCTGATATGTTAGTTCAGTGATAAAATGACCCATAATATATATTTTCCCCAATTATGCAGTTTTTTTTACTTTCTGCAGTATTAATGGAAGATTTCTGGGAACTTTGGCACAACAAAGCAAAGGCAAGAAGCCAAAGTGCTATATCAATTGAATTCACAATAAAACAGTAAAACGACGCAAACGACAAAGATTTAAATAAAAACTCTAAAACTATCACTTTGCCGCAAAGCTGGGGTGAAGGAGGGAATTCAACTGCGATTTTTACGAGGAGTGGCGGTTTATTCCTGCCCTTCTAGGCTTTCAGATGGCAGGCAAACCAGCTCACACCTGCTAAACAGCAGGCCCTACGGTTTTATGTAAGCTGTCCTCCGCCGCAAGCGCTAAGTCTTAGGTTTGTTGGTGTTTCCGTCTCCTTCAAGTTATGCGGAAGGTTTCCTTGACTTTTGGGTAAAACATCAGACTATTGGATGATTATTATCGTGGTTTCAGTACAGGGACTGTACGGAAAAGCAATGAAAAAACCGGATTCAGACATGGTGTGTTGACATGAAGGTGAGGATTTCTGAGTACCTACCTACTATATCATCTTGAAAAAAAATATTTTTAAATTATTTCATTCTCAATCAAGTGACTGCTCAAAGCCGGACACACTGCACAAGAATGATAAATACTGTAATAGGCACGTGTGATTCGGGCCAAATAAAAAAAAACTCACTGAAAATGCATTTTAAACTACTGAACAGGTTCTCAACTTTTGAAAAAAAAAATAATTTTTATTCAATGTCCACTTCCTAGATGTTAATCTGTTTGTATTTCTGAAGATATGTGTTATGAATATTATGTACCTGAATGAAAATAGGTATGCCTTGTAACTCAAATTTTAATTGTATCGAATAGTATTTAAATTTTATTCTGTTTTGAATACCTCTAGTCCGATAAAAATAATAAATATTCATCTACAGTGACCGCCAAAAAGAATGTACCATATGGGAAAATTTTTTATTATTGGAGTATTGGAAAAAGTATTCTGGGGAAAAGTTTGTGCATTTCCGATAACCTAAAAATCGATTTTGACACATGTCACGTAATCGCTAGAATGGCGGCAAAATGAAAAAAATTGCAATGCAAAGGCAAAAAAGGGGTAAGATGGCAAGATACCAAAAAAAGTTATTTGAAAAAGTCACTTAGAATTCAATTTTATATACATAAACGAAATAGAATTGAAAATGGCAATTTTTTTAAAATATTTTCCCATCTATTTAAAAATATTATTTTTTTTTCTTATGAATAGCTTGACTATACTGAAACATTTGCATTTTAATGATAATGACAAAACTTTCTCATTTTCTCCACACCAGAGGGCACTAAATTGAAAAAATGGGAATTTGTCAGAACCCTTGCTGTTACATCGGTTCGTATCTAACAGTTATATCTGAATTCCACGACCATTGTGATGACATAACACTCCAAAAACATGGTAATTTCCAGATTATAATCAAGTTCCGATGATAATCGTGCATGAGCGTTTCACTTCGCACATAAACTTGAAAATAGTGCGTCAAATTAAAGATTCTTAAAGTTTATGTGCAAAGTAAAACGCTCATACAGCATTATTATTGAAACTTGATTAAAATCAGGAAACATGGTGTTTCTAGATTGCCATATCAACACAATAGTCTTGGAATTCTGATATAACTGTTAGATAAGAACCAATGTAACAGCGAGGGTTCTGGCAAAAACCAATTTTTTTTAATTTAGTGCCCTCTGGTGTGGAGAAAATGAGAAAGTTTTGTCATTATCATTAAAATGCAAATGTTTCAGTATAGTCAAGCTATTCATAAGAAAAAAAAATAATATTTTCAAATAGATGGGAAAATATTTTAAAAAATTGCTATTTTCAATTTTTTTGAATTATCTCTTGAAACTTCGTTTATGTGTATAAAATTGAATTCTAAGTGACTTTTTCAAATAACTTTTTTTGATATCTTGCCATCTTACCCCTTTTTTGCCTTTGCATTGCAATTTTTTTCATTTTGCCGCCATTCTAGCGATCACGTGACATGTGTCAAAATCGATTTTTAGGTTATCGGACATGCACAAACTTTTCCCCAGAATATTTTTTCCAATACTCCAATAATAAAATTTTTTCCCATATGGTACCTACATACTTTTTGGCGGTCGCTGTATATTTGGTGTAGATCGATTACATAAGTAGGTATGTTTTTGTGTCGAATGCACTGATTCTGATATGTTTATACAAACACAACACTACAATCAGTATAAAAGTCATTGTATAATTTTGAAAGTGTTGTGGTTCTTGATTTCAAAAGGTAGGTACGGCAACACTACAAACACCAAAATTATAATTAATTATTATTTAAAAAATTATTTTTGTGAATGTTATTGTTTATACAAATACCTACCTACCTCGGACTAAAGCTCTTCATCATACCTAGTAAATTAAATTTTCAATAGGTATTTTTAATATGTATACCTACTTACTTATGGCTCGGTTTTGGTGTTTCCAAAAGATCTATCAATCGTTTTCCTATTTTTTAAAATCCTGTATTCGTGATGGTTTCATTAAATAGGTAATTATTATCAACATGATTTGTATGTACTACCTACTTATCAATATCAAGTTCAGCAGAGATAACATGAGGTCGACCCCCACTCTCTCTACCTCATGCCAGTATAAAACGCAACCAGAAAATTCATTTGACATCATTCAGATTATTGTTGTTTTTCGATTTGAACGTTTCATTCAGTTTAGTTGACCCTTGTGATAATCACCGAAGATGGCAACACGGGACAAGGCCACAAATCAGCTCAACGAGTTCAAAAAGAAACTTAACGAGGTGAGTAGTTCTTGTTTACTCCATTTTAAGGTTATGGTCATGGAAATACGCACGAAGTTTATAAATTAATGTTACCTACTCGCTTTTTTAAGTCCATTATCTTTTTACAAGTCATTTAGATTCCTACTTTTACTCATTATTTCCATAGTTTTTTACATATGTGTGGCTCACGGTAGGTACTTAGTGACTTTCTGAATAGTAAAAAATTATAAATACGTACCTAAAGTACCTAAGTGGTATCTGTTTTTAACGACCTGAACGACCATAATTCATTTATCAAACTGCAACCTTGATGACCTCAAAAGATACAGATGATTAAAAGTCCAAATTCATAAAAATACTGAATATACTAAATACTATACCGAGAGATGAAGAATTACTCAAAAATAAATGTAATACCAACCTCCTATGCCTACTTAGGTATATTTACTTACATTTGGAGTTCTTCCCCCAGATTATTTAATACCTAAATGAGTGATAGTGAAAAACGGGCGTAATCTCATTACACAATAATAATACTCCCTCATAAACACTCTTAGAGAATACCCAAAGGCATATCCTGTGTGGGTAGAGGACAGTTATTATTTGCCGTGGGACTCCGACTTACTGATGTTTGTTGGCGTACCTACCAATTCACTTTTCAGCAGAAGGAAAACCAGAAAAACCCATAGCACCACCCCTATACAAGTGAATAACAGAACCTTAGTGGATTTGTTGGATCAACTCAAATAAGACATTTTAATTTTTTGGGGACAAGACCGACAAAGTACTCAAATAATTCTTTACCCTCTTCAGTACGGAAAAGGATTGTTCGTCACTGGCATAATAAAAAAAAATGAAAACTCTTAATTCGGAAACTTAAATTTCCAATAAATTGTCACATTATCTCCTTTCAAAAATTTGATGAACTGAAGAGTGAATCAGTGAAGAACAAGAAATACAAGTTCCAAAAATAACTTTGTGCCATTCGAACCGAACTTAGCAGATGCTTGATTTATAGGATGAAGTGCACTGTTGGCGATGTTGCCAGATTCTAACATTTGCAGTACTCTCTGGGATAAAGTTCATCGATAAAAGATGAAAATGACTTGGGTCTTTAAGGCGCCGTTTTTCCTCTTTTTAAACACTGAATTTGTAAATTCTTAATGAAGTGGCTAAAATGACATACATTTTTTAGATCAATGCAAGTAATTCAGACAAAATCAGAACCAACTAGACCCATCGCACAACAGGGATTGTTATGTATTTATATTCACAGTGATATTAGTATGTTCATAGTTCGAAAAACTAAACAGAATATCGACTAATTGAATTCTTTTTGAAAAATGCATAAATATATTAGATTCCAAAATTTTTATACCACAGGAATTTCGAAAGATGCACTTTAGTACCTATCTTGGTAAATAAAAAACTATTTTTCTTGCAAATGAATAATTCAGACAGGTCTTTGGGCTGGTAGTATTACCTAAAGTTACCATGACGACTGGCAATTGACATGCCCGATGCCATACCCTGTGCAGTGAACGAGTTCAACCCATATAAGGCAGCAGGACTAGACGGAATTTTTCCGGTAATGCTTCAGAGGGGCCTGGAACTTCTTACCCCAATCTTGGGGAGGATATTCCGGGCCAGTATAGGGCTGGGGTACGTTCCAAAGGTCTGGAAGTCAGCGAAAGTAGTCTTATCCCCAAGTCAGGGAAAAGACACTACACAATAGCAAAGTCCTTCAGACCCATCACCTTAGAAGGAAAAGGTGGTGGATAGAGAAGAGGAAGGTCGACTGAATCGGCCCTCCAACTTTAGTGCGAAGGATCGAAAGAACATTAAGGTTCAAAGAAGAGAGGTAATAACATTAGTAGTGTTTTTCGATGTGGAAGGCGCATTTGACAAGGCAAAGACAGCGACTATAGAGGCAGCACTAATGGCCTCACTCGATGGTCAGCTGTGTTGTATCGTCGCTAACGAGAAGAAATCATACTAGAAGCCGAGGGGGGCGGTTGCCCTCAGGAAAACTGGCTCTCTCCCCACCTATGGTGCATAGTCATGGACGAAATCTTGGATAAACTCACAGATAAAGGTTTCGAGGCACAGGCATACTCGAACAATGGAGTTGTCCTAATCAGCAGACGATTCATCGGAGTCGTCTGCGACCGTATGCAGGCCATCTGCAGAATAATTGAATGGTATTCATGAAGGCCGCATGTAGATAAGATTATTCAAAAGTCGGTAGCAACCCATGGCAACTGAGGAGAATTGTAGGATGCAATTGGGTTACCAACCCAGAGATTATGCGCTGGCTGCACACGGCAGTAGTAAGACCAAATATCCAATATGGGTCAGCCGTGTGGTGGCCAGGCGCACAGAGCGGCACAATGGGCCGAAGACTTCGCAAGGTTTAGAGGTTGTCCTGTTTGAAAATAACGGGTGTAGTGAGAACGACTCCAACCGCAGTGTTGAAGATATTGCTGAGGCTGCCACCGCTTCCAGTCTGGACTAAGAAGGAGGAGCCCATTTGAGGATGCAAGAATCGGGAGTCTAGGTAAACGAAGGAGCGATGATAGGTCATGTGGATCAAGAGATCCCGATTTCCGCCCTCAGAGTGAAAAGCTCACAAGATAGACTGCGATGGAATAGAGAGTTTGCTCTCTCTACTCCGAGCAGAGAACAATGGGAAGGAAATACGGTGGAAATTCGCACGGAAAACCTAATATGTTATACGGACGGTTCGCGACTGACTGACAAACATGCTTCGGGTGCAGGCATCTACCGAGAAAGCTACGCTTTGGTTAGATATGCAACAGTTTTTCAAGCTGAAGTGTTCGCCATTCTAACCATAGCTACGAGGCAAGAGGTAAAAGAAAGACCCGAGCAGATAATTTATATCTGTTCGGATAGTCAGGCAGCGCTCAGAGCCATCGACCGTCCTAAACCAAGCTCAGCACTTGAACAGGAATGCGGAGATGCTGTCAAAAAAAAAGTTGTTCGCGAATACGAGCTGGCAGACGGACTTGACAGAAGCTGTTCTACAACGCAGTTCTGTGGGCCGGAGCCTGTACTAGGCATCGCAAGAAGCCAAACCTCTTCAGCCCTTGACCAGTGGGCGGAAGATGAGCTGAATCAAATTTGGAGGGATAATACCGACTGCAGGCAGTCGAAAGACTGTGACGTCATGGCTCTCAGGTAGAAACCGCCAAGCACTACGCCTCCTTATAGGAATATACTAACAGGACGTAACAAGTTAGGCAAACACCTATCACTAAATAGGTACAGAACATAGCCCACATTTGCCGCAAATATGAAGAAGACGAATAAACTTCATCTTACTGCCTCAGCGAATAAGAGTCGTAAGGGAGACTAAGATTTGAAATCTTTGGAGTTGAGAAACTCCAACAAGAGGAACTAACCGACTTAGAGTGGATGTTCACGAAGGTTCGAAAAGGAATATTAGGAAGAGGAATATGTATATACGGTAAACAGGGGATGGCAACTGCCATCAGGCATGAATATGAGGGCCTACTTGCCTGACTGCGTTAGCGGCCTCCCCAAAAACTACTACTATCACTACTAAAAAGTAACTTGTGACATCTACATTCACTAGTTATATATTTATATTTATTGATCCCAGCAGATAAAGTATTCTATGTATTTTCGGATCATGAACGATCATTATGATGCACGCCGACGCCGTGTTATCGGGCTCGGCTATCACCTCAATCGATAATATTCACGGCTACTACCATAATCGTCACCATGATTCTTATTATAAGCTTCACAGAGAGATAAAAATCTCAACATAGGAAACTTCTCTAAGGGCTCGGCCATAATTTTTTTGTCACTTGACAGAGATTATCTTCCCAAATTTGAAACGTCGAAACTTTTCCGTTTATCTAGCGTTTTTTGACACGTGCATTAAATCTTCAAGGATAGCTTTGTAATTGTTATAATTAGATAAATTAAATAAATAAATATATGCATTACTTAACACACCGACATCGGAGACTTTTAACGAAAAGGTTATCAGAAAATGTTGTCTATCTAATAAGTTACCAAACAAATCCATTCTCTGGATGTGAACTTGAACGTTTCAATGGCGTAGATCATTTTGATTCGACAATATCAACTCCTGCCGGAGCGATTTTTTTTTTAAGTTTTTGTTTGCTTACAAAAGGATACCTACCCACTGCCCATGGAAGACACATAAAACATGTTGAATGTCACATGAAAGTAGGAAACATCGTGACGGCTAAGGGGAACAGGAGAGTAGAAAAAGGAAGAATCTATAATAATATTCCTCCTAAACTTTACTGTTCGATAGATGAATGACTTCTTATAAGTACAGTGATTTCCAGCAGGTATCAATCTTGACTGTGAAGAAAAACACTTCACGTTTGTGATTTTGTAAATAATTATAACTGTTTATATCAATTTTATTGTTTTCCTAAATATACCTTACCGTCTGGTGGTTCGACATTTGACAACCAACCAAAATGCTCGATGTAACTTGGTGGTTTATTGATCGTTAAACCGCTTAATATTGAGAAAAAAATCTCTCTGAATTATGATTTTCTTAATATTTTCGACGTTCTTCATTATTTTTTATTTTTATAACAAAAAGTATTTTATATTAAATTATTCATAATAAAATGTCTGAATACACAATTACACTACAAAATTAACTTATTAATATCATTTTATTTATTCTTTTTTACAACAATTGAAAAATCATTGAAAATATTGAGAAAATCATGATTCAAAGAGACTTGTCGGTTTTTCTCAATTTTAAGCTCTTTCACCATAGACCATTCCATAGTAGACATTTCAACAATTAAAATAGTCACTTATAGACCTTCGAAATAAAAAAAAAATATCAAGACAATTGTTCGTGGAAGATAAAGATTTTTTTCGGAAAATGTACATAATTCGAAAACTAGTCGTCTTTTGAAATGCGAAAAACTCATGCTTATTCGACACCAAAAAAGACATGTTTCAACAAATTTTCATCTAAATCAAATCACTTATAAGGGGGAAAAAATCAAAAATACTGAAAAATGGGTTTTCCGCCATTTTGACGGTTAATCTGAGGTTACGTCAAAAAGTTTTGAATACAAAAGTTTTCGATTTTTTATTATCTACAACTTTTCTATTGAACATTTTCCGCTATAGAAGGTCACGTTTCGCCCCAAATCGCAAAAACGTATTCAACCCCTAAACTATATCCCCATTTCACCATTTTGAGTGTTTTCGTGTTACTTCTTCTGTTCCTTCGTTCTCTTTCACAAAAATTATAGGCACCATTCTAATAGGACTCTAGTTTCGGAATATTTATCAAATAATTTTCTATTCATTCTCAATTTCTTGCGATATTAGAACTGATAATTTCAGTTTCGTTTGAACGCCATTAAAATAAAATACCGGCAAATGAAATTCCGATAATAAAATCACAGTGAACCCTAGAACGGACATTATTCATAGTGAGTTAAGTCGAGTACTTTAAAAACATTCACATTTTTATGTCTCCAAAGTAGGTATCATTTCGTTTTATGCGGTATCATTGTTATAGGTTAGTTTACTGAACTCATTAGCATTCAATATACTTCAATTTCAAATGACCTTTGTTGGTATTGCAAATGAATTTGAACAAAATTATCATTTTAATGCATAGGAAACTTTCCAGGAGACACGGCGTTTGCAATAAAATATACGCCATATTGTTGTTCAAAATTATTCTTCCGTTAAACAGATATAATAGAATAATAGAATATTGTACAACGAGCATTAAATGACACTAATTTCTCACGAGTGAGAAATAGTCATTCCATGCTTGAACTGCCTCAAACCTGGACATCATAATAGGTTATGTCGATTGAGTGGTTGTTCAAGATGTCGTTATAAGCACAATACTTTACTTCATATTGATCAAAGCAAAACTGAATCCCAAGGGACAGCGAGAAGCCAAGTTGAGCAAAATAGTAAAAATGCTGTCAATCCTAGCATAAATTTGTCTTCTAGGTCTAATCAACATGTTTTGCTGTCAACTGCCTATATTAAAATCTTTGACAATAAAAATATTTCTCATACAGTCAGATCACTTTTAGACAGTGGAAGCCAGTGTGGTTTTATAACAACTGATGTATGTAGGAAATTTGAGTTGCCAACTCATAAGATTTATTTCTTGGTTTCTGGTTTAAATCAATCTATTTCAAAAATAAATGAACGTTGTCTTGTACAGATTGCTTCTCTTTACAATGAATTTAAATGTGAATTAAAGTGTCTAGTTTTGTCTGATATTACCGGTTCTGTTTCAAATATCAGACTCAATATTTCACATCTGGATTTACCCAGAAACAAAGTTGGCTGATCCAAGTTTTTATAGCCCAGGAAAAGTTGATATTTTGATAGGTGCTGATTTATTTTGGACACTCTTATGTGTCGGTCAATACAACTTAGGTACGGGTAAACCCATATTACAAAAAACAAAATTTGGTTGGGTTATTTCTGGTCCAATTTCTACATATCATAAAAAGGGGCCTATTTGTCACATTTCTACAACTTCCGATATCCAGGAACAACTTTCTAAATTTTGGGAGTTAGAGGAATGTTCTGATACCAAGCGTTCCCTATCTTCTGAAGAACGTTTTTGCGAAAATCATTTCATTGAAAATTCCTGTCGATTATCTGATGGGAGATTTCAAGTGTCGATTCCATTCAAGAAAAACTTGAGTGAATTAGGCGATTCTTATGATATGGCATTGAAAAGATTTTTATCTTGGGGAAAAAACTTCAAAGAAACACTTCATTTACTCCCTTATGCATCGTATGTACTTAATCTGGATTAATTAACTTTACAGCAAATAAGTGAGATGACATTATAGTTGACTTCATGGGAAAGAAAGAGACGTAAGAGTCGATTACAATTCTATAGTACACGGTGCATACGGACGTTAGACAAATATATTCGTTATATGTCAGATTATGAGACTATGGGATATATGTCAAAGGTCAAAGACTTCGATGAAAACGAGGTTTCTTATTTCATACCGCATCACGGTGTTATACGTGACAATATCTAACAACAAAATTACGTGTTGTTTTTGATGCTTCTGCGCCAACAACAACCGGACTGTCACTAAATAATGTGCAAATGATAGGTGTAACGATACAAGATGATCTTATTTCCATCATCATACGTTTTCGAAAACATAATTTTGTTTTGACAGCTGACGTTGAAAAAATGTACTTGCAGGTGTGTATTGAAAACTGCCCTTAATCTTTTGAAGACTTTTGTTGGCAACCGTGTATCGGAAATACAAGAAATAACTGGGTTATATGAATGGAAACGTGTGCCAACTAGTAGTAACCCTGCTGATTTATTATCTAGAGGTGTGTACCCATCCCAACTGGGAGAATTGAACTTGTGGTGGCATTTCTGACCTTTCTGGTTATCAGAGAAAGACTCATGCTGGCCGGCATTCATGTGTAAAGTTGAACAATTACCAGAAATGCGCGATATTGAAACTATTTCATTATCTGTGGCACATGCCAAACTTTCTTTTCCATTCAATAACTTTTCAAGTTTGATCAGATTAAAAAGAGTAGTTGCTCAAATTTTCAAATTTTCATTTAATTGCAAGAAGCCCATATCAGAAAGGAAAATTTCTCTGTCATCATATGACATAGAAAATGCTTTCTATCGATTACTCAAAATCTCTCAAAATGAATCTTTCACACACGAAATATTAATTTTACTTAACAAAAAAGAACTGAATTCAAAGAGTAGCATATGTAATTTGAACCCATTTATCGATAAAAATGGGCTAATGCGCGTTGGTGGTCGATTAGAAAATTCGGATTATGATTACGAAAAGAAACATCCTATAACATCTTCGATTGTTGCACGCTGGTCCACAGTTATTGCCATCCTCAATTGGAGAATTATTTTATCCAATTCGCGGTCGTAATTTAACCAAGCAATCTGTGCGTGTTTGCGTACTGTGTTTTCGAAGAAATCCCAAACCAATAAATCACCGAATGGGAAATTTACCTGCTCAACGTTTCCAAACAGGTTCAGTTTTTTAAACCACTGGTGTGGACTATGCAGGTCCATATCTGATCAAAAACAAAAATGGGCGAGGAGGCAAGGTATCAAAATGTTGGATTTCTTTATTTATTTGTTTTTCTACCAAAGCAATCCATATAGAATTAGATTCGGAACTAACCACAGAGTCATTCATGCAGGCTTTGCGAAGATTTGTATCACGCCGTGGAAAACCATCCACAATTTTTTCTAATAATGGTACGAACTTCATGGGTGCTCGTTCAAAACTAAATGATTTAGGAAAATTCATTTTAGAAAATAAAAACGAAATATCCGAATCAAATGAATCCATACAATGGAACTTTATTCCACCAAGTGCTCCTCATTTTGGAGGACTGTGAGAAGCAGGGATGAAATCTATCAAATATCATTTGACGAGGGTAATGGGACAAGCTCATCTCACTTTTGAGGATTTTTATACGTTACAGACACAGATGGAGGCAGTGGTAAATTCCTGTCCTCTTTTCCTTTATCGTCTGAACCCAATGATCCACTTCCACTCACCCCTGCCCACTTCCTAATTGGAAAACCATTGACTTCTGTTCTGAGCATGACTTCCAAAACATTCCTGATAATCGATTATCCCGATTCGAGAGAATTCAAAAACTGAAGCAGCATTTTTGGGAAAGAATATATTTCCCAGTTAGAAGAAATAAGAGTTGAGTGAAAAACGAGCGGTGATCAGCTGAAGTAGGATCAAATCGTGATCATCAAAGAGGATAACCACTGCAATGGCGATTAGGCCGCATAGTCGAATTGCATCCTGGAAAAGATGGAGTTAGCAGAGTTGCCACCATTCTTACGAAATCAGGGACAGTTCGACGAGCATATAGCAAAATATGTCCACTCCCCGTTCCTCCTAGAGAAACTTCCGTCCCTCCTAGGGAAACTTCCATTTCTCCTAGAGAAACTTCCGTCCTTCCTAGAGAAACTTCCGTGCTTGACAAAGAAGATGTTTATTTGTGTTGAAGTTGAAGCCTTCAAAATGGGGGCTTATGTTATGAAGAGTTACTGGACTATCAGTGTTTTTATATTTCCTAAACTATAAATGATTCAATTTGTCAATGTCACTTAGATATTTTTTCAGTAGAACAATCGACAATATTATTATATACATAGAAACTGTTTGAATTCGAAAATAAAACTTTACAAAGCAATTTGCAAAAGCTTTAAATAAAATTTACATTTCAAAGAAAATAACCAATTAATCCATTGGTTATAAACAGATAAAATAGAAATTTCAAATAATATCAATTGTTATGTCGGGGCGTGGCGCAGTGGTTAGAGCGTCCGACTCTGAGTCGAAAGGTCCGGAGTTCGAGCCCCAGTTGCGGCTGGGATTTTTTTATTTAATTTGACCGATTAAATTATTAAAATCTCGTGGCTCGACTGGGGTGAGTCCTGCACGATTCACTGTTGCGTTCCAATTAACAGTACTGCTCCTAAGGTGGCGTATGGAGTTAGTAACAAGGCCTACCAATAACACATGGCTAATGGTCATAGCAGTCGATGCCAAAACACCAAAGGAAAAAAAATCTATTGTCAAATTACTTTTAATAAAGTTTTGATAAAAATATTTGAACATGTGGTTTCTTAACGGGGCCGGCCGTTAAAAAATCTTAACGGACGGAGGCTGTTAACATTAACTTTTCAATTGTCATCTGAATACCGTTAAATCAAAATAACAGTGTGGTATTTCGAAAACAACATAACAGATGTGGCATCGTGTACCTCAATACATACAAATCTTTATTGTAATTCTCTTATAATTTTGAATAATTGCTCGAATGGAACAATCAACCAATATTTAAATCACAATTAATTCTGTTTTCAATTTAAAATAAAATGTTTGTCCATCGTTCTTTTTTATGATATTATTATGATATAAACGGGGTTGTAGAAAAAGTATAGTATTTCACTCAGCGAAAACATTTTTTGAAAATCGTGAATATTACCAGCCTTGGCTGGTAAACTGTTATTTCGCTTCAAAACATGTTACTTTCATCACTCGTAAAACAATATACTATTTTACTTTTTAGTGCATTTCAATTAAAGCTTGTCTTAATAGTTATTTATGCAACAGTTGCAAAAAAACAGTCGACGTGTTGTACAACTCGACCTGACGGCTTCGTCGGACAATTTCACGTCGAGTGCAATAAACAATTTTTGCACGAGTTGCATACCATATTTTTTCATCGTTTGTGCAAAAACCAAAAACTGTTTCATTTAGGTGATGGTACTAAAGTGTAATGATGACATTCTTTGCTCAAATCTAGCTGCTAAAAGTAATATAATAAAATTCAAAGAAACAAATTTAATTTTTATTAAATTGCATTTTCTAGTAATGTTGTAATCCAATAAATATGATTGACAATAATATAAAATATGCAACTGTTTAAAACGTAATTCAATCTCATAGAAAATGGGCTAAATATGGCGTCGATTTGACTTTTATGTTTGTCATGATAAAAGAACGCTTTAGCAGAATGACAAATGAGTGCAATAAAGACTTTATTGCACTCAATGCAATAAAGAACCAGTTTTTCCTCTAAATTCAGTTCAATAAAGTGTTGTGTTTTGCTTGAACGTAGAAAAAAATCAAATCAAATGAATAGTAAGTGTAGAAATACCCGAAGAGATCGAATATGAAGTCACTATAACAAAAGTCAATAATCAGAAGTAAACATGATTGAAAACGAAGTATTCAAAATATGAATTTTAAATGAATGCAAAAAATGCTTATTGCATCATAGCATGGTTCCACATTATGGATTATCGACGATTATTAATTATCGTCTGACATTTAACCTTTCTATTTTTAATAGCTCTTTACCAATGAATCGCCAAAATATGGAAAATTTTGTATCAGTAGACCATATAACAATAAAATAATTTTAGTTATCACTTTATTGGTGTCGTATCTCGAGCAAATTTAATAACCTACTTATTGATCGTATG
The DNA here is from genome assembly GCA_944452925.2 of Chrysolina oricalcia. Lineage (NCBI taxonomy): Eukaryota > Metazoa > Arthropoda > Insecta > Coleoptera > Chrysomelidae > Chrysolina > Chrysolina oricalcia. Next base: position 31,835,781 of record OX101820.2, read on the forward strand.
GGTTTTACGAATTTGGAACGGTACACTTTCACTCAAATCAACATTGTTTCATAGATCTGCGATTGCCTCTCACAAACTGCCCTATAAAAATAATTTAGGTATATAAATCAGATATGTACGAGGCGATTCTAGTAAAATCGACAGCTAACTAGAGGGCGAGGGCCAAGTTGAATATAAAAATCGATAATTTGTTCGCCTTTCGTTGAAAATCATTTAATATGTAGCTAACAAATTGCTTGTGAACTTGCTTCAAATTACAATAAAGTATACTTACTATGCATGGAGTTTTCGAATGATGGCGTAAAATGGACCCCACACCAAATACATGGGAAAATGGCTTTCAGCCAATTTTGATAATTTTTTGGGATATTGCAATACAAGTCAAATACATGGGAAAATGGCTTTCAGCCAATTTTTATAATTTTTTGGGATATTGCAATACAAGTCACTAGAAGTTTGACATGAAAATTTGAATTAGTTTCTATGTCCAGTTTCGGAGATATTAATTTTTGAAAATCATAAAAAATGCTGTTTTACCAAAACATAGTAAGTTCACTTATCCAATAAATTATTACATTTTAGATGATCAGTAACAATATAATAGCATTTCTGGTTTGAACAAAGTCAAATGATATGTCAGTCAGTCGGTCGTTAAGATAGAATAAGAAGCCACCTGTTATGCAGGGTGGGTCAAAAGTACCGATAATTTAGCATAATTTGCCAATCTTTATCATCGGTCCCATTAGTGAGACTCAAGGAAAATTGTAATTTAGGTCAACTACCAAATAAGAATAGTTTTTTGTTTTCACTGTGATAATGGGATCCACCCTTTTGTAGAAAATTTTTAATTAAATGCACAGTCATTAGCATACAGAAGGGGAAAAGTTATTTCCACGAATTATGGGTTATTCATAAACATTACACTTTTCTTTTGACGTGAGATATCGCGAAATATTATAATTTCTCACACTCTACAAGTGATAATTCTGGATATCTACAACTATTCCCTTTACCAAAATGGAGATATCAGTTCATTTGAACTACGTCGTGAGTTGTTTGTTTATTAAAAGCGTGTCAGTTTTGAACATGTTAAGTTTGAGATTGCATGCAACCTAGCCACATGCAATATCAAATAAAGGTATAAATTATCGTCAATTTCCAATATATCGCATGCTGAATGATTTTTCCGTGACATTCAAATCAGTCCATTCATGATTATACCTACATATTATTCAATATTAATTGATAGTTTGGTTTGTAAGTACGACAAATATCACTAAAATAATTTATATCGAAGTAATTAATATAATATGTAGTATATTGTATACCTAATAACAAAGTCTAACATTCCAGAACAACGAGAAGAAGATTCAAGGAAATTGTTCTACGACGCATATAATTATTGAATTGTTATCAAATGAAAATGGATTAATATATGATCCAGCAAAGTTCCTATAGTATAGGACTTTCAACGGCAAGCATTGAACAGAAAATAATACACCAGGCCGCTACGACTGCTGAATTACATCTGCCCGACACCTGGCAAACTTTGTACGAGAAAACACTCTGCAATGCTCCCTGTAACAACTAGCAAATGTTCAATAAAATAAGTGACTATGCACAGACGTTTGATGTAATTATGCCCAATTGCACATATTGAAATATTTATTTCACAGGCTTAACTAAAATTGTCATTCTTGATGCATTGCACAAATAAATGTCATTTCATTCCTTTACAGACTACAAAAATGATGAATATTTTCTAACAGTTACTTTTATCAGATAATTGTCAAACATAGTGATCCGTTTGTATCACTATAGATAGATATAGTTTTATTAATCAGACACTAATAAATATAATTGGATTGACAAGTCACAAAACAACGCATTACATCATTTCAACATGACATTTTGAAGTCTAGAACAGAATGAAGAAATAAATAATTATACAAAACTGTCACAGTAGTAAATACCTACATCAATGGGCCATTTTTTAAATAGAAATTTCTTCTCAAACAGTGAACGCTAACAGCAGAGTGTATAATTTCTAATTAAGTATATGAAACTGTAAAACAATATAGACCGTCAGATAGTGACAGATTTAGGTGCCCCATTTTCACATACAAGCCTCGAATAGGGTTGAAAAGTAAGTCGATGTTGAGTAAAATTAAGGGAAATTTACGAGTGGCTCGTGGGGAAAACATATGGAAAAATCAAAAAGAATTTCCATTAAATTTTCCGACGACAAAATCTACTTTTCCATTCACGCCACTCAAGCCATTATGTTTTTCGGTGTAGTGACGATGTAGGTTTTCATAGTTTCGATGGGCTTGCGTGGGAAAACCTGTTAAAATCTCGATTTTTCTTTACAAGATTACAGCCTCATTTTAACCCTTTAGCCACCTTCAACACTCAAGCCTTTGATCTTCTGAAGCCAGGTTCTATTAATTAATGATTAGGTGAACACGGCTCGCGTTAAAATATGGAAAATCGAATTTTCCATGGAAAATCGAATTTTCCATATGTTATCCCCAGGAGCCACTCGTAAATTTCACTCCATTTTACTCAACATCGATGTACTTCTCAACCCTATTCGAGGCTTGTATGTGAAAATGGGGCACCTAAATCTGTCACTATCTGACGGTCTAATAGGACGCTGACATCTTATGAATCATTCCTGTGTGTTGTAAAATGCATTAATAATAAGACTTCAACTTGATTTGAATCTTAACAAGTTTGGCTGGTTTTTAATTTATCGAGTGGAATAATAATGAAAATTTTAATTGAGCTTGAGGTTGTTCTTACGAATGTAAATATGTATTAAAAGTTTGTAAAGATAAATACATAGGAAAGCTGACAGTTTTTTCTCTTTGAAATAACCTCTGCAGGATTCTCGATAATCTAGGTGATAGATGAGGCGAATTATTCTTTTTGTGAGAGGAAGACTCTACTGTTATCGACAGCAAGACCATAGGATATAATATTGTAACTAATAAGTAGTTCAATAAAAGGAAGAATTCACTGAAGTCACCATCAGGTGGTCTGCAAATTGCAATACAAATCATATTTTTACTTAATAATTTGATGCCACATACTTCTATAACACCTTTACAAAAGCTAGTCATTAATATTTAGCTCATGAATATTTCCCATGAAATTATCATTTTTATAGATAGAAACTCCTCCATAGAGCTTGTTATCTCTTAGAGTATGAGGCACAGAGATCAAAACTGATTAACTCAATACTTTCTAATTGTTCAGCCTTATTTTGCCATCAGTGCTCCGTAATAAGCAAAAAGGGAAGGGAGCAGTATCTAAACAAACCAATTTGCCATTTGATAATACATGTATATTTCAAAATCGAGTGTTTATTCTGAAAATAATTTAAAATAAGGATTGCATGCTTTGTATTTGCACGTAACATGATTTACACGTAATAGGTTTAAACCTCTATTTTAAAACTCTATTTAAGGACGTAATTTGCTTTTTTTATTTAACCTTCCAGTGGTGGCGCCAAGGCTTGTTGCACCAGTGGTTGCGCTGGTGTCACAGACCGAATGGGGAGGGGGTGGGATTTTCTTCAAAAAAGTAAATTACTTTCAACAAAAGGGTCATTCAAGAAAGTGTATTACAATTAGAAATTAATTTTTCCAAATTTACACGTCAAAAATTTTTATTTTTGTTTGTTTAAACAAACAAAAATAAATTGTAGTACACTTTCTTGAATGACCCATTTGTTGAAAGTAATTTACTTTTTTTGAAGAAAATCCCACCCCCTCCCCATTCGGTCTGTGACACCAGCGCAACCACTGGTGCAACAAGCTTTGGCGCCACCACTGGAATGTTAAAAGTCAAGTAAACATTATCGATAACCTTAATTTCGAGTTTCATTTTACTTTATAATTTTATCAGGTCAGTATTTACCTATTCTTGCACTCGTAAGAACAGAGATGAGAGAGAGATGAGAACGACTCCAACCGCAGTGTTGACGGTAATGCTAAGGCTACCACCGGTTCCAGTCTGGATCAAGAAGGGGGGCATTGGTCAAACAGGAGGGTTTAATAAGCTCTAGCCAATCAACGCGTCATAGTGGCGTACTTGGACATGAGTACAGAGTCGAACTCGAACCAAGAAACAAAACTGCCAGCAGTAACTATTATAATATACCAAGAGTGCGGAGTGCGCTAGTTCGTCACTGTCTATAGAGAATGGCGGCCATGGTATGTCCAACTATGTTACATTTCGTCACAAATATTCTTTCATCTCTTTCTATTAGTGTCACCACTGTCTTATGGGGATTAGACTCTCCTAGTCAAATAACGTTTAATCTCTTTGGGCGTTAGCCCATTTAAGGATGCGTTAGCCCATTTAAGGATGCGTTAGCCCATTTAAGGATTGGGAGTCTGTGTAAACAAATGAGCGATGATAGGTCATGCAGAAATTGCGAAGAGGGCGGAGCAAGAATTCCCGATTTCTGCCCTCAGAGTGAAAAGCGCACAAGATAGAATAGAGGGTTTGCTCTGACTGACAAACAGGCTTCGGTTGCAGGCATCTACCTGAAGGGAAGATATGTACGAGAAAGCTGCACTTAGATAAGGTTCTTCAAGTTCTTCAAGCTGAAGTGTTCGCCATTCTAACCGTTGCTATGAGACAAGAGGCAAAAGAAGGGCCCGAGCAGAGAATTTATATCTGTTCGGATAGTCAGGCAGCGCTCAGATATGAGCCATCTGCCATTCTAAACCAAGCTCTGCATTTGTATGGGAATGCGGAGATGCTCTCGATGAACTAGCTGGACCGAAGGAAGTTCAGCTGGTATAGGTCCTGGGTCACAGAGGGGTGCGCGGAAACGAGGTGGTAGACGGACTTTCCAGAACCTGTGCAGCAAAGCGTTTCTGAGACATCGCCCTTGAAGATTGGGCGGAAGAAGAGCTAAATGAACTTTGGAGGGATAAGACCGGCTGCAGGCAGTCAAAAGACTTTTTTCAGTTGAGGTTTAGTTCAGGAGTAAAAAGCTCTCAATTGGAAAGCGCCTTAGGTTTTGTCTGGTGAGGAAACTGAATACTCTCTTTATCTTCTCTTCTCCCTCTTCCTCTCCTTCTTTTCGCACTCTTTCTCTCTCCTCCTTTCTTCTTCTCTACATTTCTCTTTCTCTTCATGTTCTTCTCTCATTTTTGTGGAAGTTGTGAAAATTGAAGTTATTTTTATGTTACCATGCATTAGTCATGTGGGTTGCACTCGAGATTATTTGATTATTGACTATTTTCGTCCTTATCATATGAAGTTCATTCAGCGTGTGGCAAACAACAAGATATACAGTACCTAATCCTAAAAATGCTCTTGAAATCTGAATGAGTTTATCTCTCATCTTCACATCGGACTTCAGAACGTACTATGAAACCTCGATCATTAAAACTTAACTTAAATTTTTAATAACAGGAATTTACAAAAATCGCGTTTCCCTATTTCCCTATTTTTTATTTTTTCTTAGATATACCTCTACAGCTAGTCAACTTCTTCTTTGTTGAGCAAACAAATTCAAAGATGTTCAGTTATTTAGTTCTGTTTGTTTGCCTCGGAACTTTGTAAAATATCAATTTTATTCTTTTCTTTTCAATATGTGAAATTTCGAAATGGTGGTTTTCTGTTGAGAAATGAAAAGTGAAAGTTGAATTTGTTTTTTAAAATGATTCAAAAGTATTTATAGTGTGTATCCCGAGTATCTCGAGACACCTTCAATTTCATTTTTGGGATATTCAATAGAGGATTTTTTTGTAACAATAGTACTATAGTAGAAAACCGACTATACCATCACATGAAAGACAGTCCGCAGACTCGCAACTGTCATTTATTAATTTGTTATAAAAATTGAAATACCTACTCAAAAATGTGTTTTTTTTTGTATGAAATGGAAACTAAGACAGCAATCTGGTTATTCCAATAAGAAAAATTGTAGAGAATTGAAGTAGGAATAAAATGAGATTTTTTACGACCCGATCGGATCATTAGTAACGGAAAAAACGGGAAAAACCGGAAGATTTTGATATTTTTTTTTTTAATTTCATAACTCCGCTATTTTTTAAGTTTTAGGGTTGGTCCTTCTCATGAAAGTATTGAATCATGTGTACTTTATATGTGCACAAAACAGGCACTATAGGACCATTAGTTTTGGCACAATTGCAATTTGATTTTTTTGCACTATCTTGCAGCGTGCCTGGATGCTCTAGTGATTTCAATTTCTCAGATTTTGAAAATAGAAGTATAGTACCACAATACGCATATTTTAATTTTGCGCTGCAATTCTGCGAAATTGGTGAAACAATGCTTGCAAACATGACTGAAAACGGCCGAGCCCGCGTAAACGATCGAGTAGGACGAGAGATCGGGAGATGAGGAGAAGCTTACGCTGGCTTGGCTGTTTTACCATAAACGTTAACATGGATTTTCATCAAGTATCGACTACATCGATTCAAAAATATTTACTTGTCAATATAGATTATTTGACTTGACTGATTTACATTTGGGACTAAGTCCCAATGAATCGTTTGAATACCAATCAATTATTTTTTTTCTTTGGTGTTTTTTGGCATCGACTGCTATGGTCATTAGCCACGTGTTCTGGATAGGCCTTGTTACTAACTCCATGCACCACCTTAGGAGCAGCACTGTTAATTGGAACGCAACAGCGAATCGTTCAGGACTTACCCCAGTCCAGCCACGAGATTTAAGATAATTTAATCGGTCAAATTAAATTTTAAAATCCCAGCCGCAACTGGGGCTCGAACTCTGGACCTTTCGACTCAGAGTCGGGCGCCTAAACCACTGCGCCACGCCCCGACATACCAATCAATTATTGTTTGAGGAAACATAATTTGGAGCGAGATCTGAAATCTTTACTGGGAGAACGCCACGACACCTCCAATCTGATGAATTTTCTAAATGAACTACAAATAACATCCAAAATTTGACGTGGAAAAGAAACACTTAGTGTGAATACTGTGAAATAGGCATTGTATTATATTTATTGTATTGAAAATGTTATGTAACTGTACCTAATATATGTTGCTAATGACCCACTGTGGCCGATTCAACTTCTTTCTTCAAAATTAAAAAAAAATATATGTATTGTTTTAGGTCGAAACTGTGACGACCGCATATGGTAATCCCATCGCTGAGAGGTCTGGCACCCTGAGTGTTGGCCCAAGAGGACCAATCCTTCTTCAAGACCAAACTCTGATTGATGAGCTCGCGCACTTTGAACGTGAGAGAATCCCAGAAAGGGTAGTCCACGCCAAGGGAGCCGGAGCGTTCGGTTACTTCGAGGTTACCAATGACATAACCAAATACTCCGCCGCTAAGGTATTTTCAACCATAGGCAAGAAAACGTCGATTGGTGTTAGGTTTTCTACCGTGGGTGGAGAATCTGGCTCTGCAGACACCGTCAGAGATCCCCGTGGATACGCCGTCAAATTCTACACCGAAGATGGCATTTGGGATCTGGTGGGAAACAACACGCCGATTTTCTTCATCAGAGATCCGATTTTCTTCCCCAGTTTCATCCACACGCAAAAAAGGAATCCTCAGACACATCTCAAGGATCCGGACATGTTCTGGGATTTCATGTCTCTGAGATCAGAAACTATGCATCAATTGCTGTTCTTATTTTCTGATAGAGGTTGGTATAGTTTTTTATTTATTTAAATGAAAAATCCTCCATTTGGTAGAGCTGTTGATATAATGCCGACTCAACATATTTCAATATAAATATTGAAATCACTTCTTTCTCACCTTTGGCCTTATACCTATTACCTGTGTGCAATATATCACTGAATGTTTCCCTCATAAAATGTGTGCGATTTGAATCCGCAAAACCTGTTATTTTGGAACCCTTGGACCAATTTTGAATAATGAAAATGTCATGTTATACAGGGTGGCCACTTTTTTAATGGGATTGTATGGGTATCTTCCAAACCATACTAGTAAGAAGGTCGGTTACATGGAGAAAAAGTTGCACATCTGGGTGCATAATCTATTGGTGGAAACTAATCGAAAATATCACGGCCGGTTCTTGAGATATGACAAAAAAAGAAAATTCGATCATTTCTGTGTTTTGGTTATACTTCATTTATTTTCAGAAATATCGAAAAATATTTTGAAGGTTTTTTATTCGAGGGACAATTCTCTTTGATTTGACATCTTCAGATTTTGTATCCAACGTTTCGTATTCTCAGGACCACCCTCAACTATTTTTTTAAAATACGTACGGACCTAGATATTTTATGTCACTGTTCAAACTAACTTTTCATTCTGAATCCAGAGGTGTATCATACAATGCCATTTGAAGACGGGTTTCGGGTAATATGGACCGTAATCAAAATTTTATTAAATTACAGATAGTTTCCGTCATTTTCAGTTGAATCAACATTCAAGTAATAAGATCCTTAGCCAAGTTTTATTGGTTTGGATCTGTAGTGAATTTATATTCAGTGTTCATTTCTATAAAGTGTACAATACTTCTAGCATAAAGTGAATAATTAGGAAAAAATAAATGAGAATCAATAATTATTATTCAATTATTCGAATATTTCAATCAAAGAATGCAATATTTGTCATTTGAAAAGCGAGTTCCCAATCGTCCGTGCGCGATATAAACAATCCACTCGAGTTGTACAGTATACAACAACAGAAAAAAACAGTTGAATTTAATAACTGGTAGGTACCTATTTGACATTTTTTATTCATGTGAGAGAAAAAAATTATTTTTTGATAAGATAAATAAGTAACTGATCTACAATAAGTCATCGAAAAATAAATGTTAATTGCTCAAAACCTCTACCACTTTTTCAATGCTTCAACACAGTAAAATAGAAAAATGAAGTCATTTCTCCAGAACTCATTCAATTCTCCGAAAATTTAACAATTCAACAAGAGCAATAAAACTTAATGTAGATAATTCAAAACCCAATTACTGATAATAACAAAAATAAATTAACTAAATAAAAACCAAATTATTCGAAAATGTCATTTAAATTAATTGATTAATTGTTCGAAATGTCCACCATTTTCTTCAATACACTTCGCAATTCTGATATTCATATTTCTTATGCAATTGGTTATTGCTTCTCCTTGGATATCGTTCAATGCATCTTCAATCTTTTCACGGAGAATCTCAATCGTTTCATTCGTTGTATTATATTTAATAAAATTTTGATCACGGTTCATATTACCCGAATCCCGTCTTCAAATGGCATTGTATGATACATCTCTGGATTCAGAATAAAAATTTAATTTGAACAGTGTCATAAAATATCCAGGTCCGTATTTAAAAAAAATAGTTGAGGGTGGTCTTGAGAATACGAAACGCTGGATACGAAATCTGAAGACGTCAAATCAAAGAAAATTTCACCTCGAATAAAAAACATCCAGAATATTTTTTGATATTTCTGAAAATAAATGAAGTATAACCAAAAAACAGAAATGATCGAATTTACTTTTTTCGTCATATCTCAAGAACCGGCCCTGATATTTTCGATTAGTTTCAGCCGATAGATTATGCATCCAGATGTGCAACTTTTTTCTCCATTTAACCGACCTTCTTACTAGTATGGTTTGGTTATCCATATAAGTAATCCCATTAAAAAAGTGGCCACCCTGTAGACAAGTTGTATTCAAAGACGTTGACAGATATGAATAAGATCAACTATAATCTGCTAAATGCGACGAAATTTCGAGAAGGACCATTAGGCATTTTTTTTCTCGCAAAAGTCGATAGCCCATTCGATTAGGCATATTTTGAACACTTATATACAAAGTTTCAGCCCAATATCTCATATAGGGTGTTAGTTATATAGTGACAAATTTCGAAATTCATGTTTTTTTGACTCACCCTGTGTGAAAGTCTATGAACGTTACAGAAAAGTTGAAGTAGCCATTCAATGAAAATATACTTCCCATACTCAGGTACTAGAACTCGGGCACCTTCGCCAAAATATGAAAATTTTTAGGTAACAACACGCTTTCCTGCAAAATTATTGGTAATTTGTATGCACTTGTGCAATTTCAACAGATAATTTTAGAAAAACTTTGGGAAAATTCGATAATATCCGTATCTCAGGATTTTATTTTTTTTGGTTTCTATTTCTATTGGCTCAGTTAAATTTGTTTGTGTTCTGAGATCCATTCCCTGCACCTGCCTTGAATTACACAAATTACGTATATTTTACAGCAACCACAGGAGTCAATTTAAAATGTTAGACAGCCGCCTTTGAACATTCCGATAAATTTTAAAATGCGCCATCTACCTGTGATTTATGTAATTGGTATGGTTATTATTCGGTGGCTCACAGTAGGGATGCACCGGGTAGTGAATTTTGCAATACCGGGTACCGAGTTTGATCTAAAATTCACAAAGCGGGTACCGAGTACGGCTAGGCGAGTAACAAATACCGAGTACTCGGTATTTACCGAGTACCGGGTAGACACAGCTGTAAGAGACTTCAAGAGCAAAAAAGACTTTTATCTCTGTTCGTAGCAGAAAATGATTCTATTCCAAATTTAACTGCAATTGAATGGAGTTTACATGAAAACTGTATAAAATTGCTAGCACCATTTGAACAAATAACCAAGCAATGCAGTAAAACTGAATCTATTATATCCGAAGTAATACCATCAGTGTGTGTCATCAAAAGGTGTCTAGAAGATTTACAATTTGAAGATTCATTGGTAGAAGACATGAAAGGTACGCTTATATATAACTTGAAATTTGCGTCTCGCTTTGGGGAGGTGCAAAAAAACCACATTTTTGTACATTTTCAGACCCACGGTTTTAATTACATTTTTTGAAGAGAATATTAAAGAAAATGTTAAAAATGGGATACTCAAACTCAACCTGGAAACTAACGACTCTGAGAAAAGTGATCATTTTACTTTTACAGTACCCAATAGAAACCAAAATAATGCTGATAAAAATGTCACTGATGTCATTGATGCTAATAGAACTAATAAAAACAACAGCAGTCAGCATGAGTCTGAAAGTAATAGCGTTAGCAATCATGAAGAGTATATACCCTTAAGGCGTTGGCACACAGAAAGCGAACTCTCCGCGCGAACTGGTTTGCTCAGCAGAGCGAACTTTGTACCCTGTACCATGTACACAACTGGTACGCCGCGGTGGTTCACCTTCTGTTTTGCTGGGATGATGCAACATCACATTATACCAGTTCGCGCGGAGAGTTCGCTTTCTGTGTGCCAAGGCCTTTAGCGCTCTCTGCGAAAAGAACTAAAACTGTTTTGGACACTTTTAAAGAAATAGCACAAACTTCAAAACCAAAACCAGTATTAGATATAAAGACTACTAACTATGGATGTTGAACAATATTTAAATATTGATTTATTAGTCAGATAGGATTCACCAATTCTGTGGTGGAAAGAAAACTGCAAGCAGTTCTCTAAATTGTCCCAACTTTGCCAAAAGAATTTGTGCTCTCCACCAGCTAGTGATTATTCTGAAAAAATATTTTCAGAAGCCGGAAATGTGTTCGATGTGAAAAGAAATCGTCTTTCATCAGAAAATGGGAAAAAACTTATTTTTTTTGCATCACAACGCCCCTCTGCTTAATTATGAATATTAGTTAGGTGTAAATGGGAGTTAAATTAATACTTTTGTTTATGAATAAATAATCCGATTCGTTTAGTATCAAGAACTAAGAATTATTTAAATTTTAAAGTTTTATAACATGTTGAGTTTATATTTTTTCTATAATCAATGTTAATTTTTGTAATATGTTTATCTTAGGGTTAATGACGTTAACGTTGTGTTTGAATTTAGATGTATAAATAAAAAATAAAACTTAAACAATAACTAATATTTATTTTCAGTGTACCCGGACTAGGCGACCGGATAACGAGTACCCGTACTAGGCTGCCGGGTACTAATTGGTACCCTGTAAAACCGAGTAAACCGTTTTCTTCGTTTTGTTGCCGGGTATCGTCAAAACCGAGTATTACCCGGGAACCCGGTGCATCCCTAGTTCACAGAACACATCACCAATCAGACTCATTTTGTAATTTTGTTGGTTATTCTCAAACTGCCCAGGAGTGACGTCATTTCTATTGGTTTGTTTCACACAATTTGAAAGAAACCAATAGAAATGACGAAAATAAAACGAATAATTTTACGATAATTATGTTACTTACTCCTAGATATCCATGCATTTTAAAAATATTCCTTTTAATTTCGTAAAATCAGATAATTTCCGATAATTATTGAGTAGCCTTTGGATAATTTGGGATGTTGGGTCTGGCCGTAGGACCAAGCCAATGTATAAAAAGAGATTAGTGTTATTTTCTAGTAATGAATTAAAATAGGTTTTAAACCTGAAATTTTTTGTGGTTGTTTTTCCATGCTTACTTTCATATAAGCATATTTTAACTCGAATCTCTGAAGCCATGCTCACGTGATTTTGTCAAAACAAGTCAATGAAAACAGTATTCACCTGAAGACCTGAAGAAATCGATCGTCGAATAAGAAAATACAGAGGTGGTGCTGCTCAAAGTGGAACACACTTTATAATACGGGATTTTTTTGGTATTTTCATATTGTTCAATTGACTTTTCAATTGCAGGAATTCCCGATGGATACAGGTTCATGAATGGATATGGCTCTCACACATACAAATTGATCAACGGAGACGGCAAATCACATTTCTGCAAATTCCACTACAAAACAGACCAAGGCATCAAAAACCTGGACGTGGCGAAAGCTGACAAACTTTCTGGTCTTGATCCTGACTATAGTATCAGGGACTTGTTCAACGCCATTGCTGATGGCAACTTCCCCACTTGGACCATGTACGTGCAAGTAATGACTCCTGAGCAAGCAGCAGTCTGCAAATTCAACCCGTTCGATCTGACCAAAGTATGGCCTCATGGTGAATACCCATTGATCAAAGTCGGGAAACTGGTTCTGAACAGAAATCCTGAGAACTACTTTGCGGAGGTTGAACAAATTGCGTTCAGTCCCGCTCATTTGGTACCAGGAATTGATTCTTCGCCAGACAAAATGTTACAAGCTCGCTTGTTTGCATATGGAGACACTCACAGGCATCGTCTTGGACCAAACCACTTACAGTTGCCTGTTAATTGTCCTTTCAAAGTTCGCAATTATCAACGTGATGGACCCATGTGCCTGAATAACCAAGGAAGTGCCCCCAACTATTTCCCCAACAGCTTTGGAGGACCAGAAAGTGCCAAATGGGCACAAGCTGTCAATCCACCTTTCACGGTTTCTGGAGAAGCTTTCAGGTAATTCAAGTCATGGTGTGAATATCTCACTATGTAATTATTTATTTTCACTGATCACCAATATCTGATGAACATTTATATTTTCATATTTAGAGTTACTGCTCTCAGGATTGCCAGTTAATTATTCAATTATCCTAACTGGTGATTTCAATATAAATTTTGAAGTTTATAATTCTTACAAGAGTGTCATTTCTTTTAATTTAAAAATACGCATTGAATCGAATTCCTACCTGTATTAGTCAATTTTCATGTTCTACCATAGATTATAATATGCAGTTATTTAGATCCGAAATGTATACTGACAGGTAAAGAAACCATATCTGCTGAGCATGAAATATAATTCTTGGTGTTGCCTGAATGTAGTTTTCGAATTTCTCCAGGTCAATATCAAGGAGGGGGGGTGTTTGAAAACAAGTCAGTTTGTGTCTGATCCGGAAACCGTCTGCTGGTTCTATAGTTCGGCAGATATGGTCCTGGACATACCTTCTGCCAAGTTTGACCCGCGAACGAGGTTAAGATCCAGAGTTACGCCCAAAAAACCGCGATTTTCGAGTGTCGCCCATTATGACTGTCACATGAGTGAGGTGACAGGTCCAGAAACCGCTCAAAACCTTTTGGGCTGTGTTAAGGCTTACTAGAGGTATGAGAAAAGGCTTCCAGCAGACGCGCAGCTGGTCAAGGGCCATTTTGGCAGCACATTGAAATGACCGAAAAATCGCTAAATTCTACGTTTTGTTATAAATGAAAATGTCTTCTGCTTTTGTTTTCATATATTTATACGTGTAAAGAACAAGAAAAACCAAACAGCAGAAGTTTCAAGTCGTAAATAATTTTTTTATGTACAAAAACCGAATAACAGCTTCAGGCGCCAGATTTGAATTTGTCCATGAGGATGCATTACTCAATCGCTCGAGGCATATACAGTCATTTTACACTTGATGAACACATGCAGTCAAATCTTATGTCTAGTATCAAATAACAGGTAATACAGAAACATCTGTGCATGAGGTATGTTATCATAAAACTCGTGGCAATCTGCTGGAAGAATGCGTTTGATATGTTGTAAGTTATTGTAAGTTAATGGAAGCTTCTCATCATGTAGAAGTTGAAGTTCAGCCCAGTCTTTATTGATTTAATGGCTTTTCGTTGAGGAGCGACCGACCATCACTAAACTTTTTCTTTTTAAAATATTTCACCTTCTGGTGTATATATGATAGCGCGAATGTCAGTTTCTTTGCTGTCTCCTTTAACGCTTCCAGGGCGTATAGTTTCATAAGCCATGACATCACTGAACTTTCTAAAACTTGACTAGTTCAAATAGGGTTAGGGTTTCCTCAGGCAGTACTGCAATACTTTATGTAATCTGCAGGCACATTAATCACTTTCTTCCGTACACATCTTTCTATTCTAGAGTGCATACTATCTGCTTCCAATATAATAATTTCATATAACTAATAAAACATCTTTCTTCTTATTTTATATTATAGATTCATAGTACAATGCTAGTCTAAACCTGAACGCAACGGAAATGCGGGTGTATTTCGGTTGTAATTTCAATACTTTTGAATTATTGAGGCAAGATACCTACATTACTTTGATTTTATCGGAGATACCTGCTTTTCATACTTACAGAGTATTTTTTCTCTTTCTAACAATATAAGAAACGTATTTCAACCTATAACAGGAGTTAGCAGGTTAACATGTTTTACCGACGATATTTTGACTTTTACATTCAACTTGTTGGCATTGGCATTGATATATCGCACCTTACCCAGTTTATTCGGATTTCATAACTAACTCTTTGTTTAATTGGTTACTTTATCAGAAGTCTCAGTTTTATCAGATATCCATAATCTTTCATATTTGAATTTTGTTGAATTCACATTTGAAAAATAAATAAACCTTGAATTTTCATAATTACTGCTTGCGAAATAATTAATAATTATGGCCAGTTTATATTAATCCTGATAGCAAATTAGATATCAGCAGTCTTTAGAGATAATAATTTTGTTTATAACTAGTTTAATGATTTTAGAAAACGCTCGACATGTTATACAACAAGATTAATATAACTACATGGATTTTAATCGAAAATACCAGATAATTACAATCAATTGTGTGCATTTCCAATGGGACTTTTTATAACAACTCCTTTGCCCATAATGGCATTGATAGGAGAAAAGGGTACTAAATGGGAAAACATTTTTTTTTCTTCCTTCAGAAATTCAATATGCTAAAAAAAGTTAGCCTTTGCAATAGAGGTATCTTTTCGCTACGTAATGGAGGCAACTTATGCCTAGAATCAGGAACTTGACCCAAAGTTTTCAAGGAAGCTATTGTGGTACCTGTATTCAAAAAAGGAGATGCTAAGAAAATTACTAATTATAGACATATATCTCTCATAACTCACTTAACAAAGATTTTTGAAAAGATTCTGAAAAAAAGATTAACAGCTTATGTGACAAAATATAACTTAATTTCGGAGAGACAGTTCGGATTTAGAGAAAAAATCTCAACTCAAGATGCAATACTAGCTCTCACAAATGAAGTTTCATCAGCTCTAAATGAGAACAAGCCGAGTTTATGCTTTCGATACGGTCGATCATGAATTGCTCTTACAATCCATGGAAGAGATCGGAATCAGATGAAGTCCTCAAAATCTATTCAAAAGTTATCTCAGTAGACGATTTCAGTGTGTGAAAGTAGATAATGTGTTAAGCAACTTCCTTCCTCTTGAAACTGGAGTACCCCAAGGCACTGTTTTGGGGCCCTTATTATTTAACATATATGTTAATGGCTTATTTTCCCTTGAAAGTAAGGGGAAAATCTTAGGATTCGCAGACGACACAGCCATATTTTACAAAGCAGACACCTGGCAAGAACTGAAGAACATTGTGGAATCTGATTTTGATTTGATAAAGAACTGGCTAGGACATAGACTATTAACCCCTTAATGCCTGACATATCATATTTGATATGTATCAAATTATGGCCCGAATTCCTATCAAAATCAGCCTGCATAGTGCTGTCCATCTCTTGGCGACTTCCATAAGTATCCTTTTAATGTATTATGTGTTGCATATCTCCGATATTTAAGTTTACAGTACATATTTTAGTTCAGTTTGGAATGGCAGCAGGTGGTTGAGCGTCATTTATGATACCGGTTTTTTCTATCCAGTGTAATTTTCAGAATCCTTTGGAAAAGTGAGTAAAACAAAATTGTTTGTACTTAGAACACCTCTACTTGTCATATATTACGATTATTTTCATAATATTTTATAACTTTTCTCATAAAAAAAAACATAATTCACCATATATCAAATCTGATATAACCGGCACTAGAGATATTTTTCTTTCTGTTATATTATTCTGACGTTATTTTGTAGTTATTCAGATGGAGATGAAACTGGAGACAAGAAGGAAGCATGGAGCACTCCAAACATTTGTGGCACCACCGGAGACCAGTGAAGATTAATATTTGCTAGGTTCAGATGAGGAGGAAGAAAATTTTTTTCTGGAAGTCGATATTGAAATAGATGATCAGTATGATTCCGAGGATGATATGCCATTGGCTAGATTAGCGGGCACACTGTTCTGGAGAGCTGTACCAGTCAATACCCCAAAAGTAACTCCTGCTTTTCACGAACCTATTGTTTTCCGTGAAGATGCATGGGAACCGATAGATTACTTCGAAAATTTCTTCGACTTTAATCTACTAAACCATATAGTTGAGCAATCAAATGTTTATGCTCTTCAACTGAACCCGAATAAACCACTAAAGCTGACACTGTCTGAACTGGAGTAATTCATTGGCATAACAATATACATGTCAATTTTTGAGTTGCATCGTACTAGGAGCTATCGGTCAGAAAACTTCAGAATTCCACACATAGCCGATGTTTTGAGTAGGGATCGATACGAGGAAATCAGGAGATATCTTCATTTCAATGATAACACTAATCAACCTGATTGGGCTGATGAAAATAGGGATCGATTATTCAAAATTCGACCCATGTTTGATGTTCTTGTATCCAAGTGTAAAAATATTCCTCTCTATGGCCAAATGTTTTGCGTGGATGAGCAGGTAGTACCTTTCAAAGGACAATCCAGATTGAAATGTTATAATCCCAAAAACCCACATAAATGGGGATATACAATTTTTGCACTGTGCGATGTCAGAGGAACAGTATATAATTTTGATATTTATGATGGTCAAGTGAAAATAAATCCTGGGGATCGTGACATTGGAGCCAGTTGAAATGTAGTTCTGCAGTTAGCGTCAGTTATTCCAAAAAATAAAAATTATTTATTGTAATTTGACAATTGGTTTGCGTCGCCCTTACTCTTTGTTGAACTTCATAAACGAGGAATTGGTGCTATTGGGACAATACGAATCAACAGATTTCCGGGTTGTGTGTTCAGTTCTGACAAGGACATGAAAAAGAAAGGCAGCGGAACATTCGAAGAGAAAGAGCACACCATAGAGGGTGTGAATATTCGCGCCATCAAATGGTATTACAACAGGGGAGTGACTTTGGCGACAACATTTTCAAGTGCTGAACCTACGTCTTTAGTTGAAAGATGGGACCGAAAACAAAAAAAAAATGTGTCAATAGTAAAACCAGCCGCAGTTGATATTTACAATAAATTTATGGGTGGAGTAGACCTTTTAGATGGCAACATCGCCTATTACAGAATAGGCGTTCGCTCAAAAAAATATTACATGCGTTTTTTCTACCATTTCATAGATCTGATTATAGTCAACTCGTGGAATTTATATAAAATAGATTGTGAGGCCATCGGCCTTTCAAAGAAAGATATTCTTGATCAGATGAACTTCAAGGCAACCGTTGCTAAGAGTTTATGTTTACGAAACAAAGTCTTCCAGAAGAAAAGGGGAAGACCATGTAATGAACCGGACACTGTAGGAATGCTTTACGAAAGAAAGAGAAGAGCAAGCACCGCCCCTATCCTGAATTTTGACGTCCGGAGAGACAGAACAAACCACTGGCCAGAGGTCACCAACCAGAGACTGAATTGCAAGAATCCTATGTGTAAACAGCTTTCTTCAATGAAATGCACAAAATGCAATGTGCATCTCTAAAGAGAAAAGATAAAAACTGTTTTGTAGCATTTCACATGTAAATTTTGTGTTTTCCACATTTTGTAATATAGCTTTGGTTTTGTACTATATGCCTTCGGTGTATTGATGCCTACTATATCAAAAATGATATAAACTGATTTTGAACAAACTTAGGTTTTGAATTTGCGAAAAAGTAAAGAGAACTTCGTTTAATTCCATAAATGTGAATATTTTTTTTTACACATTGTGCAATACAGTTTTCGTTTTTGTAATATATACTTTCAGCGTATTTGATGCCTACTATATCAAAATTGATATGTCTTGATTTTGAAAAAAACTGAGTGAAGCTTCTATATTTTTAGGAGTAACAAAGGGGATCAACCTATAAAAAAGATTTTTTTTGGCAAAAATGAAAATTCAGGCACAAAGGGGTTAACAGTTAATCTCGAAAATACCTATTACCATTGTTTAAATAGAACATAGTTAGTCAATGCATGTGGAAAAGGAATTGGACACAAACGCGAGTGTCATCTAGCGTGATTAGTTACAAACATGAATATTTGACGTCATTTTAATGCAGGTTTCTTCAAAAAAACCATGATTTTAATGCTTTTCCATTGTTTTAATCAAGTTACGACATGACTTGGAGGCCAGATCACTGAAGTGACGACATGACTTGGATGCGAGCTCACTATCGCCATCTACATGTCGCATCCATTTTGATCCAATTATAATCCCATAAGGTTGACTAACTATCTTCTATATAAACAATGCTATTACTTACTATTACGCACCTTTCAATGTTCTGAAAATAGAACAACATTACATCCTCCCGGAAAAAAAGTTAAATATTTAGGCGTGGTGATAGACTCACACCTCAAATGGGATGCCCATATAGGCATTGGTGTGAAGTTACCACAGATTCCTGGCCACACATGCTGACGTAGAGGAAATCGAACGATTCGTGGTTGGATACTACATTTGTAAGTAACCGGACTAAAATCTGTGGCTGGGTTCATACGATGGTATATAATTTAATGACTCGGCAAGAAAGTACAGAAAACATTCGACACTCACAAATCCAATGCAGCATATTCGGGATAAGTGAACAACTGTATGAATTTGAGGTTATCAAAATATCATTGTCTAGAGAGAGACATTGGTTGATGTAGAATCAAAACTGTTTCTTTGTCACCCATACAGATTTGGAGTAAACGATTTTCACTCATTGTGAAATGTCTTCAAGATATCACACAGTATAAGGTTATGACCCGATGATGTGTGATCATAAAAATCTCATGAGATATAGAGGATTCCAAGTTAATTCATGTGGTGGAATTTTGCTTTGTCACCCATACAGATTTGCATTGAATGATTTTCTTTCGTTGAGAAATATCTTAAAGGCATCGCAGGGTAAGAAAATTGTAACCCAATGATGTGCGTTTATGACAATCACATGAGATATAGAGGTCCTCATGAAGATTACCGCGGCGAAGATAGTTTTTCTGTCACACATACAGATTTGGAGTAAATGATTTTCTTTAATTGAGAAATGTCTTTAAGGCATCACACTGTATAAGTGTTGTAACCCGATTATGTGCGTTCGTGAAAATCACACGAGATATAGAAGATTTTGAGAAGATTACAATGGTGAGAACCGTTTTTCTGTCACCCATACAGATTTGGAGTAAACTATTTTCTTTCATTCAGAAAGGTTCTCAAAGCATCACACGGTATTAGAGTTGTAACCCGATGATGTGCATTTATGAAAATCACATGAAATATAGGAGGTTCTCATGTGGATCACCATGATGGACACCGTTTCTCTGTCACCCATAGAGATTTGGAGTGGATGATTTTCTAAGATTGAGAAATGTTTCGAAGGCATCGCACTGTATAAAAGTTGTGAGCCGATGAAAGACGTTCATGAAAATCACATGATATAAGGAGGAATTTGGGTAGAAAACCATGGTGAAATTCGTTCCTCTGTCACTCATGCGGATTTGGAGTAAATTATTTTCTTCTATTAAGAAAGGTTTTCAAGGCATCACACGGTATAGGAGTTGTAACCCGATGATGTGCGTTCATGGAAATCCCATGAGATATAGAGGATTTCATGTAGATTACCCTGGTGAAATCCGTTTTTCTGTCACCCATATGGATTTGGAGTAAATTATCTTCTTTCATTAAGAAATATTTTCAAATCATTAAACGGTATAAGAAGTGTTAGCCCATGATGTACATTCATCAAAATCACATGAGATATAGATGATATTTCGTAGATTGCCATGGTGGAAACCGTTCCTCTGTCACCCATATGGATTGTAGTGAATTATTTCCTTTCATTGAGAAATATCTTCAAGCCATCACAAGGTATTAACATTGTAGCCTGATTATGTGCGTTCATGAAAATCACCTCAGGAACTTTTATACGGTGTGATCTGTTGAAGATATTTTTCAGATATTTCGAGATATTTCAAGAGAATCATTCAATCAAAATATGTACCAGAGACAGAAAAACGGTTTTCACTTCATCGGGTTACAAATTTCATACTGTGTGATGTCTAGAAGATATTTCTCGATGATGGAAAATGTATGAGTGACGAAGAAACGCTTTTCACGATGTGAATCTACATGGAATCCTCTATATCTCATGTGAATTTCATGAACGCACATCATCGGGTTACAATTTTCATAACCTGTTCTGCCTTGAAGATATTTCTCAAGGAAAGAAAATAATTTTCTCCAAATCCATATGGGTGACAACGAAACGGTTTTCACCAGGATAATTTCCATGAAATCCTCTTTATCTCATGTGATTTTCATGAACGCACATTATCGGGTTACAATTTTGAAGACATTTCTCACAAAAAAAAATTATTTACTACAAATTCACATGAGTGACAGAGAAATAGTTTTTACCTTGTTGGTGTGCATTACATTCTCTATATCTCATTTGATTTTCATGAAGGCATATCATCGGGTTACAACTCCTATACCGTGATGCCTTGAAAACATTTCTCAATAGAAGAAAATTGCTCACTACAAATCTATGTGAGTGACCGAGAAACGATTTCCACTATGTTAATCTACATGAAATTCTCTATATCTCATGTGATTTTCATGAACGCACATCATCGGGTTACAACTCCTATACCGTGTGATGCCTTGAAAACCTTTCTGAATGAAAGAGAATGGTTCACTGCAAATCAGTATGGGTGACAGGAAAACGGTTTTCACCATAGTAATCTACTTGGAATCTTCTATATCTAATGTGATTGTCATGAACGCACATCATCGGGTCACAACTTTTATACCGTGTGATGCCTGGAAAACCTTCCTGAATGAAAGAGAATAGTTCACTGCAAATCTGTATGGGTGACAGAAAAACGGAATCTTCTATATATCATGTGATTTTCATGAAAACACATCATCGGGTTACAAATCTTATACCGTGATACCTTGAAGACATTTCTCAATGGAGGAAAATTGTTTGCTGAAAATCCACATGTGTAACAGAGAAATGATTTTGAGTAAGGTTATTCTGGACTTTCATTGTCTAAAAAAGAACAAAGAAAAATTCAATTCTCTGCAATTTTCACTATGTTGATCTACATGGAATTCTGTATGTCATGTAATCTTCATGAACGCACATCATTGGGTTACAACTCATAAGGCGGATTTAGCGGATTCACAATGCATAATTTAGTGCATATGCGTAATTTTAAGGCGACTTTTCCTGATTTAAAATGCGTAATTTTTCTGCATACTCCATAACAGTTCAACACAGGGATATCTTTATAAATTGTGAAACGGGTAAATCATTTCAATCGAGTCCCTGTATTGAACTTTGATGGATTAGGTGTGAATTAAAATTACGCTTATGCACTAAATTAAGCATTGTGAATCCGCTAAATCCGCCTTTATACCATGATGCCTTGAAGACATTACTCAATGGCAAAATGATGTTTTCTACAAATTCATATGGGTGACAGAGAAAAACTTTTACCATGTCAATCTACATGAAATTCTCCATATGTCATGTGATTTTCATGAACGCATATCATCGGGTTTTCATAACCTGTTATGCCTTGAAGATATTTCTCAATGAAAGAAAATAATTTACTCCAAATCCATATGGGTGACAGGGAAACGGTTTTCACCAGGGTAATCTACATTAAATCTCCTATACCATATGTGATTTTCATGAAAGCACATCATCGTGTGATGCTGTAAAGACCTTTCTGAATGAAAGAAAATAGTTCACTGCAAATCTGTATGGGTGACAGAAGAATGGTTTTCACCTTAGTAATCTTCTCGAAATCTTCTATATCTCATATGATTTTCATGAACGCACATCATCGGGTTTCAAATCTTATACCGTGATGCCTTGAAGACATTTCTCAATGGAGGAAAATTGTTTGCTGAAAATCCATATGTGTGACAGAGAAATGATTTTTACTATGTTGATCTACATAAAATTCTCCATATGTCATGTGATTTTCATGAACGCACATCATCGGGTTTCAATTTTCATAACCTGTTATGCCTTGAAGATATTTCTCAATGAAAGAAAATAATTTACTACAAATCCATATAGGTGACAGAGAAACTGTTTCCACATGAAATCCTCTATATCTCATGTGATTTCCATGAACGCACATCATCGAGTTACAACTCTTATACCGTGTGATGCCTTGAAGACCTTTCTGAATGAAAGAAAATAGTTTACTGCAAATCTGTATTGGTGACAGAGGAACGGTTTCTACCATAGTAATGTTCTCGAACGCACACCATCGGGTTACAATTTTCATAACCTGTGATGCCTGAAGATATTTCTCACAGGAAGAAAATAGTTTACTCCAAATCCATATGGGTGACAGAGAAATGGTTTCCACCAGAGTATCCTACATGAAATCCTTTATACCTCATGTGATTTTCATGAATGCACATCATTGGGTTACAATTTCCATAACCTGTGATGCCTGAATCAATGAAAGAAAATCATATACTCCAAGTCCATATGGGTGATAGAGAAATGGTTTCCACCAGAGTAATCTACATGAAATCCTCTATACCTCATGTGATTTTCATGAACGCACATCATCGGGTTACAATTCTCATACCGTGATGCCTTGGAGACATTACTCAACGACAAAAAAATATTTTCTACAAATTCAAATGGGTGACGGAGAAATAATTTTCACCATGTCAATCTACATAAAATTCTCCATATGTCATGTGATTTTCATGATCACACATCTTCGAGTTACAACTCTCATACCGCGTGATGACTTGAAGATATATCTCAATGAAAGAAAATAATTCACTCCAATTCTGAATGGGTGACAGAGAAACGGTTTCATCTTGGATATACATGTATATATATATATATATATATATATATATATATACACATATATATATATATATATATATATATATATATATATATATATATATATATAACAGGAAGTTATTCATGACATCTACATATCTCCTGTGATTTTCATGAACGGATATCTTCGGGTTACAACTTTTATACCATGTGATGATATATTTCTCACTGAAAGAAAATAATTTACTCCAAATCTGTGTGGGTGACAGAGAAACGGTTTCCACCATGTTATTCTACATGAAGAAAAGTTCCACCACATGAATTAACTTGGAATCCTCTATATGTCATGTGATTTTCATGATCACACATCATTGGGTCATTTGATAACCTCAAATTCATTTGAGTTGTTTACTTTTCCCGAATATGCTTCATTGTATTTGTGTGTTTCGAATCATTTCTGTAATTTCTTGCCGAGTCATTAAATTTCATACGATCCTATAGACCCAGCCACAGATTTTAGTCCGGTTACTTGAAACTGGATTACTCAACCACAAATCGTTCGATTTGCTCTACGTCTACATGTGTGGCCGAAAATCTGTGGGTAACTTCACACCAATCATATAGGCTATGTTTGTAATAAGTTACGATGTATCCTGGATAAATTAAAATTCATGAAAAAGATCGTGTCATCACCCCGCCACATGAAAGTTCTGTACCACTCCCTCGTAGAAAGTCACATTCATTATGGGATAGCATGCGGGGGAGAAGCCCTCCATGCTCATATTCGTTCTCTTGAGATAATACAAAAAAGATTTTTGAAACTGATTTTATCCAAACCATCCCGCTTCTCAACTGAAAGTTTATTTTCCGTGATATCCGTCAATTGTTTTATTATAACTTCATAATCACTTATCGTCGAAATAAACATTTTTTTATTACCCACCTATATTTATAATACACGACAAAAAAATCAACACATTATTCCTCAATTCCATAAATTAATATGCTAGCGCTCATTTAATTATCAAGCTCCCAAACTATATAATACCATTCCAGATGCACTGCATGATATTAATGCACTCAATTCTTTCAAAAAAGCCCTTAAATCATTCGTTTCCAGTTAGACAAGGCAGAAAATCGCTGATCTTATTGATAGGAGAAATTTTTGATGATTCATAACTGGCTTTCTCCTCTTAAAAAAAATAACTTTCTTCCAATTCATTTGTTTCAATGGAACAGAATGGATGTATTTTTGTATTCATATAATATATTGTATCTATCCCAAAACGCACTGGTTGCTAATTTTGTACCTTTTGTATTTATACTGATTTTTTTAATATGTTTCGTTCCAAATAATTGCATAACTTACTGAATGTTTTTAATTATCTGATATCTAGACCACTCATATTTATGTTAAACACATTTTTTACCAGTCTCTCAACAAGTGTTTTTCACCCATCCAGTATGTGTCTATTTCATTTTAACTGAGGCGTTTATTCACCGTTCATTTCTACACATTCTTTGATACATATTTATATGATTTCATTTTACTTTTTGAATTTTAAATAAATTTTATTATTATTATTATTAATAGGTAGGTATATCCTTAATTTTATACTATATCGCCGATCTTTTTTTATCAACCCTTGTTAGATATAGGTATTCTAACTAGTCATAATTTTTATTTAATATAGTACCTTATAAGATTTAATTTGTTCAATGCTGAAACAAGTGCTCCAGCACTTATCGGCTTCTGCTGCTTTATTCACGCAAGCATTTTGGATTACGAATCTTTTGTGATATTTTTTGTGAATAAAGATTATTATTATTATTCCACGAAATAAAAGTCCTAAGTGGAAGAGGGAGTTATTTTTTAAGTTCTTCAAATGCCTCAGTTTGATCACATGCAGCCCTAACGAGAGGAGTGGAGCGGAAAATTTCACTCCAGGTCCATACTCTTATTCAGGGGACCTATCATAAAGATATTATTTTGGTTCTATACACAATCAATAATTTATTATCCATATTTTTTCAATTCATACTCTACCACTTATGTTTTCAGTATTGACTGTACGGATCAAAACATCAATGACATATTACGGCTAGACTTCATTATTTACATTTCGAGTGCGGTTACATTCTAAGCACATTTTTTATTGCTGCTTGTTTCGCGGAAAATAGTTGCCAATATACCCGAAAGTCGGCAAAGCTGAGTTTCTGTTGAATTATCTGCTTATATACAATGTATATAAGCAGATAATTGCCGCGAAACATGCGGCAGTAAAAAATTGTGCTTAGAATGTGACTCTTTATTGACCGCTGCTTGAAATGTAAATAACGGAGTTTAACGGTAACATGTCATTGCAAAACATGATCTTTAGCACACCTATAGCTATTTCAAAGGTATCTGAGTTGGCAATTCAAACATCAAAGGAAATAGATGGAGTTTTTATCATATGAGCTTCTTAATAAAATTATCTTCAACTTTTACAATACCTATTCCAATTTTTTATTGTTGTTCAATTCTCAGAACAATTACAGTGTTATACCAAAATAATATTCATTATTTTCTGAATTGTGTACCTACCTGGAATACCATAATAGTCAGATAGTCGCAAAATATAAAAATCTTAAATGTTGTTCAATACTTTTTTCAAGTCGATATACAAATTTCGAACAATTGTTCAAGTAAATATGCTGAGAATGGATGTAATTGGTGAATTATACAGTGCGGCTTTTTTTAGCCCCCCCCCCCCCATGTTAACTTCTGAACGGTTCGACGTAGAAACATGAATAAAAAACCGTTTGGAGGGTTTCACCGATACTACTTTTTGAAATAAAAAATATGGCGATTGCTCTACAGGGGGCGCGGGGGGGGCACATCAACTCAAAAATTTTAAATGGCATGGGGGGTCAAGTGTCACATCGTTGAAAATAAAATTCAATTCTCTTTACAACCATCTAAATTTTTTTTTAATTTAGTTGAATTTTTTTTCACAATCCAAATTCGAAATATCAAAAATAAATGCGGATCTGAAAACTACTCATACCTCGATAAATTTGAACGGTTTGTTGTGGAATAATGAAACCAAAAATATTTTGAAGGGTATTACCGATACTACTCTTTGAGAGAAGAAACATTGAAATTACTCGACAGATGGCGCTTGGGACAGATCAACTTGAAAATTTCGAAAGGCATATAAATCGATATTGAGAAAAAATTTCTCAACAAAATTCAAAAATATTCAGATGGTTGTGAAGATAATTGAATTTTCTTTTCAACGATGTGACACTTGACCCCCCATGCCATTAAAAATTTTTGAGTTGATGTGCCCCTTTCGAGCAATCACCATATTTTTTGTCTCATAAAGTAGTATCGGTGAAACCCTCCAAACGATTTTTTATTCATGTTTCTACGTCGAACCGTTCAAAAGTTAACAGGGGGGGGGGGGGGGGACTAAAAAAAGCCGCACTGTATACGCACATGATTATAATAAAGTTATGCAGCAAATTTCGAAATATTATGAAATTACAAAATGCCAGTACTACCCAAAAATTAGATACGCTTACAATCCGAAGTGCATGGACTATTTTTTATAACAGTATTAGAATCTTGTTCCTGCGTAACTTTATTTTTTGAACGAATGGTACAATTTACATCAGCATTGGTATCTGTACTAATCGTTTAATTTTCTTTCAAAATTGTTTCCAAAAAAATGGTACTTTTTTATTTGATTCAAATGTATCTTCCTGTAATTCAGAAATTCTTACTGGATATGTAGAACTACCAATTCTTTTTAAAATTGTAATTTCTTCAACCCAAGAAATTTTTGGTAAACTGCTATAGTCTCTAACAGTCACTTGTTCACCTATACTTTAGTCTACCCCTGTAATGCTGTTTGATCTTGGCATTTGTGTTTCTGTTCAAAACTTTACTCAAATCAATATTTTTGTTTTTCCCCAAGGCATTTTTAAGGGCATTTTTCACAGTTTTCACCACGTTCTCCGCAGCACCATTTGAAGATAGATGTAGTAGAGGAGAGGTAACATGCCTCACTGCTTTTTGTGATAAAAATAACTGAAATTCTTGCTAAGTACTATCCCAAATTTAGTAAAAAAGGATAACAGTACCTCTATAGTTCTCTTGGACTTTATTGAGTACATCTCAAAAACTTCCACCTGTTTTGAGTGTATATCTAGAACAATCAAGAACTGTTTGTTCAAAAAAGGTCCAAGAAAATCTAAATGTAACTCGACTAAATTCCTTGTGGATATGGCCATGGATTGAAAACTGCCTTGTTAGGTGACTTTTTATTGATTAGACAATTTTCACAAACCTTGCAGATTTCTTCTATTCTATGATCTAAGCCAGGCCACCAGAAATATGATCGAGCTAAGCTCTTCATTTTCACCACCCCCCCTGTGTGTTGAATGGAGCTGTTTGCAATCGGATTCTACTTGATTTGTTTCGCATCCTGAAAAATGGTTTTAATTCATCCTCTACTTTTGAAGGCCAGCCATTCAAAACTTTTTTTTTACTGTACTTAAATAAATATCTCTCACAGAGAATTGTATCGGTAAATCACTATTTTCTGTGAAATAGTTGATAAAATCGAGTGGTAGAAAATGAATCCGCATAATTTTCCTGTGAGTTTACAATGTTATAATCAAAATTTTACAATATTAACGCTCATCTACGGAGCCTATTCGCCTAAAATCTGTTTGCCTTGAGATAACGTGAAGAATCAGTTCCCAAAGTTTGCCAACCTACTCTAACTTGCCTGTATTTTCCTAGCTTATGCTATTATTTTTTTTTTCAGGTATGAAACAGGAGAAGATGATAACTTCACACAAGCTAGGGCGTTCTTCCAAAAAACTTTGAAAAAGGATGAACAAGACAGGATGATTGCTAACATTATTGGAAATCTATCAGATGCTTCAGACTTCATCCAAGAGAGGCAGCTCAAACTCTTCAGACAAGTTGATAACACTTTGGGTGAAAGAATTGCTCAGGGCTTGAACACGCTGAGACGTACTAGAGCAAACTTGTGAGATCGGTGATTGGCAAAAAACAAAACAATTTTCACGGTGTTTATAAGGTTTTAATATTAAATTTAGGCTATGTAATTTATTGTCTTTTATTTTCCTTAATCAATAATTCAATAATTTTCTGTATCTGGTTATATTGGAATTATTGAAATTATTGAAACTAGAATGAAAACTTTTTTTGATAATGGGAAAAACAGATAAGGGCCGATCCTAGCTGGTGTGCAGCGTGTGCACTGCACGTGACGTCCAAAACAAGGGACAGGCCTCGTATAATGGACCTTTCCAAGAGATATGAGGTAACACTGAAATTAGAAAGTAAATACGCTAATATCACTCGGGATTTTTTATTTATTTTTTCTTACCGCTAGTTTATCTATAATCAGAAGAAAAGTGGTTTCGTGACGTCACGTTCATCAAAACTAAACTTGGCAACGTTGTTTAAGTTGTGCACCAAATTCTCATTCAAATATAATATGTCGTATGACAGTTGTCATTTGATACCAGATGGGTTCTTTCGTCTGTTTCACGGTGCGATCAATAAGAATAGTTTGTCTCTGTCTAACTCATTTGCCTACCCATTTGATACAAGTGAAGCAGTTCCATCAGATCTAAACTTCAACGAACAATACCTTGATTTATTTTTTGAGGTTAATGCTGTTGTCTAAGTTTTCAGAGCTTTTGTTGTTTGTGTTCTAAAATTTGTTATTAATTCCTGTATCTCCAGTACCTGTATCCCTGCAATAACTGAACATGTCGAGAAGGTACTTTGTACCTCGGTCAATTATCCGAACTTCCCTTCACGAAGTCTTGTTCCATATTTTTAATACACAATTACACAAATAAATTCTCACCAAATCGTTTATGATAACACTATTATCGAATTTATCAGTTGAATGTTGAATGTAAATAAAATAAACATTAACCTCTCATCTCCATATAACTTTTGACAGTGTAGAACTGTCATTACGATTTGCTGTGTTGTCAATGCTCGTTCTTCATGAAAAAGATGGTCTGTTTAGAAAATTTGAAAGTTACAAATACAATAAAAAATAGCTAATATGTGGATTTTTATCTATGAGTTGATCAAGTGACACTGTATTGATTATTTCTCAACGGCTTATATCATGCTAGAAGTTATATTTTTAAGAAGAACGGTATTGCCTGTTTCGGAACGTGGATTATGGTAGGAGATATTTCCGATGAACGTGACGTCAGCGGCACACTTTCAAATGTGATATTTTTTTAAAATGAAAGAATAATAATGGAACTTTTTGTTAAATGGACTTTTCAGACTAACAACTATCGATTTAAACGAGTTTTGTAATTTATTTTCCGTAAATGTAAAGGTCCATTCTACCAATCAGAATCCGTCTATCTTTATGACATTGGTGGTACCTACTGCAGCGAATGTTTGTTGATAATAATTTTAAATCCACCTGCCTATCCCTGTTCCAGGGTTTTCTACGTCTACATCTCACTTTTTGACACACCACAGCCTTTATAGTGCCGTATACAGGGTGTTTCTTAAATACGTGTAGAAACTTCAAGAGCATGTTACTGACGTCGAAATAAGAAAAAAAGTTCATATAAACACATGTCCGAAAGTTATTCGTCGAATTTTAATTCTTATATTTGTTTTTTGTGAATAAATGCCAAAATATTTGTGATATTCGAGTAAAGTTTGCTATCTGGGATGATTTTTCAATGACAAAATCAAATTTTGTGTTAATTGTGAAAAAACTAATTTCTAATTGAATTTATTTTGAATTAAAAAATCTTGTCATTCAAAATCACTTGCATCGATTATTTCAAATCTCAATAACTCGAAAACAGTTGCTCGCAGTGACCTCTATCAAGAATATATGTTTTACACAAACTAAATAATAAATATTTCCAGATACCAAACTTTACCCAAATATCAAAATTATTTTGAAATTATTCACAAAAAATTAAAATAAGAATTATTCAACTTTGACACTCTGTATCTCAGAAACGAATAACTTGTGGACATATGTTTATTGGAACTTTTCTTCTTATTTTGATGTCAGCAATACGCTCCTAAATTTTTCTACACGTACTTAAGAAACACCCTGTATATATCGGAATGTGGCGAAGTTGCGGGCGATGCCGGACCTGAACAATCACGTAATCAACGAATGACCGTGAACTACTTCTGAGCCGCTCGCTTCGCGAAGAATCTGGTCTTATCGGGGAACGTTTCTAAGAAATATCTCGAGCATTCTAGCAAAATGAACGGTGTATATAAACAGAACCACGCAGATAGAGGAGTCAGTGAAGTGAAAGTCGAATATAAATACCTAGTTCCGTGATTGTTATGTAAATTAGAGTATTGTGTTATTGTATCATTGTATTTCGTTAAATAAATTATTTTAGAGTGCATTGGACTATAAATCTATTACAGGAATACTGGGATGTACAGTGAGTGGCTTTGGTTTTTTCTTTTGACCTTCACGATATATCCCAAGGTTCAGTTCCACTACAAATCATTCATCTGAGAAGGCATTGAGTACTTTGGTTCTCCTCTGATCCCATTCTAAAGACCCTTACCATTTTTTTGCATTTTCAATTGAATTAAAACCCTTTGAAATAAATTTGGTATGCTATGCATTGAGGAATGCCCAAGAATTTAAATCCTAAATATAGCTGAAATAACAACATTACAATGCTATAGTTTGTTGGGGTCATTCCTTTGATCTCGAGAAAGTCTTTTCATCCAAAAGAGAGCTATTCGAATCATGCTGGTTATGAATTTTAGTGAAAGTTGCATGGATATTTTAGAAAAAAATCAACTTACTATAAGGATAAATTGTATCCATGAAAAAATAACTGGGCCAGCATAACTCGGCTTTATTATTATTAGTACTATCCAAAGCATTTCGCATCTATGGCTGCGAATAGCTATTTGTGTAATTAGAGCGCAAAGTGATTGATTGCCGCTCGACAAAGAGAGTTACCGCACGAAGCGAAGCGCGGTAATCTTTGAAGAGCGGCAATGACACTTTGTGCTCGAAATACACACATGATTTTTTCTACAAACGCAGCTCTTAGACATAAAAACGATAGACACTTCATTCAACATAGGCACATAATATTACCTATGAGAAAATTTACATTCAATAGAGTAATCCCAAATGTATAAGCTATCCAAATTTCCAATAATTTACATCTCTAACAAAAGGAGAAAAGGGAAAAAACTTGCCTGAAAAAAAAAATACCGATCAAACTCACGCCAAGATCGAAAACCCAGTTTAGTAGAAAGCATATCTCTAACCGCAATTCCTTAGAGTGCTTTGAATTTATTGTGTTCACTTTCCATCATGCAAGAATAGGTTCTCGTTTTCAACAAAAACTAGGGAGATCGATCGTTTTTTCAAGATTCTCGCTCTAGAGCGTAAAGCTGTCACAAATTGACATTCCTCGGAAAAAGTCCAACTTTGCGTTTAGATCTGAAAGCGTCAAAGGTTACTTTGGTAAGCGCCGGTAGTAGAAAAAGAATGTTTCTATTTATCTATAAAAATGTCATTTTCGCTCTAGAATGAAAATATTGAAAAAACGCTCGATCTCCAGAGCTTTTGTTGAAAACGAACCCATGCTTGCATTATGGAGAGTATAACTGTGGTGGTGCTACAGTTAGCGCCGCTGGCTAGTAAACTGAAGGCCTGGGGTTTGATCACAGCATGAAACTTTTTTTTTTTTTCGTAAGCTAGTTTTTTTCCTTTTGTTAGAAATGTAAATTATTGGACATTTGGGATTACTATTGAATTTTCTCATAGGTAATATTATGTGCCTATGCTGAATGAAGTGTCGATCGTTTTTATGTCTAGATGAGCTGCGTTTGTAGAAAAAATAACGTGTGTATTTCGAGCAAAAAGATTACGTTCTCATTGTCGAGCGGCAATCAATCTTGCACTCTAAATACACAAATAGCTATTGATATCCTCAACTGTTCAAAGTTGCAGAATGAGTTAACTTGAAATGGCTGCAGAAGTAAAAAATTCCATCAGGAAAATTTTTTTCTATTATTTTCCAATAAAAAACAAAGAGATAGGTAAGAATTAAGTGCCAATGCTTGCATAGGTGATAAGTGTTCATGCATTATAGTTTTAGAGTAAATTGATTTGAAATGTCGGCAATTGTTAAAAATGCCATTACTAGGAGTATTTTGGCTCATAGCCCGTCAGATAGTGATAGATTTAAGGTGCCCTATACAAGCCTCGAATAGGGTTAAATAGTAAGTACATCGATGTTGAGTAAAATGGAGGGAAATTTACGAGTGGCCCCTGGGGAGAATATAATATGGAAAATTCGATTTTCCAGAACAGAAATAAAAGGAGTATGTTGCCCATATTTTCACGCGAGCCATCATATTTTTCGGTATTGTGACGATGTACCCCTCATTTCAACCCTTTAGTCACCTGCAACACTAAAGCCTTTGGTATTCCGAAGCCAGGTTCTATTAATTAATAATTAGGTGAACACGGCTCGCGTGAAAATATGGGCAACATACTCGTTTTATTTCTGTTCTGGAAAATTGAATTTTCCATATGTTCTCCCCAGAACTTGTGAATTTTCCCTCCATTTTACTCAAAATCGATGTACTTGTCAACCCTATTCGAGACTTGTATGTGAAAATGGGGCACCTAAATCTGTCACTATCTGACGGTCTATCAGTGCCCACAAAGTTTATATTATTTACCAATAAAAAACAGTTTGGAAAATAAGTGTAATGCCTCAAGGACACTGAACTGACTGTTGAGTGAACACTGATTACATAAATAGTGTTGCATGTTGCATGTCCTTGAGGATGCCAACCACAGATTACAGAAATACGTTTAGATGCGAAACTGAATACATGTGATGAATTGTTTTGCGCCACTGACATGAAGTGGATGTATTCCGGAACTAAAATATTTTCAAGTCGGTTACAGATTTCTGTAATGGGTTGGTAAGTCACCTGACTACAACATGAAATCATCCTTACCGGTAGATGAATACGCGGGTAATTTGAAATATGACGTCGGTTATGATGAAATAATAAATAAAGAAAAGTACAACTTTTGTCCAATTAACACTGTCTTGCATTATTTGTTAGAATCGGTTTCGGCTTTTACACCATTATCAAGTTAGGTAAGGCTCTTGATAATGGTGTAAAAGTCGAAATCGGTCCTAACAAATAAACCAAAACTCAGTGGAAATTAGACAAAAGTTGTAGTTTTCTTTATTTATTGATTCAACACGAAATTCCACAAAATAAACAAGTCATTATTCAAACGAGAATATTTTTCATGACCTTTTATAACCTGTAGCTAAGAGGCTCCAAACATATTCATATGATAGGTGTATAAAAGGTTGAAGATATATTTTAAGTTTTATTTCTATTATTTAGAACGTCTATGAAACAATTAAATATTTTCAGGGTGATTTCTCTTGGCTAATGTTTGTGGGAATATGCCCAACCACACTCAAAGTAGCTCCTGAAGTGATCTCACAGACCACGAAAAATCATGTTCCCATGTATTTAAGGTGCAGTAAACATCATTTTAAAATTGTGCTTAAATATATGTCAAAAATGAAAGTTGAATCTGTTATATCAAATGGCGCCATTTATACAACAATGTTAAGTTTATGCTAAAAACCTTTGATGTTGCCGTTATGTTTATGATAATGCTTATGCTAAAGTTGACTAATAAATCAACCCTTAGTTCAGTTGAGGTTCACATTCGATTTGAAAAATAACGATAACAAGTAATAAACCAACGATTTTCAATAAGAACTCGTTGTAATAAACAGTGGATTAACAGTTGATCAAAAAAGCAGAAAGGCTGTGATTGGATCTAAAAATAAGCAAACTGTTCCATTATTCGCAATCTGAGGGATTCTAGGATTCAGTGACCCTACAATCTGTGTAAAGTGTGCGCCATCTATAACTATTGGGTTAAACTAATATAAAGTATATCAGGTGTAGCGTTAGCATTGTTTATATAGAAGTAAGATAGTTAGTCAATGCCTGTGTCATTGTCTAATACTTCTTTAGACAATGCCTGTGTAATTGGTGTTGGATGCAAACGCGAGTGTCATCTAGCGAGATTAGTTACAAACATGAATATTTGACGTCATTTTAATGCAGGTTCCTTCAAAAAAACCTGATTTCAATGCTGTCCCATTGTTTCAATAAGTTACGACATGACTCGGAGGCCAGATCACTGAAGTTACGACATGACTTGGATGCGAGCTCACTATCGCCATCTACATGTCGCATCCATTTTGATCCAATTATAATCCCATAAGGTTGACTAACTATCTTACTTCTATATAAACAATGGCGTTAGTGTTTTGCTGAAGCACAATTTACTAGGCTAAATAACAACACATTTCTCACAAGACTCTTCAAATCAGGTGCATGTCTTCACCTTCAGAATTTGTCAATGTTCAAAATCTTATGAGGACGCCATCTGGAACCGATGACAAGCAACCCACGATTTCATTTTCTTTTGGCTTGGTTTTCTGGATTTTTAGGCATCTTGCTGTATGTTATCTTACATAATCACTAATCACTTCAACTAATGTATACTTGAACCTTGAACCAGTATAAAACTCTAGTCTATTCAACCAACTGAATAATCATTTCATATCTACAATACCTACGAAATTAAACAAACTGAAGAAGAAAATGAAACACAAATCATCATTATTTCTCAGATTAAGCAAGAATGAATGTTATATACATACATATTTCATTTCATAAACATTTTTCAAAAACGAGGAAAAAAGTTATTGAAATATTCAAATTACCGCCACGCCTGCGCAATAATCGAAACTTACGCCTCCTACCCTACTCACTGCATATTACAGTAACTTACGGTGCAAGGATATCGCCATTGAAGTGTTGTGCAAGAAAATCCTATTCTGCTAACTAATTTGGAGAAAAACGCTGCCAAAAATCCTGAAAAATTGAGTATACGTTTTGTTTTTGTGATGGAGAACTCAAACTCGGAAGGTGTCGTCCTGCCGGACATTTCCGAAGCCGAACATCTTGCGAACGAGCACGATGGCGGCGATGATGGCGATTCTGTTGTGGATTCCAAGAAGTCTTTGGTGTCGACAGTTTCTGTTAGACATGGGGGTGTGCCCGTTTCTCTTCCTGTGGGTTCTCTAATAACCAGTACGTTCAACGTCATTACCCAAGACCAAATTCCACATTTCAAGCCTATGCTATGCGTGGACAATAGTGGATACTTGTCCACCGATGGTTCGGGTGAATTGAAAACGATCGTTATTCAACAGGAAGACGTTTCTGGAGGTAATGCAGGTACTCCTGTTAACCCAGGAGTTGTTGGAACGTGGAGTGACGCAGCCAATGCTGCTGTTTTGCCCGTAAGATGTAAAAATACCTCTGCAGAACTTCACAAGTGCAGATTTGGTTCTGGCGGGAGGGGGCGATGTATAAAACTCAGCAATTCATGGTATACTCCGAGTGAATTTGAAGCACTTTGCGGGAGAGCTTCAAGCAAAGATTGGAAAAGAAGCATTAGGTTTGGTGGGAGAAGCCTACAGACCTTAATAGACGAAGGTAGGTGTATGCGAGAATCACCTATAAGTTTTCAGTATTTATCTGAGTTTGCAAAGATATATGACCAAAGTACAAATGTACAAGAGTAGAAAATGTTTAGGGGTCTTTGCACAAACTACAAATCTATGGCATTCGAGGTTGTGCACTGAATTGGCTTAGGTCTTACCTATCTGGTTGTAGTCAGCAGGTCAGTGTAAATGGGACAAGTTCAAGTCTAAGTAATGTATCAATTGGAGTTCCACAAGGCTCTATTTTTTAACCACTTTTAATTTTCATCAGCATATATGCTAAAATTGTTTCCCATGCTGATGACACTGTAATCTTAGGTGAGGGTGATACCTGGTCACAATAACGAATTGGTTAAATGCTTTGCAAACTATCACTGAATGTTGAAAAACGCTACTTATTCTGCCAATAATGCAGATAGACCAGACATAAAATTAGCATCACTAATTCAAATAAAAACATCACAGAAGTTAGCCAAATTGAATAATCAGGCATTATAATTGACAAAAATCTCAGAGGGGAAAATCATATCAACTACTTAACAACAAAACTTAGAAAGCTAATTTTCAAATTCTGTATACTGAGATATACTTTTAATTAAACTATTACTTATAATATTCAAATCACTGGTGGAGTCACTCCTTTCTAGGGAATAGTAGTGGTGTGGTCTGTATGAGAAGTGATAATGCTGGTTTTTCTCTATTCACAATACAAGTGTGCACTAACTTAGAGTGTGGGAGGAATGGTAAATTGAAATTTCTTAATTTTGCCTTTTTAGAGGTATAAAGTTTTTCATGTCAATCGGGTCAATTCTGTTTCTCAGTAGCAAATTTGTCATCATCACAAGAAAACTTTCACAGCAAATTATATCTAAGTTTTGTTGAAGGATTGCTATCTACAATGCTTTATTGTCAGGAGATGATGTGGCTGCAACATTTTCTGTCTAAAGATAGCAAGCCTTCTACAAAATTGTGATATATTTTGCTGTAAAATTTTTCTTGCTTTGATAACAAACTTGCTACTGAGAAACAGAATTGACCCGAAAGTCTAATCTGTCGTTTTTATTTATTTTTCCTTTTTTTTTAATATTGTACTCTATTCTAAGGAATAAATTATAAAAATAAAAAAATACCAATACATTTTGTTCATGTTGCCATACCATCTAGGACAAAAATTAATGTTTCTAGTTTCCCTAAAATACCAAGCCCATAACCAAATGTTATTTTTTATAGGAATTATACTGCCTCATGCAACAAGTTGCACTTGCGCAGCTTGCTGTGATGATGAAACGGCTACCGGACCTGTCCGCCTCTTCACTCCTTACAAACGGAAACGCAGAAAAGAAAATGATTCGAGTAAACGGTCTAACGGTGATGACAGTGACCACCAGAGCAAAGAAGATGCTTGGCAAAACCTAGCGGAAGGTCTGGACTCTAATGATTATCAGCTTATCGAACCGATGGGTTCAGTGGACCCTCAGGGTCAAATCAAAAGGCTCGAGGACATTGCGTTACAAATAAACAGACTTGCAATGGACTTTCGAAGAGGACTAGAAGACCTGAAAGACAATATAAGCAGGCAGAGTGACAAGTTTCAGAGAGAAAAAGAAGCAGCTATCCTTGCTGCTAGAGTTGAGGCGCAGGTGGCTGCTCTCCAGCCAGAGGGAAATGATTCAACGCTGCAGCCGGCATTGGACAATGATAATCAAAAAAAGGTATTGCTAAATGAAATGAAAACAGCAACAGTATATGTACCAAAAGTATTTCCGAACTCTTTTTACAAATTTAGGATTACCATACCATTGAGGATTTGATGACTAATGAAAATAAAAGCACTAGCAA
The DNA here is from genome assembly GCA_944452925.2 of Chrysolina oricalcia. Classification (NCBI taxonomy): domain Eukaryota; kingdom Metazoa; phylum Arthropoda; class Insecta; order Coleoptera; family Chrysomelidae; genus Chrysolina; species Chrysolina oricalcia. The sequence goes on from OX101820.2 coordinate 31,873,988, forward strand.
GACCCAACAAATTTTGTATGAAAGCTTAGCTTTAACCATAATATTAATGATATCATAGAGCCTGATTCATTTGTCTTTGAGGGATTGTGGTTTTTGTGGGAAAAAATGTGTGCCTGTTATTATACATGACTTTGTAAGGAGTGGTATACTACAGTTACTCCAGGAGACCCCAACCTCTTTTTATTTGAGGTTTTAGACCCATGGTTACTTTGTAGGAAATGATCTACATCAATTTTCACTCAAAAAATATATGTATTTTTTAATTCTGTCTGCGGCTCTGTTATGGCATTTCAAAATGTTTGCATGTCCTTGGAGATATCGCTTTGAAATTTGAATCATTTTAATAATTTTTTCACGATCGGAAAATCTGGAAAAAATTTACGGGGTTTTCCGTTTTTTTTTTTGTTCCTATGTTACTCAATACAGGTTCAGGAATTTATTTGATATATTCCATATTTTTTGAAGATGTAATTCAATATGTCCTATAGAAGTGTATAGTTCTTGAGAATGATCGGAAAATGTCAATTTAAACAAAAAATTAAATTCGCCGAACCGTTCATTCAAATTGAATTTCCAATTCACCAGGTCATCGTTTTTTGCCGCCTTTAGAAAATCTTCATAAAAAAAATATCAAAACGTTTTTTCCGTAAAATCAATAGTCCAGAACATCTACGATTACCATGCAGCAACAACTTCTCCGCCCAACGAGAACAACCAAATACTTGGGAATCACGATGGATTCAAACTCAATTTCAACACGCATCTCCAAGAAAAGAAGAAAAACATGATATCCAGAGCCAAGCACTTTAGAGGACTCACATACCAAAACAAGGGTATCAATTTGAAAACAGCCAGTAGCATTTACAAACTAATTTGTAGATCAGTGATAGAGTATGGACACATTGTCTTCCTCAACTGCAAAGCAACAGCCAAGAAGAAGATGCAAGTTGCTGAAACATCAGCACTTAGGACGATCACAAGAATCTGTCACCCTAATAATCCCCTACACAATCCTCCAAACAACCTCCTATATGATCTAACAGATGTAATGCCCATTGAAGATCGCCTGGATTATCTCTTCCATAGGTTCTGTTCGAAGGCCAAAAATGTCGAACTTGTGGAGAAATTTGCAATGAGAAGATACCCTGAAGCACAACCCATCGATACCCCCGTACTACCACACTTGAGAAAATACAAAATGATCATTAATTTTTTTTTTCACCTCTGTCAAATTATATCTGTATAACTGTATATAATGTCATATATGAATGATTTGTAGCAATAGGCAGAAGGACTTCGGTCAATAGCCTGTTGGATTGAATTTATTTCAGTTCAATAAAGTTCCTTATTATAGTCCAGAATATATTTTTAAAAGAATGGAAAATCGAGATATTGACCATACTAATGAAAAAAATTAAAATCTTAAAATTGCTTCAGATACGTCTTCAGAAGCCTCACTAATATTTCCAAACCGCTTTTCTCCAACTCTATCAAAAAGTGTGAAAAAGTTGATATTTTTTAAAAAAGCTCAAAAACAAAACAAGATATCGGAAAACTTCAAAGGACAGTTTTATTGTCCTTGGACAGATCTATGAAAAGTTTTTTTTATATTTTGGAAAATTGTAATTTTTTTATAAAAACTCAACAGATTTTTAAATTTCACATGGAAACCTTTTTCGAATGTCTTCTGAAAATCTACAAAAAATTTTAATATATTTTTTCTGTAATATCAACATTTTTTTTATATGAACACCAAAAACTCGTAAACTAAACAAGATATCGAAAAAATTTATATGAACAATTTTATTGTCCTCAAACATGCCTACATAAATTTTTTTCGAGGTTTTTTATATATTGGAAAATAAACAGAATATTGATATTTTTTTATAAAACCACCAAAAACTCGAAAATGTCGACAAATTGTCAAATTTCGTAGACCTTTTTTTTTCGTAATGTCAGTAGTTCGGAAAATATTTCGATAAAACGAAAAATTCAGGATATTTTTACAATTTTTTCTAAAAACAACAAAAACTCGAAAACTGAACGAACTATCAAAAAAAGTATATGAACAGTTTCATTGACCTCCAATAGATCTACAAAAAGTTCCTTTTTGCATATCTTGGCGAATGAATACCTTCTCAAAATTGCGCCCGGATTTTGTATTAATTTTCCCTCCAAAATTTTGCGGTCGCTTCGCGCCCTGATTTTTGACTATTTTCTCCCCTCCCCAAATTTTTTTAGGCGCTTCTCGTCCTGATTTTTGACTATTTTCCCTCCTCTCCATGCACCTAAATTTTTGAAAATTTTCTCCACTATCCCTCAGTCTCGCGTCCTAATTTTTGATCAATTCCTCACCCGCAAATTTTTCCAGGCACTTTGACCATTTTCCCCATTCTTCCCCCAAAAATTTTCCGTTTGCTTCGCACCCTGATTTTAAACTACTCCCACCCCCCTCCCAAATTAGAAAAATCAAAATTTCGAAAACGAAACGAGATATCAGAAAAATTTATCGAATACCTTTTTTGATCACCTCTCAAAAATCTACAAAAAATATGAATGATTTTTTTTTCAATAATATCAATGGTCTGGAAAATATTATATTTGAAAAAAAACGAAAAATAAGTGAAAATTTTATAATTTTTTTTCTTCTAAAAACGCCAAAACCTCGGAAACTAAACCAGATATCAAAAAAATGTAGCAACGGTATAGCAATTTCTTCCTTTAAAATATGCTTTCAGTTTCTCTTGAATATGGAAATATTCACTGAATCCTTAATACCTAACTTGTGTTACATTTAGGGCACAACTACGTATTAAAAGACAATCCTCATCACACAACTTCATTCCATCACCATCACAAACGTAATGCATGATCGCACCTACTAATTCCCTACACCATGAATAATCATCTGACTAATATCTGATACACTTATCTTGCAGCCTGAAACTCTGGTGACAAATAAATAAATACCGGGAGTTACGTCTAAGGTATAGCACTCTAACAGCCGTATGCATAGTCAATCTCCAGCGACTCGCCAGAGTTTCGCCGTTCGCTACACAAGGATTATAAGGCACAGACGAGCTTCAAAAAAGTGACAACTACGCGATAAGTCACATTTTGAAAAAACGCTAGCGATGTACCACAGTTTTAGAGCCCGACTGTGCATTATAGTTCTTATGTAGCGAGCGGCGAAACTCTGGCGAGTCGCTGGAACTGACTATGCATACGGCTGTAACACTTGTTATATAGTTTCGGTCCGAGGTAGAGATGACTTTTTGATAAAGAGAGGTTGGATATGGATGGTCTTTTTGATTTGCCATAAATTTTTGTTTATTTTTTGCCTAGTGACTCCTTTCATTCCAGTTAGACCTATTAGGAGGGAGTGCTGGTGTCATTACCCAAATACCTTTTTTTTTCTTTGGTGTTTTGGCATCGACTGCTATGGTCATTAGCCATGTGTTCTTGATAGGCCTTGTTACTAACTCCATACGCCACCTTAGGAGCAGCAGTGTTAATTATTAACGCAACAGTGAATCGTGGAGGAATATTCCCAGCCGACACGCGCCTCAATCATTCAGACTTTCACATCTGAAAATAGAAAAAGCCCGCACCGGTCGGAAACCGGGACCTCTCGGTCACCATGCGCTAATCCCCGCCCCAGCCAAATATCTATTATTTACTCTGCTGACATGTAAAATTCTTCTTTATTTCAGTGTGCGAATTGCAACAGAGAAGCTCTTGCAGAATGTTCTTTGTGTCGAAGAACTCCCTACTGTTCGACCTTCTGCCAACGAAAGGATTGGGCTTCACATCAAGTGGAATGTGTAAGAGGTGTTTCCAATGAAGCCGGCCCACAACAATCTATAATGCTTATAGTGGAAAGCTCAGACCAGCAGTAAACTAGATTTCACAGTCTACATATGATACCAAATAGTTTTATAAATATGTATATAGGTCTATATTTTTTATGGAGGTTTATAATAGCGTGTGTTCTCATTTGATACAAATATCAAATTTTCTTTTTAATGTCAATAAGGTCTGTTTCTTTCATATTTAATAATGTTCAGGCAGGGATTATAAATAATGAAATTTCTCACAATTCTTTCTTCATAGTTCCCGTTTTCAACGGTAATATCAAGTTTTATAATTTTTAAAATAATTGTTGAATTATAATCTAGAAAATTTTATTTTATACCAGTGTTGGCAAATATCTGGATATATTTTGACAATTTATGAGTGTTTGCTTTGCCATCATCTGTGTTATGTTACATTGTACATATTATGTATATCTGTTTTTAGTGACAATTTGGAATAATACATTTTTCAATAAACGAAAACTGACAAGAATTTTTTATTTTAATTAATTAATCCACCAATTTCTAATACATTAGTAAACATTCATTATAAAGAATTTGTTGTCAATTTATTATTATTATTGCTCGGTGGGGGACTCAATTTTCATTGTGGATTTTTCAACTACCTGAAAAATATTTCAATTTAATATTTAATTGAGAATGTTACTCTTTAAGAGGTTATATTGAATGATAGAAGATATAGTTGACTTAGGTTTATCTCTCAGTTGCATATGTGATTTTATCAACACTTTTTTCATATTGACAAGAAAATTAAGTGGAATAGAAGATTTAATTAAAGATGATCATAGACCTGAAAATACACAAATCAGCCGGCATAGATCAGTTAAAACCGAAAACAAAGAAATATAATATTTCTTGTTTTTATAATGAATAGAAATGAAGGACTGTGAAAGACACACCGAAAACAAGTCATAAAAAACATTTTTAATTTGTTTGATGATACAGCCATCTTAATACACATCAAAGAAATAGAATTGAATGACTGTGAAAGACAAACCGAAAACAAGTCGTTAAACAATACAATAAGAAGACATGTTTAATTTGTTTGATGATAGAGCTATCTTATACACATCAAAGTCATGGCAATACTCATTCATCATAATACTTCGAATCAGACGAATCACCCAGATTCATGATTACTGGTTGAGTGGATGGCAAAAGGGAATATTCACGTTCTTATGAAATCACATGTAAAATGCATTCTGTCCAAAGATCTTCACTGGCCAGTAAAACGTTATATTTATGACATTGCATTTTTTTTATATTTATCGTGCAGATGTATTTTTTCCAGTGTTTACATTATTTTGTTTTTCAGAATTCGATAATTTCAATAATATTTTCGGCATCGACATTTTTTATGTATATTTTGAATATGGTTTTCATTAGGGATAGTGAGTTTAGACTTCTTATATAGGTTTTATACATTTCAGGAAGAAAGTTAAATGAAGGTGGTGGGTGCCATAAATTAAAAATACCTTATTTATGTTTAGGTAATAATGGTTAAGTGTTTGCAAGTCAGAACGATTTTTAAATCATCATTTACTTGTTAAATAAGTTGGTAATGTAAAAAGTAAAAAATCTGCTCGTGTTGAAAACACTGGTTTATTAATAATTTAAAAAATTACTGAAAAAAAATGTCATTAAATTTAAACCTTCTCAAAACTCATTATTATTCTCTCACAGGCCACGACTGTCTCAGGTTTTCCAAAAACTTATTTGTTCCCAGTTGTGCAAAATCATTCAACTCGACACTTTCAAAATCGAAATCCCTTTTCAAAAGTTTGCTAGCAGCAGCGTTGGCAAGTTTGTTGATATATGGGTCAATCATCATTGTAGGGGCAAGAGGAGCATCTACTTTAGGTTCCTTGCCAGAAACATCAATGCTTCGGAAGAATCTGGTAAACTCATCTTCCCTGGTTTTCACTTTGGATGGAACTGGAGTTACACATTTATGAGGCCTCATATCATCTGCGTAAGGTAACCCAACCATAACAAAACAGGCTGGCTTCATATCTGGTTGTGGAATCAAAACAAAATACTTTGCTCTGGTGTTGTTCAAGTATACACGTTTGACTACTCCATATTTATTTTGGTTGGACAAAACAGTAACCAAATTATAGAAAGCCTGACAGTTGTCGTCAACTAGTTCATGGTTGGGTAGCACAAAATATGTTTCATCTCCTGCAAAAAATGTTGAAAATAACTCTACATAACAAAGCATATTTGATAAAAAAATTAGATAATGGAAATATATTAGTGGTTTTCAGATGATTTTACCATCCTCCACCATATCAGCAAATAAGTTTTTTTTAATAGCAAAGAATGAAGTTAAACAGATCTCCAGTCCTCTAGAAAAAGATTTAAAGCAAAATTATTTTTTAATTGCTTCTTGTAATTATTTTTAAGGTGAAAATTAATGAGAAAAAAATGGTTTGCAAGTATTTGTAATTTTTAAATGAGGTGATTCTGAAGTAAAAATTAAAATTCAAATACTTCATATACACATGTTCTAACAAGTTTATGATTGATTTCATTGAAAATATGAACAGGATGTTCATAAAGTCAGTTGTGGAAGATAACCTCTCTTGGAAGGGATTCATGTTTTAAAGAGAAACATTCTCAATTGAAAATTGAATCAATATATGACTCTTCTGGAAATGGAAAAAACCCTACGATAAAATTGAAGTTACTTTTTTGTAATATCTAACAGAAAACAACTACTTCCCCGGCTAAAGCTACGCTGGACATTGAACTACATCTGATAGATATTGAGAAAGACCCTATGATGATCTTAGAAGAGTGAAATAGATTTTTGTCAACCAAAATGTATTGGAGGCCTAGCGAAAGAGATGCAATTCACGCATCAATGGAATGAGCGATTTTCTGTGAGTGATACTTTTGAATAACATTCTCTCTCATCTCATTTATAGATAAAAATCTCCAATGGAAACTGGACATTTAATAAATAATCAATTATCTGAATGAAAATGCAAATTTTCACTTTAAGATTGTTTCTTCAAGTTATATAGGGTCTTTCTCAATATCTATCAGATGTAGTTCAATGTCCAGCGTGGCTTTAGCCGGGGAAGTAGTTGTTTTCTGTTAGATATTACAAAAAAGTAACTTCAATTTGATCGTAGGATTTTTCCATTTCCAGAGGAGTCATGTATTGATTCAATTTTCAATTGAGAATGTTTCTCTTTAAAAAAGTTTATGATATTTTTCCGTAAGTGTTCAGAAGTATTAGTATTAGTATTTTTGAATCAGAGTTGAAAAAATTACAAAACAATCAATGTATTAGGTTGTTAATGAAACTGAGTGAATGTTGTTTATAACAACTTTTAATTTCACCTCAAGATTGTATATACATTTAAGCAACCTCAAATCTTGCAATGATTGGATGGTGTGTTCAGGGAGTTCAGGAAGATTTATATTAATTGATGAACATCATTATACCAGACAAAATCATAACAACAAAAAATCTATAATAGATTATGCCGTAACAAATTTTCAGTTAGAAAGTACAAAATATCTAATTGAATCTAAAGATTAACATGTTTCGGATCATTAAGAAATAAATGTAAAAATAGAAAAAACAATAAAAAACAAACCAAGGCTAATAAAAAAAGTTTAACTCTTTCAGTGATATACCAACATTTGAAGAACTTGCAAACTGTATAAAAGAATGCAAAAAAAATCCAGTCAAACCAAAAAGTTCAAAACATGAGATGTCGGGGCGTGGCGCAGTGGTTACAGCGTCCGACTCTGAGTCGAAAAGTCCGGAGTTCGAGCCCCAGTTGCGGCTGGGATTTTTGAATTTAATTTGACCTATTAAATTATTAAAATGTCGTGGTTCGACTGGGGTGAGTCCTGCACGATTCACTGTTGCCTTCCAATTAACAGTGCTGCTCCTAAAGTGGCGTATGGAGTTTGTAACAAAGCCTACCCATAACACATGGCTAATGACCATATCAGTCGATGCCAAAACACCAAAGAGAAAAAAAAACAATTTATCTGTTAATTTGTCTGTTATAGACAAAATGAAAATTCAAGACTAATTATACAAACAATTAAAAAAATATCCAAATCATGATGACTTGAAAAATGTATACAAAAAAATTAAAAATCAGGTCAATACATTATGTAAAAATTTGAAAAAACAAAAACTTAAACAATTTGAAAAGGCAGATGAAACCTAAAAAAATGGGATGTTATCCATAGCAAGATAGGAAAGAAAAAAGAATCAATCCATAAATCTGGCACACTAATAACATCTGACAAAGACATATGTAATGAATTCGTCAATTCTCAGAAATTGCATTAACTTTATCAAAAAAAATCAAAATCAAACCAATATTGTCATCACTTTGTAGTAAATCCAATGTTTTTAAAACCAATTCCGGAACAAGATATAACTCAAATCCAATATTGATCCAGGTGAAGATTAAATAACTTCAAAAAACTCGAAAATTATAGTGGATCTAATTAGCTTACCCCTATCATTATTTATTAATAAATGTATTGAAGATGGTGTCAAATTACCTCAAAAGAACCATATTGAAACCTATTTAAAAGGGAGGAGAAAAGTATAATGTTTCTATCGCCCAATAGCTCTTCTAAATGTGTTTTCCAAAATTTTTGAGAAAGTATTGAAAGAACAACTGATAAATTTCATTAATGATTTCAATACACTCATGCCAAATTAAAAAAAAAACAATCAGCAGTAACTGATTTAATGAATGATATTTTTGAAACTTTAGATGAACGTAAATATGGCGTTGCTATTTTTTTAGATATAAAAAATCATTTGATACAGTAAATCATACAATATTACTCGATATTCTAAATAATTTAGGAGTGAGAGGTCACTCTAAATTAAGTTAAAGAACACAATCATTTAGGCCTGATGATTGATAAAGATTTTAATTTTGAATGTTATGTAAATATAATAAGGAAATCAATTATTCCTTTAATTGGAGCATTCAGAAGAATTGATTTTCTAAATATTCAAATCAAAAATCTCATTTATAGTGCCCATATTGTCTCTCATATTAGATATTTGATAACAATATGGTCATCTTGTGATAAAAACCAAAGAGGTGTAATTTATCATTAAATGTGTACCTAAAGCATTAAAAGAATATTTAAAAAACCGTGAGAAACACCTTCTTCAAAATTATACAAGGATACTAAAAAGATAAACTAATGAAATTTGAAAGAGCAAAAGTTGCATACAAATTGACAAAAAGTTTACAAAAAAGTAATAGTTCACAAAATAATCAAAATTACATGGAATTGCAAATAACTTCCATTTAAATAATATTCATTCAAATAAAGACAAAAATAATGCTGTATCTAGTTCAGTAGAAACTTACAAACGAAATTTCAGATGATATAAAAAAAATCAGAGTAAATATTTTCTTTAAAAAAACTAAAACAAAATTTGCTATCATACTTCATCAATATGTGAATATGCAAAGTAGTTGAATTTTTTATTAATTCTGAAAATTTTCAAAGTTATCTTTATATTCAATGTGCCTCATCCCAGAACTTGTTCTGTTTGGAAGGTGTATTTTCAATAAATAAAATAAATAGATTTAAGGATGAAATAAAAGTTAAAATTTTAGTTAAAATGGCTTGCACAAATAAACCATAAATGGCATGAAAAAACTGAATTTATTTCACTTTTAATCTAAAACTCCTACCTCTCATATAAGTTTCTGGTATAAATTGTTTGTCAGTGAACCCAACAATATCAAAACCTCTTGCATTGTCTGCCTTAAACATATCCATGTCATCCATTTTGATAAATTTTCCATGTCGAAGCACTCCTCTCACTATCTCATCATTGCCAACTTCCATTGTTTGGTCTTCAGCTAATACACGGGAAAATTTTCGAGTTTGGTTGGTTCCCAACCTTAAAGGCATTTCTTTTTTAAAAACTTTGACTGTGATGGAAGCTATTTCCAACTGGGAGCCAAAAGACATTGGCACCTTCCAGAGTTGTGAACCACGAGCGTTTTTAAAGGAGCTGAATAAGTGAAGTCCCACATCAACATCACAAATAACACCTTTTTTTATGTTCTGCACTATTTTTCTAGCAGCTACCAAAGACTTGTTTGACTCATTCTGAAATTTAAAATAATGAATTATTGAAATTTCTTTTTTCTCAAGTGAAAATGCTAATAATGACTATTTCTTCCATTGATATTTTGACCAACAGCATACTCTCATTCAACAATCCAAATTTCTTATTTACCAAGTATGATCTTACAATTTTTTTGGCTTTTCAGTCAAATAGAATGCTACAATTTTGTGTGAAAGTATGCCGATAGATTGTAACCTTTTTAACCAGAGCCATAAATGGTTTGAATCTTATTTTACTCAATGATCTCAAATTGTAAATATTTCCTATCCTCAAGGGCGGATCCAAGGGGAGGGTCATGCAGGTCATGACCCCCCCCCCAAGACCAGTCCAAGTTTCACTATTTCCTGGTAATCTCGCTAAACGGAAGAAAATTCAACGATGCATTAATCGAGCAAATCAAGAGAAATTTCTACAACTATGCGAGATAGAAAATGTTGAAGTCTTTGGAAATAAACACATCAAAGGAAATCCCTAATGCTATTGTCCTTAATGAACAACTTTTAATTGTATAATAGCCTACTCCTGAACCCATAATATTGTTTGCACCCTTCTTGAATAAATTTTACCTAATCCTAATAGTTAATCAGAGACAGGTATAGTTATTAAGAATGATTTACTGACCGATATTTTGTAATAATGTTAGTACAGCCAGGTTAATTAATTTTGTTTGTATAAATGCACATGTATTGATGTAATATCTCGTTATGATTATTATGTGATGATGTGAAAATTGTGAGTGAGCATTTAGAAATTATAGAATTCCTATACCTTTCTTATCAAAATAATAATAATGAAGAGACAGGCGACAGTGAAGGACTTTCTTGGGTTTGGGTCAAAAATCCCTAAAACAAACAACAGTAGCAGAGACACCTCTTCTAGAAACTTCAGGGGAAATGAACATAACATAAATTTGGTAAGTATTTCTAACATTTACGATTCTATACACAGTGACTGAAGCTCCGTGTATTTATTATAATAACAATCATATACGTCGAGAGAAATAGGTTGAGATGTGATTTATTCAAGTATTTATCAATAATTAACTTGAGATATCACATCAATCCTAACCTCTTATAGTAGAAGATCCGAACCTAAGTCGACCTTCACCGAGCTGATAATAGAACAAAACTTATATTATAATAAATTTAATATATTAGAAAGTATATTAAAAATCGATTTGCTAAGAAGATCCTGGAGGGAATATTTTTAATTAATTTTTAAATTATTATTATTATTTTTTGCAGACAACCCTATATCAACCTGTTCGCAATGAAATAGCGGTTATGTTGATATAATTTTTTTCTATTATCCTATCAAGTGAAAGTAGCAACCCCATTCTAATGTACTAAATTTATTATAAAATAAGTTCTATTCTATTATCAGCTCGGTGAAGGAGTGAAGGTAGAGTTAGGTTCGGACCTAAGACTGCAGGTATTATGCCGTGTGCCAGTTGAGCTTGATTAATTTAATAAAACATTTTTTTTATAGGCGCGACCAGTTCTAGAGGCTCCAACAACATCGTCGGAAACGCCATCTAATGGATCATTGCAGCAGGCTCCGACTCACTTATCCAGTGACATATGCTGGGCTGAATAATATCAGCGATGATTCAAAAGCTGCCCTACTTAACAACCCATGGATGCCTCCCGAGAGCTACAATTTTCCTTATAATGAAGTTATGAAACAAGGGAAACTTACCAGAAAATATGCCCAGAGATCTCATTTTGATCATTTTCCCTGGTTAGTTCTCTCCGATAAAGACCGGGGACTATATTGTAAATATTGTGTGCTTTTTGCGACTGGCCTAGGATGTGGTTTACAAAAGAATGTTCCTTTCGGATAACTTGTGAAAGAACCTTTGAGACAATTTAACAATCTCTTAGGGAAGAGAGGTGATTTGGTTGTACATTCCAGACTTCAATACCATACGGATGCTGTCCAGGCAGGGAAAGACTTTTTGAAAGTATACCAAAATCCTTCATTGGAAATAATCAACCAAATTGATTCGCATCGTCTTAGACAAATAGAAGAAAATAGGCAACGCTTGATCCCAATTATACAAACGATAATCTTCTGTGGGAGACAGGGTATATCTTTAAGAGGTCACAGGGATGACAAGAAAATCAGCAGTCTGCTAGGACCGGCTGAAGATAGTTCGGGAGAAAATATTGGAAACTTTCTAGAGTTGTTGCGGTACAGAGTGGATGCTGGTGACGTTACATTACGTAACCACCTAGAAAGCGCTGGTGGAAATGCTACATTTACAAGCAAAACCATTCAAAATGAGCTCATAGATTGCTGTAAGGAAGAGATGTAAAGTACCATTATAAAAATGGTGAAAGAGTCAAAATTTTTCTCTATCATATTTGATGAGACTACCGACGTGTCCAAGATTTCTCAATTGAGTAATCAGTGCGATATCTTTACAGAGGTACAATAAGAGAAGATATTCTGATATTTGTTGATGCCTATGATAACATTCGACCTGAAGACACGGAACAACGAGGATATATATACAGTGACCGCCAAAAAGTATGTACCATATGGGAAAATTTTTTATTATTGGAGTATTGGAAAAAATATTCAGGGGAAAAGTTTGTGCATGTCCGATTACCTAAAAATCGATTTTGACACATGTCACGTGATCGCTAGAATGGCGGCAAAATGAAAAAAATTGCAATGCAAAGGCAAAAAAGGGGTAAGATGGCAAGCTATCAAAAAAAGTTATTTGAAAAAGTCACTTAGAATTCAATTTTATACACATAAACGAAGTTTCAAGAGATAATTCAAGAAAATTGAAAATAGCAATTTTTTAAAAATATTTTCCCATCTATTTAAAAATATTATTTTTTTTTCTTATGAATAGCTTGACTATACTGAAACATTTGCATTTTAATGATAATGACAAAAATTTCTCATTTTCTCCACACCAGAGGGCACTAAATTAAAAAAATTGGTTTTTGCCAGAACCCTCGCTGTTACATTGGTTCTTATCTAACAGTTATATCAGAATTCCAAGACTATTGTGTTGATATAGCAATCCAGAAACACCATGTTTCCTGATTTCAATCAAGTTTCAATAATAATGCTGTATGAGCGTTTTACTTTGCACATAAACTTTAAGAATCTTTAATTTGACGCACTATTTTCAAGTTTATGTGCGAAGTGAAACGCTCATGCACGATTATCATCGGAACTTGATTATAATCTGGAAATTATCATGTTTTTGGAGTGTCATGTCATCACAATGGTCGTGGAATTCGGATAACTGTTAGATACGAACCGATGTAACAGCAAGGGTTCTGACAAATTCCCATTTTTCCAATTTAGTGCCCTCTGGTGTGGAGAAAATGAGAAAGTTTTGTCATTATCATCAAAATGCAAATGTTTCAGTATAGTCAAGCTATTCATAAGAAAAAAAAATAATATTTTTAAATAGATGGAAAAATATTTTTAAAAAATTGCTATTTTCAATTTTTTTTAATTATCTCTTGAAACTTCGTTTATGTGTATAAAATTGAATTTCTAAGTGACTTTTTCAAATAACTTTTTTTGATATCTTGCCATCTTACCCCTTTTTTTGCCTTTGCATTACAATTTTTTTCATTTTGCCGCCATTCTAGCGATCACGTGACATGTGTCAAAATCGATTTTTAGGTTATCGAACATGCACAAACTTTTCCCCAGAATATTTTTTCAAATACTCCAATAATAAAAAAATTTCCCATATGGTACATACTTTTTGGCGGTCACTGTATATATATATATATATATATATATATATATATATATATATATATATATATATATATATATATATATATATATATATATATACAGGGTGTCAATTTGAAAACTTCCCACCCTTAATATCTTCCTTCCAGTAAACAATATGAGTAATCGAAAAAACAGGTCAATTTTATTGTCAAGGGGGACACTTTCAAGGACTATTTGTAGCCCTCGTGGTTCAACCCCCTAGGAGGGGTAGTTGTTACCCTTAGAATTTTAAATGGGAAGGGGGGTCAAGTGGCACATCATTTTGATGGGCGTTCAATTCTTGTTCCAATGGTACCCTGACTTATTATTTTTTGATGAGCATTTTCAGAAGTAATTATTAGAACGCCTATACTGAGATGCATTATTGTATTGACTCCCTTTAATAAAAATGGTTAGAAGAGTAGGTGGCACCGCTCCAACCCTTGAATGACAGGAATAAATTTATTACGCATGGGATTTTTTATTTGGTGGTTATTTTCCTTCTACACAATAAAATTTAATTTGCGAGAAAGACATTTCCAACATAAAATCTACTTACGCTTATCTTATTAGCTGTTCGAAATGTTATCCATTTTGCTCTAAACAGTAATACAGTCTGTTTTCGAACTCCCCTCTAACATTACGGAAAACTTCACTAGGAATTGACCGGCATGCTGCTGTAATTCGTCTTTTAAGTTCGTCCATATCAGAAGGATGTGTTTTATAAACAACGGATTTAAGATGCCCCCAAAGAAAGAAATCTAAGGGTGTTAAATCCGGTGATCTCGGAGGCCATTCAACTGCTCCCCTTCTGCCAATCCATCTACCCGGAAATCTCTCGTTTAACCACTGTCGGACGGGAAGAAAATAATGAGGTGGAGCACCGTCCTGCTGGAAATGTAACAGATCCTCCTGCAAAAGTTCATTACCTTCTGCATCAATTTGAGTTTCTAGCTCGTGAGTTATAAGAGGATCGATAGTCTCTTCAAGCATATTAAGGTACAGATTGCCAGTCAAGTTTTCTTCCAGAAATAATGGACCAAGAATGGCATTTCCAAGAATACCAGCCCAAACATTAACTTTTTGTGGGTGTTGTGTATGCCCTTCCCGAAAAATATGTGGGTTTTCGTCACTCCAATAGCGAAAATTTTGTCTATTAACATTGCCATTCAGAAAAAATGAACACTCATCGCTGAAACAGATGTTTAACAGAAGATTAGGGATGGTATTGACTCGATGAGACATGATTTCACAAAACTCTATTCTTCTATCATAATCATCCTCGTGGAGCTCTTGAAGAATCTGCATTTTATATGGATGAAATTTATGCATTTTCAATCGTAAGGAGCTCGTGGGCTCTGCAGCAAATGTTCCCAAAACTTCAATTTGAGCTGCTTCATTTAGTACTCTGGGGTTATTTCTTTTTTTATTTGTCACTGAACCAGTTTCGTAAAACTTATTCACCAAATCAAGCACATACCGGTGACTTACATTACAATTTGGATGTCTTTCGTTAAAAAGACATGCCGCCCTTCGTGCGCACTTTCCAACTTCGCCATAAATTACAATCATTTCAATTCTGTCTTGAAGAATGTAAACCATTTTTACACTTTTATACACTTATTAAAGTAATTCCTAAACAGCCCAACAGGTACAACGGTATTCACAATACTACCACATAGTTCAAATTTGCTAACCAATTTATTGCCGGAAAACAGAAACTTTTTACAGCAGAAGTAGCAAAAAAGGAAGGCTATCTGTACAATTTCTGCGATGACACTTAAAAATTCAGCATTTAATAAACACAACTTTACTACCATCTACGTTTTACTATTAGACTACTTTTTTATGTAAAGTGTTTGGAGCTAATGGCTAATGTTACCCCTAATAAAGGGTTGGAACGGTACCACCTAATATTCTAACCAGTTCTGGCCAAACCATGCATCTCAGTATAGGCGTTCTAATAATTACTTCTGTTAGTTTAGAACGCAATTTTTCGGAAAATGCTCATCAAAAAATAATAGGTCAGGGTACCATTGGAACAAGAATTGAACGCCCATCAAAATGATGTGCCACTTGACCCCCCTTCCCATTTAAAATTCTAAGGGTAATATCTACCCCTCCTAGGGGGTTGAACCACGAGGGCTACAAATAGTCCTTGAAAGTGTCCCCCTTGACAATAAAATTGACCTGTTTTTTTGATTACTCATATTGTTTACTGGAAGGAAGATATTAAAGGTGGGAAGTTTTCAAATTGACACCCTGTATATATATATATATATATATATATATATATATATATATATATATATATATATATATATATATATATATATATATATATATATATTATAAATAAAAGTTGGTATTATTACTTCACAATATGTACTCAATCCCCGATTTCACACAACATGTACAACTCAAGATCTATGAATGAGAGAATGAGTGAGACTCAGGTCAAAGTAAGTTAAATTAAGCAGAGGGCAGTAGGTTAAGTTGAGTGAAGTCAGGTCAGGGAAAATTGCATGACCCCCCCCTAGGATTTCAGTCTAGATCCGCCCTTGCCTATCCTATCCTGCTCTTGTTAAATTTCATACTGCAATTACATAGAAAAGTGGAATGGAGGTGTTACTCCAATCAGATTACAATAATTTTTTTTTTGGTAAATACCTTTAGAGTCCTAGTATAGAGCAGACAATCAAAATTACTTAATATCAATCAATCAATCAATCAAAATATACTTTATTACACAAAGAATTACATTCTCAATGGCAAAGCGTAGTGATAGGTTAGGTTACAATGGGTAGCATAGTCATAATTAGATAGTGTAGACCCATCCGTAAAATATAATTTGTGTAATTGATGACTTGTTTATTTTGTGGAAATTCATGATCACTTTAATGAAACGAAAGAAACACAATTTTGTCTTATTTCCACTAGTTTTTTATATTTACGACCTGTTTCGGGCTTTATTCCATTATCAAGTATAAAAACTAACTAATACAATTGTACTCTTAAACCTAGTTATATAGGGAGTTTGCAGGTAAACTGGATGGAGAGGTAATTAAATGAAAATAAATGAAATCAAATAAACATGGGTGAAACGATATAAATTCAATACTGGAGGTTATGGAAATTACCTGGGTTGACAAAATCACAAATTCAAAAGTGGAGACCTACATAAATCGAGTTGCTCGTTGAGGGTTTTATATTTCAGGTCTCCACTTTTGAATTTGTGATTTTGACAACCCAGGTAATTTCCATAACCTCCAGTATTGAATTTATATCGTTTCACCCATGTTCATTTGATTTCATTTATTTTCATTTAATTACCTCTCCATCCAGTTTACCTGCAAACTCCCTATATAACTAGGTTTAAGAGTACAATTGTATTAGTTAGTTTTTATACTTGATAATGGGATAAAGCCCGAAACCGGTCGTAAATATAAAAAACTAGTGGAAATAAGACAAAATTGTGTTTCTTTCGTTTCATTAACGTAAAATATAACATAGTCAATAAATAATACATACACAATAAATAACAAACATAAGATAAACACATGAAAAGCAGTCTTGATAATAATACGCTCCACAATACATCATTAGGTAGACCTAATTATACAATAGTGTACATAAAATTGTGAATACACATATAAACACAATTCGTCAAAAAAAAATAAAAAAATTTAGAACAAGTAAGGCATGTTGAGAAGTAGAAATATTGAAATTGAAATAGAATTAAACTTAATATTACTTGTCTTTACATACCACTATTAATCCTTTCATACATTGTGGCACATCATCAGGATGTTTTATCATAGATGGAAATTTTACTTCAGGTCCAATGATGTATAAATATATGTCATTCTCATTCAATTCTTTGATGACTGTTTGGAGTTTAGCTTCATCAACAACAGTACTCTTCTCTAAACAAGTGAAAAACAAAAGTTGTGGTGTTAGAAGTCCAGACATCGTAGTGGCTTCTTTCAAATGATATATAGCTAGAAGTAGAGCATCTAACCAATTTCCTTCTTCGGCTTGCGCATCTTCAATGCAATGTAGAATACTTTCAGGGGAAAAGTCTTCTATTTCCGTTGTAAACAAATTAGGGATCTTTTTTTCATTGCTGGTAATTTTCGAGTTTGCCAATATTAGTCTGTATAAATCTCTGGACATGGAAAACCATTTCAATGTTGCAAGCTTAATCAGCCCTGACAAAAGCTTCTCCTTTTTATTTGAATTTACATCGAATACTACAAGACCACAATCTCGTTTTGCAGGAGGCATTGTAAAGGGGATGCAACACTGTCGATTTCGGTCTCTACTGTTTGTGTTTACCAAATTGCCTAGGAAAATAACGTGAAATATCCAGAAGAATATGCTGTTCAATTGAAAGTTTTATTTTTTATTTCTTTTAATGTTCTAATACCGGACCCGGACACCGGTCTATTACGGAATTACGGATTTAGGAATAAAAAATACAAGCCATCAAGTCAACACTCAACATATGCAAGATTAATGGTGGATTTATGCAGCAATCATAAGTCATAAGGAAGAATATTCGTCAATGATTGGTTGGAATATACGGACCAACCAATCATTGACGAATATTCTTCCTTATGACTTAAGACTTATGACTTATGATTGCTGCATAAATCCACCATAAACGCCAGCCGGTAGGGTCACTGAATCTAGAAGGTCGTGCCGTCCTTACACGGCCTTCTAGATTCAGTGACCCTACCAGCCGGAGCCGGCCAGCGCTGAGGTGGCGAAAGGTCGAACCACTTTTGTGTATGTTGATCCACATAAGAACAGAATATTCACCATATATTTGGTGCAAATCATGATATGAAATATTATGTTCTCATGTTGGCACCACCGATCTGTGTTATAAAACCTGATCGGTGGTTGGAACACACTGAAATGAAAATTTCATTTCAGTGTTGGAACAACGTCCGCGAAAGTGGTTCGACCTCAAGGAGAGTAAACGTTATATGACTAGGAGAGTATAATGGTGGATTTATGCAGCAATCATAAGTCTTAAATCATAAGGAAGAATATTCGTCAATGATTGGTTGGTCCGTATATTCCAACCAATCATTGACGAATATTCTTCCTTATGACTTATGATTGCTGCATAAATCCACCATAATACGGTGGCCGGGTTGGCTCACTAGTGACTGGCAGACAACACAGAACTCATACTTAAGATATAAGTATGAGTTCTGTGGCAGACAAGTGACACCGCAAACGGCCACTTCCAACCACCGATCTGTAATATAATGGTGGATTTATGCAGCAATCATAAGTCATAAGTCTTTAGTCATAAGGAAGAATATTCGTCAATGATTGGTTGGAATATACGGACCAACCAATCATTGACGAATATTCTTCCTTATGACTAAAGACTTATGACTTATGATTGCTGCATAAATCCACCATAACTGGATGAGCAGAGCCCGTTTCGTTCCATGAAAAAAATACGCCAAATTGAACCCTCTCAGATTGCAAGTGCGCATGTGCATTGCTCCAAAATGTCAATGTCATTACGTCAGAGCATCATTTTTACCAGTGGCGTGTGTTTATTCGTTTGCTGTTAGTGTTTGTACCATTTGATTGTTTGTGTTTATTATAGTTCAAGTATTTCCAGTTTCTTTTTTGTATTTTCAGTGATTTTTTATTTCTTTCCAAAACAGACAATAAACTTTAAAGACAAACATTTTTTTTGATATATTTGTGTTGAGATGTTACCTAAACTTCGTAGCTGATGGAAAACACCTGTATTCAGATCCTTAGAAAATCACCACCTTGACTGTACAACTTTTTCAGAAAACCACGTATCACGATTGATAAAATTAATTATCACACGTTATACAAAACTAAGGTTCTATGCCATTTCTAGAAAGCAAACTAAAGTGGAAAGAGGTTCAGTCATACGCAAGAAGTTGAGTAGACTTGTGTATTATTTCAGAATCAATAATATCAAATAGAATAGTATTTTGCCCAAGTAGACTCACACATCTGATATGGTATCTGTTTTTGGGGAGCATCTGTATCAGCAGGGGATATTTTTTGAGCACAAAAAAGAGTAATTAGACTGGCATATCAAAAAAGGGGATTCTGTATATTTACACTACCTAGACTCCTTATTTTTGAGCTATGTATATGTCTTTATAAATCAGTCTTCCTTTTTATGTAATACATAGTGATATTCATAACCTGAAATCAGATCGAAAAATGATCTGCTTATGCCATATAGTTACACAAAAATACACAATAATGCTACAAATATACTAGGTCCCAGAATATATAATTTACTACACAATAGTTTAAAATCTGCGAAAAATGCAATCCTTTTTTAAAAACAGCTTCCTCATTGAACATTGCTATTATTCACTTGATGAATACTTCACATCTCAATGAACGAAG
Source organism: Chrysolina oricalcia (assembly GCA_944452925.2). Taxonomy (NCBI): domain Eukaryota; kingdom Metazoa; phylum Arthropoda; class Insecta; order Coleoptera; family Chrysomelidae; genus Chrysolina; species Chrysolina oricalcia. Next base: position 31,894,196 of record OX101820.2, read on the forward strand.
GTCCCCCAAATGTTATATGTGTATTGTAGCGAATTTTATTGATGTTCTTATTTTTTTTATTCGTATACTTATTTATATTTAGACTTTCATCTATATTTATGTACTCATTGGCACCATTCTGTGGTGACCAACTGTCTGACTTAATCCTATACTTTTGTAGTCTCCAGGAAAATAAAACTTTTGATTTTAATGTATATAAATTTTACCAATTCTTGGAGTACCTTTATTGAAGAAATATGAATAAAATATATAAAAAAAATTAATGCTTTTTTAATAATCACCGGTAAATAATTATTTTATATAAGCTTTATTATTGATTTCAAATCCAGGTTGTTATACTGATTGGTTTCAAGTCTGTTACTTGGCAGGTATTTTTATACTGATTTTACTCCTATTTTAGTCTATCAGGTTATCCACTTGATTGATGAAAGTATATACTTTTGGTATTATGAGGAAACATTACTTTCCAAATACTTTTGACTAAAATACTAATCAGCATTTATAATTGAAACTTGTCTGGCAATTAGAGTTGTAGTGACTGAATACCTATAAGGTATTTCATATTCATACGTAGGTTCGTGTTTTCTGGTCAAAAATTGTGTAAAAATCAACCATTCACTTGATCTTGATCTATTTTATGATTACACAAGTTTTTGTTTTGTGCTAACTATTAATGGTATTTCAGTTTTGGATTCATCTGGCATCAGCAAAGTCTATCCTTCTGTTCAGAATTCCTATGAAATGCATCAAAACTGAAAAATTAACTCATTCAAAACGAGTCTAATTTGTGAGTCCACGTTGTAAATTATTTTTTTTAAGTAACCACTTCACAAAATTTATAATTTTCAATGAAATTAAAAAATCCCTTAACTCAACCTTTAGGCGACGCCGCTGTTTGACATATCATCAACGCGCATATGAGTATTGCTCCAAAATGTCATACACTAGTTGGCGTAATTTTCTTATATGGGAATGCTCATCCATTTATATTACAGATCGGTGCTTCCAACATGTGCACAGGGGTGCAATTACGAACACTCGATCCGTAGTAAGTTTGACATATGTCAGATTTTATCAATTATAAAAACGAATACAATTCAAAATATGTTGCAACTTGAGTCGATATCAATGGTCTATATGGTAGATATAATTCCATTCTATCTCTATTCAATGACATTTCATAATTTCGACTTCGTTTCGAATCGGGAACAACCATCGTTCTAGCCTACGTATCGTGACAGCTCTCTTATCGAGTGTTCATAATCCCACCCCAGGTTCACTTCCAACATGTTGGAAGTTGACAGCGTTATGGTGAGTTCCCAATGCATAATTTTTGATTTTTGCTTCGCGCATTCTGATTGGCAAATTCCCGACGCGATCACCAATTTGGCAATCGGAATAGTTCGAACCCAATAAAACTCTGAATTGGCGTCTACCACATCAACATTTATTATGTTTGTCTTATTAGCAGGGTCAATATGCTGACTACTTGACTAGCTTCTATCAAAATGCGGGGTTTTACTCCCACTATCAGTGACGTCAGCTGTCACTTGTCAAACAGCCGATGGGGGGATATACAAAACTATTTTCCATAAGAGTACGTGTTTTGTAAAAATGGATTTTTCTATTTAAAAATCCCAAATAGTCGGTTATCATCGCTATTGTTTCGCTGTATCAGTCGAATCGCAAAAAAATGCAAAAATTCGCCTATTAGTGTCACCTTTTGTCCCTAGTGAAAAATGCTTACAATTCGTCGTTACTCCACAATTACTCCGAATCTTTCAAATTGCTTACAAATGGAGTAATTACTCTCAAATCGGCAGCACTGCTTATTAGGTACTTTCTCCATTTCTTTTTTTGTCCAATTATCCGCTTCAATTCTAATCACTCTTGTCTATGACTCTATGACCATTATTGACCAATTTATAACCATCGACCAAAGAGTAGATTTCCATGAGTTTATAGACGAGGAAAGTGTGTCGTCACAAATGTCATTCATGTCAAAAACTGATTCCAAACAATAATTTTAGGAGACTTTATCTGTTAATGATTTGCTTGCTGCCTTGCTCATTAGTTTGTGTTTGGTTGGTTGGATGTTGTTTTCTTAGGCAGAAGAAGTTGAAAAATCTTTTCGGAAATATATCTGACAAGCTGATTTGAATTCGACGGAGGTTTGTTTGGAATCAATTTTGACAAGAATGACATTTGTTACGTCATCACTTTCCTCGTCTATTGACTTTCACTTTTGATATAAATAGTTCTGCTCTCTGAAACAGAAAGCTTGCTTTGTGTGATCTGCATGAAAACTTGCTCCTGACAAAAGAACACTCTCTGAGCTTTGCTCGGGATAAACGAACGACCTATTAATGCTAAATTCAGCATTTAAATCAAAATCATAGTGAGCATGAAAAACGAACAGGCTAATACAATACTACGCATAACCTCAATGCAGATAGTTGCCAATCAGAATGCGTGATGCGCGACGCAAAAACGTAGCATTGGGAACTCACCCTAACGCTGCTATAGTATTTCAACTTCCAACATGTTGGAAGTGGACGTGTGCTGTGCCACTAGTCTACCAGTAACAAGTGAGCCAACCCGGCTTCCGTAGTATAATCCCCGTAAGACAATAGGGGCACTTATAGAAAGAGATGAAACAATATTTGTGACGAAATGTGACGTAGTTGGACATGTCATGGCCGCCATTCTCCATAGGCAGTGACGGACTAGCGCACTCCGCACTCTTGGTATATGAGAGTTACATGTGACAGTTTTGTTTCTTGGTACGACTTCGACTCTACTCATGTCCAAGTACGTCACTATGACGCGCGATGCTACAAGATTCTGATTGACTAGAGCTTATTAAACCCTCTTGTTAGTTTAATCTTTGGTTCGACCTTTCAGGGCCTCAGGGGTAGCTCCGGATAACTCCGAGGAGCTCCTGACCACAGAACTCATACTAGTATCATATGATATAAGTATGAGTTCTGTGCTCCTGACAGACCACAAAAGCAAAGAGTATGGGGTCTTTACTCTTTAGGCGTTTTCCATTTAGGAGTGTTAAGCCCCAGAGCTTCAAGCCCCTGAGATCGGAAATTACTTTATCACTGACTTTTTCGCCAAAAAACTGTGTATTCGCGTTTTAACTTTTGTCTACTTGTGCTTCATGCACCAATAAAACGGGCGGTGCTCGAGGGGCAAGAGGAATGTCAATCGGTGCTTGAAGCCCCACTAAATGGAACGAATGGTCATACGATCTGGGTAGCTCTGAGGAGCTCCTTACGTTAAATGGAAAGCAGCTTATGACAAAACGTATTTCAATTTAGTACGTTTACGGGTAGAAAATCGTACATGATTTTCATTCTGGCAGCGGGCATCCCTGATTTTAGTGATTTTGTCTTTGTGGTTTATGGTGGATTTATGCAGCAATCATAAGTCATAAGGAAGAATATTCGTCAATGATTGGTTGGAATATACGGACCAACCAATCATTGACGAATATTCTTCCTTATGACTTAAGACTTATGATTGCTGCATAAATCCACCATTAGTGTTTTGGACAGGCGTTGGCGGCGTTATTTCTTAAAAATGATAAGCTTTAACCGGTAAATTCGCCAATTTGTTTGGTATTTTATGACAATTAATTTAAATCGTCACACTTGATAACTGAAAAACGTGCAAATACCAAAACATAAATATAATTCTTCCATTGGCTTTGAAAAGAAGGTAGGCAAACCTAAATTTAAGTTTAATCAATGTTAACAAGTTTTTTATTAGATGTGGAAAAACGAGGATGATGAAGAAAGCGACTTTGAAGAAGGTGATTCAGAACTGGTCGACAAATCCTTCAAAAATTCCTACATTGTTATTGCCATTGACACCCACCCATCAATGTTCAAAATAAACAAAGAAGGAAAGATGCATTTTCGGAGTTGTCTTGAGGCTTGCTATGCCTTGGCTGATAAACTAATTTTCACATCAGATAAAAGGAGTTGGAGTCCCTTTTCTATATTGTTAGCTGGAGAGCAGACACCACTGGTAGATTTCCAGCATAATATACTTGATTCAATCAAATTGTTGAAAGCAAAAACTCAACTGAAAGATGATGAACTCATCAAAGCGTTCCAGAGGAGTGGAGAATTAGATTTGAGCAACTTTTTCTTGAATTGCAAGAAACTTTTTCATGAAATAAAAACACCGTTTTACAAAAGATTACTGATATATGTCACAAATGATGATAAACCTGTAAAGAACAAACATACTAAATTTACCGCTTTGAATGAGGCAAAAAACTTTGGAGGCAATCAAATCGAATTTGAAGTGGTACCAACTCTTGAACATTTCAATTACAAGTTGTTTTATAACGAGCTCTTTTCATTACTAGGTGGTCCACGAGCTGAAGAAATTTGCATTGACACTAATGGGCTTACTCAAAAATTATCGAGATCAGTGGTAATAAAACAGAACCAAAGGAGCCTGAATTTTTACCCTTTCAAAGATGATCCAAAACGCTTCATGAAGTGTTTAAAAGTTGATGTTCTTCAATTTATTAATCTTTACAACATCATGCTTACAAAAGACGGTAAAAAAGTGATGAACAGCAATGGAGGAGTGATGGAAAATTCACTATTTCGTTTCAAAATAAGTGATGAAGATCGGGCAAAAAGTGTACAGTTCCAACTTTCTGAAAAAGATGCTTTGTTGGATTACTCTGTTCCAAAAGGAATCACACTGCTGTATGTTTCAAATCGAATTATAGATTTTGGTCAAGTGTTGACAAAGCCTTCTTTAATTAAGGAAGACCCTAAAGAAGATTTGCCTTATTTCAAGAAATTCTGGCAGAGTTGTCTTGATATGAATAAAGTACTTGTGTGTTTGTTGAAAATGAGGCAGCCAGACAAACTTCGGTACTGTGAACTAATTCCTGTTCAAATTGATAGTATGCCAATGTTTTTGGGTAAGAAATAAGAACTTTTATTTTGTGTACACAACTTACTTCTTGTCATTTCAAGTAGGTACTGTGAATAGTTTGATTTTCACCATTGGAAATAGTGACATTATCAACCCTTCCAATTTTGTATCTTGCATGGCTTTGTAAAACAGTGTCACATTTTGAGCTACTAGTAGTTATACTTAATCTATTGAAACCAGAAAACAGAAACTTCATATCTTTTATCTGCTCCCATTATGGTAAGCAAACTATTGTCACATTGTTTTGTATTGAGTGTAGGTGTTAAAATTAATTTATCAAGAAATGTTAAATCTGATTTCTCATTTCATGAACCATAACTGTGGGAGCAGATAAAACCATATACACCATGTGCCAGCCTCATTATGCCTGGGTGCAAAATCATTCTGGACTGGTAAAAAGTACTTACCTCCATGTAGTATAATATAATGCTAATATTCAACTCAAGCAAAGATATTTGGAGTGAATATTAAATGGTTGTCACATCATGTTTCAATAAATCAAATTGGCTATCTTCAATTGTGCTTTTATAATAATAATAATCATTTTATTAAATACAACCTTTTTATTTCTTTCAGTAAAATATATTCCATACACAAATGAAATAACATACCCTATGAAACAAGACTACCCTGAAGAAGTTCCAAATGAAGAGCAACGAAAAGCCATTCAGAAGTTAGTTGATAAATTGACTTTTGATTTCGACATGAAAATGGTACCTGATGTAACTTTTCAAAAAAAGAAAGCCTACATCAAGGCCAAGTTACTGGATGAGCCAATGGATGAAGTAACTGATGTAGCTTTCGATAGAGAAACTTTGGACAGTCATCTGAAAGAAGTTGTAGAAGAAATAAAGACTACATTCAATTTGTGTGGAGAGAAGAAAAGAAAGGCTCCTGCGCAAAAGGGTCCATCTCAGAAAAAACAAAAGTAACATTGGTATCGACCATAATTTGTATTATTTGTTGTTCAAAATACTGTGTGCAGGTTCAATCAATAAAGGATTTGGTATAATTTATTGTCACTGTATTTTGTACTCCTAAGGTCTTCTAGTTGCAGGAACATAAACAAAAACTCATGAACCAAAATAAAAATTAAATAAATAAAGTTGAATTATTTTTTATATAAAATGTTACACATAGAGCACAACTACGTATTAAAAGACAATCCTCCTCACACAACTTTATTCCAATGCCATCACAAACGTAATGAATAATCGCACCTTATAATTCCCAACACCATGAATAATCATCTGACTAATATCTGATATACTTATCTTGCAACCTGAAACTCCGGTGACAAATAAATAAATAACGGGAGTTACGTCTAAGGTAGAGAGAGCACTCTAACATTCGGCCATCCTGTTCATGGAGCGTCCTCGCGAGATGTTTTGTAGATTGTTTCGTTCTCTTCCATCCTTTAGGGGGATGGGCATCGTGGCTGCCTGTAAAAAGAGAAAAACGGTAGTATTTCAATTCCGTTTTTATGTTGAACAGTGTTTGACATAATTTTTTTGTATTTTTTTTTCTTTTTTTTCTGCCTTCTCACAGGCCATATAGTTTTGGCGATAATTTCCTTCTAACAGGACTTATAGTTTTGCCGATAATTTTCTTCTAATAGGCCTTATACTTTTGACGGTACTTTCGTTCTAACAGGACTTATAGTTTTGACGATAATTTCCTTCTAACAGGACTTATAGTTTTGACGATAATTTCCTTCTAACAGGACTCATGAGTACCTTCTAGCAGGTCTGATTTTGTTTTGTTTTATTGTTGCTGCACGAGCGCTTCTTTTATAAATATTTTTTTAAGCTTGGCGCATTTAGACAGACATTGCTGCCCGAGCATTTTTTTTTTCATTCTCTAGGGCTCTGGCCAGGGCCGTGGCTATAGCTAGGGCTCTGGCTAGAGCTCTAGTTAGGGCTCTGCTGAAATTATAGTCATGGTTGATGTTCATTAGTTATATCATTTTAAACTCATACATGCAGCGACTTCCCTTAGACACAAAAATTTACCTGTTTATACATTATTTTTCCAAGGTTTGAATGAATTCAATAGATTCCCCATGTACTTAAAAGAGTCAAATAATGGTTTTAGCTTTGAGAAGAGCCCAGTATTAGAACCGTCTCTCAGGCGGCAGTTGGTGACCTTTCAATAATTTTACCTGTTTATTAGTATTCACTAAGTTCCCATTTCATTCGTATTATATGATGTGTATCTAATGAACAATGTCTGCAAAGTATATTGTTTTATCATGCTAAACAAATCACCAAAATTAGCACCACCACGCATATTTGAACATATTGTCATATGTTATAGAGCAACTTTTTTTATTCACCACCTCTTCATTTTGTTCATGCTCACTAGGCTTTTCATTTTATTTATGCTCACTGGGGCTCAGCATTTTTATTGTATTATATCCTGGCTTGGTATTTCATTCACGAGAACTCTGAATGACATTCTGGATAAACTACAAATACAAACATTGAGACAATCAATCGAATAGTTTTTTGGGTTGTTGGTTATTTTTTTTGTGTTGCTTTTTTTTTTCTTTTATTTTTCCCTGCTATGAATTTGTTCAAATGAGTACTCCAAGGTGAATGCCTTGAAGCTTTGACTCGTGAAAACCTTACTGTGATCAGATATATTTCGTTTTTATATTCATGTAACTAATATGGTATTTATAAATGGATACCGTTCTAAGAGATTGATTTAACAAAATCTGTGATTCATTCAAAATATTGAAAACTTCACCATGGTAACTCCATGTTTTCGTAAATACATTACTATTGTTATTGTTGATTTCAGTGATTCATTGACTAATGAAAACCTGTCTGAATGACTAGGTCTTTGTCAACTGAAAATATCACGATAACATAAGAGAAATCAACTAAAATAATTCCATTTTGTTGTTTCAATATGAATTCGTGGCAATGTACGGTATAATATATAACGTGTTCATACACTCTTCTAGACACTCGTCTTTCAAACATTCGTTCAGCTACGCTGCACTCGTGCTTACTCGTTACCCAAAGTCGTTTATAAACACTAGTATATATGTTACTATATTATATGTTATAATTGCATATTATTAAACTACGCCATTGCAACAATGTTATAAGTAAACGCTGTCTTCACAGACCTTGAATTTATTATAGGAAAGCGATAAGATATTTATTTATTTATTTATTTATTCACTTTCAGAAACAGGATGCTAACATACTGTTAAGAAATGTCGTCAATGTAAATAGATCAAAATGTAAAAATAAGAACAGACATATGAAGAACTACTGACAAATGAACATATATTTAAGTACATGCATAAAATTCCCTGTGTAACAATTTGTTTCTAACAGAAATACTTTCACTTTTTTCTTAAAACTATTCAAATTTCTACTACTTTTAATACTATCTGGTATCTTATTGTAAAACATACATCCCATTTAAAATAAACCTTTCTGGTACAGAGTAGTATCATGCTTGTTAGGTAAGAGCTGATCTTTTTTTCTTGTATTATATGAGTGCTGAGCTCTTACTTCGTTGAACCTATCCCTATTCTTGAAAACATAACAAACAACTTCATATATATACACAGATACTAAAGTTAAAATTTTAGAGGATTTAAAAATATTTCTGCATGAATCATAGAATCCAAGATTGCCTAAAATTCGTACCGCACGTTTCTGCAATTTAAAAACTCTCAGCATCTGAGGCATATCCCCAGTGAACTATAGCATATTTCATACATGAGTGAAAACAGGCGAAGTAAAGTTGTCTAACTATATTCTGAGTGCAGTGCTTAGACGTTACTGCTAAGGCATAACAAGTTTTAGACAATTTAACACAAAGCTCATGAATATGATCTGACCATTTGAGGTGATAATCTATCTTTAAACCGAGCATTTTAGTTTCTCTTGTATAGACTACAGTAGTTTTGTCCGACAATACTATTTCGTTGCTGTGCTCTACCCGCGACTGCGATCTTTTGAAAATGATACAGGTGGTCTTACCATTATTAATACCCAATTTATTTTTTTGAACCCAAAGCGACATATTTCTGAAGATTGATTTTGCTATATTTTCGGCCTCATTCACAGTATCACTTTTAATAATAAAGTTTGTATCATCAGCATAAGAGACAATCAATGATGAAGGATGCTGAAGAAATTTCAACATATCATTGATGTATACTATGAAGAGAGTAGGGCCTAGTATCGACCCTTGAGGCACCCCGGAATTGATATTTTTTATACTTGTGATCTATCTGAGAGATAAGAGGTGAACCAGTCTAAAGTAACCCCTCTCACTCCGTACCTCTCCAGTTTCGTTAGCAGAATATTATGATTAACACAATCAAAAGCTTTTGTGAAATCTACAAACAAACCTAGTGCAACCCGAGATTTATCCAGTGTGTATACAATATCACTCACAAATTTTTCCAACGCAGTATCTAGACTTTTTTGTTTAGTGAACCCGTGCTGGCATTCTGCTAGCAATTTATGAGATGAAAGAAATGCCACTAACTGTTTATTAACAGCTGATTCAAAAAGTTTAGAAAAACTAGACAACAAGCTAATCCCACGATAGTTTTCCAATGTATATTTATCGCCTTTTTTATACAGCGGTATCACTTTGGCAGTTTTTAAGATTGATGGAAAAAAACCCTGTTGAAACGATAAATTTAAAATGAAAGTAAGTGGTTTTACGATAGTTCTAGTGAAACGTATTGCACCTTAAACTTGAAATGTCGTCAATGCCAACGGAGCATGAGTTCTTCAAGGCAAGGATCAGTTCAAAGACATCACTCTCTATTAACGGTTGGAGAAACTGAATAACAATTACGCTCAATTGAATTCGAAATGAATTCATAATCGATATAATATGCGAGATTCTTGGTAATAGTATTTGCAGAATTGATGAAAAAGTGGTTAAAGCTTTCTACACATTCTTGTGGGTTTAGTGTACGGCCATCAACTTTGATATTTATTTCGGTATTTAATTTTTTTCTTCCTAAAGTGTTGTTTATTAATTTCCACATTGCTTTATTTTTGTTATCAGAGTTTTGTACCAATTTATCATTACTAGCTTTATGAAATTGAGATAAAATGATTTTATACCTATTGTTGGCATCTTTAAAGAGCTCTTTGTATTCTGGGTACATTCTGCTGAGATCTGCCAAGAGGGACACATGCTCCCTTGCCATTCTCACTTCAGCATTATATACAGTTTTGGTATATTTTTTATTGGACTTGATTTTAATCACAGGGAAGCTTACATCAAAATGACGAGTAATATTGTCCATGAAGAGCATGAAGGCTGTATCGCAATCTGTGGTGTTGAATAAGTTATCCCAATTTATTGTCTCTAAAAGATTGATATATCCTGTAATGTTCTTTTCGTTGAAAAAACGTTTTCTTTGAATTTCCTTACCGTCAATTTCAGTTTTTATTACTGCCATCTGTGCGTAGTGGTCTGAAAGTTTGCTACCAATTATATCAGCTTTAATTACAACATTAGTGTTGTTGATTAAAATATTATCAATACAAGTACTAGAAGTTGTACAGACTCTAGTAGGTTTGTAAATGAGACTATATTATGACAATTCAGAATTAAAGTTAGTTCACGTCGCAGGGGGGAGTCAGCACCGAAATCAATATTGAAATCACCTCCAATGATCAACAGTTTATTCTTATATGAAAGAATGTCTAGAAGTTTGGCGAAATTGTCCAAAAAAACATTAACATCGCTATTTGGAGTACGATAAAGAGCTATGATAATTATATTACTGTTATGTACTTCTATGCCACAACATTCAAAGGTATTCATTACTGATAGTTCATTGCAAAATTTGAGTGGATTACATTTAAGAACATTTTTATGATAAATTGCTACTCCTCCATGTCTGTTTTTACCTCGGCAGAAGAAAGACCCTAGTGAAAAATTTCGAAAGTTTATGAGCTTGATATTGTTATTGCAAACTGTCTTGGGATGATTTTCACAGACAGTCTAATCCAGAGGCTGATTCGAGAAACACGTTCAAAATTAACACCAAAAATTACAAACCAAGTTAGAAGAGTTTCAACTTGAGTGTTAATACAAATAAAATATTTTTTTAAAAACCTAACCTTTGCTTTCCCGACGTAAAATATATGTACTGCAAACATACTCAATATATCTCTCAAAATGTGTTTTGTTCATTTTAATTTTTTTGATTCACTGGTCTATGTCATTCGGGAGAATAAAGGTTTCAAGAATGGATCGACTATCGCTAAAACAAAACAGAATCCTCCACCGACACTACTGGCATAAAAGGTTGAGTTGACAAACAGCAAATTGCTGACACTCCGTCCATTTTATTTGAAAGATTATTATTATAATAATAATAAGTGCACAAGGGTTCTGTTTGTAAGCGCAGTCGAGACGTAAGTGAATATTTTTCAGATGAATCGTAGCCTACTTTTGACCGAAAATTTACTTTTGAAATTGAATAATGTACTTGATGAACTCAACAAATATTTTTCGTTATAATTTCGGACAAAAACGTATACTTCATTCAGCGTCAACTTTCCCCATGAATATTCATCACAATATCTTTGTGGTATATAATTGGTTGGAAAATTTTGGCCTAAATGTCACCTATATCGGTTTCCATAAATGTCAGATGCAATAGAAAGTTCGTTTAATTCAAACAGTTGGTGCTCATTCCATTAGGGATTTTTTTGGAATTTCAATATCTCTTACTAGAATTTCAGAAGAATATAATATGATGTTTAGTTTATTCTAGCAAAATGTTTGCAAAATTTTATCGACTACCTGTATCCAGGTATCCTTCACATAAAAAAAATATCATTCCAAAACAAGATCATCAATGAAATATCTAAATTTTTTCACTTGCCTTTTCAGTAGCTATAGCATAGCCGGATTTAGACACCAACAATTTTCCTTTAAATGCCCTTTTCGGCTACAATGGATACATTTCCTTGATTTGCACCCCCAGCGTTGAGGTTCTTGGAGAATCCTTTGCTCCTTTGCCATGACGGGATGGTCCAGCCATTTCTGTTGATTTCCTTTTGTAGTTTTCACTTTCACTACTGGCTTCACTGGCACTAATCATAACTGAAACCTGTTCTTCATTCCACTTCTGAATTGTTACACATAGGGCACAACTACGTATTAAAAGACAATCCTCCTCACACAACTTTATTCCAACGCCATCACAAACGTAATAAATAATCGCACCTTATAATTCCCAACACCATGAATAATCATCTGACTAATATCTGATACACTTATCTTGCAGCCTGAAACTCCGGTGACAAATAAATAAATACCGGGAGTTACGTCTAAGGAAGAGCAAATAATATGAAATGAAATACTGTCCTTGATGGTATTCCCTCACGTACTGGGTAATATCTTGCAAAGGAATGGGTAAATAGAGTCAAAAAGCTCAAAACTGTATTTGAAAAATGGTTGCTTGAAAAACAAATAAATTGTAAACAAAACAAATTCCCACACTCAATGAGAATTTTTTTTTGAAAAGTTGAGGCGTAATAAAGTTATTCAGGAAAATAAAATCTTGCTCCATTGAAAATATTCATAGATAATAATACTCATTCATAAACACTAATAATATTACTCCTTCATAAACACACATAGAGTGTACCCAAAGACAGCATGTATGGGTAGACTGTTATTATTATTATTTGCTGTGGTGCTCCGGGGCGACTGAGTTTTGGTAGCGTCTTCACTTTTCAGCAGTAGAAATGTTCATGAACTGCAGACTAATAGAGTCAGGATTTGAAATTTGAAAAAAAAAGTATAATGCATGATAGTACACTTATTTATAATAAACTACCAAGCACATTGAAAAATTTAATATGAAATGCTCTTTAAAATTAAAGAATAAATTGAAACAATATTTTTTTAAATAAATCTAATACGTCTTACATTATAAATTGAGCAAAAGCCCACCATTTATTCGTGGGAATGAAACAAGCTTCAATATGTGAACATTTTATTTATCATAAAGCATTTAAAAATGTCTGATATTGCAAGGACACTCTCAATGAGAGTACGTAATAAATACTGTTATCCATCTTTGAAACAAAAAGGTTTGGCCAAAGGAGAGTGAAAAAATATAAATAAAAAATCATCATCAACAGTATAATATTACCTAACAAATAAATAAAATTCAAGTTAATGTCTTATTATAAAAAGGTATAAAAAAGTTTACATCAACTTCAAACTTTGCAGGGCTGATTCTAATCGAGATAGTTCTATGCTAGCCTGAGTCAGTTTTTCCTCATTTGTCTGTCTAACATCAAGGGGTACTTTAAATTCATAATCAGGTGCATTACTGGCTTTGCTCAATTTTTCTTTTGTTGCTTGTAAAGAATCCAATTTCTTCTGAATTTTTGTAGTTTCTTTAGCAGGATCTATCAGTCCTTTGAGAAGTAAATTTACCTCACACTTGTCAGAAACTGTAAGGATAGTACAGCCATTTGGAGCGGGCTCGTTCACGGTTGTTTTGGAACAGTAAGCCAATGTTTGAAGCATAGAACTATAATTGATCACCATTTCAACAGTTGCTTCATCATTACATTGAAGATAGGCTACAAAAAGACGTAACATGTTAAAAAAAACTCAGTCACAACCTCTTTATTAATAGATTTCTTATCAAGGCGATCGTGTAAAGTCAATGATTTGTCAGTATCTGTCAACATATAGTTTAGTTTAGATTTAAAAAAGTTATTTAGTTATAATAAATAATAAAAGTGTATATAAGATTGAAGTCTCGCCCACCCCGTTTTTAACTAATTAATCAGCATCGTTGAAATTTGGCGCCCAACGTGGGGCCAATTTGTAAGGACTGATGCTAACTTTTTTGACAATAATCTCGGAAAGATTATATTTCTCGTTGCCTCAGTAATAAACTGACCTAATTCGAAAATAATGTAAATTTTATGAACTATCTGATTATAAATTGCAATCGAAACTGCACCAACGCATTGCAACATAATTTTCTAGCGATTTCCTAAAACTAGATTTATTAGTGAGGCAGATACTGATAAATCATTGACTGATTCCTTTTGTGACCTCACACGTTCGCCTTGATAACGATGACAATTCAAGAAACCTGTTAATAAAGTTGTTACAATTACTCACCTTCTGTTTTTATTTTATTAGGAAGATTATAGTCGCTTCTTGCCGATCTTATACTCTTTATGACTTTCTGTATGAATTCCACCTCATACTCGATATCTTCGTTTCTCCATCTGCATTCTTTCAGATCTGGGTATGGTGCCACACATATACTAGGAATTTCGTCAACAGCTACTTTTGGTCTAGGTAATCGTTGGTAGAGTTCTTCAGTGATGAAAGGCATGAAAGGAGATAATAAACGCAAGCCCACCTCAAGGGCCCTGTAGAGAGTTATTTGGGCTGTTCTCTTGGCCTCTTCATCATCGCCAGTAAAAATTGGCTTGAGACATTCCTGAACAATTGGAAAATTGATAGAAACAATGTAACTAACATATTCTTAAAACCCATGATAATTTTTTTATAATGTGACACGAGTAATATTTCTTATTTTCGGAAAACCAAAATGCATGACCAACAGAACATTTTAGTTTTTAAATTATATTAGAGGATAGCGGGGCTATTGAGACCAAGAGGCCACTGTGGACAGCAAAGATTATGTGAAGAAATCTGGTGAAAATTCCCCAAAAATGTTAATAGTAATGAAACTAATCAACTGACGAAATGTCATGTTCTGAAAATTGGCGGTTTCTGAGAGGAAGGTTTTAGAATTGCATTTGTGAGATAAAAAGTAGTTTCTTCACAGGCAGAATTTATCAAGGTAAATATTTTAATATTAATTCTATAATTTTGCTAAACTGGCCATGTACAATTACGTAGATATTGTAATAGTATAAAAAAACAGTGCAAAACTAATGTTTCCTATAAATGAACTTGCAAATTATTATGGTTGGGGGCTAAAGTAGACACTACTGTACTATTGTAAATGTCTACAGTATTTTATGAAATCGCTTGGAAGAGCTTCACATTTAGAAAATTCAGGAAAACTTGGTATAGGCTAGCAAATGGAGGGAAGCGATTGAAAAAGTAAATTCTATAAACGATTCATCTAGGGATGAACCAGTGAAGTTATCCTACGACATTTCATTAAATAATTAATGATTTTGTTTTAGTGGAAATACAATTTATCACACAGGAAAAATTGAGAATACAGAAGTTTCATTGTCGTGAATTCTTCAATAAAATATTAATAGTCCCTCATAAACACCACTAGAGTGTACCCTGTGCGGGTAGAAGACGGCTATTATTATTATTTGCCGTGGCCCTCCGGGCGACTTACGGATTTTTGGGCGTATTCACTTCTCAGCTGAAGAAAAACCTACAGTACAATAGGCTGATGCCCTATGCTGTGTCAGTTTTGTCATCCACTATGCTGTAGTGGTTATTTCGGAAGAAATTATTGCTTTCTCGAAGAGAAGGAATGCTATATGAAAGCATGACGTGTAAGAGTGAATACGACGACTGCTGTCAATAAATGATGGAAAATATGAATCTATCGGTATGCAGTTCACGAAATCATATTAATGATTATGTAAAAACTGAGCCTCTTGACTGGAAGCCACCCTTGGGCAATTCAGAGATGTGGAACTTGCAGAAACAAAACTAAGCTGTTATTTTCCTAAAGATCTACACAAGACAGCAGGAGACCAATACAACATTCCTGAGAACATCAAAGGAAATGCTGAAATAGGAGAAATAATTAGAAATTTGTTTTTAGAAACCATCAATCAAGCATGATGAACTTATTTGTAAAGAAACATCTGACTTATGCTAATGGAAAATGTTTTTTTAAAAAATACAAAATAGCAAATTTTGGCAATGTGTTTTTTATTAGGCAAGGATGGGACTATCTGATGAAATTATTCATTTTCGTACTATAGCTACCACAGGCAAATATGATCAATAAAATGTTGTGGACCCCTGTAAAAATGCCAACGTTCTTGAAATCTGTGAAAAATAATATCATCTTGTCCAGTTCATCATGTATACCAAAGTTCAGATTTATTTTATGTTTGACCACGTCAAGTAACATATTGAAAACGTGATTTTTTCTTTTGTTGTTTTCATCTCAGGCAAAGAATTTGTGTACAAGATTTTTTTGGAATTTCTAAGTTAGGCCCCAATAGAAAGAAAATAATTGTTTCAATATTCTAAAATGTCATGTTAGTGATTGATTACTTACCAAATAAACATCACACAATTCATACAACCAAACATTGTATATTGCAGTGGTTGCTAGCGAAAAGTCGTATACACTGAATCCTCTATTAGCAGCTTGCACAGCACTAGCCAATCTACTGAGCATCCAAAGATCTGTTAAGTTTTCATTACCTATCAGTCTATTATCAGCTGGAGCTTCGAAGTTACTATCTAAGTAAGTCAACGCAAATCTAGTAGCATTCCAAATTTTATTACAGAAAAACCTGTAACCTTGGACGCGGAGGATATCTAGATTTATATCTCTACCCGAGCACATAGCACAAAGACCAAATCGGAGAGCATCTGTACCACATTCTGGAATACCATCAGGATAATCCTGCTTTTGACCTTCTTTGGCCTTTTCGACTTCTTTTGGATCCAAGTTGCTGTCCAGAAGCTGATTATGAAGGTCTTCTAAAGAAATGCCATTAATTACGTCCATTGGATCTATCACATTTCCAAGAGACTTGCTCATTTTCCTGCCATGAGCATCACGAACGATTGGATGCAGATAGACTTCTCTACAAAAAGAAAATAATGAAAGTTGGAAGAAGACAGTTATTCATTTCTTGTTCAGAAGCAGATTAAGAGGCTCTATTTCAAACAGTTTGATCTTGATAATTTTGTTGAGGCATCGCGGCCGAAATTTGAATTACAAGTATTCTTTTTCGGGTTTAAAGGCCGCTGTTCTTTGGAATTGCTTCCTAACGTTTCGCTAGTGCGAGTGGCTAGCTTCTCCAGAAGTCCGTCCCCGAGGTTGGTCGAGAACCAACTCCCTCCTAGTTGACCCAAGGCTTTATTTATACACGGCCGATGGAGTTTGGGGCGTGGCTATGAAGCCTGTTGACATCCTATTGGCTGGTGGTTGATCGATATTCAATGAAACTTTCCAAGCGTTTTTGAAAATCGGATTCCAGATTTGGTTTAGTATCAGGTTTTCCTCTTTGCTAATGAAATTATCCGTGAGCTTATGGATTTCGATTGCTTCTCGTACAAGTCGGTTGTGATACCCTTGCGTGGGGGCAAGAAGTTTCACGCCCCCAAAAAGTATTTTGTTTGAGCAAAGAGATTCGTTAACTTATCCAGGCCCGCTGATAACCTCAGAAGGGCGGTATTGAGAACCTTCACCTCAAAAACTTCTACCCTAATCACAACCTTGCGGCTAGTGATAGTTTTAAAGACTGTGTCTTTTTATCTATTTAATCGTGGGATGGACACGATTAGGAAACCGTTCTGCATAAAGACGGGATGTTGCCTCAGAATTTTGATGTGTTTCCCCATAAATTAGGATCATATCAATCAGTTCATTATTTTCGTATACGTGTGCGTGTGCCATTGTAAAAACTCAGGACATCAAACACGTGCACAAATAAAACTCAATTCTCAAACTCAAAGAACAACACTATCTCAATCTCAAAGGTATCATAGGTACGTGAGTAACAAGAGCCACCATGAACCACAATACCTGACTGAAATCTATTGTGGACATTGTGAACATCATTACCACAAATTGAAAAACATACAGATCGGCTCCGCCCATTTTCTTCCATGTTTGATCCCGCCTCATTAAACTCTGACCGTTTAGTTTTGCAGGCCAAAATGCCAGCCGGTACTTAAAGTTCAACTACCTACCTAATAGCTTCGAAATTTTCGTCTATTATCCAACTGAAATATCGAGTTCCTGGAAAAGTACCTTCAAATAACGTATGCGTATAATACCTAACAACACTGACATTTTCCATAGTGGTGAGTCTAATAGGGATTGTAGGAATTTCGAAAAACAGAGATGTAGGTAAAGAAAATACGAATGCAGTCGAATACTGAAACACAACAAGAATCCTAGGTACCTACCTACATGAATGGATTTGTCAAACGATATAACCAAAATTCATCTTTGATATGCACGTAAAGTAGTCACAAATATCCTAATGAATGCAAGAAGCGATATGATCGAAGAATACCACGACAAACAATAGACCCTAAATCGATTAGCTCGCGAGCATGTTTCATTTAACGTCGGCAACATTGTCAAAGTTATTTATACGCGCCGACATTTTTTTGTCATCGCTTCGGTCAGATGTTAACATCTAGGTGGGCCGTTGATCTCTGGCCAGAGGTTCCCAAAAGAACTACAACGTCCTATATCTTCCATGATAAAGTTTTTTCGAGAAAAATGTATTCTTTCATTCCGCTTTAATTTTTCGTTTTCTATTACCCATTTCATTTATTGCTCCAATTTCGGAAACACCCTGTAGATCAAACACCAGTCAATAGGATGTCAACAAGCCCCATAGCCACGGGTCCAACTCCACTGGCCATGTATACATATGTCCTTAGGTCAACTATGTGTCAGTTCTCGAACAACCTCAGAGATGGACGGAACTCTGAAGAAGATAGCAACTCGCGCTAGCGAAACGTTAGGAAGCAATTCCAAAGAACGGCTGCCTTTAAACCCGAAAAAGAATACTAATAGTTTGCATTTGTAATTTCAGGCTAATGTGACAAGACCAATTGTGTAGCTTCTCTACCATAACATATCCTACAATGGAATAAAGATTTTATTTACTTGAAAGGTAATTTTCCCAGTAATTTCTGCCCCAAAAAGACCATTCGAGCAACCCAGAAAAACAAGATGTCATGACCAGTTTCAAGAAGAGATGTTGGATAAAATACTTTTAGGTCGTCAGTTTCATCTGGCCAGCCAAATACTGAAAATGGAAATAGTCCCGAGGAAAACCAGGTATCTAACACGTCCTCATCTTGTTTAAGAATAAGCTCATCTTTAGCCAGGCCGAATTTCTTCATAGCTTTTTGAAGAGCATCTTCATATGTTCTTCCAGATATCCAGTAATCACTGTCTTCAGCCTGAAATATGTCCACTTAAATTTTATTCCAATGAGAAAGTGATAATAGTAATGTATTAGTTGGATCATGAAGATGAGTTTTCCATATTCAAATTATTATTTTGATTATTCCAAACTCACTATTATAATTGATACTGATTTATTAAATCTCTAAACAATGTAGAACGTTTTTTAAACTGGCTTCAGCCATTTTTTTTTTCAGTTGATTGTTTTGTTTGATATTGTGGTTGATTATACTCACACCAGGAGCCAACTTCTCATTGGATTTACTCTTGGGGGTAACAAAATAAGCCGGAATTCTGTGGCCCCACCACAGTTGTCGTGAAATGCACCAGTCTCTGATACCTTCCATCCAATGATGCCAAGTTTTGACATGCATTTCTGGAATTATTCTCAAATCACCAGATTCAACAGCTTTAACTGCTTCTGAAGCCATCTCGCCACATTTGATATACCTAAACAAAATGTATGAGATTACAATGCAATATTTCGATTTGAATATTACCATTGTGGTTTGAGCAAAGGTTCCACAATATCCTTACTGCGGCTGCAAATAGGAACAACCATTGGGTTATTTGTAGTTTCGACATAAAGTCCTTTTTTTTTCAACTCATTAACTATTTCCTTTCTAGCATGAAACCTCTTCATACCCTAAAGCAACTCAATGTAGTGAAACTGAACAAAAAAAATCCACTTCATACTTACTGTAAATTTACCATATTCTCCAAAGATATTGCCTTCGTCATCAAAAATAGTAATGAATTGCAAGTTGTGTCTTTTGCCAACTTCATAGTCATTGGGATCATGCGCAGGAGTAATTTTCACAGCGCCAGTACCAAAACCAAGTTCCACGAAATCGTCCGCAACTACTGGGAGTTTTCTATCACAAAACGGATGTATAACAAATTTACCATGAAGGTGACGGTATCGATCATCATCAGGATGCACTGCAACAGCTGTATCGCCAAGCATAGTTTCCACACGGGTTGTGGCTACTGTGAGCTTCTCATCCGAGTTTTCAACTTGGTAAGCAAAATGCACCAAAACGCCAAATTCTACTTTATCCTCGTATCCAGGAACTGACAGAAATGTTTGGCCAGGTATTTCAATTTTGTCCACCTAATTGGAAATACATTGGGCTATATATTTTGGTCATTAAAGGTTTTTTAATAATACAAAATGAAAAAAATTGTTGTTTTCGTCTCGAACCTGTCATTTATTAATTTTTTATAAATATTTAAATACCAAAAACGTGTTTTTTTTAGTGTTTTGCTTATTAAATGAAAACTAATATAGCAATATGGTTGCTCTAATGAAAATAATTGTAGAGAATTGAAATTCATAGAAAATGACACTTTTTACGACCTGATCGGATCTTCAGTAACAGAGAAAAACCGATTTCTTTAAAAATTCATAACTCCGCCATTTTTCAGGTTGTATGGTTGGCCCTTCTCATGAAACCATTGGATCATGTGTACTTTATATATGCTCAAAACAGGCGCTGTTGGACCATTAGTTTTGGCACAATTATAATTTGAATTTTTTTGCGCCATTTTACAGCGAGCCTGGATGCTCTAGTGATAGTCCAATTTAAATTTCTCAAACAGATTTCGAAAGTAGAAGTAAAGTACCATAAACGTATATTCTCATTTTGCGCTTTAATGCTGCGAAATGGGTGAAAAATGCTTGCAAACATGTCTGAAAACGGCCAGGCCCGCGTAAGCGACGAGAAGTAGGAGAGTCCAGGAGATGGGGGGATTCTTCTAACGAACAGGTTATGTTATAATACGCTTTCCCACATCTCCCGGTCTCTCCTACTACTCACTTACGCAGCCTCGGCCGTTTTCAGTAATTTTTTGTGTCTAGGGCTTCATGGAAACCAAACATAAAAAGTTATTAATGCGTTATAGGAAGATGAGAATATGAACAATGAAATGTGAAACTCTCAATAACTATGGTTGATGAAACATGATGTTCTATTTTACCTCAATATCAGATATAGCTGATTTCAATGTGCAAGACCAATTGACCAGCCGATTGAACCTGTAAATAGTTCCATCTTCATGGAGTCTCACAAATGCTTCAGTAACAGCTTTACACATCTTGGGATCCATTGTGAATGCTGATCTATCCCAATCATAGGAAGAACCCATTTTCTTGAGCTGGTGATAAATCCTCACACCTTTCCTATAATTTGTTTCTGATAATAGTAGGTATATAAGTTTTACCATTGTTTAAATAGAAGTGAGATAGTTAGTCAATGCCTGTGGAAAAGGTATTGGACACAAACGCAAGTGTCATCTAGCGTGATTAGTTACAATCATAAATATTTGACGTCATTTTAATGCAGGTTTCTTCAAAAAACCTTGATTTTAATGCTGTCCCATTGTTTCAATCAAGTTACGACATAACTTGGAGGCCAGATAACTGAAGTTACGACATGACTTGGATGCGAGATCACTGTCGCCATCTACATGTCGCATCCATCTGAATCCAATATAAATCCCATAATGTTGGCTAACTATCTTACTTTTATATAAACAATGGTTTTACTAAAATTGCGATTTTGAAAACCAATAGAAAATATCTCATTGAACTATGATTTATCATTCTGAACATCCTATAATAATGAAATAAAAGTATTTCACATTATGAAATTTTCTGATATGATATGAAATGTTAATGTGATATTAATGTTTGTATTAGTAACTACTAATATTTTAATTTTAAATAAACTTTCGGCTAGTCTCTTTTCTCAGGGGCAAGTTCCATAGGAATAGCCCAGTTGCGTTTCAATTTTAGTTAATCTTTCTTCAAAAATAAAAATCCCTGAACAGTTCCTATGACTATCTATTTTAATAACATTCAATTTTCAACAATAAGACTAATTAACTATTCTAATTTATTTTATTACTTCCTTAATTTTGAGTCGAGTACTCTTTTATAGAAAATGTCTAATATTCGTTCATAAGGTTCATAATCACCATCTATCAAAAATTGGTTAAAAATGTCATGAGTCTCCAATCCAGATCTCTATATTTCTGCACTGTTCAAAAGGTGTCGTGCGCAAATTTCTTGAAAATCTTGGATCTTCGATCACAGAATTCTTCAATCAGAAATCCTTCTTTAATGACCTGCCAAAAGGTGGTGCTTGCGCAAGTATTCTTGCAGCATAATTAAAACGTTTTTTTTGTTTTGTGTTTTAAAGACATCGAATTAAAATATTAACTAATCCTAAGTTTTCTTAAATGCTAGACGTAAAACTTCTCTTTGTGATTATAATAATCACAGTTTGTGGCAATTTCAAAGGTGTACGCAGGCAATGGGCAAATGTTCATTTGGATGAAAAGTTCTTATCATTCTGGCAAAAACTCGATGAAAGTTGAGAAACGCTGTCTAAATAGTTTGATCAGACTTTTCCTGTTCAATGGTGAAAATGAAGTTGTAAATACCTTTGATATTTATGGTGTTTGGGACTAAGAGTCGATTTATGCACCCGTACCTAAAAAATAAACCTAAACCTAAAATTAAGAACTAAGAACTAAGAGCTCATGAATAGGGAAACAACGCGAACGTTCATGGAACTATAACTAGTACTGATCGGGCCAGAATCATTCTGCGGACTTGGAAAATCTTACTTCCAAGAAGAACTCAATAAAACTGAAGAAGCAATGAGAGCAACATACTGGCAAAGACTTCCAGGGCTAAGGCAGGCCAAAGATCTCCTCGGCAATTTCAACCGAGCAAGATCGAAAACACTGATTAACCTCAGCAAAATTAGTCTAAAGACAATCACAGGATTTCTTATCTTGGGGTGATTCTGGACTCGAAGCTAACTTGGGGGCCACATGTCGATCGAGTAGTCGAGAAGGCGGTGGTCGCTATATGGAGTCTGCGCCGGGCAGTGGGAGGGAGGTGGGGACTCAAACCTCACATCCTTCACTGGATCTACACGGCGGTAATCAGACCCAGAATCCTATATGGAGCAGTGGTCTGGTGGCCGAGAGTGGACCAGATAACCACAACCAACAAGCTGGGGAAAATTCAAAGACTAGCTTGTAGGGGAATAACCGGCGCGATGAGGACGACCCCCTCGGCAGCCCTAGACGCCCTGATGGGTCTACCGACGCTTCCAACTTGCATAAAGAAGGAAGCGATGGCGTCCTATCTGAGAATGCGTGACTCAGGGAGCTGGAGAGGAGAGGGGTACACAGGGCATACCGAAATCGCTGTGGTAGCGGAGAAAGAAGTCCCACTAGCCGCTATCAAAGTGATACAGGCAGAGGATAAAATAAGGTGGAAAAGGATGATCTCGCTAGAGATCCCAGACAGGAGAGAGTGGGAAAAGGAAAGGGTGATATTTCCCCCAGAAAGCCTGGTCTGTTTTACAGACGGGTCCAAACTGGAGGAAGGACAAGCCGGAGCAGGAGTTTACCTGGAAAACGGAGAGAACAGAGCATATGCGCTAGGTTCTCTGACAACGGTTTTCCAAGCAGAGGTGTATGCCATCCTGGAGGCAACCAGAATGGAAGAGGTGAGGTCCGGCCCAGAGAGACATGTATATGTCTGCTCGGATAGCCAGGCCGCCATCAGAGCTCTGAATGCAACCAGAACCAGATCAGTACTGGTGCAGAGATGCCCTGGAGAGTCTTGCGACTGAAAAGGAAATAACGCTGATGTGGGTCCCGGGCCATGCAGGGATTGAAGGCAACGAGCAGGCGGACCAGCTAGCCAAGCAAGGAGCCGGACAACCCTACTACGGGCCCGAACCCGCACTCGGCATAACAAGGAGACAAGTAACAACGGCACTGAATGAGTGGGCCGTTGATACATTAGGAAAAGAGTGGAGAAGGATAGACGGATGCAGGCAGACAAAGCAGATGATATCGGGGTCCGACATGGCAAGGACGGCCAAGATACTGAAGCTAAGCCGCAAAGAACTCCGACTATTGGTGGGAGTTCTTACCGGCCACTGCGGCCTCAGGAGGCACCTGGCTCTCATCAGAGTTGAGGCAGACCCACTATGCACGGAATGTGGGGAAGAGGAGGACTCCTTCCACTTCCTGTGCGAATGTGGTATTTATGGCAGGCTCAGACAAAACGTCTTCGGAGCTGCCACTATTAAGGAGGAAGAATTGCACTCGTTGCAATGGAAGGACATTTCGACTTTCATAAGAAGGTCGAAGAGGTTCGAGCAGGTATCCGACATGGGATGAGTGAAGATGCCGGGGATTGCGAAAAGGGCCCACTGGGGCCTAGTCGCTGACGCTTGCGTCCCCCACCCATTACCATTACCATCACAGGATTTCTAAAGGGGCATTCCAGACTCAAAGAACACCTAAGGAAGCTAGGCTTAGAGGAGGACAACACCTGCAGATTATGTGGGGAACATCCAGAAACACCTCACCACATATTGATGGAGTGTTATGCTGTACACCACAAAAGATTAAATATACTGGGATCACACCAGCTGACTGTGGAAGAAATACCACAAATGGACCCCCTCAAAATCCTAAAATTCCTGAAGGAATTGAGGCTTGAGGGGCTGCTGTAAACGAGAACACCTTGAGATAGCAGAAGAAGATGGGGCACAATAGATCTAACTAGGTCGCAGCGCATCAGTCACCATCCATACCTATCAATACCAATAACTAGTACTAAGAAAGTAAGAGATTTGAGCTAATCCCCCCACCACTTTTACGTCATCAGTGACCTTCAGAGGTTTATCTGGTGCATAGGTGTCATTGTATGTGATGGCCTTGAGATACCAACAGAAGTACATTTATATTCATTGACCTTGATGAAGTTTGTTCGATTTGTATTCAGGGTTATTGTTTGACCTTGGGATGGCTTTGTTAAAAATTGGGAAAGTTTGCATACACAGAGATATTGGTTGCATTTTTTTTTTCGTGGGTGAGCTTCACTTGTGACCTCCATGTGTGCCCACCACTTTTGCGTCATCAGTGACCTTCATAGGTTTATCTGGTGCATAGGTGTCATTGTATGGAATGGTCTTGAGATGCTCATACAGAAGTACATTTATGTTGATTGACCTCGATGAAGTTTGTTGGAGGTAATGTAGATATTGGTTGCATTTTTTTTTGTGGGTGAGCTTCACCTGTGACCTTCACGTGTAATCTTGACAAACTATCAAGTGTTCTTTTGACTCATTAGTTTACTATACAATTGTTACGAAGAGGACACAGGTCTGCAAACCATGGATAGCTACCAACGAATAAAATCTCTTCTTGTTCTCTAATTTTTACGTCCTTCATCGTGAGTGATGGAGGGGATATCGACTGAAAATCCTGCCATTACTTTGATATCATAAATTACCTAAGATTCTTCCTCACATTAACTATCTATGAATTCAATATTTGTATCATGTACAAAATTAATTTTAAATCTTGAGAAATTGAATTATTTTCACTGAGACTAATGGGTAATGTTTGGTGACCTTGCAATCGATCAGATCTGTGACATCATGTAACTTCGAAGTAATGATGGAGAATTCCTTAAACTCGTAGAATGATGACTACATTTAGATTGGTTAGGTTGAATTTTTAACCTTGAGAAATTGAATTATTTTTACTCTAACTAATGAGTAGTAATGTTTGGTGACCTTGCAATCGATTAGATCTGTGACATCATGTTACCTAGAATTTATGATGGAGAAATCCTTATACTCATAGAATGATGACTACATTTAGATTGGTTGCATTGAATTTTCACCCTGGAGAAATTGAATTATTTTTACTGTAACTAATGAGTAATGTTTGGTGACCTTGCAATCGATTAGATCTGTGACATCATGTTACCTAGAATTTATGATGGAGAAATCCTTATACTTATAGAATGATGACTACATTTAGATTGGTTGCATTGAATTTTCACCCTTGAGAAATGTAATTATTTTCACTGTGGCTGGTGAGTAATGGTTAGTGACCTTGCAATCGATCAGATCTGTGACATCATGTTACCTTGAATTGACGATTGAGGAAGACCAACACTCATTATACACATAAAATGACGACATTTAGATTGGTTTCGTTGAGATACGGCTCGGTCCATTCCTTTCAAATTTTTAATCTTGAGAAACTGAATTATGCGCACTGTGACTAATGAGTAATAGTTAGTGATATTGCAATCGAACACATCTGTGACATTGTTACCTTGAATTGATGATTCAGAAAAACCAATACTTCTTATAATCATAGAATGATGACTACATTCAGATTGGTTCCGTTAAGATACTGCTCGGTTCATTCCTTCCAAATATCAACCTTGAGTCAATGAGAAACATCATCTCCCACTTATTTGTATGTGACATAAAAGTGTTGTATGAATATATTCTCAGTCAATTCATTCTCTGAGTTACTATTGAAAGCACGTTTGAAATATGTGTTTGTTGTAATGTGACAATTCCTTCAACTCAAATCAAATCTCACAGTAGAACACTAGCACATAGGACGAATTCTTGCGTACAGTTGGGCGATGGTGTATATATGCTTAATAGTGCATTGAAACATCGTATTGCTAGCTATAGGGTGACCAGTAAAAATGTTCATACTTCGTATACTCTCTTTTTCAATGAGATCAGACATAAAGTCATTGAATTGTTAAAAAATAATATCAAATTATACAATTCTGTGAAAGTGAACATGGAGATTTTCGGAAGTTATGTGATCCAAACCCAGGAAGTTACCGACATCAAATCATTCAACACCAAAAACCAAATTGTCGATCATTCAAGTGATTTGAATGTATTATTGGACAACTTCCTCGACAGCATAATAGCTCAATCTACAGAATTTGAAGGGCGTGATTCAGGTAAGTGTTGTAAAAATTTTTTTAATCATGAAAATCATAAGTGTGCTGGTTTCAGGATGGAGTTGTGAGAAAATTGCATTCTTGGAGGTCAACATCAACAAATATAGTCCTTTTGGTGGTTCTTCATACATCAAATTACCAGATTACATTGGGATGAAGAAATGTATAGTCAATCAAGATGGCATGGGCCATAACATCAGCACTATTCCCTGCTGATAATCATGTATCGGAGATGTTATCATACCCACATTATGAATCTGTCTTGGATATAACAGATTTGCATTTTCCAGTTAAATTACAACAGATAAGAATATTTGAGGAATTGAATGACATTTCAATTAATATACATGGTTTAGAGTCTGAAGTAGAGGAAAATAAGATCAAATATGAGGTTGTTGGACCATTGAGATATTCTCAGAGAAAGCTCAGGCGACATGTCAATTTACTGCTCATCACAGATGAGTCGGGAAATGGACATTAATGTTGGATAAAAAATCTATCAAGGTTGGTGTCTAGACAACTTTCTCGTCATGGACATAAAAAATACTTTTGTGATGGATGTTTATTACATTTTTCAAAAGAAGCAACATTGTTGAATCATCAAATGCATGACTGTAATCATGTGTTTACCACAGTTCCACAAACTGATTTAAAAATCAATAAACATGGAAAATTGTTAGCTAGAAATACTCTTATGTTTGAAAATTTCGAAAAACAAATGGTGGTACCTTTCGTGGTGTATGCAGATTTTGAATCTGTACTAAACCCTATTAACACAAGTGAACCAAATCCTAAAATATAATTCACAAATAAAACTTTCAAACATGAAGCATACTCATTTGCATACTTCATTAAATGCTCTATTGATGATAAATTATCGAAATTTGTTTCATATCGGGGTATTGATGCAGTCAAGGTCTTTATAGTGAGAATTGAGAAAGATATGAGAAATATTTATGATCATCATCTAAGGTATGTCAAACAGATGAATAAACAAACTTTTGAAGAGGAACAACAATTCCACAATGCTACCTCATGTGGAATATGTGGAAAATTTCTACATTTTTCAAAGTGGAAAGTGACTACTGTTATTAATTACTTGACTAAGTAGCGAAAGTTAGAAACATTTCTACTGTTGATATAATTTCGAAACAGGATAATTATGAAACGATATTTCTGGAATGCAAAGAATTTCATAATATAAAATATGTTTTTCGTTATGAAAACTTATTAACCTATTCCCGGTAAAAAAAGGGCTAATGTTGATTGTGATTTTTTGACATGTTCTTCCACAGGTTGAAAATTGAAAAAAAAAAGAAATTCAAGGAAATCTTAACATGTGTAAACCCCGGTAAGGTAGCGTATTTACAAGAATGTCTTGAATGAAATTACAAACTATAGTTGAACATCTGAAACTTGTTTTCGATACTCAACTTAATTTTGGACCAATATGAAGCTTAGCATTAGCATGGAATGAATTCGCCTTGTGACGTCTACGGCAAATCGAATCATAGCGGTAGCATTTCATCTTCGATGACTCCTTGTACATATTTCGATTTTGTATTTTCTGGTAAATCAATGGTAGGAAAAAAAGGTATAAAATGACCAAAATGACCAAAAAGGTACATCCTCTTTTTCTTCAGTGGAAACTGTATTTAAAACCATATACTCTCTCAAACCATATACGTCACTCGCCTATTGCAACTCAACTATATAAATGCTGTTAGGAAATCTAATGTATTAAGTTTGTCACTACATTCAGAATGAACACAGGTGAAAATACAAATAAAAACATTTTAGCTACGTTATTGACCAGTAAAGTGAAAAATTATAAAAGTGAACAGCCAAAATCATCCATGGCTGAGGAAGATTTTCCAGATGTCGACTTCAATGTCGATGAATTTTTCAAAACAATAGAGCAGTCTACTAATTGTGCAGAAATAGCATCTAGCTCCCCAGATATTGTACACATTCCGGAAGTGAACATTAAACAACTATCGAAGAGAAAAATTACAAAAATTTCTCCCAAAGCACCTAAAAAGTCGATAAGTATGAAGGTTCATTCAAAAACTAGCAGCTTCAAAACTTCCAAACCTAGGAGCAGACTGATGAAAAGTGTTGTCACGATTATGGTGGAAAATGATGTCATGGCTGGGTCGATTTCTTCTTTCAAACCACTACGGGAATATTTCGGTATGAAGAAGAGAGCCAAACATAATTTTAGCGAATGTAAAACAACTTTAGCAAGTTGTGATGAAGTCGACTTAGGATTAGATCAGGATGAAACTACACTTCACAATCTGGATAGGAATATATCACAAATGAGAATGGAAATGTCCAAGATGGAATGTCAAGCTAATGCTCTCAAAGGAAAAATTGATAAAGAAAGAGTGACTAACACCAATTTGAGGAGGCAAACAGGAGTAGAACTTTAAGAATTTTCAAATATATTTGAGAAAACGTGCTCCATTCATGAAAAGTGGACCAACGAGTTGAGGGCAGCTTTCCAAAGTGATAGTGATTAGTCATACCATTGTTATATTTCTCATATACATGAAAATAAAATTTATACAAATCAGTCCAATTCACTATACATTTGTTTTCACTTCAAAAATCCAAACATATTTCCAACTGGAAGTAACTGCTGCCCTACTACGATTGCCGAATTATATCTGTTAGATTCTTGGTAAAGTTCGTAAAGGGTAGTAGTTGTTTTCTGTTTGAAAGTCAGGAAACCTGTGATACAATCATCACATATAATTTTTTTTTCCAATTGTATACAAGGTTTCTTCAAAAATAATAATTCCGTGCAAGAGCAAGCAAAGTATGTTTATTTTTTAATTTATGAAATGAAAGTTTTTTAATTTAAAACATTGTTCCGATATTCAATAACATATAACATGAAAAATGGAGCAACTCATGTCTCAATATTTCACAGATGAAATACTTTTTTATTATGATAACATATTACCCTATTGAACATATCCCGTTTAAAAAAAATGTCAAATATAATCTCGTCACATAGCTCTTTTGGATATTTCAATCTAATACATTCTAAAAATTGTACCAAGTAAAATTCAACGAAATTTGCATAATTTGGATGTATGAATAATTTACAGTTTTCTTGGATAATATTATAAAAACTCCTGTTTTGAAGACTAAATCTGTCATCCATCTCATTTATAAAAATTCGCTAAAAACTATATTTTTATCAGATTATTTTTTTTTGATAAAGTTGAGAAAATGTTATCATTTATAGACTGTTATAGGTTGAAAATACTAGTCAAGAAGGGGTTGAGTTTATTTGAAACATATTTTTTCTATATAAAAAAAACGACAGGAAAATTTTGAAGATTTAAAGTTCAATTTCAAATCTGGTTATACGTCACCACTCTACTACTCAGTGGATGCAATTAGGGCTTATTGGAGATAACCTTGAATTTACTATATAAGCAGGACAAGGCATACCAACTAAATCATTCAACTTTTCCATTCAATTTGTTTATCACTTACAATATCAATATGAATAATAATGAGTTGGTGATGTTAGCAGAGTTATCCATGTTGGATTTTAATAACGAATATTTGTGGAATGGTCCACGAGTTGCTGGCGGTGTTCGTGAAGCTGAGAATAATGTCCAGATCCAGGACGAAATAGACGATGGAATTGAAGTCAACGAGGAAGAACCCAGCGAACTGGAAGTAGATGACGGGATAGTAGCAGAAGCTGGAGCAGGTCATCACGACATGAGAGTTCGCCGCGAGCGTTTCAATATTTTCGAGGATGTGCATATATTTTGTTGTATATCAACATTCGTGTTCATCGAAACTGGTCGTGAGGGTGGAGATCGCATATGCCAGGCATGTTTCTCCCAATACCGAAGGATGAATGATAATGATGGTTGGTATGATCAACTTCAATCGCATGCCACAGGACCGCGAGAAACTGCAATTAAATTCAATTGTTCGGCATGTGATATCCCATTATTCCATTTCACCCCAGTTAATGTATGTTTACAATGTAATAACAATTCAAGACGTTGAAGTTTCTCAACGAAATAACCCAAAATTTAATAAAGAGATTTAAAATTAGTTGTGGTTATTTCATTTACAAAATAATATATCATTAATTGATATAAATAATATAAGTGTTCAATAATCAAACACTGAATGATTTGAACTAGTTACAAATTTGTTGTCTCCACAAAATGGTTTGAATTAATAATTTATTAATATTTTGTTAAAAAAATTAATTGCAACGAAAATGAGACAATTTCAAGAGGCTCCAAAAATGCTTCAAATTCTAATGAATTGGTAACCAAAATTTTCTTTTTCAAAAATGCTTGTTGAATATTCAGTTTTTTAAATAAAAAAGCGTATAGTGAATTAAACTGACTTTTTATCAATCTTTGAGAGTACTGGCTTTATTTGATGTTCTTAGCAGTTCTCATCTAGACTGTGGGATGTTTCCTCGTCCTTTTTCAATCAAGATAACAATTTTTTTACCTCAAAAAAAAAAGAGATTTATCAAATATCATAAGTATTGATTGAAAGTCTGATTTTGTGAATGATTTTGTAGAAAACTCACTTCTTGGCTAGTCTTTTGAATTTTTTAACCTATCAAAGTCTGAAAATGAAAAGAAAAATATCTTGATTTGGTCAAAGATGATCTTATCTCCAAACCTTTAGGGAATAAACACTTGCCGAGGGAGTGAAATTTCTCCGAAAGAATGAGTCCTGGAAAAAATATGATTGGCTTGACTCCAAAGTGAATACAAAGGGATGGGAAGACTGAGTTCGTGGGGTCAGTCTTGATGGAAGCGCTTACGATGGAATGATTGATGATATTTCAGAAGAACATCTTCCATGAAAATATCTATCCAACAAAGATAGATTGCCAACCTTCCTGCTGTGCTCCAGAGAATTGAGCATACTTTTGAAAGAAACATCTTCAACGAGACAGAATAACCCCTTTTTTAATAGAATCTGAAAGTATGTGTTTATGCTAACAGTATTCTAGGACAGACTGGATCTGTGCCTTATACACCATAATTAGTTGACGGGGAGTGAAATAGCTCTTAACACAAAACAGAAAAGCATGGTTTTGATAGATATTTTCGACATTTTTTTTATAAAATCATCTAGAATTGATGCAGAGGCTTAGATATTTTTTGCAAATTTCAGTTTTCTGATTATCTTGATTTCCAATGTAGACATTTTTCTAGTGTTAGTGACTATTGAGTCCGAGAATCATATGCTCTGAGCAGATCAAGTGAACCAAGGGCGATAGTCTTTTGTACTCATTTTATTGAGATTTATACCGCTTTACGGTGCATTGGTATCATTTACCCAAAATGGAATTGCTAAGTAGATATATTTGTGAAATAAACACAACATCATACAATATTTGAATGAAAAAAATGCGAAATGTATAAAAAATTATATATTTTTTAAATTTGATTTACACTTCAATGCCATAAGTAGTATAAGTATTATCATCATCAGCAGCTATTATGTATTTTTGCCTTATTGAATTCAAGAACTTGTAGAGTGATTCGCCCAACTGAGAAATGAGAGCTAAACAAACAAAAACCATAAACCCATCATAGACGTCTCTGGGACAGGATCTTGTTGATGGCTGCGTCGAAATCTGTATTCGGGCCACAGCAGGCGTCGTTTGAGAGATCACAAGTGGTGATGTATTCACTTGGGAAGCAACAGACGTTTGAGTGGTCTCCATTTGAATCGCCGGTGATAGTTGCAGCAAAAACCAGTCAGTTTCATCATATGTATTATTGCGAAACACTTTTCTCAGTTTGTATGCAGTTGCATTCGATGGAATGTCTGCTTTCAGCACAGGTAAATATCCATCGTTGGCCAGGGCTTCAGACATTTTCGTCCACTTTACGACGTTGGAATGATTTTTTTGATTGGAAAAAGAAACGAGGACTTTATCTACCTCGTAAGGTGGACTGATGTACAGCAAGTTTGAGAGTACAGCTGCCAAAATTACATAACCTGACGCGACCACCATGATGGTTTGAAGTATACTGATGAACAATACGTATATCACATAAACATACTGAAAAATAAATACCTGCACAATATTTTCCCAAAGTTGAATAAAGTTTAAAGACAGACTCAGCCATTCAATCCACAAAAAAACTTCGTTTCAATCATATATCGATGAGTAATTATGATAGTAATAATAATAATAATAATAATAATACATTCCCAGCCGGTGCGGACTTTTTCATCCTCAGCTATGACAGTCTAACTGATTGTCGGCTGGGAATAATCCTCCAGGATTTATTGTTATGTTAATAATTGACAGTGCAGCTCCTAAGGTGGCGTATGGGGTTAGTAACAAGGCCTACCCAGAACAGATGGCTGATGTCTAAAGCAGTCGATGCCAAAATACGAAAAAAGTTTAATGTATTTCAAATACCAAGTTGAAGACTTTTCGGTGGTGGTTGTAACGAGATGCTGATGCTGGTGGTCTGACCATCAAAACGTTCCAAGTTGGTGAAGATTGTAGACTATATGCAATAGCCAATATCAATCTTCTGGAAGCGTTTGAACAATTGAATTTTTGCTCTGTCATTTGAGATTGTAAAATTCTCAACTTGTTCAGGGGGTGTTGTATAGGGTCTATTAGGGCACTACTGCTGGTGCTGGCAAGGTTTACCTTATCAAGTGACCAGATACTCATGACCAAAGCGCAAAGCAATGTCTGAGGGCACAATTAACCTCACTGGATTCTACAGCGGTATGACGTAGGCAAAGTGACGACTTCTTTTCGGATAATGGAGATGGGGCGCAGACGATGCTAGTGGTGGCCCCAACATCGGCGATATGCGTTTTTTTTTTTTTGTTAAACAATGCACAAACTTCGTCAATCGATCGAATTTTTGGAGATCTCTGACATACACTAGGCCAGGTTCTGCAATGGGCTGTATCACTTCCATGATTGACTTGGCGAAATAAATGCAACCGGAAGAATACGGAAGCGGTACAAGGAGAGTCATCCAGTTTTGCTAAAGCAGTTCCCTGATAAGATTCTCGTCGCATACAAATGGGTGGGAGATGATGTTCTTCCTCGATGTCCCCTCAATCACTCACGATGAAGGGCGCAAAAGTCAGAGAATAAGGAGATATTTTTCAGAGAATAAGAAGTGATTTTCCAGAGAATAAGAAGAGGAAGATGAAGGGCGCAAACGTCAGAGATTTTTCAGAGAATAAGAAGAGATTTTCTAGAGAATAAAAAGAGATTTTTCAGAGAATAAGAAGAGGTTTTATTCGTTGCTAGCTATCCATGGTTTGCAGACCTGTGTCCTCTTCATAACAATTGTATAGTAAACTAATTAGTCAAAAGAACACTTGAAGATCACACATTCATTCGATGGATTTCGTGTATACTAAAACTTGATAGTTTGTCAAGATTACACGTGAAGGTCACAGGTGAAGCTCACCCACAAAAAAAATGCAACCAATATCTACATTACCTCCAACAAACTTCATCAAGGTCAATCAACATAAATGTACTTCTGTATGAGCATCTCAAGACCATTCCATACAATGACACCTATGCACCAGATAAACATATAATAATAAATTTCTTTATTTAGCAGGTCGCTAATTAAAATTATACATGTAAAGAATAAGAAAAATCGGCAGTTGTAATGCTAGTTCTAAAACTACTTCTAAAACTACTTTATGTATAACACAAACAGTTGACGAAGACAAGTATAAATAAAAGTTATAAACATTTTTTCTCACACGTTAATCGTTAATCCAACTTATCTAATATCACATACTCTCAGATAATATTCCCTGAGACTAGTCTTGAAACCAGCATTTGTAGTTGAATTTTTCACATCATTAGGCAGTTCATTGAATGATATCAAACCCTTATGAAATACAGAAATTTGACCAATTTTTTTATGTCTTGGTGGAATGAAAAAGTCACTTTGTTGTCTGGTGTTGTATTGGTGTATTTGATTATTAAGTATTATTTTACTATTCAAGTAAGATGGGGCATCTCCTGTTTTCACCTTGAAAATGAATACCAACACCTGCAATTGTATGTATTCCTTTACTGGCAACCGTCTTAAACATTGTTGCATAACTTTTATTGAAGTGTACCTTGAACAGGACAGTATTAACCTCATTGATCTGTTCTGTAATTTCTGAAGTCGAGATAATTCGTTTTGATTCATTAGATATAGGATTGTAGAACAATAATTTAAGTGTGGGAGGATCAATGTATTGTATATAGTTAATTTAGACCACATTGATAGGTGATGTGAACATCTTGATAGATAATTAACACTATTACTCATTTTTGATATTATGTAGTTTGCATGATCTTTGAATAACAACCGTCTGTCTATAATGACGCCCAAATACTTCAATTTTTCAACACAATCAATCATACAACCTCCAATATGCACAGTATATCTATTATTACTAAACTCAGCCGAAGTTTTGTCATTACCTATAATCATACATTTGCTTTTTTGTGCATTCATTTTGAGAAAATTTCGACAGGTATATTTATAAATATTTTCCAAAGACTCATTGATTTTGTTTATAGAATCTCTCAGTTCATTTGAAGAGGCATATATTAGGGTATCGTCAGCAAATAAGTGTATTTCAGCTCCATGTAATATGTTAACCATGTCATCAATATAAACAATGAAGAGCAGTGGTCCCAATATACTTCCTTGTGGAACACCATGATTGTTCATCTTCTCACTGGAAATTATTCCGTTCAGCTTAACTTTTTGTTTTCGATTCCTCAGATAGTCAGAGAACCATTTTAATGCTGTGCCTCCAATACCGATTTCCTGCAACTTTGCGATTAGTATATCTCGATCTACAGTTTCGAAGGCCCTTTGTAAATCTAAGAAAACAGGAACAGTACACTTTCCAACATCTAAATAATTTTTCCAGTCATTCAACACCAGTTGAATTGCTGACTCGCAACTGTGTTTCCGCCTAAATCCTGATTGCTTGTCGGTTAAAAGTTGGTTTTGTTCAATGTGTTCTAATAGTTGACCATACACCCATTTTTCCATGAGCTTTTCTATTGAAACTAACATGTTGATTGGGCGTAAATCTGTAGCCTTATTCGTATTTCTTTTTTTTGGTACTGGTATAATGGTTGAAACCTTTAACAAGGAAGGTACCACCCCTTGTTCCAAAGAAAAATTTATTAAATGTAATAGTGGTTCCTCTATACTATCATAAATATTTTTGAGAAGCTGGATATGTAGTTCATCTGGACTAGTTTTATTAGGGAGAGCAAATAAGTTATTCCTAAGAGAATTCTTATCAAGTAACTTGAAATCTAAAAGTAATGAATTGTATTGATAATGATGATCCATCCTACTAATTGTTTCATTGGATTCATCTATATTATCGACTATGTCCTGAATACTTTCAATATAATATTTATTTAGCCTATCTGGCAGTGTGCCAATTTCAGTACTGATACCGTTATCAAACTCGATACTATTAATGGGGGTTTTATTTTTATTTTTAGGCATTAGCATCTTCATCATCTCCCACATTTCTGAAGTGTTATATTTACAGCCATCAATTTTTTTTTCATAATATATAGTTTTTTCTTGTCTAATTGTTTTGACAACCATGTTCCTATTTTTTTTATATGAAGGTCACTGATGACGCAAAAGTGGTGGGCACACATGGAGGTCACAAGTGTAGCTCACCCACGAAAAAAATGCAACCAATATCTCCGTGTATGCAAACTTTCCCAATTTTTAACAAAGCCATCCCAAGGTCAAACAATAACCCTGAATACAAATCGAACAAACTTCGTCAAGGTCAATGAATATAAATGTACTTCTGTTGGTATCTCAAGGCCATCACATACAATGACACCTATGCACCAGATAAACCTCTGAAGGTCACTGATGACGTAAAAGTGGTGGGGGGATTAACTCAATTAGCTCAAATCTCTTACTTAAGAACTAAGAGTTCATAACTCCTATTCTGTTACTACATAATTCTTAAGTTTAGTTCTTAGTCTTAAGTATAGTTCTTAGGAAGGCGTGCATAAATCAACCATAAGACAGGCTCCAGATATCTTCGTAATTTTCACTTCACAACACTGTTATAGGTAAGAAATTTTATCACTTATAAGGTTAAGTCTTGGGATACTTATTTTCTCCAAAAATATTTCATTTATACTTAAAATTATCTTTATTTCTCAACTTATTTCATTGAATTATAAAAAACACAACTGGATTCTATGGATGTTCTAGGCGTCTTCTGTAAATAAACTTCTTAGCAACTATTGTCTATTATTTTTGTCATCATAATTCAATTGTTTAAATAACTAACAAATATTTTCGTGATATACTGAATGTTTTTATTTTGTTAACATTGGACATTGTGAATTTTGCTTAGAAATACTTTTAAAAATTATTTTAGATTTTGCATCTGTGTGCTTCCAAATTAATAACTGAAAAGTTTTATGAATAAAATATTTTATCTATTTTAAAGTTTTGTTATCTGTGATGTTTATTTTGATTTTGTTTCAACTGAAAGTTTGGAAATTTAATTTCTATTAACTTTGAAAATCATTACAATATATTCTTACTCTTAGTTTATGATAACGCAGGCCTGACTGAAATATTCGTAAAGGAAAAAATATACAAATAATAATACTACCTCATAAACACTCAAATGAGTGTTTATATATATATAATATATAACACAGATATAGGGATTTAAGAGTCACATTTTATGAATAGTTAAATTATGTTTGATATTATTAAAAGTTTGATTTTGTGGAGAAAATTCGTTTCTTGACATGGTTATTTGGGTATTCTTCCACAATCTAAAAATGAAAACACTTTTTATAGATTTTCCAGAATTTTCAGATTGTTAAACATATTTATAATATTTCCATTGAGAAATCCCAAATGGTGGGTATTGTTCTTTGTAATGTTAAATATTTTTCATTCAAACAGTAAGAATATATTTTTCTGTAACCAACTTCCTATCTACCGTTATACCTTACGTTTTATCTAGAATGAGTTATGATATACTAAGGGTTGATGAGAACTAATATACCGTCCAAAATGTGTTGACTGAAGATTAATCCACAAATCAACTTACTCATCTTTCCATTGCCACACTTTCTGAACAAACTGGTCTCTTCCAACATCATGTCTCGACTTTTTTTCTTCCCTCCACAATTTCTTTTCTACTACAACTTGGGTTGCAATGCCAGCATGATCACAACCAGGATTCCACAAGGTTGTTTCACCTTTCATCCGATGCCTTGAAAATACAATGATTTTTTTCTGGTATTTATTCACTACATAAAAAAGCATTCACATGCACCCTCACAATCTGTCCAATTTTCAGATCTGTATCTTCAAAAACACGGAGAATTTTGTTTTATCTACATAAAAGATGAAGCATATTCAAAACGATGTTTTAGCTTAATTTATCACCTTCAAGAACATCTTTAAAGACAGCTGTTGACATTTCTACATGATGTGATATTACGAAAAACGCAATGAAATCTTCTTAATAATCTTAATATACAATTTATACAATCTGAAAGAATTGTTCTTGGGTATAGAAAGAAATCTGGAAGAGTACCAAATAATCAAGAGAAGCTCAATGCTGTTCTCCCCTCCTGTTACCCCAGATGACTCTTCAACTGACGACATCACTATGTCAGTTATATATGTCAGAAAACAACTACTTTCCTGGCTACTACAAACATTCCTCTGAGAGAACACAATTGCAAGAGCTCCTTCAGCTTCTTCAGCAGAGATTATCCTTCATTTGGGATGCCAATTGCATACATGATTCTAGGTTCTTGCTTCTCATTGGCGCTAGGATATTTCAGACGATACTGATGACTCTAATTTGAAAATATGTTTAGAGAGAAAGGGATTTCAATATAGTCAGGAATAATTAGTTTTTTTTTAAATGACTACCTATTTCTTCTAATGAACAGATTTTTGTTAATTTCTACTCAATAACTTACCATCTGACTATACAATCTTGAATGGCATTGGTTAGAGCATGCCCCAAATGTAAGGAACCAGTGACATTAGGTGGTGGGATAACAATGGTAAAATTTCCTTTAGGGTTGGGTTCCAAAAGTGATTTTCGCTTCAAGAGATAGTTCAAGTTGAAATTGGTTTATGAATTTTTAAAGTTACACAACTCACCCCATATTCTGGTTTGAAGAACTGTTGTTTTTGCCACCAATTATACCATATTGATTCCACATATTTAGGGCTGTAAGCATCTGGTAAAGGATTCAAAATATTTTTCTTCTCACCATCTGGTGTAGGAATATCATAAGAAGCAACTTCTTTCGTTTCCTTCTTCTTTTCTTTTTTCTTCATTAAAAAAATAATTAGAAAATTCGACCATATGTTAACTATGAAAGTTTAACGTACCTCTTCTTTCTTTGGAGCTGTATTTTGTTTTTTCTCCAACTTTTGCTTCAGCTTATCCAACTTTGCTTGTTTTGCGACCTCTTTGGCTATTTGTTTTGCAGATTTAACTGGTGTTTCAGCCCCATTTTCTAGGACTTCTTTTATTTCATCAGCCATGATCAAGAATACTGTAAAACCAAAACCACTCTACCTTCCTTTAGTTCCTTTATATTAGTTTATAGTTTAAAATATGACTTTTAGTTGATGAGTGCATGCATATGATTGTGTCTATTAAAAATTGTCGTTTCGTTACTTTCGTTTTGTCTCGTGTGTCACCACAGATGTGTCACTTCCATCGACAATCGGCATAACCTTGAACGGTTATGTCAATGTGTCAATACTCGACATGCGTTCCCGCTAGATGGTGCGAAACAAGGAGACTAACCCTGCGTCAAGTCACCGGTCGGACCAGGCACGCGCGTTCAGTATGAAGTATGACCATGAGTCGGACCGACCAGATGATTGAAAATATTGGTCACATACATACAGTTCTAATGAGGTCGTCAAGTCAACCAAATGACCGCGCTGGTCGAATCATATTGGTCAGACCGTAGACTTGACTCAGCCTAATTAGGGTCACTAAATCCTAGAAGGCTTTGGCCTTCTTACGGGTATGGCCAATGGGTGGAGTCTAATAGTTTAAATCTCTTTAAATAGTTCGAATGTTCCAAATAACCCACAAAAGCGCCAATTAGGAAGCAACGGTTATAAGAGAGAGAGAACCGATACTTTTGAAAAAAAAGTTGGGTTATGTTTCTTTTGTAAGTCAGAAATGTCAGAATGTCAAATGAGTAAATTATGGATATCACGTTTAATTTCAATGGATACATATCAAATCTAATTATTTTTATGGATTGAAATTGTCAGGTGTACAATTGACTCGAATTTCAAAAAAGCGTCGACATTCGGACACGGCCCCGATAATGTGGCCCTACCACCAGCGCCAGTGTTGTTAATCGGCGGATTAAAGTCCGATTTTCGGACTTTTTTTCGTTCAGCGGACTTTTTTCGGACCAGGAAATAATTCGGACTTTTTCGGACTTTTTGGATATTACATATTTGCAGCACCATCAACTAACAAGTTTTGATTGGCAATAATCAACAGTCAAAATCATCCGATTAAACGAACTTACCTGTGAAGTTCAATCGTGATTATAGGAGGCGCCTCGTCCGAAGAGATCACTAAGGTAGTGTCGTTTCTGCACTATATCAGCCACACGTTTAAAGAAAATAAAAGAAAGCGTTCCGTGTTCTATGGCCGTGATCCATCCTCACGGAACACCTTAACCTCATTTAGTTTACCGATTCAGGAAAAACCTTTTTTAGGGGATTATTAGAAAATATATTACATATACATACATCTGCTCTGCAGTCTGCATATGTATTTTTCATCTGGGTGAGGTGGGTGTGATCTCTTCGGACGAGGCGCTTCCTATAATCACGATTGAACTTCACAGGTAAGTTCGTTTAATCGGATGATTATAGTTCGGCGCCTCGTCCTTTGAGATCACTAAGGTAGTTGTTTATTGATTTAGGTTTTTCCCAGATTTTGATAATATACATGGTCTGAGAACACCGTTTACATTATGGTGTTATAATTGTCCTAGCAAAGTCTTGGAATTTTCCAATGGACAATTATAGAAGCTCGCCAATACCTTCGACTTCTTTGACCGCAGACGTTGCAGCGTATCGGGTTGAGTATCCCATCAATATATCCGTGTCGATTCCCGCTTATTCTTTTAAAGTATCCTTAATCCCTAGGCCGGTGGTGCTAGTTAGAATTGTTTCCTTTTGGACAAATAAAAGGAATTCTAGTACCCTAGACCGTATCCCACTTGTTTTGTTTATATACCTATGCCTCTAGTGTTGAGGCAGGGCATAATGCTGATGTTGCTGAAAAATGAGATTTGTAAACAAAGTTGTTCCAAATCATTCCGAGTAGTTTTAATATGATCTTTAATTAAGGTCTGCATTTCGTTCTCTGATATCAGTATGTTTTCCAATCTTATTCTTTGCAAATCTGGAGGTGGTCTCCAGTGATAAGCGCTAGTAGTGTAGCTGCTTTTTTCGAAAGCTGCAAAAGAGATAATAAAACTCATACGGGGATTTCTTTTTTAGAATTTATAGGACAGTTTGTGGGTCCCAAATGTTATTGTAACGTCTCGAAGGAGGTCTCAATATGAAATTATTTTCCTTTGAGGGAGCGCTTGAAATTCCTACTTTTACGAATTTCTATGTCTGTACCTAATCAGAGCTAAGGCTGAACGATAGGTGTTAAGTGAGCTGAAAGAAATCTTTGTTTTATACTGGTGGTATAGGAAATGTATTATCACTCTCTCTTCTGTTATGAAGATCTTTAGGTTTCTTTCATTACAATAGTACTGCCATCGCTTGTATACTCCTTCATACTGTTTTGTTGTTTAATTTTATGAGGATTTCAACATTATATTTATTTCTTCCTCTGGATATCCATTTCTGAGAAGTGCTTCTCTGATTAAAGACCTGCCACTAGGGTCATTTTTCCCAGTGTTGTGAACCTCCAAGGGCAGTAAGGAGGTTTCCAATATTATGGAGGAATGGTTTCCTTCAGAAATTATTGAAAAGTAGGGAACCACGGTAGTGTGGGCCATTTGGGGACTACCACTATTCCGACAGCTTTGTCTGTAAAGATTTTGTTCTTCAAACTTTGTAGGGTATGTCAAACCGGCGGTAATGCATAAAAAAATCTTTGCCAAAACTCTGGACTAAAATAGGTACCACTGTCAAATATTTGTACTCAGATTTGTTAACTTTTGGATATCTAATGTTGTGTTACCGACTCCGACCCAGACATCTTTGGTTGTCAGGCCTCTTGCAAAACATTTGATAGCCTATACAATGCTTAATAATTCTAGGAAGATAATGTGAAGTTTTTCATCTTCATTCGAACACCCTCCTGCGTTTTTTGGTCGTTACAAACTTCCTCCCGGCCGGCGAGGCTTGCATGAGTAAATAACTGAGTCAAATTTGTCCCTTCTTATACCTACTGTTGAAGGAATAGGAAATAGCTTTTTCTCCCAAGTTAATTCAAAGTCTATTGACCTAGGAATAGCCATTTTGTATTGATTACTTCTTTGAGGTGCAAGTACTTTCACCCTTTCAAGCTTTTCGTATAAAGCCAACCATACTTACTTGGTAGCTGGGCATACTGGAATTAGAAGTCCAATAAATATCTCTATTGTTGCAAAGTTCCATTGTGAAAAATTTATCAATGATGCATATCTTTTTTTGTTTTTTATCATCCGGCAAGGATAATCTCATGTGTAGGGAGTCTGATATAACTCCTAAGTACCTACTGTGCTGTATTTGATGAGGTACATTTACTATTTTTCATAATTAATTATGAAACCTAAGATACCCTAATAGGTTTACGGTTGTTTTCGTGTGGTGTTCACTTCTACTGTAGTCATTGCTACTGATTACTAAGTCGTCAAGATATAAACAACATGTGACCTCTCATTGCCTGAGCCAGTCCCGTGCAGGTTTAAGTAATTTAGTGAAAGTATAAGATGCTGAATTAGTTTCAGTTCTGTTCTAGTCTTCCATTTTGAAGTGCGAGTTCAAATAGGTATTTAGGTTTTTTAGATTCAAAATAAATCTAGGTTCTTTATTAGGTTTCACTGCTATGAAAGGTGGGGATAAGAACTGGTCCCTAATGCATAATATCAGTTGCGTACTGTTATTAACTGGGTATAATATACTCTCAGCTTTGGAGTTGCCAAGGGGCTTCTGGTGAAAAGGTTGCATATTTCCCCTTACCCCTTCTAAAATGATTTTGTTGGTCGTTATTCTTTTCCAATTACTGTGGAAAGACTTCCAGTCTTCCAGCTGTACTTACTTACCAATCCTATATTTGACCATTGGTCTTCCTGTATGTCTTTTTTTTGTCTTATGTCCCTCTCTACATGAGATGGGCTACATAAGATGGGCCCCTCCTGTTTAAAGAATGGGGAGGAATGATCTGCTTTCTCTTGTGTGACAGCTTCCTTTTTATTTGTTGGAAGTGTCACCTTCAGATCTAGACTGTTTCTGGACCAATTTGGCATTTTTGTATTTTTTGCCAAAATCTTTCCCAAAAGAATGTTATCTATTGGGCTACTAAATGCCGTTTGTTTGGCAATTACTGATAAATTTGGAGCTGTTTGGACCTTCTTACTAAAAATATGAGGTTATGAATTTTACCGACAATTTTGCTTGCATAGCTCAAGAGCGGTAATATATTTAGTGCCTTGTTGGGGCATTTCTCCCACCAGGATCAGGTTCTTAGCATTGCACAACACAGTCATTCCTGATCCTATATAGTTTTGTATCTGAACCACTCTTTTATTCAGGTCAAGTGGACGGAGTCAAGCAGAAGGAATCCAACCCACAAACTGTAGTTTTAGAAATTTCAACTTAAACTTGAAGTGTATGCTGGTCGAACATATAACAAACTTATTTCGTACCTTTTTGACTATATTCTCCTGCTAAGCTATTGTATGAGTCCACTTTCCGAATCTTTGTGAATATTCAATGTGGGTTTTACTTTCCCGATGCAATTTGTCTGACATGTGGGGTGGAAGGTTTCTGCTGAACCACGTCCAAGAGATCGACCCTTGC
Organism: Chrysolina oricalcia; assembly: GCA_944452925.2. Classification (NCBI taxonomy): domain Eukaryota; kingdom Metazoa; phylum Arthropoda; class Insecta; order Coleoptera; family Chrysomelidae; genus Chrysolina; species Chrysolina oricalcia. Next base: position 31,938,288 of record OX101820.2, read on the forward strand.
ATTAAGAAAGGGTGCCCTGAGATTTTGCCAGTTGGATGGAAAAGGATATTTACCTATCATGTCTTTAATGATAGCTGTCTAGTCCAATACTTAGGACATGTTGCCACATGCTAGTTGTTGCCCTCAGACTCCTATTCTGAAGGGTTGGCACTCAAAAATAGTTTGGTGTTTGTACAACCCCGTTGATCTCTAATCCTTGTGAACTATTGCTTCCACCTCCTGAACAATGGATGTTCAGGATTGAACAATTCTTCAGATGATCTCTGATCAATAGCCAGGCTACATGCTCTGGAATTTATTTTTGCTCCTGTTACCTTTCTCCTCTTTGTGTCCGGGCTACGTGTTCCAGAGTTACTACTATGACTACGTGTCAACTTTGCTCTGAAATAATCAGACATAGGACAGTCAACATTTTTGCTCCCCCTTTTCGCTTCGACTTCGATAGCGTTTTGCTATCCGCGTTATCGGAGCCGCTGGAACTCTCTGGTGGACAATGGATGTTCAGGATTGAACAATTCTTCAGATTATCTATGATCAATATCCAGGCTACCTGCTCTGGAATTTATTTTTGCCCCTGTTAATTTCTCCTCTTTGTGTCTGGGCTACGTGCTCCAGAGTTACTATGACTACGTGTCACATTTGCTCTGAAATAATCAGACACACAGAAACAAGATGCATATAACTCCTGGTGGAATTACTTATAGCTGTGAAATTGTCATCCAAAACTGTTGATGTACGGCCTGCTTGATTCATGACATTTTTATTGCGTCAGGAGAGTTTACTCAATTTTAACATAGATGGCAGGCAAATCATTACCGATCATAATGACTTGACATGTCGTTTTGACAAACGCATGCTGCGTCATCGACATAACCTCAAATTGAACCATGTCATGATTGTCATGTCGAAGTCGAGAGTCGCAAAAAAATGATATACACTACCCTAACTTTTACGAATGACAGAAAAACACAAGAACAAATAAATAACAATAACCCAACAACTAAAAACGTCGCAAAACTACCGAACTGAGCGAAAAGTATTAAAAGAACAGAAAAATCACACGATAAATACCAATTAGGCTATCTACAACACGTGTCCACGGCTCTTTAAAAATGGCCGGCTGTAGGCACACATGAATGGTGTTTGTGTTTGGCACTAGCTTCTACTGCTAATAGTTTTGTTTAGTTGTGATTTGAAATGTTATTATGGCTGTTTTAACTAAAAGTGATTTATTTATTATCATTAGAACGAGTAAACAAAGACACTGCATCGATCTATAGAGACAAAAGGAGAGTGATAAAGTGCATGGATCCTTTTACTTTCACTCCTTGTGAAATGGACATATCTCTAGATCTTTTCACAACAGTAACGGCATTCGACATTATTACGTATCTGCTGTTGACTCATAAACAAGAAAGCCAATGAAGGCCTACAAAAGTTTAACAGGCTATAAATATCTTGAAGCTGGATTTGCCCATGATTGTGAAGCAAGAAAAATGGATGAACATACTGTTGTTGTTGCCAAGGTAGGTACTGATTTTTCGTAATTTATGAACTGTTCATTAATGTTTCCAATTAATTTTCAGATGAGGCATTCACAGCGAATGGATATTCCTTTGTTGAAAGTATAGATTATTTAATAAATTGATGGTTCTCCTGATGCGACGATGTCTTGTGGCTGCTATGGAAGTGAAGTGTCCATATTCATTAGGGAATATTGATATGGGGCAGTATTCAAATTTAAAAACCTCAACTATAATAAGCGGTGGAATTGCAATTACCCTAAAACGTGACCATGCTTATTATTACCAATCTCATTTACAAATGAAACTAACTGAATGAAATTACTGCGATTTTGTGATTTGGTCACCCAAAGGATATATGTTCATGAGTAAATTTTCCCAGATGAATAATTCTGGATAGTTGATTTCCCAAAAGCGTACAATTTTCGTAAAGTAGTTGTGCTACCTAAGTTTCATAAAAGGAAGACATTTTTTAGAGTAAAGATGGTGTCTTTGTGAAAAGGTGAGGATGGCAGAGTTGTGCTGCAGTGTGAATTCTATTGGACCCTATAGGACTGTCCGATGTTCTCAGTGCATGAAGTTATGACTGTTTCCTCAACACTATTATTTGTAATATATGATTGCCTACACATTTATCTATTTTTATTTTCAAATCTTCATTGGATTGGTTGTTTTTTTACACACCGAGTGTCAGATATCGCAAAGTAATTTATTTTCACTTGTTACATATTTTTACCTACTAATTTGTTATTTCGTAACATGGAACTATGTATATTAGGGTATCCTACTTAATAAACATCTATCTATCTAGTCTTTGATTTAATATACCACATTATCAAAATGTAGCTAGCTAGGAATTTTTAAAAACTTCACTAAGTCGCGATCTCCACGGCTTCCACAATTTACAACATAACACTTTGTAGGCATGTTTTTTATTCGGCAAAGTTTCATACAAAAATTTCACTCCAATAGATGAAAATTAACAATAATCAGTCTCGTTCAAACAATAACAAATACAATGTGTGCCTTCAGGCGGCCATCTTGATTTTAGTTTGACAGCATCTTGGATAGCCTACAATGTAATTGACATATAACCTCAAAATAATGTTAACGTTCAAAAACTCAAAAAATGTATCTAGTAGGCACTTTGGATTGTTGGAAACTCCACTATATTCGACTTAAGCGTCATCCATTGACGAATGGAACAAACTCTATTGGCGCAATTACAGGATCAAGAACTTTAGTTGAAACAAAAGCGAATCAGTTAACGCACCAGGAGTTATATGCATCTTGCACAGAAAACACACACATAGAATGGACTCTCTATAGGGCTGCTACCGTTATAAATTCCATGCCAACAAGATGCTGTGCTCACCGGGTAGATGGCGTAAGTGGGCTTGACGTTAAAGCATTCTGTAAGTTTCCATAGTTTAACTATTAGTCAACAGATGTCGCTACAGTTCAATTTGAATATACTTTCAGGGTGACATCTTACGGTGATAATTTGAAGCATTTGAAAGGGAATGGCACTGGATACATGTATTCCTTGGACTTGTCACATTTTTCTGACTTTTGGATATATCATTCTACAGGTCTAAAGAGCAAATTTCTTCATTAACCTTTTCTTCTGGCTCTACAGGCTACAAAAACAGGTTGACTGTATAACGTCATTAATAGAAAATACTGTCTACTATAATATTCTATATCTGAGTATGTTCACCGAAATTGATATATACAAAGTAAATTGATATTTTTCAAAGCATATTATAACCATTGATTATATCAAGAAAAATCCACTCACTGACAGTATTTTCCATAACTGGCGTTATAAATTCAACCCACTTTTGTAGGTCAGCCCTTGGGTCAGCCTGTAGAATCAGAAAACAAAAGGATTGTGAAGAAAATTGATTTTTTTTGGCCTCTAAATTGCTATATCCAAAAATCCGAAAAATTTGACGAGCCCCAGGAATACATGAGAGAAATTAAAGTTGACAAGTGCTTGTCCCTTGTTATAACACATTTTATAAATCTGCAATGTGAAATAGAAACAAACATACTGTCAGAGGAAATAAATAAATTTTAACTTAGATATTTTACATTTATCTTAATCTGCATTTCCTTATCTATACAATCTTCTTTAGTGACCTTTGATCGCAAAGTGAGTATCACACACAACATAGGTATTATGGATCTGTTCCAATGATTTCTCCACAAACACTGGATTTTTCACTTGCTCAATTAAAATTTTAAAAAGATTCTCATCCGATTTTGGGTATCTGTGGTGTTTTATCCTCATCACAATTGGGAAAGCAACATTTCTTAAAAGTCAGTTGGTTTCCATAATAACAACGTAAAAAAATACTGAAAATTACGGGCAAACACAAACGAAAATCACTCACATCGGCACAATTACACACACTGATGACAGCAAAAGCTTTATAAAACATTTGCAAATAATTTGAACAATAAACCTATTTTCATTTTCATTCGCACTAATTAAAAACTTCTTAGTGGCTGTCATTTGTCAACTGCATAAAAAAAAACTACTAATATTGTATTTAGGGTTGCTTGAACATCAGGAAAACTATTCGCTTGCGTCATCTGCCCGGTGAGCACAGCATCTTGTTGCATGGAATTTATAACGGGGGCAGCCCTATGGAGTGTCCTTTCTATGTGTGTGTTTTCTGTGATCAGACAGGGCAGTCAACATTTCTGCTCTCGCTGTATCGCTTTGTCTTGAACTACGTGTTCTAGACCGGCGACCATGTTTTCCAGTAGACTCTTTTTCAGTCTTTTTTCCAGATGGTACTCTCTGGAAGACTCTGGAGATCTACTGCGTTTCCGTTTGTGTTTATGGATTCCCATTTAAAGGCCTAAAATAAAATAATTTTATTAATTTAAAGAATTTTTTGTTCCTGAAAATTAAAACACGTGTGACTTCTCTAAGCACAAAAACGAAGATGAGGTTAAGGTGTTCCGTGAGGATGGATCACGGCCATAGAACACGGAACGAGGCGCCGAACTATAATTATAGTTCGGCGCCTCGTCCTTTGAGATCACTAAGGTAGTGTCGACAGTGTCGTTTCTGCACTATATCAGCCACACGTTTAAAGAAAATAAAAGAAAGCGTTCCGTGTTCTATGGCCGTGATCCATCCTCACGGAACACCTTAACCTCATCTTCGTTTTTGTGCTTAGAGAAGTCACACGTGTTTTAATTTTCAGGAACAAAAAATTCTTTAAATTAATAAAATTATTTTATTTTAGGCCTTTAAATGGGAATCCATAAACGGAAACGCAGTAGATCTCCAGAGTCTTCCAGACAGTACCATCTGGAAAAAAGACTGAAAAAGAGTCTACTGGAAAACATGGTCGCCGGTCTAGAACACGTAGTTCAAGACAAAGCGATACAGCGAGAGCAGAAATGTTGACTGCCCTGTCTGATTATTTCAGAGCAAATGTGACACGTAGTCATAGTAACTCTGGAGCACGTAGCCCAGACACAAAGAGGAGAAATTAACAGGGGCAAAAATAAATTCCAGAGCAGGTAGCCTGGATATTGATCATAGATAATCTGAAGAATTGTTCAATCCTGAACATCCATTGTCCACCAGAGAGTTCCAGCGGCTCCGATAACGCGGATAGCAAAACGCTATCGAAGTCGAAGCGAAAAGGGGGAGCAAAAATGTTGACTGTCCTATGTCTGATTATTTCAGAGCAAAGTTGACACGTAGTCATAGTAGTAACTCTGGAACACGTAGCCCGGACACAAAGAGGAGAAAGGTAACAGGAGCAAAAATAAATTCCAGAGCATGTAGCCTGGCTATTGATCAGAGATCATCTGAAGAATTGTTCAATCCTGAACATCCATTGTTCAGGAGGTGGAAGCAATAGTTCACAAGGATTAGAGATCAACGGGGTTGTACAAACACCAAACTATTTTTGAGTGCCAACCCTTCAGAATAGGAGTCTGAGGGCAACAACTAGCATGTGGCAACATGTCCTAAGTATTGGACTAGACAGCTATCATTAAAGACATGATAGGTAAATATCCTTTTCCATCCAACTGGCAAAATCTCAGGGCACCCTTTCTTAATGCAAGGGTCGATCTCTTGGACGTGGTTCAGCAGAAACCTTCCACCCCACATGTCAGACAAATTGCATCGGGAAAGTAAAACCCACATTGAATATTCACAAAGATTCGGAAAGTGGACTCATACAATAGCTTAGCAGGAGAATATAGTCAAAAAGGTACGAAATAAGTTTGTTATATGTTCGACCAGCATACACTTCAAGATTAAGTTGAAATTTCTAAAACTAGTTTGTGGGTTGGATTCCTTCTGCTTGACTCCGTCCACTTGACCTGAATAAAAGAGTGGTTCAGATACAAAACTATATAGGATCAGGAATGACTGTGTTGTGCAATGCTAAGAACCTGATCCTGGTGGGAGAAATGCCCCAACAAGGCACTAAATATATTACCGCTCTTGAGCTATGCAAGCAAAATTGTCGGTAAAATTCATAACCTCATATCTTTAGTAAGAAGGTCCAAACAGCTCCAAATTTATCAGTAATTGCCAAACAAACGGCATTTAGTAGCCCAATAGATAACATTCTTTTGGGAAAGATTTTGGCAAAAAATACAAAAATGCCAAATTGGTCCAGAAACAGTCTAGATCTGAAGGTGACACTTCCAACAAATAAAAAGGAAGCTGTCACACAAGAGAAAGCAGATCATTCCTCCCCATTCTTTAAACAGGAGGGGCCCATCTTATGTAGCCCATCTCATGTAGAGAGGGACATAAGACAAAAAAGAGACATACAGGAAGACCAAGGGTCGAAGATAGGATTGGTAAGTATAGCTGGAAGACTGAAGTCTTTCCACAGTAATTGGAAAAGAATAACGACCAACAAAATCATTTTAGAAGGGGTAAGGGGAAATATGCAACCTTTTCACCAGAAACCCCTTGGCAACTCCAAAGCTGAGAGTATATTATACCCAGTTAATAACGCAACTGATATTATGCATTAGGGACCAGTTCTTATCCCCACCTTTCATAGCAGTGAAACCTAATAAAGAACCTAGATTTATTTTGAATCTAAAAAACCTAAATACCTATTTGAACTCGCACTTCAAAATGGAAGACTAGAACAGAACTGAAACTAATTCAGCATCTTATACTTTCACTAAATTACTTAAACCTGCACGGGACTGGCTCAGGCAATGAGAGGTCACATGTTGTTTATATCTTGACGACTTAGTAAACAGTAGCAATGACTACAGTAGAAGTGAACACCACACGAAAACAACCGTAAACCTATTAGGGTATCTTAGGTTTCATAATTAATTATGAAAAATAGTAAATGTACCTACCTCATCAAATACAGCACAGTAGGTACTTAGGAGTTATATCAGACTCCCTACACATGAGATTATCCTTGCCGGATGATAAAAAACATTAAATGATATGCATCATTGATAAATTTCTCACAATGGAACTTTGCAACAATAGAGATATTTATTGGACTTCTAATTCCAGTATGCCCAGCTACCAAGTAAGTATGGTTGGCTTTATACGAAAAGCTTGAAAGGGTGAAAGTACTTGTTTAGGCGACGGCAATCTTACCTATAATATATATATTCGGCTCGAAAAGACCCGGTTTTAGCAGCTTTTTTGAATGAATAGAGTCTGACAGTTTTTCAAAAAATTATATTTCAAATCTTTCCATCTGACATACAAATCAACAACATTATAAAATTCAATTCTTTTTCGCTACCGTGTGATAAAAAAATACATTACAGAAAATAAAAAATATAAATCAGGTAAACTCAACATTCTCCCCCCAGTGACGCTTCTGGAGGATCGTCACTTAATTCCAACAAATCGAGTTTACAAATTTTTGAAGCCGGTCCTCGGTACGTGCCACTCTTCGTTTTCACGTCTACAATTCTGACTTGACCATCTTTGCTTGGGTAAACCGCTACTATCTTCCCCAATGGCCAATTGTTTCTTGGTATCTATATCATCTGTTTTCAAGGGTAGTTTTTTTTGAAACCATTTCGAACGCTTTCTCAAAGTCGTTAAGTATTCGCGAATCCATCGTTTCCAGAAATTGTTCGCAAGGTGTTGGCTCAATTTCCATTGTTTCCTCAAGTCACATGGTTGGTCACTATCTATTGGTGATTTAGCAGAACTTGCTGTACCAATAAGAAAATGGTTAGGGGTTATACTTTCCGGATCATTAGGGTGATCGGAAACATATGTCAAGGGTCTACTGTTCACAATATTCTCTGCTTCGAGAAGAAGTGTGAATAATACTTCAGGTCTTGGTCGTGTTTCTTTCAGAGTCACTTTCAGACTCTCTTTTACCGATCGAACCATTCGTTCCCAAGCTCCCCCCATGTTAGGAGATGCTGGTGTTATATACTTGAAGTCAATTTCCCTATTTATTAATTCTTGCTCAATTAGTTTGTAGTTAATTTTTTCTATTTCTTGACGGAGTTCTTTTGCTGCACACTTGAGGTTGGATGCATTGTCGCTTATGATCATTTTCGGTTCTCCTCTTCTGGCTATGAACCTTCGCAGTGCTAATATTGTGGAGTCGGTGTTTAAAGTATCAGCCAGCTCTAAATGGATTGCTCTTATTGACAAACATGTAAAAAGTACTCCATAGCGTTTTTCATTTCGACGTCCAATTGTAACAATAAAAGGTCCAAAATAGTCAAGACCAACATATGTGAAAGGTCTAAGTGGTTTGGTGAGTCGAAATTCTGGAAGTTGACCCATTTCTGGGATGCTGGGCTTGCATGTTCTGATTTTACACAAAATGCAGTCGTGTGCTGCTTCGTTCACAGCTCTTCGTCCTTGAATAACCCAATATCGCTGTTTCATCTCATTCAGTATCATTTCTCGTCCAATATGTCTCATTTTTTGGTGATAATGTTTCACCAATAATTTAGTGAAAGGGTGTTTTCTGTCTAAAATTATCGGTTTCTTGACTTCATCAGTGAGTTCTGGAGAATTGTTCGTCCTTCCTCCAAGGCGAGAAGAATCTTGTCATCATCAAATTCAGGAGAAAGTTGGTAAAGTCGACTTTGTGAGTTCACTGACTTGCCTTTATCCAACAAACTTATTTCTTCTGCAAAACTTTCGTGCTGAGACCTTATGCACAACAATTTTTCTGCCCTCATAAGTTCTGCTACTGTGAATTCATCTTCTTTCACCTTCATTTCTTTCTGTCCTCTTACTACATTCTTGCATTTTTCCACAAATTTTAGTACATAAGCCGTACTTCTTATGAGATATGTCCATTTCGAAAATCGATTTATGTCCGGTAGAAAGTCAAATTTAATTTTTTTAGAAATATTTAAAATATTTTCAGGTTTCAGTTCAAGATCCTCTTGGTTACAACTCTCGTTCTTGTCTTCCTGCGGCCATTGTTCTGATGGTAGGTACAGAAAGTTGGGCCCTCTGAACCATGAACTACAAGGTGATAAATCAATGTCTGTGGTATCTCTTGTAGCTTCGTCAGCAATATTGAGATGTGAGGGAATCCAATACCATTCTTCCTGATTACTATTTTCTTGAATTTCAACAATTCTGTGAGCCACAAATGTTTTGAATTTTCTTCCTTCAGAACGAATCCAACTCAGAACTGTCTTCGAGTCTGACCAAAAAAATATTTCCGTGATGTCATAGTCATGTTCTTCCTTAACAGTTTTTGCAAGTCGACTGGCCATGACTGCTGCCTGTAATTCAAGCCTGGGTATGGTCATGGGTTTCAAAGGTGCCACCTGAGTCCTCGACATAACCAGTGAAACATATGTGTCTTCTTCCTTTTGGAATCTGAAAAAGCTGACCGCTGTGAAAGCCTGTTCACTAGCGTCACAGAAGACATGTAGTTGAATTTGGAAGTTCTTGTCATACCTCAAATTGTAACATCTTGGAATTCTAATATTTTTCACATCTTCGAATTTCAAAATCCACTGTAGCCATTTTTTATTCAGAGCATGTGGTATTTCGTCATCCCAAGAGATTCCACTACGCCATATTTCTTGTAATAGAATTTTCCCCCTTATGATAAAATGTCCTAAAAGTGCCAAAGGATCGAAAAAAGACATTACAATCTTTAGGACCTCTCGTTTGGTGGGGTTCCTATGTTTTTCCAAAATATCTTTATCGACTTTGTGAAAAGAAAGTGCAAATCCCAAGGTGTCGTCGTTTGTTGCCCATTTTAAACCCAAAATCCTCTGAGAGTTTGATGATGCAACTATTTTTTCATCCATTCTGAGATGAACTGGAATATTTTGCAAGAGTTTTTCAGAATTGCTTACCCAGTTCCTCAAAACAAATCCCCCTTCTTCATGAATATGGATGACTTGCTTCACTAAGCGAATAGCTTCTTCTTCTGTTTCAACACTGTCCAAGTAGTCGTCCATATAATGTTTTTTTATTATAGCGTTGCAAGCTTCCGGAAATTCTTTTTGAAAATCTGAAGCATTCCTATTTTTTACGTATTGCGCAGAAAATGGCGATGAAATCGAACCAAAAATCATGACCGTCATGGCATAAGCTTCTGGTTCTGTTAAATTACGCTTGGAAGGCCAAAGAAAACGTTGTGAATTTTGATCTTCCATTCTGATTCGAATCCTATGAAACATTTCCTCGATGTCAGCCGAAAATGCAACTTGTTTTTGCCTAAATTTCCATAAAATAGTTACAAGTGAGTTGTATAAGTCAGTCCCTTTCAGTAAATAGTCATTAAATGATTGTCCGTCACTTTTACAGGCAGCGTCGAAAACTAGTCTTACTTTTCCAGGTTTGTTAGGATTTACTACCCCAAAATGAGGTAGATACCAAACTCGATTGTTGTCTTGTCTTAATTCTTCGTCGGTCACTTTTCGTGCATATCCTTTTTCTAAATACTCTGTTATTTTTCGTTCGTAGAGTCTTGCAAAGTCAGTGTCTTGTCGTAATTTTCTTTCTATGTACTGTAACCGACGTGAAGCAATTGGTCGACTGTCTCTAGTTTGTACTATGTCATTTTTCCAAAGTAATCCCGTCTCCCATCTTTTGCCAATTTTTCGTGTAGTTGTCTCCGCAATCATTCTTGCCCTTTCTTCTTCTTTAGTCAAATTCTCTTTTTCTATTATTTTTACACCTAAAGATTCAGTAGTGAAAAAAGTTTTCACCTGTTCATGAAGTTCAATATTATCTACCTTCTTACAACATAAATGTAAAACAAAATTTGTATCAACTCTCCCATTGAACAGTTGCATATTTCCATGTACTACCCATCCCAATTTTGTTCGAGATAATACAGGACAATTCTTTGGACCCTCAATTATTTCCCTACTGATTATGAGATCCCAATTGTCTTGCCCCAAAAGAATTTTAGGTTGAACTTCGTTCATTGTTGCAAAATTGAAATCTTGGAGGTGAGTCCACGCTGATTTGATAGCTTTAGAATTTACCGTCTGAACAGGAAGGTCAAGGTCTTTCATAGTGAAAACATTCGTCAATTTATAGCAAGTTTCGTCGTCTCCAGCTATGTCGAAAGTAACTTGTCTCGAAAGGAAATTTTTGCTAGTAGATTTGTCGGTCCACTTTATGTCCAAGTTTTTCGAAACACCCTCTAAATCTAGCAAGTCAGCTAAGTTTTCGTCTATTAATGTTATTGTTGAGGCTTCATCAAATAAGGCATAGGTTTTAATTTTCTTATTTGCTGAAATAATAGTTACAGGCGCAATTCGTAGCAGAATTTCTCGATTACTCGTTCCTTCCAAAGTATGTGCGACAACTTGGGCAGTTGAAGTTACAATAGAAGAAGTATCCTTGTTTTGAAAATCATTATGAAGAAGAGTATGATGATTTTTATTACAACCGGCAACTGCGCATCTTTGTTTCTTTAAGCAATAATTCAATCGATGTCCCTTGTCTAAACAACTGAAACAAATCATATTTTTCTTGACAACTTCCCATCTGTCATCTGTTGACTTTTCTAAAAATTGTTCACATTTTTCAAGTTTGTGACCTTCGGCAGAGCAAAAAATGCATTTTGTCTTATAATTCTTTGTTTTATCCCTAGTCGTAAGAACAGCATGTTTATTTTTATATTTGTTTTTTTCTGTATAATATCCTATATTTTTTGTAGAGCATGAAGCATTTGCAAAACTAGCTGCTTCCGACTTTTGCCAAGCCCAATCTTTGAATATTTTTAAGGAAATATTACTTTCAAATTTGGCAACTTTTTCACCCCAAGCGAGTTGCATACTATGAGGTAATTTCTGCACCAAATCATCTAGCAATTGGGGACAATTCAAATAATTGCTCATATTTAAGCTTTCTAAAGTAGCCACCAGATTTGAAATCGTTTCAGCGAAATGTATCAGTGAATTGAAGTCATTTGATTTCACAAATGGTAAGTTCCTGGCTTCACTTACCAATGATCGTACAATCAAATCTGGTCTACCAAAGCGCCTTTGAAGGATATTCAAAATGTCACTCACCGATCCTGCAGAAATAAGTAAACCCTCGACTGACCTCCTAGCATCACCCTTCAGATACCGACGAAGTCTACTCAAGTTTTCCTCATTTGATAAACCCAAAACGTTCGTTGTTGATTGGAATTGACAATAAAATCCTGGCCAGTCTCTTGTGTCACCTGAAAAATATGGAAGTTCTTTGTCTATAGTTTGTCTAGCTAAAAACTTCTTCATGTCTGCTTGGAAACTGGAATCGCTTCCTTGGTTGTTCATTGGGACCACATTTTCATGTACGGCTGTCTGACTTTCAGTTTTATCCAACCATTGAGCAACCTTACTTTTTGCGGAAATCTTGGAAACATTAGCGATGGATTCGTCATTTATACTATCACCAAGATGAGAACCTACCTCTTCATCGATTCTGCTATTTTGCAGTTTCAGTCTATTCTTGATCATTGTCTTCTGAAGATCCAACTTACGCTTCTGCATTTCTTCTTCAGCTGCTAAAATATTTGCCATGGCTTCATCAGCTTCTATTTGAGCTTCCAGTTTTAGTCTTCTAGCGACACTGCTAGATTTAGATGCGGCTGCATCTGATTTTCTCGTGCTTTTGGCTGCACTGACAACTGATAAGTCACCTCCGTCAGTAACATCATCTCGGCGGGTCTGAGTTATGCTTTGTAGAGATTCCTTACTCTCAGCTGCTTTCAGTAGTTTGGCTTTTTGTCTGGTTACAATAACTGGATCCATAGAACTTGTTCGGACGGCAGAAGGACCACAAATGTTTAGGCGACGGCAATCTTACCTATAATATATATATTCGGCTCGAAAAGACCACAAATGTTTAGGCGACGGCAATCTTACCTATAATATATATATTCGGCTCGAAAAGACCCGGTTTTAGCAGCTTTTTTGAATGAATAGAGTCTGACAGTTTTTCAAAAAATTATATTTCAAATCTTTCCATCTGACATACAAATCAACAACATTATAAAATTCAATTCTTTTTCGCTACCGTGTGATAAAAAAATACATTACAGAAAATAAAAAATATAAATCAGGTAAACTCAACAGTACTTGCACCTCAAAGAAGTAATCAATACAAAATGGCTGTTCCTAGGTCAATAGACTTTGAATTAACTTGGGAGAAAAAGCTATTTCCTATTCCTTCAACAGTAGGTATAAGAAGGGACAAATTTGACTCAGTTATTTACTCATGCAAGCCTTGCCGGCCGGGAGGAAGTTTGTAACGACCAAAAAACGCAGGAGGGTGTTCGAATGAAGATGAAAAACTTCACATTATCTTCCTAGAATTATTAAGCATTGTATAGGCTATCAAATGTTTTGCAAGAGGCCTGACAACCAAAGATGTCTGGGTCGGAGTCGGTAACACAACATTAGATATCCAAAAGTTAACAAATCTGAGTACAAATATTTGACAGTGGTACCTATTTTAGTCCAGAGTTTTGGTAAAGATTTTTTTATGCATTACCGCCGGTTTGACATACCCTACAAAGTTTGAAGAACAAAATCTTTACAGACAAAGCTGTCGGAATAGTGGTAGTCCCCAAATGGCCCACACTACCGTGGTTCCCTACTTTTCAATAATTTCTGAAGGAAACCATTCCTCCATAATATTGGAAACCTCCTTACTGCCCTTGGAGGTTCACAACACTGGGAAAAATGACCCTAGTGGCAGGTCTTTAATCAGAGAAGCACTTCTCAGAAATGGATATCCAGAGGAAGAAATAAATATAATGTTGAAATCCTCATAAAATTAAACAACAAAACAGTATGAAGGAGTATACAAGCGATGGCAGTACTATTATAATGAAAGAAATTTCCTATACCACCAGTATAAAACAAAGATTTCTTTCAGCTCACTTAACACCTATCGTTCAGCCTTAGCTCTGATTAGGTACAAACATAGAAATTCGTAAAAGTAGGAATTTCAAGCGCTCCCTCAAAGGAAAATAATTTCATATTGAGACCTCCTTCGAGACGTTACAATTACATTTGGGACCCACAAACTGTCCTAGAAATTCTAAAAAAGAAATCCCCGTATGAGTTTTATTATCTCTTTTGCAGCTTTCGAAAAAAGCAGCTACACTACTAGCGCTTATCACTGGAGACCACCTCCAGATTTGCAAAGAATAAGATTGGAAAACATACTGATATCAGAGAAAGAAATGCAGACCTTAATTAAAGATCATATTAAAACTACTCGGAATGATTTGGAACAACTTTGTTTACAAATCTCATTTTTCAGCAACATCAGCATTATGCCCTGCCTCAACACTAGAGGCATAGGTATATAAACAAAACAAGTGGGATACGGTCTAGGGTACTAGAATTCCTTTTATTTGTCCAAAAGGAAACAATTCTAACTAGCACCACCGGCCTAGGGATTAAGGGATACTTTAAAAGAATAAGCGGGAATCGACACGGATATATTGATGGGATACTCAACCCGATACGCTGCAACGTCTACGGTCAAAGAAGTCGAAGGTATTGGCGAGCTTCTATAATTGTCCATTGGAAAATTCCAAGACTTTGCTAGGACAATTATAACACCATAATGTAAACGGTGTTCTCAGACCATGTATATTATCAAAATCTGGGAAAAACCTAAATCGATAAACAACTACCTTAGTGATCTCAAAGGACGAGGCGCCGAACTATAATCATCCGATTAAACGAACTTACCTGTGAAGTTCAATCGTGATTATAGGAGGCGCCTCGTCCGAAGAGATCACACCCACCTCACCCAGATGAAAAATACATATGCAGACTGCAGAGCAGATGTATGTATATGTAATATATTTTCTAATAATCCCCTAAAAAAGGTTTTTCCTGAATCGGTTAACTAAATGAGGTTAAGGTGTTCCGTGAGGATGGATCACGGCCATAGAACACGGAACGCTTTCTTTTATTTTCTTTAAACGTGTGGCTGATATAGTGCAGAAACGACACTACCTTAGTGATCTTTTCGGACGAGGCGCCTCCTATAATCACGATTGAACTTCACAGGTAAGTTCGTTTAATCGGATGATTAACACGGAACGGGGAACACGCCATGCAGGAGATACTTTTCATTTTTGAATGGCGGACTTTTTCGTGTAAAATCGGACTTTTTTCGGAACGCAATCGGACTTTATGGTTTAACGCGTCCAACAACACTGCACCAGCCATTATGGAACATGGAGATTCAGCCGTCGACATCTCTGCTGCAGACACAAGAGTTTCTTATAGAAGGGCAGAACCTAGTGTTGTTTTCAGAATGATGTATAAAAGTTGCCAATGATTGATTAAATATTAGGCTATCCAAGATGCTGTCAAACTAAAATCAAGATGGCCGCCTGAAGGCACACAATTGTATTTGTTATTGTTTGAACGAGACTGATTATTGTTAATTTTCATCTATTGGAGTGAAATTTTTGTATGAAACTTTGCCGAATAAAAAACATGCCTACAAAGTGTTATGTTGTAAATTGTGGAAGCCGTGGAGATCGCGACTTAGTGAAGTCTTTAAAAATTCCTAGCTAGCTACATTTTGATAATGTGGTATATTAAATCAAAGACTAGATAGATAGATGTTTATTAAGTAGGATACCCTAATATACATAGTTCCATGTTACAAAATAACAAATTAGTAGGTAAAAATATGTAACAAGTGAAAATAAATTACTTTGCAATATCTGACACTCAGTGTGTAAAAAAAACGACCAATCCAATGAAGATTTGAAAATAAAAATAGATAAATGTGTAGGCAATCATATATTACAAATAATAGTGTTGAGGAAACAGTCATAACTTCATGCACTGAGAACCAATCCAGGGGTTTTTTGGTACATCGGACAGTCCTATAGGGTCCAATAGAATTTCACAGATATAATTTTCACACTGCAGCACAATTCGGCCATCCTCACCTTTTCACAAAGACACCATCTTTACTCTAAAAAATGTCTTCCTTTTATGAAACTTAGGTAGCACAACTACTTTACGAAAATTGTACGCTTTTGGGAAATCAACTATCCAGAATTATTCATCTGGGAAAATTTACTCATGAACATATATCCTTTGGGTGACCAAATCACAAAATCGCAGTATTTTCATTCAGTTAGTTTCATTTGTAAATGAGTTTGGTAATAATAAGCATGGTCACGTTTTAGGGTAATTGCAATTCCACCGCATAGTTGAGGTTTTTAAATTTGAATACTGCCCCATATCAATATTCCTTAATGAATATGGATACTTCACTTCCATAGCAGCCACAAGACATCGTCGCATCAGGAGAACCATCAATTTATTAAATAATCTATACTTTCAACAAAGGAATATCCATTCGCTGTGAATACCTCATCTGAAAATTAATTGGAAACATTAATAAACAGTTCATAAATTACGAAAAATCAGTACCTACCTTGGCAACAACAACAGTATGTTCATCCATTTTTCTTGCTTCACAATCATGGGCAAATCCAGCTTCAAGATATTTATAGCCTGTTAAACTTTTGTAGGCCTTCATTGGCTTTCTTGTTTATGAGTCAACAGCAGATATGTAATAATGTCGAATGCCGTTACTGTTGTGAAAAGATCTAGAGATATGTCCATTTCACAAGGAGTGAAAGTAAAAGGATCCATGCACTTTATCACTCTCCTTTTGTCTCTATAGATCGATGCAGTGTCTTTGTTTACTCGTTCTAATGATAATAAATAAATCACTTTTAGTTAAAACAGCCATAATAACATTTCAAATCACAACTAACCAAAACTATTAGCAGTAGAAGCTAGTGCCAAACACAAACACCATTCATGTGTGCCTACAGCCGGCCATTTTTAAAGAGCTGTGGTCACGTGTTCTGGATAGCCTAATATCCACAGAGTTACAAACCCTTTATAAAAATACTGAAACTTCTCCATTAATGGCATTATTCAAAATTAGAGGTTACTGTTCTGCCAAATACTTCTCAATCACAATATGTACCTACCATTGTTTGATCAATACAAATTTTCAAAATGGGGTATCAATTTGAGGTACTGCTAATAACTCAATAACCAAATATCGATTATCGAATTTGAATCTTACAGAAGTTCCTAGCATTCGTGAACATAAAACGTGTCAAATATATTTACTGAATGCCTCTCAGATGAAATCAAGCTTTAGCAAAAAACTGAAGGCAAAAATTAATACCTATCAGACAAATAAGGTACTACAAAACATCCAAAAAATATTGACATGATTGAAATACTGCATTTCTGACTCACCCATTTACAATCTTACATTTTTGTACATTCTCATTTGTATGATTATAAAAATTCCTTTATATACCTAATTAATTTTTTTTGTATTCCTATCATAAATAAGAAGTTTCTTGAGATAGTGAATTACGACCTCCATATGGTATGGTTGAAACAAGATAATATAGCCATTCACTTCAATAAAACAGCTATTCTAAAGAGATTACCAATTTACTAACATTATTATGGTCTAACCAATTTCCTCAAGATAAACGTCAATATGGAATTTTTAAACTTGTTCGAAAGAAAAGGTTCCATTTTTGCAATTTACAACTTTTCCATTCTATGTGCTTATTAGAATTGGGTCTTTTGTTCCTAAATGAATCTGAAAATTGATAATCTGGACAATTCAGAAAAAATTTGTCAGTCCTAGACTCCTGTGAACACGAAAATTGTTATACTTACACTGCACACACTTTATTAATTGATCCCAAGAAACCTTTCTGTTTAGAGAGGGATTACATTTTTACATAAATTGTTCAACAGCAATACACATGAAATAAAAATCGATGAAGAAATCAAACAATTATTATAAAAGATGAGAATAATTTGTGAAATGATAAATAAGTCATATCAAAGCAAAAACAGTCAAAGGTGAAACATTGTTATATTATATAGGAATTGAAATCATCTGTTAAGTATACATTTCTTAAGTTCATTTTTTAAATTTAATTGTGGTCCTGATTTCTGTCACAATTTTACTTTCAATTCAATATTGATACTATTGATAGCCATTTCTTTCTCAAGGTTTCCTGTTTAAATACTGAAAAAAAAAAGTTTGAATGAAAATATAATCTGTATTTGTCTTTAGTGAGGAAAATGGTAAAAATGTATTCTTCAATCTACTAATTAACAACTTATAAACAAAATGATCTTGAACTCACCTTTGAGAATACAATATAATTTACGACTTTTGTCGGTATTCTTGCAGGTTTCACTGCAGAATAGGTACTTCACTTTCAGAAGAAAGGAATATTTGTATCAGTAGAAAAAGTAATCAACATATTCCTAAGTTGGATCAGTGACAGCAGGGCTCATCAGAAGATTTTGGGACTTGGGACAATCTGCTTTCTTTACTGTGAATCTGCTAAAACTATTTTTGAAAACATTTCCAATAACGGCAATGACATAAAAATTGACTTTTGACATGTGTCACTAGTTAAAACATCGGACCTAATTTTTGTGGTGTTTTTGGAACATTGGAGCTATTTAGACTCCACCCATTGGCCATAACCGTAAGAAGGCCAAAGCCTTCTAGGATTTAGTGACCCTAACCGCCACTAGGGTCACTGAATAGCAGTGAACTCTATACTAACCTAGTATAGTGTTCACTGCTGAATAGTGAATCCTAGAAGGCTTTGGCCTTCTTACGGGTACGGCCAATGGGTGGAGTCTAATAGTCAAAATCTCTTTAAATAGTTCTAATGTTACCACAGAATATTGAACTAAACAGAAGCGAAGCTAAAGTCGGCACCTTTGATGTTGAGGGGGCAAATTTTGGTAACCTTGAAATGATATGTTGAGTGAAATCATGCTTCGCACACTGAGAAAAATTACTTTATTCATCATTCAAGAATACTACTTGCTACACACAGAAAACTAATTCAAAACAACATCAGTAAAGTCTCGTTCATACCCTCGCGAATTTCGCAATTTTTCTGCAAATAAAATGACTGCCGACAAGTGTTAACGGTTGAATGTAAAGTCATTCCATAATCTTCTACACGTTATCCCATCATTAATAAAATAAATAAATAAATAAAATATCCTTACCTTCTCCAAATACGGTAAAAATCCGATAGAAAATAAGTACTTCCATGGCTAGCACCATGACGGGTATTTAATCAATAAATCTGCTATTTGATACAGGATGCGCTTGCAAATTTGTCACTGACGACAAACAAATTTTCTCAAATTTAATCAGTAATTTTTGGTAGGTACTGGAGTATGGAAACATTATTGAAATCCCATCTCGTATAGTTTTGTTACAATTAGCATGTCTAGTTTTGTCGAATTTCTATATTTCCCAATGTAAAAGGTGGCATTATAATTTGCGAGACAAAAAAATGATAGCGCAGTACTTAGCTGGATATCAAAAACTGACGTTCCTCAAGCAGTTGACAGCAGGAAGAGTACTGACAGCAGTGTTACCAATGTGTGAGGAATTCCCCAATTTGTGAGGATTTGGTGTGGTGCTGGGGAATTCATTGGGGATTGAAAAAATGTGAGGATTTTGTGAGGATTTCGAATTTGATATTATACCACAAAAAATTGGCATCTTACAATTTTGAGAATAATCAGTGGACGATAAATTCAATAAATTTCAGCTGAAAGGTGGAAATGTAAACGGTAAATATAACGGTTCTTGCTCTTGGATGTTGCAGAACAAAAGTGTTCTACGGTTTACCGTTCTGTAACGGTGGTTCTATATGTGAAATGACATGTGACAGCTGACTGCGTTTCAAACTAATCTGACATATCATTTGGGGGTTCACAAACTTTTTACGTTTCGTATACTGATTAGTGAAGCAGAATTTTTAATTAACCTGAAACAATAAGCTGTATTTTCACATTGCTTAACCAATCAGAAAACGAATCGTGAAAACAAAACCTAAAGGGAGCTTTAGGTTTTTTGTTTTGGAACATTTAGGATTAATTTTAAAACAGAAAACAAGAGTGGGTTTGGAAGGTTGAAGGACAATGGTTGAAGGTTTGATTTCTGTTCTTCAATAGACGAGGAAAGTGTGTCGTCACAAATGTCATACTTGTCAAAAACTGATTCCAAACGAAGAATTTTAGATGATGTTCTCTGTTGATGATTTTGCTGCTTTGCTTATCAGCTTGTGTTTGGATGTTTGGATTTTGTTTTCTCAGGCGAAATAAGTCGAAAAATCTTAACGGAAACAATATCGGAGTTATCAGACAAGCTGATTTAAATTCGACGGAGGTTTGTTTGGAATCAGTTTTTGACAAGAATGACATTTGTGACGTCATCACTTTCCTCGTCTATTCCATGCATTCATTTGTTATTTCGGTTTCGTTTGACTTTTGACAACTAAAAGGAAAATAGCAAATTATTAGAGCTGTTTTTGTCGTTGAACCGTATTCAATAATGTTTTAAAAACTTTTTCAATTCAACGTCATAGATTTGACTATGGCTTCAAAATGGTGCATTTCGTTTTAAAACATTCTGTCTATGACGTCAGTGTTTCAACGCTAAAATGAAAAGTTTTTAAAACGGACTAAATAATTTAAAAAAAGTGACACGACAAAAACAGCCTAAGTTTCTCCGACATTACACAAAAAGTTTTCAGTATGCTGCTTTAAAAAGGTTTTTATTTCGTTCTAACCAAACTGATTCAACTGAAGTAATAGAAAATTCTTTGAATCACATTGTCATGCTCAATTATTTTCCATAGTTTTTGGGTGTGAGCATTATGTGAGGATTTTTAAATCTTTCATTGAGGATTTTGGGTATTTGCCAGGAAAATTTCGGGGAATCTAACAATATTGGATTGGCAACACTGACTGACAGGTTTGATGTGAAGCGAAAGCGCTTCTATAATGACTGCTTTTGACTGGAATCAACTATTTCAATTTTGCAGCAAATCCAGTCGTTAACAATAATACTATATTTGGAAAATGTTTTACATTTACAAGACAGAGACAAAAAAGAAAACATAAATCGAATCAACGTCAATCATAAGTTTTACTTGAAAAATTTTTCACATTAAAACATTCATGAAATGTATATCGTTGTGAATTGATCAGAAAAAGCTTCTAAATTTTAAATGTGTTGGGACTTTCACAAGTTTTGATTGATTTGAATTCTCTCTTGTCGGAAAATTTTCAGACTTGGCATTATTTCACTGATTTACCATCGTATTCAAAATAAGGCATTCATGTGGGCATGTTGAATATGAAATAAGTATTTCGTTTCTCTAAACCTTAATGATATTCATTCAGAATAGTCATCTGCATTTAGAGTTTATTAAGTATATTATGAATGCAGACTGCGGATTCTCAGATTTTCACTTTATTGTTGAGCCAAAGCCTTGAAGTTATCAAATAAAATCAGTATGTAGACATTTCGTAATATCCCTAAAATCCCATAAAAACAACAAATAACATTTTGAGTGCAATACTTTTTAAATTTATTTACTAAATCTTCGGTCTTTCGGAAAGGAAAAGAGACTAATTCCTTCTTGGTCATATCTGGAAGAACATCCACGATAAACACACACAGTACCTCCTTTCGACGCCATTTCAGAATTATTGTTACAAAATAAGCAAACATAACTAAATTTCACTGCCTGGTGCTTAGATATAAATAGGGTTGAATGCTTGAATGTTTAATTAATAATTAGTCGTTACTGTCAAAATCTTTGTTTACCTGATCACAATGACAAGTGACAGTGACAAGAATCATGCATATTAAATGGTGGCTGCGTTCGAGCAAAATGGCTTAGCTTCGCTTCTGTGTAGTTCAATATTCTGTGATGTTACAAATAACCCACAAAAGCGCCAATCAGGAAGTAAGGGTCATAAGTGAGAGAGAACAGATAATTTTGGAAGAAAAAGTTGGGTTATGTTTCTTTTGAAAGTCAGAATGTCAAATAAAGTAATTGTTATGGGAACACACATATTATCAGAACGAAATAAAACATATAAACAAACTGTACGATTTTACTTTATCATATTACGTCTTGATCAGAAAATGAATTTGGTATAACGCACTTTTCCCCACCACAAAACTCAATATTGCACCTCATCAGACAGTTTTTTATCCGACTGGACATTAGCAGAATGGAAAATATCGATTGTACATTCCTGTATTTGCATTTACACCTACATGTATAGAATCCGAATATGAATTGCGAAAACACGTAATTTTTCATATTAATATATTCTCCGATTGATGTTTCATTAAACCATTAATTCAAAATACCGGCAGATATCCATATTACACCCAACACAGAACGCACATTCTCAGTCCGATATAAAGATATACCGCCAAAGTAGCAGACCGTACATTGACATACTGCACATTGCTAGACCGATGGGATTTCCGAACACTGCTCGAACAGTGTTGCCGGTGCTTGCAATTAAAAAGTAATTTGAAGAATTGTTAATTTATAACGGAATAAGTTGTTAGTCGAGCAGGTCGAGCTGTTGAGCATTCATATGTGAATAATAAGTTTGTTATGAACTTAGAATATGATATTTAATATAGGTAATTCAATTTAAGAAAAATCATTGAGATATTTGAATTAGGCTGTATTTTGAACGTTTATTCAAATATCACTTGTGAGGTTATAATTTTGTAATGTTTTGCTGTCTCACATAAACAACTAATTTACAAAAAAGACACGAAAATGTTTGGTAGGTATTTACATTTACTATTTTTGTTTTTAAAAGTATTCTTGTATATGGGTTTGTTCTGTTTATTCATAGGTATATGTATATTTTCTCATTAGAAAGAGAAACTTACTGAAACTGACGATAGGTATAATAGGTAGGTGTGTTATGAATTAAGTTATCCAAGGATCCATGGAAATTAAGTATTAGGCAAACCAAACAAAAAATATAATTAGTTACAGGGAAACTATTTCTTCAACAAGACTGCACAATCTTTAACCAGGCATAACCAGGAATAACCAGGCACAATATATCAATAGAATACCTCGGAAAACATCCATATGGCTTGCACTTCTCTTTGAGGCTATAAATCCTGCACTAAACCTGCAATTTTTTTATACAGATAGGAAAGCCTATACAGACATCTTAGCCTATACCTATTTATTTAAGTGAAAATAGAGTATTTTTCGATTTGATTCCGAGAGAAAACCTTTGAAAACAGTTTCGTTGTCACACACTTATCAGAAAAGGATTTATGGATCTCTCGAAATCAAAACGAATGCACTCAAAGTTAGTACCTTGAAGGCAAGACAAAGATTACTTAAAGTTACTTATTTATTTATGTATGTCATAAAATTTCCTGCATCTCCCCTAACTCGAAATTTATTACTATCCAAACAGGGCTCATCTTCATTTTTCTATGATAGGCTGGTGCCAAAACGAATTCTAAACGCTTTAAAATAAGAAAAAAAATAACAGGCAAAAGGACCAGGTGGAGAATGTTGATTGGGGTTCCAACTTTGAAGAAAAAAAAAATTAAACACGAAATGGGAATGCAGTTTAGTGGTTGAAAACGGTTTTTAAGATTTGCGGCGAAACGTGACCTCTTAGCGGAAAATGTTCAATGGCAAAGTTGTAGATAATAATAAAGTAGTCGCCGAACACTTTTGAATTAAACACTTTTCGACATAACCTCAAATTATCCGTCAACATGGCCAAAACATTTTTTTTCGGTATTTAATTTTTTTCTTTCGAATAAATGATTCATTTTGCATGAAAATTTGTAGGAATATGTCTTTTTGGTGTCGAATTAGCAAGATTTTTTCGCAATTCAGAAGACGACTAGTTTTCGAGTTAGGTAAACATTTCGAAAAAAATACCCCTTTCTTCCACGAACAAATGTCTTGAAATTTTTTTGTATTTCGAAGGTCTATAAGTTATCATTTTCATTGTTGAAATGTTTGCTTCAAAATGGTCTCTATATGTAACTAGGTGGTTTATTGATCGTTAAACCGCTTAAAATTGAGAAAAAAGTCTCTCTGAATCATGATTTTCTCAATATTTTCAATTATTTTCGACTTTCTTCATTATTTTTATAACAAAAAGTAGTATATATTAAATTATTTATTCATAATAAAATATTAGAATGCATAATTACACCATTAAATTAATTTAATAATATCATTTTTAATCTTTTTCACAACTATAGAAAATCATTGAAAATATTGAGAAAATCATGATTCAGAGAGACTTGTTGCCGGCTTTTCTCAATTTTTAGTGGATTAACGATCAATAAACCGATGATCACTTATAGACCTTCGCAAGATACATAGAAACCCTGGTGTGATCTCTTATAGCTTATAGCTGTGAAACCGACATACAAAAGTGTTAAGGTACGGCCTACTTGATTCGTGATATTTTTACTGCGTTGATACCGTTTCACCTCTTTAGCACACAGATGGCGGCAAAATTACAGATTCATGATGACGCTTGGACAAGTGTCATGTTATGTAATTTTCAACATTGAATTTTATTTGTTGTGATATTCATTTACCATAATTTGTAAACATTCAAATTTTAATCAAATAATTATGACTCAGTACTTCGGAATGTTGGAAACTCGGTTATTTTCGACTTTACGCCATCCATCGACGAATGAAGCCAACGGTATCAGTGCAATTACAGTCTCGAGTCGACAACTTTGTTGAAACAAAAGCGAATCAGTGATAACACCATGGTTTCTATCAAGATGCATATAACTCCTGGTGGAATTACTTATAGCTGTGAAATTGTCATCCAAAACTGTTGATGTACGGCCTGCTTGATTCATGACATTTTTATTGCGTCAAGAGAGTTTACTCAATTTTAACATAGATGGCAGGCAAATCATTACCGATCATGATGACTTGACATGTTTTGACAAACGCATGCTGCGTCAACGACATAACCTCAAATTGAACCATGTCATGATTGTCATGTCGAAGTCGAGACTCACAAAAAAATGCTATACACTACCCTAACTTTTAAGGCCAATTCTCACTTTCGTGCAAGCCACGTGCTCGGCACAGGCAAGGCACCGGATCGGCAAAATATCTTTGTCATTGATCATATGGTTTTTGTGTGGTTAAATTCACATTATGCCGGCAACGTCTCGGCAAGCGACGGCCTTTGCCAGCGGGGTTCTTCTCAAACAATATTTGCCGAGCATGTTCCGTGCAGGTTCAGACAAGTGTGAATACGTTACCGGCTTGGTAGTATTTGCGTTCCTAGGATTTTAGGAGTGTAGTGGTGACAAGAGTGAATATGTCGTCTCGTCAGAAGAAGGACAGTTTTTCATTGGAAGAAGATGAAATCCTTATCGAATATGTTAGAGAAAATGAAGCTCTTTATGATTTCTCTAATAAAAGATACGCTGACAGTATGTATAAAAACACATTATGGAACACAATTGGCAAAAAATTACAAAAAGGTAAGTGTATTTATTAAATATATATTATTTTATGAATACACATTAAAGGAAATATTATTTTTTCTTAAAAGTATAATAAGTAGGTAGATTATATTTTTTCATATTGCCAAGGCACAGAACCGGCCTCTGAATTAAAAAACCTGGTAAATATTTCTCTGGTATTAAACGCTGCTTGTTGTGCAGACCGCCAGTTTTTGAACAGGTGAGATGGATTCACGAAAGGTTGTGTTCTGTTTTTGAAGAGGTTCCTTAATTTTTTCCAATAAATTGTCAAACTCATCCCTAGACATTCGATAATATTGAAAAATTTTTGTCTGGTCATCTAACAGTTCTGGGTGCAACGTTGCAAATTCTCCTTCTTCATTTCGTTTTTTTAGCATATTATGTACCCAATAACGTCTTTTTCTCTTTCTAGAATTGTTCATTTCAAGCTCTTCTTCATCTAACAACAGAGCAATTTTTATTAACGTAGAAGTCGGAAACATTTCACTTTTCACAAAGCTGAAAACTACTTAACCCACGGCAAGCCTATTGCAGTGTGAATTGCCTCAAGAAATCTTGCTCGCGCCGAGCATGTGCCTTGCCGTTGCCAATTTGGTTCCTGGCACGTCTAATGAGAATCAACCTTTACGAATGACAGAAAAACACAAGAACAAATAAATAACAATAAAGGCCATCACAGACACACTTGCATAGCGCATGCCGCATAGCATAAAGACATAACAAAGTTCAACCAATCGAAATGCGAATATCCGTCGCCACTGGTATTTTGGTTGGCTAAACTCCCTTATGCAAAAGTGTCTGTGGGGGCCTTAACCAAACAACTAAAAACGTCGCAAAACTACCGAACTGAGCGAAAAGTATTAAAAGAACAGAAAAATCACACGATAAATACCAATATGCAATGTAATTGACATATAACCTCAAAATAATGTTAACGTTCAAAAACTCAAAAAATTTATCTAGTAGGCACTTTGGATTGTTGGAAACTCCACTATATTCGACTTAAGCGTCATCCATTGACGAATGGAACAAACTCTATTGACGCAATTACAGGATCAAGAACTTTAGTTGAAACAAAAGCGAATCAGTAAACGCACCAGGAGTTATATACATCTTGGGTAGTTGTTTATCGATTTAGGTTTTTCCCAGATTTTGATAATATACATGGTCTGAGAACACCGTTTACATTATGGTGTTATAATTGTCCTAGCAAAGTCTTGGAATTTTCCAATGGACAATTATAGAACTTCGCCAATACCTTCGACTTCTTTGACCGCAGAAGTTGCAGCGTATCGGGTTGAGTATCCCATCAATATATCCGTGTCGATTCCCGCTTATTCTTTTAAAGTATCCTTAATTCCTAGGCCGATGGTGCTAGTTAGAATTGTTTCCTTTTGGACAAATAAAAGGAATTCTAGTACCCTAGACCGTATCCCACTTGTTTTGTTTATATACCTATGCCTCTAGTGTTGAGGCAGGGCATAATGCTGATGTTGCTGAAAAATGAGATTTGTAAACAAAGTTGTTCCAAATCATTCCGAGTAGTTTTAATATGATCTTTAATTAAGGTCTGCATTTCGTTCTCTGATATCAGTATGTTTTCCAATCTTATTCTTTGCAAATCTGTAGGTGGTCTCCAGTGATAAGCGCTAGTAGTGTAGCTGATTTTTTCGAAAGCTGCAAAAGAGATAATAACTCATACGGGGATTTCTTTTTTAGAATTTCTAGGACAGTTTGTGGGTCCCAATGTAATTGTAACGTCTCGAAGGAGGTCTCAATATGAAATTATTTTCCGTTGAGGGAGCGCTTGAAATTCCTACTTTTACGAATTGTTTGTACCTAATCAGAGCTAAGGCTGAACGATAGGTGTTAAGTGAGCTGAAAGAAATCTTTGTTTTATACTGGTGGTATAGGAAATGTATTATCACTCTCTCTTCTGTTATGAAGATCTTTAGGTTTCTTTCATTACAATAGTACTGCCATCGCTTGTATACTTCATACTGTTTTGTTGTTTAATTTGATGAGGATTTCAACATTATATTTACTTCTTCCTCTGGATATCCATTTCTGAGAAGTGCTTCTCTGATTAAATACCTGCCACTAGGGTCATTTTTCCCAGTGTTGTGAACCTCCAAGGGTAGGAAGGAGGTTTCCAATATTATGGAGGAATGGTTTCCTTCAGAAATTATTGAAAAGTAGGGAACCACGGTAGTGTGGGCCATTTGGGGAGTACCACTATTCCGACAGCTTTGTCTGTAAAGATTTTGTTCTTCAAAGTTTGTAGGGTATGGCAAAACGGCAGTAATGCATAAAAAAATCTTTAGCAAAACTCTGGACTAATAGGTACCACTGTCAAATATTTGTACTCAGATTTGTTAACTTTTGGGTATCTAATGCTTCCCATTTTGTTGTGTTACCGACTCTGACCCAGACGTCTTTGGTTGTCAGGCCTCTTGCAAAACATTTGATAGCCTATACAATGCCTAATAATTGTAGGAAGATAATGTGAAGTTTTTCATCTTGATTCGAACACCCTCCTGCGTTTTTTGGTCGTTACAAACCATAGACAAGAGTTATGTTACAAACTTCCTCCCGGCCGGCGAGGCTTGCATGAGTAAATAACTGAGTAAATTTGTCCCTTATACCTACTGTTGAAGGAATAGGAAATAGCTTTTTCTCCCAAGTTAATTCAAAGTCTATTGACCTAGGAATAGCCAATTTGTATTGATTACTTCTTTGAGGAAGTACTTTCACCCTTTCAAGCTTTTCGTATAAAGCCAACCATACTTACTTGGTAGCTGGGCATACTGGAATTAGAAGTCCAATAAATATCTCTATTGTTGCAAAGTTCCATTGTGAGAAATTTATCAATGATGCATATCATTTAATGTTTTTTATCATCCGGCAAGGATAATCTCATGTGTAGGGAGTCTGATATAACTCCTAAGTACCTACTGTGCTGTATTTGATGAGGTAGGTACATTTACTATTTTTCATAATTAATTATGAAACCTAAGATACCCTAATAGGTTTACGGTTGTTTTCGTGTGGTGTTCACTTCTACTGTAGTCATTGCTACTGATTACTAAGTCGTCAAGATATAAACAACATGTGACCTCTCATTGCCTGAGCCAGTCCCGTGCAGGTTTAAGTAATTTAGTGAAAGTATAAGATGCTGAATTAGTTTCAGTTCTGTTCTAGTCTTCCATTTTGAAGTGCGAGTTCAAATAGGTATTTAGGTTTTTTAGATTCAAAATAAATCTAGGTTCTTTATTAGGTTTCACTGCTATGAAAGATGGGGATAAGAACTGGTCCCTAATGCATAATATCAGTTGCGTACTGTTATTAACTGGGTATAATATACTCTCAGCTTTGGAGTTGCCAAGGGGTTTCTGGTGAAAAGGTGGCATATTTCCCATTACCCCTTCTAAAATGATTTTGTTGGTCGTTATTCTTTTCCAATTACTGTGGAAAGACTTCAGTCTTCCAGCTATACTTACCAGTCCTATATTTGACCCTTGGTCTTCCTGTATGTCCTTTGTCTTATGTCCCTCTCTACATGAGATGGGCCCCTCCTGTTTAAAGAATGGGGAGGAATGATCTGCTTTCTCTTGTGTGACAGCTTCCTTTTTATTTGTTGGAAGTGTCACCTTGAGATCTAGACTGTTTCTGTGTTGTGAGAATCACTGAAACTCACTTTTCAGCAACAGATTCTTTTTTAATATGTGGAAGAATAATCCACAAAAGAAATAACGACAGCAAAAATTATATTATATTGACAGACTACAAAATCAATAATAATTCATTCAATTACATGGAAACATAAATAAAATATATCAGTACCTACTTCGGTATATAAAAAAAAAACATTCAGAATAACTTCAACACTCCCACTTTCTGGATGTTTTGGTTACTTCCTGTGTTCTCTGTGTTATATAAAGGTCAAAAATTCTTCTTAACACCCAACAGTTCAAGCAAATACTGAAAAGTCTTTTTACATAACGCCTTTGTAAAAATGTCAGCCTGCTGTTCTGTAGTAGAAATGTATTCTGGGAATATACTTCTTTCTTCGTATTTTTCTCTGATGAAATGTAGACGAACATCAACATGCTTTGTCCGACTATGAAATTCGGGGTTCTTGATAAGTCTAATTGCACTCTGGTTGTCAATATATAATGGCGTAGGTTTTGTTACATGCTGATCAATATCTTCCAAGAGTTGTTGCAACCAGATTGCTTCTCTAGCAGCATTTGATGCAGCCACATATTCAGACTCTGTTGTTGATAGTGTAACACTACTCTGACGTTTGCTGGCCCAAGTAACAGGACCGGAACTAATTTTGAAGACATATCCAGTAGTAGATCGCCTTGTTTCTGAATCACCAGCATAATCTGCGTCTGAATATCCAGTCAATAGTGGTAAATTTGGTGTTTTCTGGTACCTGATGCCATATTCTGCTGTTCCTTTCAAATATCTCATGATTCTTTTTACTGCATTCCAGTGAGCGTTGGTATGCTTGATGAGATAACGACTCACAACTCCCACTGCATGCATAATGTCTGGTCTGCTTACGATAGCGGCGAACATAAGAGACCCAACTGCATGTCGATAGGGAACTTCATTTTCTTCTAGATATGGCCCAGTTTCAGCGGATAAATTACTATGTGGATCCAAGGGAGTACAAGCAATTTTAGCATCTTCCATTCCAAAACGGTTTATGAGTTGTCTGACATAACTTGACTGACTGATGGAAATTGAATTGTCACTGTCACTCCGTTTGATTTCTAATCCCACAAAGTAGGTCGGTTCACTTACAGTTATTTCGAATGTTGTTTGTAGTTCTGATAGAACAATTCGAATTGCTTCTGCACTGGACGAAAAAATCAGTCCATCATCTACATAGATCACCAGTAAAAGTTTTGCTCCACGAAAGTTGCAACGATAAACACATTTATCAGCTTCTGATTGAATGAAGCCAAAATTGCTCAGGAAATCATTGAATTTCTTGTTCCAGCATCTTGGAGCTTGCTTCAATCCATAAAGCGACTTCTTGAGCCTATAAACCGCATCATTTTTCATATCACGAGGAAGTTTCAGGTATATTTCTTCCTCAAGGTTGCCATGAAGAAATGCCGTTTTTACATCAAACTGCATCATATGTAAGTTGTTTTCTGCTGCAATGGCTAGCAAAACTCGTATAGAATCATATCTGGTGGTTGGTGAGAATATCTCTGAATAATCTCCACCTTTGATCTGGGAGAAACCTTTCGCTACCAGCCGAGCTTTGTAGCGGTTTATTGATCCATCAGGGTTTCTTTTCACTCTGAAAACCCACTTTGAGTGAATCGGCCTTTTTTCTGGTGGAAGTTCTGTTTTCTCCCAAGTATCATTTTTCTCTAGAGCTATTAGTTCATCAGAGATTGCTTGCTTCCATTCTTTTGAATCTTTCGATTTCAAAGCTTCTTCGTATGTGTACCAGGTAAATCAACCTCGACTAAATTGAGTTCAAAATCATGGAATCTGGCTGGTGGACGAATAGTTCTTTGGGATTGTCGTCTATCATGAGTTTCCTCGCGGTATATTTCACTTTCTTCGTGGTTTTCGGGTTGATCATGGATTATTTCTTCTTCTATCTGTTCTGAAATTCTGGGTGAAGCTGTAACATCATCATCAGCAGCATTGACATCGACTGGGACAATGCTTGGTCCATCTTCAAAACCTTTCACATTCTCGTTAAATATTACGTTTCTGGAGATTATCACATTTCTAGTTTTTGGATCGTAGAGTCTATAATTTGTTGAATTACTATCGTAACCAACAAGAAACAGTTTCTTGCTCTTTGCATCGAGTTTTGTACGTTTCTCATCAGGTATGTGTGCAAAAGCTTGGCATCCAAAAGTTCTGATGTGACTGAGAATGGGTTTTTTACTTGTCCATACTTCAAATGGAGTTGAACCAGTAGTTTGAGATGTTGGAGTACGGTTCAGAATGTAAATTGCTGCATTTACTGCTTCTGCCCAGAGATATTTCGGCATTTTCGCGCTGTAGAGCATTGACCGAGCACTTTCAACGATTGTACGGTTATCTCGTTCTGCTCTGCCATTCTGCTGAGGTGTATATGGTGCGGTATTTTCCATCTCGATTCCTTGATCATTGAGATAATTTTTCAGGTTCTGGTTGCAGTATTCAGAGCCGTTATCGACATGAAGCACTTTGATTGCACTACCAAATTTATTATTTATTTTACAGCAAAATACTTTGAAGCAATCCAAAACATCGGATTTGTGCCAGTCATCTTTGAAAGATAAAAAGTATCTTGCACCTCGCACAGATGCTACTGCCATCGGTCCACATAGGTCACTGAAGATTATCTCGCCAGGTTTCATTTTTGGATGGGACGTTTTCTTGAATGGCAATCTATGTTGTTTGCCATATGCACAACCTTCACAGAAAAAGTCATTCATGTCACTGAAGTCGATACCTTCAACTAAACCTTTTTCTACCATTTCTCGAATAGATTTCACATTGACATGGCCGAGACGTTCGTGCCATATTTTCAAACTGTCTTTGGTGACAGCATTGGCATTCAGAATTACTGTACGAAATAGAAGTTTATATAAGTTGTTGTGTTCTCTCACTGCACATGCTACTAATTTATTTTCGTGAAAGATTTGAGCTTCGTTACTTTCCTTGACAATCTTCATTCCTTTGGTGGTAACAACTCCTTCTGAGAACAAATTTTTGCGAAGTTCTGGAATGTATAGTACATCATTTATAGTTGAGTTGAACCATTCGCCATTTATCAGTTTTTGGATTCTTACAGATAATGATTGATTGTTACCAAGAACAACTGTTAACAGGGTCAAAAATAAATTCCAGAGCACGTAGCCTGGATATTGATCATAGATAATCTGAAGAATTGTTCAATCCTGAACATCCATTGTCCACCAGAGAGTTCCAGCGGCTCCGATAACGCGGATAGCAAAACACTATCGAAGTCGAAGAGAAAGGGGGGAGCAAAAATGTTGACTGCCCTATGTCCGATTATTTCAGAGCAAAGGTGACACGTAGTCACAGTAGTAACTCTGGAACACGTAGCCCGGACACAAAGAGGAGAAAGGCAACAGGAGCAAAAATAAATTCCAGAGCATGTAGCCTGGCTATTGATCAGAGATCATCTGAAGAATTGTTCAATCCTGAACATCCATTGTTCAGGAGGTGGAAGCAATAGTTCACAAGGATTAGAGATCAACCGGGTTGCACAAACACCAAACTATTTTTGAGTGCCAACCCTTCAGAATAGGAGTCTGAGGGCAACAACTAGCATGTGGCAACATATCCTAAGTATTGGGCTAGACAGCTATCATTAAAAACATGATAGGTAAATATCCTTTTCCATCCAACTGGCAAAATCTCAGGGCACCCTTTCTTAATGCAGGGGTTGATCTCTTGGACGTGGTTCAGCAGAAAACTTCCAACCCACATGTCAGGCAAATTGCATTGGGAAAGTAAAAACCACATTGAATATTCACAAAGATTCGGAAAGTAGACTCGTACAATAGCTTAGCCGGAGAATATAGTCAAAAAGGTAGGAAATAAGTTTGTTATATGTTTGACCGGCATACACTTCAAGTTTAAGATGAAATTTCTAAAACAATTTGTGGGTTGGATTCCTTCTGCCTGACTTCGTCCCCTTGACCTGAATAAAAGAGTGGTTCAGATACAAAACTATATAGGATCAGGAATGACTGTGTTGTGCAATGCTAAGAACCTGATCCTGGTGGGAGAAATGCCCCAACAAGGCACTAAATATATTACCGCTCTTGAGCTATGCAAGCAAAATTGTCGGTAAAATTCATAACTTAATAATAATAATAATAATAGCGTCTTTATTATGAGAAAATATTAATAGTACAAAATTTGCAATGTGTTGGCGACATTCAGTCAAGACCGCTCTTCCATGTAACCAACAAACAAGTATAGAATTTTGAAAATAATTTTGACAGTAAATATTATATGAGTATATAACAGAATAGTGCTATAAATAGAGATTAGTGCTATAAATAGAGATTACAAAGTAGGTAGGTAATATAAGTAAAAATTATAAATCATATAAAATAGTTTGTCATTCGGACAGAATCCAGGATTTGATATGTTTTTTGAAATTGTTCCAAGTTCTGAGATATTTAATTTCTGTGGGAATCATATTATAAATATTGACTGCATTATATGAAAAACTACGTTTAAATTGAGTTGAAAAATGCCTTGGAACGCTGTACAATTCTCTACTTCTGGTTGGACAATGATGAAAGTCGCCAAGTTTTTTCAGTTTATTCACGAGGTATGCAGGAGTTTCGTGTTGATTAATTCGATAAACCAACCCAGCAAGTCGGATAGTGAACCTCTCTTCCAAATTCAGTATTTTCATATCCTTATAAGTTCGGGATATATGGTCATATTTCCTGAGCCCATATGAGTACCTTATGCAAGAGTTCTGTATTTTTTGCAGAGTATACTTGTCTTTCGCTAATAAGGATGGCCAATATATTTCGGAGCAGTAGGCAAGTCGCGACAGAATCAACGAATCACATAGAGTCCACTTTATATCATTAGTGAGATAAAGTCGCTTCATATAAAGGAGTTTTAAAGTATAATAACTATGTTTAACAAGATGAGCAACATGCTTTTCGAATCTGAGAGTTGAATCAAGATATAGGCCAAGATTTCTACAATGTTTCACAATGTTCAGCTTTTTTCCGTTCAATTTTATTTCATAGTTGGGGTCCGTGGATATCTCGTCACTGTTATTTCCAAATATCATCCAAATATCATATCTTTAGTAAGAAGGTCCAAACATAGCTCCAAATTTATCAGTAATTGCCAAACAAACGGCATTTAGTAGCCCAATAGATAACATTCTTTTGGGAAAGATTTTGGCGAAAAATACAAAAATGCCAAATTGGTCCAGAAATAGTCTAGATCTCAAGGTGACACTTCCAACAAATAAAAAGGAAGCTGTCGCACAAGAGAAAGCAGATCATTCCTCCCCATTCTTTAAACAGGAGGGGCCCATCTTATGTAGCCCATCTCATGTAGAGAGGGACATAAGACAAAGGACATACAGGAAGACCAAGGGTCGAAGATAGGATTGGTAACTATAGCTGGAAGTCTGAAGTCTTTCCACAGTAATTGGAAAAGAATAACGACCAACAAAATCATTTTAGAAGGGGTAAGGGGAAATATGCCACCTTTTCACCAGAAACCCCTTGGCAACTCCAAAGCTGAGAGTATATTATACCCAGTTAATAACAGTACGCACATGTTGTTTATATCTT
The DNA here is from genome assembly GCA_944452925.2 of Chrysolina oricalcia. NCBI lineage: Eukaryota > Metazoa > Arthropoda > Insecta > Coleoptera > Chrysomelidae > Chrysolina > Chrysolina oricalcia. Next base: position 31,973,042 of record OX101820.2, read on the forward strand.
GATGACTTAGTAATCAGTAGCAATGACTACAGTAGAAGTGAACACCACACGATAACAACCGTAAACCTATTAGGGTATCTTAGGTTTCATAATTAATTATGAAAAATAGTAAATGTATACCTCATCAAATACAGCACAGTAGGTAAGAGTTATATCAGACTCCCTACACATGACATTATCCTTGCCGGATGATAAAAAACAAAAAATGATATGCATCATTGATAAATTTTTCACAATGGAACTTTGCAACAATAGAGATATTTATTGGACTTCTAATTCCAGTATGCCCAGCTACCAAGTATGGTTGGCTTTATACGAAAAGCTTGAAAGGGTGAAAGTACTTGCACCTCAAAGAAGTAATCAATACAAAATGGCTATTCCTAGGTCAATAGACTTTGAATAAACTTGGGAGAAAAAGCTATTTCCTATTCCTTCAACAGTAGATATAAGGGACAAATTTGATTCAGTTATTTACTCATGCAAGCCTCGCCGGCCGGGAGGAAGTTTGTAACGACCAAAAAACGTAGGAGGGTGTTCGAATGAAGATGAAAAACTTCACATTATCTTTCTAGAATTATTAAGCATTGTATAGGCTATCAAATGTTTTGCAAGAGGCCTGACAACCAAAGATGTCTGGGTCAGAGTCGGTAACACAACAAAATGGGGAAGCATTAGATACCCAAAAGTTAACAAATCTGAGTACAAATATTTGACAGTGGTACCTATTAGTCCAGAGTTTTGGTAAAGATTTTTTTATGCATTACCGCCGTTTTGCCATACCCTACAAACTTTGAAGAACAAAATCTTTACAAAGCTGTCGGAATAGTGGTAGTCCCCAAATGGCCCACACTACCGTGGTTCCCTACTTTTCAATAATTTCTGAAGGAAACCATTCCTCCATAATATTGGAAACCTCCTTACTACCCTTGGAGGTTCACAACACTGGGAAAAATGACCCTAGTGGCAGGTATTTCATCAGAGAAGCTCTAGCCAATCAGAATCTAGAAACATCAACGCGTCATAGTGACGTACTTGGATATGAGTACAGAGTCGAACTCGAACCAAGCAAGAAAACTGTCAGCAGGGTCATAGACAAGAGAGATCATTCTGAAAATGGCGCGAAAATCGGCCAATGTCCTTGAATTTTACTACGATGTTTATAATTTTCTGTCAAATATCAGAAAACTGTGTTTGGATCGCTGCTTCATTTTTCCTAAAGTCTTACTATTTTCTGGTTATTTTTCACAAGAAAGAACGTTTATTTCAAAGAGAATTGACTACATTTGTCCAAGTAGAATTAATATTTACCCATTTGGTATTAATATTCGCATGTCATCATGGAAGGTGCAACTACTGGAAATTGCTCAAGTGGCCTGTTGAAGATTGCCGTAACAGATTTTATTCTAGCTCGCGTAGTTTGGAAAAGATAAGATTTTTTAATTTCCCGACCTCGAAGATGTTGAACGAGTTCTTCAATGGAAACTCGCTTATAAATGATGGAGATAAAATGGAGAAGCGAAAACAATTATATTCAAATAACATCATTAATCATAATTTAAGTTGAACTGCAATCCCCAAGTTGAATTTGTTTCAAAAGTCAAGGGTTGACAAAGACACACAGTCAGAAGTAACTACAAAAGTGGATCAATAAATGCAAAAATATCTTTCAACAGCTTCAGAGTGTTGTACCCAAACATCAGTCTTTTTTCAGAAACACCAAGGAAAAGCAAGTCGAGGGATTTAGTGAAGTTACACACAAAAAATGTTTGGAATCTCTGTCAGATATTATATTTTCCAGTCCAAATCGATTGAAATAAAAAGAATTGAGAGTGAAAAGGCTAAACTGGAACGTTCATTTGAGGACATGAAAATGAAGGAAGAAAAAATTACAAATGAATTATTTACTGCCAAGATTCTTAGTGAACTGAAGGTAGGAAACCGAAAGGCTGGAGGTATACGAAGAAGGCGGACCAAAAGCTACTGGAAAAACAAGAGAACAACTTTATGAAAAATTTAAAGACTTTCCATTTGTACACCCTTGTGCAGAGTTTCCCTGTTTATTTATTGCAGTTATGCCAATGAATGCGGATATTTCATATTGTAAAATATGCCAACCGTAATCTTAAAAATGAAGAAACTAAGAATCGAAGAGTCAAGAAATTGGGGAAGTTACCAATATTAAAGCATGAATGAATGATGTATTTGTGTTGTGAAAGAGCACACTTTTTTTGTATATATTCACACCAAAATTTATCTCGTGATTCAATAAATTTTTAGTACATAGCAGTTATGAAATTGAAATTATTGATAGTTTTGTTGAAATGTCCAGGGACATAAGATCCCACTATGAGTACTTTAACATAGTGTATTGTTTTGTTCAGCTGTTTTGTGTAACTACTGCTCTCAAGAATATGTTAAAGTAGGTATTTGTGAACATAAAATCATCCATAATGTTTTGAATGAAAAAATCTGATATTTTTCCTTCTTCAGAGTTTGCGTTTTATCACCAGGGCTCATTAAAAATAAAAGGATTAAAATTTTAGATATTTTTTTTACTGTACTGTAGGTACTTCAGTTTTAACGGAAATAGAATATTTTGTTAATGAAATATGGTAAATACTAGTTTTGTAAAACGAAGATGTTTTTCTTCAATACATTTTGAAAAAAATATTGCCTTTTTCTTAAGCAGGAGTGCACATTCTTGATGTCGATGTTTCCTATAATTTCAAATTCACTCTTGATTACTGCTATGACAGAGCGAATAAAGTAGAGAATTAATTCACTTCATAATTGAGGTTAAAGTGTGTATAGGGAGCTCATGCAGTGAGCATTTGGGTTTTTCATCTAACTCCACCGTAGCCACAGATAGGTTATTCTTACTCGTAATAACATGATAAATGATCATGGGATACACTTTTCTTGTTTGAAATAGCTACAAAAGTTTCATCAGGTTCTTATAACCGTTATGGTTTATTCATAAAGATCAGTGAGACAATAAAAAATTTGAAGTATTTTGTCGTAAATACGTCACTGATTAATTTACATTGAATTACTTCAACTTGGTTCTCAGAGTTTAGGTTCAAGCAAACTCGGCTTTTGTAAACACATGTTGCACATAGTTTAGCATTGACAGTAAATAACAACACTCCTAAAAATCTTCTCTGTTGAGATTTGCACGCACTTATGTAATTTCAAGCCTGTTCCAGCCGTTCCAGGTCTTGTAACCTCTTCTGTTCGATTTCGTAGTGCAAGTGCACAAGCAACAGTTTGAAATAATTCTTCTCTACATATAATGTAATTTATGAACAAAAATTAAAATAATTATGTTCGATGAGTAAACACCATAGAAAAATCAAACTAGGTACGAATGCAGTGGCCAGCTCATACAAATAGTGAACTAACTGAAGATGCTCTCCGCATCAATTAATACATAACACCTTCAACATAGTTACATACATAATAGTATCATATCTTATCAAAGAACATTAATATTTTATTATTTTTTATTGAAGATTTCTGTCAAATAATAGCGGTTACGTCTATAACATAACCTCCAATCTCATTCTTTCTGCTCTTCTTCTTCGTTATCGTTTCGTAAAGTGTTTTGACAGTTGTGACGCTAATGAAGATGTCACATGACCTGCTTCCCGGCTCATGATTGGTGACACCAGAATCCAACCAGATTTTGAATTTTATGAATGAAATTGAAATGACGGTTGATTCAAAGATTCCGTAACGATTTTACTATTTCATTCATGACTACCTTATGTGATCTCTCTTGTCTATGACCCCTACTCTTTGCTCATATACCGAGAGCTAGTCCGTCACTGTCTATAGAGAACGGCGGCCATGACACGTCCAACTATGGCTGTGTCAAGTCACCGGTCGGACAAGGCACGCGCGTTCAGTATGAAGTATGACGATGAGTCGGACCGATCAGATTATTGAAAATATTGGTCACATACAAACAGTTCTAGTTAGGTCGTCAAGTCAACCAAATGACCGCGCTGGTCTAATCATATTGGTCAAACCGGAGACTTGACTCAGCCTACGTCACATTTCGTAACAAATGTTCTTTCATCTCTTTCTACTAGTGTCCCCATTTTCTCATAGGGATCAAACTCTCTTTGTTAAATTTTAGTCTCCTTGTGCTGTTACTTCAGATAGTTCATACTTTCAACTTTCGAGAGCTCCTAGGGCCGTGTAATATTGACAGTTTTGTTTCCTTGGTTCGAGTCATAGATATATATATATATATATATATATGTTATGCTTGTTCATTGAACACACTGAAATGAAATTATAATATGATCATCATATTATAATTTCATTTCAGTGATTGAACACTGCTCTAGTTGATCGACATCACTTTCACATTGTTCATCTCTCTCTGACACTCGTACTTCATTTGTCTTTCTCTTTTGAAAGATCAACTTCAAGCAAGTAATCAGAGTACGTCTTAATGAACCACACCATTATATATACATATATATTATGATTTCTATGGTTCGAGTTCGACTCTGTACTCATGTCCAAGTACGTCACTATGACGCATTATGCTACAAGATTACGATTGGCTAGAGATTAATGGTGGATTTATCCAGCAGTCATAAGTCATAAGTTTTAAGTCATAAGAAAGAACATTCGTCAGTGATTGGTTGGAATATACGGACCAACCAATCATTGACGAATATTCTTCCTTATGACTGCTGCATAAATCCACCATTAGACTCTCCTGTTTGGACCACTGAAATGAAATTTTAATATAATTTCATTTCAGTGGTTTGGACGTTTCCTTCTGATGAACGAAAAATACGCAGCTGCGGTGACTTCATTGACAAGTGACAGTTGTAGATATCCGTTCTCCCCTCTCCGTCGAGAAGGGACGGTTCGACGTTTGACAGTTGTCGGTTGTCATGTTGATAATTTACAAAAAATGAATCTTCCAGGAATTTTCTATTTAGTATTTTCATGTCGTTAGATATTTTCTATGTTCTGGATTGATTCCAGAGAAATTTGTGCTGATTATTTTTATGTGTTTGTGAAGTGTTTATTGCCTAGTGTTCAAATGGCTAGGGCTAGTGATCGTCATTCATATCCTAATAACGACACAAGTAGTGATACCGAAGATTATACGGATGATCGAAGAAGGAGGGTATTCAAAAATCGCATGAGGTAAAAATATATACTAAAATTTGTCTAATAACAATTTTCATAACATTTTTCTAACTATTGGGATTTCCTTTGTTAGGAAGAAAGGAAGTTTACTTCTTGATTTCTGTTTTTTCGTTGGTGAACACCGACCAGATTAGTTAAACAGTGAAAATCTGATATTCAGTAGGTAACTTTGGATTTGCCAATAATTCAAAAGTAAGTTTTTTACCTGAAAAGGCACACTCTAGAAATGCTACAAATTATATATATAAAAAAATAATATAAATCCATTTCATGAGCGTTTAAATATTCGAATCTTCAAGTTGTCATATTTAATTTTATTCCAATTAAATCCCTATATTGATTTAGGGTCAGCTGTTTTTGGATCAAGGTATATTATTCTGGTTTCAAAACAAATGATGAATTTGAATTAAAAAAAAATTACCTGAATACTATTTCATTATTACACTTCTGATATACTTTATTATAACTGAAAAATATTACCCCTTGGTTGTTGTCTGTTTGCCAATTGTTCCAGTTTATTTTCTGTATTTTGCTAATTCATAGAGCATTGATAAAGCCCGAAAATAAAAATTCTTCAAAGCTGTAACATTTTTTTAATGGCTATTGAAATGTTATTTTAACTTATTTTCAGACTAAACGATGTTTTAGACATCCTTTAAAAAAATACAAATGGATTTTAAAAATGTTACATGTTTCAAATTTTTGTTACATTTGTTGAATAAGTTTTTTGGCACTCCTTATCGATTAGTAATATGCCCTTTTAAGTCTATTTTAATCAGTTGATAATGATTATTAACAAATATATTGCTTTGCGAAGTTATGGATCTATGTCGAAGCCAAAATCATGCCTTGTACAACGGTCAATGTCCCTAACGGAAACACGGTGCCACTCTGTAGCTACGCCTAAGCAATGTCTCAATGCTCCTCGCAATAGGCAAGGACCGTAAGTTAACCAGCTCCCATAGACATCAATAGCATTTGTTTTTAGGTCACGGGCACTTCTACAAACCACTGGATCAAACAAATCCTCAACATCCCAAACAAACGGTTCGAACATCATGAGTGAAGATAGGGTAACCCTTGTTGTTGACAACACAAGATTTGTAGTTGACCCAGGAATATTCACAGCCCATCCGAATACAATGTTGGGAAGAATGTTTAGTACATCTTTGGAATTCAACCATCCAAATGACAGAGGGGAATTTGAGGTAGCTGAAGGCATACCTGCTTCTATTTTCAGAGCTATTTTGGAGTTTTATAAGGGAGGCCTTATTAAATGTCCTCCTTCCATATCAGTACAAGAGTTGAGAGAAGCTTGTGATTATCTCCTTGTACCCTTTGATGCCAATACAGTGCGATGCCAAAATTTAAGTAAGTAATCAGTGAGCTGATTAAAATAAGACAATTTAATTTGATGGATAACTAATTTCGAATAAAAATCCTTAAAATCTGAAAACCGTTCAGTCATCACTGTGACATTAAATTTGATTGCAGGGGGTCTCTTACATGAGCTTTCTAATGAAGGAGCCAAATGCCAGTTTGAGGTGTTCCTGGAAGAACTCATTCTGCCCCTTATGGTAAACTCTGCTCAAAGAGGTGACCGGGAATGTCATATTGTTGTCTTGTTAGATGATGATACTGTTGACTGGGACGAAGAATACCCTCCCCAGATGGGTGAAGAATATAGCCAGACTGTCAACAGCACTGCCATGTATAGGTTTTTCAAATATATAGAGAACCGAGACGTTGCCAAACAAGTATTGAAGGATAGAGGCTTGAAGAAAATAAGACTTGGCATTGAAGGTAAGATTGAAGTTCACATTAAACTTCTCACTGCAAATTCTTGTACAATATTGATTTTTGATGCACAACCCTAGGATATTATTCTAACAACTGAATGGAACAGTGAATGATTGTAGTAAGAGCTGAATTGATTCACAGATTTTTATAATTCTGATAGCATGTGTTGTAAATAATAAATGAACATAAATGTAAATAAAATAAGTTAAAACAACATAGGATTACTACTACAATGAAATTTTGGAATGTTAAATGGGTTTTATTTTTACTATCCAATTGTCAAAAAAATTTATTCTTCGAAAAATTGGTGCACTGCAGAAAAGTTTGTTAAAAAAAAATATGTCTGTAGCTCTGTTGTGACTTTCAAACCCCTTGGAGATAACGCTTAGCTCTGTCGTGACTTTCAAACCCCTTGGAGATAACGCTTTGAAATTTGAATCATTTTAATACCTCGAGGACAATATTTGTCAGGTTTTTTTTTCGCGATCAGAAAATTTGGGAAAATTGTACGGGGTTTTTCCGTTTTTTTTTCTCCTGTTACTCAATGCATGCTTAGGAATGGATATGATCCATTCCGTATTTTTTGTAGATATACTTCAAAGTGACCTACAGAAGTGTATAGTTTCTGAGATTGAACGGAAAATGTTACAGGTTTTTTCCGGTGATTTTCCGAAAAATGTCGATTTAAAAAAAAAAAAAAATACGCCGAACCGTTCATTTAAATTGAATTTAGAACAATGCGACAGGTAGAAAAACGGGAAAATTTAAAAAAGCTGAAAAAAAATTGCAATTTTAGAAATTCGAAATATCTCAGAACGTTCAATATTATCCCAATTTACCAAGATATCTTTTTTGACCGCCTTAAGAAAATCTACAAAAAATGTATATACATTTTTCCCATAAAATCAATAGTCCAGGAAATATTTCAAAAAAGAGGAAGTTTGAGATATTTATTGACTTTACTAATGAAACAAATGAAAATCCTAATATTGTTTTGGATACGTCTTCACAAGCCTCACTGATATTTTCAAACCAAACAAAACAAAATATCGGAAAAATGTATATAAATAGTTTTATTGTCCTTGGACTGTTTTACAAAGTGTGTGAAAAAAAGTCTCTTATAAAAAATCTGATGGTGACAGATATTTCAGTGAAAATCTACAAAAAATGTAGATACATTTTGTCCGTTATGTCAATAGTCCAGAAAATATTCAACAAATTCGAAAAATTATGGACTTAAATGGATTAATTTTTCTCAAACATGCCTACAAAAAACTCCTCTGAAGTTTTTCCGAATATTGGAAAATAAACAGCAAATTGAATTTTTTTTTATAAAACCACCTAAAACTCAAAGATGGCGATAGATTTTCAAATTTCACTGAATACCTTTTTTGATCGCCTCCTAAAAATCTACAATAAACGTGAAATTTTTTCCCCGTAATATCAATAGTCTGGGAAGTATTTAATAATAACGAAAAATTATGTACAAAAAGATCCTATGAAATCTTTTCGAATCATGAAAAAAAGTATTTTTGCAGAAAAATTAGTTTTTTCGAATTTTGGTGTTTTTGGGTCAAGTTGGGTTCGGTAAGGTTAAATTTGGTGATAATTGTATGGTAGTGAATAATTTTTTATCTTTAACTCATATTTCCTAGATAAACCTTAAAAATATGTGCTTTAGGGAGAATGTAAATCGATAAAAAAGGTCGAGAACGGTATTTTGGATACATACAGAAAATTAGAAAAAAATTCGTATCGTCCTTCATGTTGCGTTTTATGAAACAAGAGATCAAAGATTGAACCTAAAAAAATACTTTCCCTATAACTGTATGAATGGATCAATACACTTATCTATGTCAGTGGTGTGATTACTGGTAAAAGTGTCTCCATTCTCGAGTTTCTTTATTGGTGAAACATGGAGTTTGTAAACTGCGTATAGAATGCGCATCTTCAATAGAAACCCAACAGTAAAAAACCCATCCTTCTTACCGTTCTGGAGGTAGCAATATTTTTGGTCCTTCGAGTCGGATTTTGGTCATACGAGCCGGTTTTTCTTTTCGCGTTTCAACTTTTTTCCTATTGATGAAACATGATGCCCATACACTGGTTGAATGTTCATTTTTAATAGAAACCCAATGGTAGAAAACCCTTCCCTTTAGCTCTTACCGATTTCGAGATAGAAATTCCAGATTTCGGTACTAAGAGCTGTGAAGTGTTAGGGGAGAACAAAAAATAGGAATAAAGTATCCTTATCTTCGATAATATCACTTTATTATTTGTACAGGATTTTTGACGTTTGGAAAAAGTTTTGACTTGTGCAGGTTTTTTGGCGTTAAATTAATATGTCACGCTTTATGTATGTATTATGATTGATTTGTAGAAACTATGTGAATAATATTTTTGAATTTGTATACTGAAATGGGTTTATCCCGTGTTAATAAATAAGTGAATAAATAAACAAATGATTCATGTCTTTCTTACCATGAGCCAGAGTCAACAAATTCACGCTCTTACAAAAAAGACCTACTTTACGAACTTGTATCATAAATAACTATTCATTTAATTCTTGCAGGCTATCCTACCTACAAGGAAAAGGTCAAAAAACGCCCTGGTGGAAGGGCAGAAGTCATTTATAACTATGTTCAAAGGCCATTCATTCACATGTCCTGGGAAAAGGAAGAAGCTAAGAGCCGTCACGTTGACTTTCAGTGTGTAAAGTCAAAAAGCGTTACAAATCTAGCTGAGGCTACTGCTGATCCAGCTTTAGAATTGGACTCTAGAGGCAACCCAATCGCGTCCTCAATGATGAATGCATTACCCCCAGTATTGCCAGTTGATATACCATTGGGAGTAGAAAATGAAGAAGGAGCAGTTGGAGGAGTTCCAGATGACGTTAATAATTTGCCTCCAGATGATCCAAATTTATAATAAATTATACACTTTCTTTTGTGCTATAATGTAGGATTGTTGTAGCAGCTCATTATTATTCATGTTTTTGGGTGTGGTAATTTATCACATTTTTTGGTGTAATCTGTGGTTAAAACTATATAGTTACTATCAATATTTCTTCTTGATATCATACTTTTGTACATAATCATGTTTTAGGCACAATACTTCATTGCTGTATTTGATAATTGTTATTTTTTATTTTGTTTTCCATAGTTCATCAAAAATAATCATTGCAGTGAAGGCTGTGTTTCCCTGCTCACAAAATGTGTCATTTCAAGTCCGTCAATCTGACATTCCCGTGTTATGTCCACAATATCACCAAACCTATGAGACTGAGATCAGAAATCGTATGTTAACAAGTTTGCGTTTTTTTTTCAAATGTAAGTGATAATTGAACAAAAACATGAATTCAGACCTGTTTAATGTTGTGTTAAACAAGAATAAAAAATGTTAATTGCAATTACTCTGAATATCTGTAGGATCATTTTTCGATTTATAAAGTGACCTCAAAGTAGGTTCAGCTAAATATGACAATTGCATACCTTAAATTTTTCTGTTATTTCGAAACACTACTGCATTGTTTCTTACAGTTTCTAATTAGCAGATTCAATAAAATTGAAAAACGTATTTGCAATATTTTATTCATATGCTAGATGAAATTTCGAATCCTGTGTTTGAAACATTTTTAGAGGATTATAAACCATTTAAGTTCTACTGAACAAATGTTTGAATATTGCAGTAGTTTTTCCACCCAATGAAAATTGCCCAGAAACTGAAAGGAATCTACATTTGAGAAATTTATGTATGCTTAGAATGAAGTTTGAAATTTTGTACTTGTTTTATTAAAAAATGCCAATACATAAAATTTTATTGTATTTTTGTTTTAATTTCTAAGTCCTAACTAGTGCTTGAACTTATTTGTTTGGGGAGTTAAGAGGTTCTTGTAACCTGAAACAGTCGCTCACAATCTTCCACTTGTCTCCTTGAGCAGTAACTATGAAATTTTGCTGGAAAGTTTTTGGAGATTTTTCTGCATATTTGACAGAACCGGTAACTTGAATCATGAAAGTTAATTGTCCATTTACAGCTGAATCTGAAAAATTAGAAGCCTGGTAAGTGATTCATTAACATAAGGTTTTTTGAAAAGTAATAATAATAATAACGAATATTATTCCCAAGAAATAATATGTTTTTAACAGGGAACATTAACTGGTGTATCGAAAACGTTGGTAATTTATACATACATGAATAAGCAGAATGTGGGGGAAATGAATAAGGTATAGGAATTATTGAAGAATGAAATAATATTATGTTAATAAATATTTTTTCAATTTACATTTGAAAGCTGTCGAACTTTTTGTGAGTTTGAGGGACTTGAGTGAATTATTATACTGAATTATACCATTATGATAAATAGAAATTTTGCCAATATCTATTTTAACCTGAATAATAATAATAATAAATTAATTTCTTTGTTCAACATACACAGAGTATAAGGACATTACACAATGGAAATGTAACAAAGAAAACGTCATCATAAAGTATAGATAAAAAAACAGAAATGCACAATACATTACTATCCAAAAAAGATAATCGTGAAACGTACACGAAGGAAAATACAAAAAATACAGTAATATCCAATAATCATAAAATACATTCAACATATAGAATATTATATAAAAAACTCATCAAGAGTGTAAAACGTTTTATCAATAAGGTGTTTCTTCAACCGAGACTTAAAAATGTGTATATTGGAGGCTTCTTTAATATACTTGTCAATCTTATTATACACCTTATAACCCATAAAAAGATGCGACTTCTGATATGTTGTACGATGTGCATCTGGTACAAGAATACTCCTATTTCTTGTGTTATAGGTAGATTGTGGATTACTCTTAAATTTATCATGATTTTTGTAAACATATATGCACAATTCATAGATATATACACTTATAAGTGTTAGTATATGAAACTCTTTGAAAGCATTTCTACATGAATCTTTCCACCTCAAACCAGCAATAGCGAATTTTTGAAGAACAAATAATATATTGAAACCAGTAGATAAAACCCAGTTCAGTATGCTATATCTCAGGTGACAGTGTATATTTGCATAGTAAAGAGTTAACAGTACTCCAAAGTGACAGTGACTCGAAAGAAACTTCAAAGCATAAAAATGTTTCTATAGTTTACTACAAAGTGAAACAATATGGGGCTCCCAAGTGACTTTACAGTCCAAGATTATTCCTAGCAACTTAGTTGTCTCAGATGGATCTACTCAACTTTCATTGTCACTAAAAATAATGAAATTGTCTGGTTTTCCACAGTGATTAAATTTCATTACAGTTGTTTTTTGCGTATTCAGTTTTAGGCTGTTCTTTTTAGACCACTCACCTACTAGTGTATACCATTTCCGTCATTTCTAAAAGTTGTTCACGCGATTCAGGGACCTTTATAAGAATATTCGTATCATCTGCATATGATACTACATGGGCAAAATGTAAGTTATGTAGCTTAAAATCAGGTCATTGGCATAAATGAGGAAAAAAGAAGCCCTAATATTGATCCCTGCGGTACTCCTTGTTTTATCATCTCTTGTTTGCTTTGGACATTATTTATATGAGAGATACATCATTATCTTGCATTGTTGGATGGTTATTTTGACTTACTGTTAATCTTAAATTGGAATGTTTCAGTTTATTTTTGTCAGAAAAAACTAACTTAGATATTTTTTATTTATATAAGGAGCTAATATCAAAGTCTTTGGGGTTTATAAAGATTGGTTGGTTGGTTCAAGAACTATGTTCCTGCTATATGATGGTTTACAAAATTGTAATTTTCTTATTACTTTCAATTGCTGACCTGGAATTTATTCAGCTGAGGAATAATTATTGACAAAGTTTGGCAAAACACTCTTAATTAGTAATTAATAGAATAGCTTCACTTTTTCTTTAAAAAGAGAACATGATTGATCACATTTATTGCTTTATCATTCTGCTGACCAGTCGGCAGTATTCCCCTTTTTTAAGAACTACCAGTAAATTAGAAGACAGAAAACATGTATGCTTCAGTTGAGTTCTCAAGTGTTCAGAAGAAATCATACCTAATATCGGCTGAGCATCTAGTGTATTTATTACATGATCTGTAGCAGGCAGGTCAATCATGAATTTCAGTATATTTTCATTCCCAGTGACTCCATTACCATTCCAGGCTAACAGTCCAGTATCGAGGTACAATCGTGACATCAACTAAAAATAATAGAAACCATTATCCAATTCGTTCAAATGCGGAAAATTTACATGGCGTCTTTTGTCAACAGTTTCATAGTAGAGTTTGGTAAATTCTTCAGCTACTCTGCAGGCTTGGTCGATTTTTAGTTTTATCTAAAAACAATCTTTGTGAAAACTAATTAAATAATTATTAATTACTTTATTACCTGTTCCATGTCTTGAAAATAGCATATATCTTGATAAAATGAGCCGGTTACTATTGAAGAACTATTACTATTAAAAATTACAGTTCATTCATAAAGATCAGAGTCGATCTTGATTCTTCAAAGAAAACACTAGTTCACTATAAATAACCTCACTCCTCAGAGTGTTATGGTGGATTTATGCAGCAATCATAAGTCTTAAGTCATAAGGAAGAATATTCGTCAATGATTGGCTGGAATATACGGACCAACCAATCATTGACGAATATTCTTCCTTATGACTTAAGACTTATGATTGCTGCATAAATCCACCATTACTTATGCTGTGTCAGAGCAAAGAATATCTTAAATATCTACAATAGACGAGTTCCGCACAAGTTGCCAACCTAAAGAATTCGTCAAAAAAGGTCTGTCTCTTCAATTTCAATTATTTTATGATGGTTGGATAGAGAATTAAAAATGGTACATGTTGGACTGTTTATTTCAGGTCACAAAGCCTTTATATAGTTTTTATTTCAGATGCAAATCCTAGAGATTTTGTCTAAAAATGGGAACGGTTGGTAACGCAAACCCATGACGATTGACGGCCATGACAATTGACAAATGCGTATAAATTGTTGTTAAGATTAGTTGTTTATTGAGAAAGAAAATAAGTTTTGCTAATAGTTCCAATACTTGTTTATACCAAAAAAGGATTTTAATAGAGATGACGAGGTGTTCTTATAAAAACTGCAAAAGTGATACAAGATATACAAAAAATAAAAAGATTAAATTTCATCCATTTCCAAAACCAAAAAGAAACCTGATAAGATGTCTGAAGTGGATAGAGAGTTGTGCTAATACATCTTTGAACCCTCTTAATATTTCCAAAAATACCTATTTATGTAGTAGACACTTTGTTGGAAAGGTAACGGAGAACTCATGTCCTGTACCTTTTTCCTTGTTCCCAACTGCTGATGAAAATATTTCGATTGCAGAAGTGAATAGTAGTGATGCCATAAGGGACAATTCATGTAGCTTAGAACAAGCTGAATATGATGAACCAATTGAAAATAACGAATATACTCAAACTGAAGAACGAGAACTGGATGTAGAACATAATTATTCAAAGAAGACTAAACAGAACTGTGAAGCTGAGACTCAAACCACAGGTATTACTGGAGAGTCTAATATATTTGCATATAAGCAACTGATTCAAAATGAGAAACACTTCAAATATATTACCGGGCTGAGACCACTGCAGTTTGATGCGCTTTATAATTTTTTGGATGAAAGTGTCATGGACAGGCTGAAATACCCTAGAAGAAATTATGAAGGAAATAAAATTCTCCATAAACGATTTTCTTTGTCTAATAGAGATTGTATGTGTTTAACTTTAGCTAGATTAAGAAGAGGTTATACTCTGGCAGAACTATCTATTTTTTTTCACATGAGTAAAAGTAATGTCTCCAGAATATTCTTCACTTGGGTGCAGTTCATGTATTATCAGATTATATCTGATAGAGGAGATATGTTCTTAGGAGGCAGAAATTTTAAAAAAGTGCCATTGTGTTTCAGGAAATTTGATAACAATAACATTACCCTAGTGATTGATGCTACGGAAATCATGTTAGAAATGCCTAGTGATTTTCGGCAGCAAGGAAACACATTTTCCAATTATAAACACTCGAATACTATAAAATTTCTGATAGGTATTTGTCCCAGTGGTGCAATAACTTATGCTTCCGAAGGATATGAAGGAGCTATTTCCGATAGAGAAATATTTGAAAAATGTGACTTGAAAATTTTTCTTCAAGAAGGTGATGTCCTTTTGGCTGATCGGGGATTTTTGATTGAAGATATCACAAATGAACTTGGTGTCAAATTATTCATCCCTCCCTTTCTCAAGAACTGCAAAAAACTTACTCCAGAAGAAGAGCTGCTTACAAAAAAAAATTGCCAAATCAAGGATACATGTGGAAAGGGCTATAAAACGGATAAAATCTTACAGAATTCTTACCAAGAAGTGTCCAATTTTGGTTTTGCCTTTAATTTCCAATATTTTCACAATATGTTTTTTAGTCAACTTTGAAGAATGTTTAGTACCCCAATAAATTGATCATTTCACTGCTGTGCTTTCATTCAATTCTCTGTTGATCCCTTTGTGACATGTTCTTTTTTGGTGTAGATGAGCATATGAATAAATTGCGTTTAAAAGACTGTTGTATTGAAAAAATCTAATATTTACCTAACTGAAAAAATAACTAAACTTTGACGTTTCAGAGACTGTATCTGTTTCAGTTTTCAAAACTTGATGAAAACTATCGATAATAATAATCTTTATTTGGTAAAAAACAAACATGAACAACCTGTATGAAACAAACAGTCATCAACACACTGTATCTAAACCATTACAAAAAAACATATAAATATGTAGGTATGAGATTATGCACACATATCTAGAAACAAACAAGTGAAGAAAAATATAAAATCATTCTAGTTGTGACTCAATAAGCATTTATGGAGTATGGATCTAAATTAATAACTTCCAGATTTCTTTCTAGAAGACATGCAAAAGATTTAATTATTACACTTTTTCTGTCACCGTTACTCTATGCATTGAACAATGATAGGTTATGTTCCTGGTATTATGTGCACTACTGCTACCATACAACCACAACATACCATATCTGAAACATGATTCGAAGTTTGCATGGTACACTTTGAAGTAATTACTTATTTGCTATCTTGACCATATCCAGGAATGCATTTAGGCCACAATACCAAACTTTCAATTAATACTTTGTTAATCCCTTTTGCTACAGACAATTTCCTCAACGCTTTGAAAATGGCAACATAATGCAGTCCTAAGAGTATTTTTTAACTTACGCTTCAGAAAATATTTTATAATTCATAATTTTGGGAGATTATTCATGTTATATTGGTAATAAAAGACGTATTCATAGCAAAATAACATTTATTGTATACAATTATTCGTAAATCTTCAAATCAATTGGAAACAAATCTCTTACAGTTCTCATAGTAATAGTTTCTGGTGCATATACATTGCAATAAAATTGTTTTCCTTTTTTTGTAATTTCATCAACAATTTGGAGATGTTCTGATTTATACACTGGTATAACAAGTAAGCTTTTTGGGCACCACACAACAAGATGACACATGTCTAAATCAAAAATAATCAAAGACATTATTATTTGATATAGATAAGGGTGATTATGTTTTATTTTTATCTTACCATCCTGTTCTTTCAGGAAGAAATCATTGTATTGTGCTTTTGTTATAAATGTATCGAATTCACTGAGTATGGTACATTTTTCCAAAATTTTTGGACACTTGATCTCGATCAAGTGTCACATCCATCAACACTGGTTGCAAAAAAAGGATATATTTTGTTAACCACAAGTCCACACTCTACCATACGCTGTGTTGGTTTCAAAATCATTTTGCAATATTCAGCCCTTGCTATATTTTCATTTTCTTTGCCATACCTCATGGCAATTGTCAATACAGGAGGGGCCATTCTCCACAAATTTTTCAATAAGAAATTTTTTCTTGCCGAATCACTTTTCAACTGAGTGGTGGCTGTTTTTGCGTTTGAAGAAGTGATGAAAAAACTTCTCCATCTCAACCATTCCTCTGACCCTTGAGGACATGTTGTTGGAATTTCAAAAATCATATTTTGATGACTATTGACAAATCTCCTCATATTGGTCAGAAAAATGGCAGTCTGCAATTCAATTAAATTAATTTCATCCAAGGTGTAATTGAAATCTTCATATATAATGTGGTGTATTGACAGAAATGCTGAGTTCACACCAACTTTCTGCAAATCAACCACAAATTGGTTTATATCAGGTTTTCTAATATAATCACTTGGTCTGGGATCAAATACAGCTCTCTTTGAGGGGTTATACCTTTTCATGTTGTATTTTGCTTCTTTGATTGCACTAGGATTTCGCTTCAGAGATCCTCTACCCCATTCTCTTGGCTTACTGGTACCAGCAACTATGACGTGACCTTGTTCTTTCACATACTCCCAAATAAACAGTAGGAGAGCTGTAACATGGCTGCATTTTCCTAATGAAGATTGTTTGCACTCACATAACCCTTTGATAATAGCACCAGAAATGTTATTGATTGTCACACTAACTTTATATTTAACTGTCTTTTGAAACGAAGACAAACATAAGCATCTGCAAACATAAGCATCTGCAAGCATAAATGTGCTTTTGTTGTCCATCATGAATATCACTAAGGTGATCGCTATTGACAAATTGATATCCCTTCCTAAATGGCTTGACTGTTGAAAAAGTTTGGTTTTCTCCTCCTTCAACAGATTCAGGATCAACATTTTCCACATCTTCACCTATTACATAGGTATAAATATTACCTTTGTTGAAAAAGGCTGGAACGTTGACACTTGGAAATTTACCCCAACTTATATCGTCCAAGTTGAACTGACTAAGCTGATGGGATGGACTACCAGACTGAACAACGTTTCTTTTCATGTCGTACCATTTGCCTCCATCAACTCCAACAAAAATTTTGCCATCATTACCTGTTGCAATGCAATTTTGGATCCTTAAACAAAAAGTAACCAACAGTTTAGACACCAAAATAGTAGTTAACAATGTGAAAGCACCCCCTAGATATTACTTTCTTACTCACCTAATTATCAACTCGCACTTTGTTCCTGACTTTTTTAAACCCCTACATTCAAGCTATCTCTTTAACTGAAAGACAGAGTGATCTTCCATGGACACACCATCCTGTAGAACTGCTCCAGGAACATCTTTGGGGAGTAAACTGAATAAAGTCGTCATGTTTTATGAAAACAACTGAATGGAAAATGCAACACAGAACACAATAACTAGTAACAACGATATTCAGGCAAGCTATAAAACTGTCCTTACAAGACAACCTGCATGAATATTTATAATTGTTAATATGCTAATGAGTACTAATGACATTTAAATGACAGTTGACCATCCAAATTGCTATGGGTACCAACACAAAACTGCCAAATAAACATAATTGTAAATTAAAAAACAATAAAGGCTTAGTGACTCAAAGTAAATGATAGAAAAATATAATTTTTGATTCTCTACACAACCATCATAAAATAATTGAAATTGGAGAGGCAGACCTTTTTGACGAATTTTTTAGGTTGGCAACTTGTGCGGAACTCGTCTATTCAGTATATTTTATGAGTACGTTCCAATTAACGCTCGCGAGTGCTAAAATTCCCGTTCCACTAATGTAAATAGGCCGCGGTCGTTGTAGGCGAAATTTATTGGTGGAACGCACATGAGAGAGCTGTATGTTTACAACATGGAGGCTTGAAGGGAAAACATGCAGTATGCAGTTTGAAGTAAATAATCAGCTCGGATTGGAGTAAAACCTGTCATTTCCACTGCAATGTCAGTTTCGGGATTGTAAAAAATAATTTGTATCGTTTCTATTGTTTTTCTAAATTGCCGCGACGTTTTGGTGAGAGCCAACTCCGATCCACCAATATCGTACGGGTGAAGAAGGCGCGACGCGGTCGCGAACCGTGACGTCATCTAAGACGTTGAGCGTTCGCTTGCGACGACCATGGGCTTTAGGTGGAACGATGCAGAAGAGGGTACAATCGTTGCGGGCGTTAAGTGGAACGTTTATGGTGGATTTATGCAGCAGTCATAAGTTTTAAGTCATAATGAAGAGTATTCGTCTGTGATTGGTTGGAATAAACGGACCAACCAATCATTGACGAATATTATTCCTGTGTTACAATCGTTGCGGGCGTTGTGGAACGTTAATGGTGTATTTATGCAGAAGTCAAAAGTTTTAAGTCATAAGGAATAATATTCGTCAATCATTGGTTGGTCCGTTTATTCCAACCAATCACAGACGAATATTCTTCCCTATGACTTAAAACTTATGCCTTATGACTGCTGCATAAATCCATAGTTTCACCGTATTGACAACCATGAACATTTGACATTATATTAGTCATGGATGCCAACAGAGGAAAATATAATATGCCACCAATTTTTTCGCTATCGTAAATGGTCCATAGGCGTTCTACTGCCGACTTGAAGCCATATCTCACATCCTAAGGAGTGTTGCTAGAAGAAGAGCTATAAAACCTCAGCTAAATCCCTAACCACATAGCAAGAAGAGTGGTCCTTGTGTAAATCTAATGGGTACAGTCTATACCTGCCATTTGGTAGTCAATATCGAATACAATGCAAAGGGCCTAGAAAATACTTTTTAGTTTCAGACCAATAAGTTTGCTGTTGGCAGCATTGTGGGAAAAAATTAATTTGTGCCAATAAAGCGGTTCTGGGCATCTGCTTTCAAAAGAGACGGACAACAATGACAAGTGTTCGAGTCACATGAACAGACGTGAAAAGCTGCAAATGAACAAACCTGTATAATCGCAAATATAATTTAGGTCCTTTCGTTTGCTTCAAGGTGTAGAATGATGTAGTGTACTTTACACTACATTTTGAATCGAGTGCAATTCAGTGCAGTTACAACAAAAGAATTTCAACACTAGATGCCAGCGCTGAGGTGTCGAAAGGTCAAACCACTTTCGCGTACATTGTGCCAACATGAGAACATTCTCCATTTACTTGGTAAAAATTATAACGAATAGTCTGGTTCGACCTTTCGCCACCTCATCGCTGACATCTAAAAATGTTGAATTTCCAATGGCAAATGAATACAAGAATGGACTGTAAATTAAGTGCTACAGTTCGATTCAAACGAAACAACCTATTTACTTTTACGTCTATTAGGCCGGTTTTTTCAAGTTCCAGATAAATTAACTAATGGAGAATGTTACCCTCCCAACATCATTTATAGAATGTCAGACACAATCTAAACTATCAGTTAGTTATTTGTAGGTTAACTCGAACATGAAAAACTGTTCCTTAACGCTTCAAACCTTAATTTGAGCAAAGGTCATATTCATCTAACCACTAGTTAAATTTAGCTGAAAGTCAAAATACTTTAACTGGCACTTATGTGTATCTCCAAATGTTGTACCCATACCAAAAAGTGTTATTTTCGCTCATCAGTAGGCACAGAACAAGAAATTCACCACAGATGTACATTTGTTATTGATTTCTTTTTACACTTTTTGACAAAGTCTCTTCTTTGAATGACACAGCTGTTATAAAAAAAATATGAAGCGCTTTTAACGAAAACTCGATGATTTATCGAATCAAATTTGCCGTTTTCGACATAACCGTCATAGTCAAATTGGTCAGGTAGTAGTTTTTAAAGTTGGCAACTTGTGCGGAACTCCCTAATAATTGTAATGCTGTAAGCAGTTATTTTCGGGTTCATTGCTTGGTACACTGTACAGTGTACAATGTTGGTTGTCCGAAAACTAAAAAAGTAAATAATGGAAAATGTCAATATTATTATTTATTGTACCTATTCTGGATTTGTTTTGAGAAATTACATTTAATTTGATTATGACTATTATTAGAGTATTCTAAAAACATCTCTTTAGGTAGACAGTGGATCTTTGTTTTACATATTGTACAGCCGGATAGGTTAAGAATTTGCAAAACATTTTAACAAATAATCAAATTCTTACTAGGTAGCGATGTAGGTATTCGTTTGTAGATATAATTTCAGTGGGCGTAACATGTATTACTGTTGTAAATGGCCCGTAGAAAAAATATTTATGAATAAAAAGGATAACATTGATTTTTTATTGCATAAAGTATGCAAGGCCATTAAAAATAAAACAATTTGTCATATGAACATTTACAATAATACAATACGCCATAAATGTTTTTCAGTTATCCTTATCCCCGCCAAAATTACTATTTTGATTTATTCTACATATGAGTCACATGACATATGTCATGGACTCCTTTATTTCATTATTGATGGCGCCAAGTTGAAATTTTAGTTCGAGTGCTACTTTTGGAAAGGGATTGACTGATTTATTTCCTCATTTTTCTAAGGTATCAGTCTTGATTGTTGATAAGACCAGTTATATCTACATAAGTCATAATCAGATCGAACCAGATATATGGGGATTGGGGACATGATGGTGTTGATAAAAGAGAAGAGAAGAAGAAAGATATCATTATTTATCGACTTTCCAAGGTGTAATTCCACTTGAAAAACCGAGATATTACTCAAAATAATGTTTACCAATTAAGAAATTATAATACCTGATATTTTCATGTATACTATCGATTAATTACCTAGCAAAACACAAATCGTCAACATAGGAAAAAAGATGGAGATATACGACTTTAGTTCTTGTTCTTGCTGTGTCGACTCGTCGACTGTTAACGGTGCTGCCACCTACGTTGTCAATGTTGTTAGGCTTACCAAATGGAGTCTAATGGAGTCGATTTAATCAAAATCCTTTGAAAAATCAATCGAGAGCACGATAAATTCATTTGAAATGGTAACAAACTGGATATTTTATTGAAGAATATTTGTTGGATACGTGTAAAACATTGTGCGTGGAAGTGCTAGCTTTATAGTGAAATGTTTACAATGTAGACATGGGAGACACCTCTGCTGTTTGTCACTATTCTGCAAGATTATTCCACGATTTTTATATATTTCCTTCAATCCAGCACGGAATTGTTTTACTTTGCATGATAAAAAACGCATATAATGCATTATCAGGGATATAAATTACTCATTTGATACCATTGGAAGAATAGCCAAGGGCTATAAGGAAACATTTATCCATTTTAATTGCAGTAGCTAATGAGAATGATTTTAAATATTAAAATATTGGCAATACGTATCCAATATTTTAAGGCAAAGTGAATAAACTCGAGAAAAAATTCTTGATATTCCATTTTCCTTGTTGCAGACTTGATGTATATAGCCTTCATATTCAAGTACTGGACAGCTATGTAGTGAGTATATCAGTTTTATTCACTTGGATTTCTTTCAAAATGTAAAAGCAAGTTTCAATGGGGCATTCATGTAACCATGTTGTTGTTTCAATGAATTTTAGATGTCGAGTCAGGTTGATGAAGGTATTTGTGTAATTGTTAGAATATGCACTCGTCTCACTTCCCTTTGATATTCTTTATATTTCTTATATACTTGTTTTGAAAGTTATGTTAAGAACTCAAAGTTATTTAAAAAAGAGTAAGGTGGGATATATACATTAACTTCATTTCTTAATTAGTAGTTGATGCTAGCTCTCGTAACCTAATGACGCTTCCTCTACAAAGCGAAACAATGTCTGAAATAACATTCAATTATCTTACAGGATGTGCAGAGAATTCTGCTTGCCCGCACAAGTTGAGTGCAATGTCACAGAGAGTGAAAAGGCCTAATCGTACTGAAGATGGCTCTGTTCCTGTTAAAAGGCGCAAAGTGAGTAACATTGTAAAGTTCTAAGTCATAGTTTTTCGTACAATATGTATCAAACAATTAATTGAAACAGTTTTCAAGGAGAAATAATCGCACCATGCAACATATTAATATTGACCTGCTATCAAAAAGGACACTATTGAACAATCTGGAAATCCATACACCAAGGACTATTGTTATGTTTATGGATGGGTTCTTTCTATTTGTTTATTTATTAAAGTCAAATAGAATAATGACAGATCTCAAGCTTCAAATTGTTATCTACAGTTACAGTGTGATGGTGTATAGATCACCTAACTAAAATAAATTTGAAAACATTCAGTGAACATTGAAAAATATCCATTAAAAACAGCTCTCTGTTTTAGATGAATTTGTAATTTTATGTCGTGGCAAGTTTCATCCTAAATTTGTACAGCAGTAGCCCTAGATGATCAATTAAATTATTTAAAATTTATATATAATAAAATATGTTAGATTGCTTCTAGTGCCTCTAGTGAATGTGACTGGAACTGTTTTCTGAGCCTGTGGGTGCTTGCTAAATTATTATAATTGTCATTTATTTTTTCATTCCCTCAATTGCAAAAGTTTGTTTTAAACAAATTCTAGCCTGTTCTTGTGTATAGCATATTCTACACACCAGACAACTTTTGCAAAATTTAGTTTAATTGTAGACATATGAATTATATAAAGAATTTATTGCTTCAATGGAATTGAAATGTTTACTTTGTCGTTATGACGAAACCAAAAGTTTTGTTACTATGTGGTCAATATGTAGGAAAACATTAGTTCAAATTGAGAGATATTTTATTTGC
This sequence comes from Chrysolina oricalcia, assembly GCA_944452925.2. Classification (NCBI taxonomy): domain Eukaryota; kingdom Metazoa; phylum Arthropoda; class Insecta; order Coleoptera; family Chrysomelidae; genus Chrysolina; species Chrysolina oricalcia. The sequence continues at coordinate 31,996,568 of OX101820.2, forward strand.
TATGCATTAGGTATATAAGAGATCTAGGTCACGTTGAATTAGGAGGTTATCACTTGAGTTTTTCGACACTTGAAAATATTTTCAAGTCTTCTGCGAAAAGCAGAAATTTACAAGATCCATAGCATGAGCTTATATCATTTGAATCCATTTAAAAAAGATTAGCCCCAAATGTGAACCTTGTGTCACTCTTGAGTTTACTATGATACATTTCCATTAGCCATGACGATTTGTGATTTATTGAATATAACCGTTGGAGGAGATCAACAAGATAATTTTGACATCATTATATTGTGATCAAATTTGTCAAATGGCTTACTCAAATCAGTGTATAGGGTGTCTACTTAGGTCTGGCATTCCATTGATGATATAATATACTCGGTAAAAATGAATGTTTTTAATTGCTCTAGAACTTGAGCACACTATGTGTAAGAGCCATTTTTTAGTTAGGACGTTCTCAGTAGTTTTTTAATTAGTTTTGAATGGTATTATTATTTGACATTGAGCTGTGTCAGTATAAAGGATCTGTAACATGTATCAAATCATGATCAATTTCACAATGAGACTGTTGTAATCCTCATTTTATTTCTTTTTAATTTCTTGACGTATGTATCTTTGTATTGTATAATTGTTGAAAGTTTATTTTCAACTTATTTATTTTGCATTTTATGCACATATGCAATTGTTTATATATTTTTTGTATGACATATTCATGAATTTGTGAATTGAATCATCATGAATTGTTTGTTTCTTAAATTTTATGACATATTTGTGAAGTTCCATTTAAATTGCAAACGGTTTATTTTTAATATTTATTTAATTTCTTATTTTACAAGCTTTGCCAATAAGAATTTGTGTCTTCTACAATAAAGTACATTTCTCTCTCTCTCTCTCTGTGTCTCTCTCTCTTTAAGAACCCATAAACGTTACAAATACTGATGATTTACTTAAAACAATTGCAACTAGCAAATTCTTTCCTACAGGTTCCATGCATTTATTTGTTTTTCAATTCCTGTTCAAGATTAGAATAAAATATAGTCATATAATGATATTCTCTGATTAGTTGTTTTTTATCATTCAGCATGGTTACCTGCACGTTAGACCCTTTTATCCATTAATTCCTGTGTGTTTTCTGAAATGTTAGAAATTCAATAATTATTAACATTATCATATTCAAATGACCTACTTATAACTGAACATTCACTAACATAATACACGTCAGGCAGTAAGAAAAAATAAAGCTCTACCCATTCCCCAATCAGAGCAGTCAAAAAATGGAATAATATATGGAAGTTAAAAAAATTTATAACAAACTGCCCACAACTTTGTATGAAATCTCTGGACGTGATCTGTTTGTTTCAGAAGAAAGTCAAAAAGTTACTTTTGCTCAAAGCTTACTATGGCTTACAGGATTTCTATGATGATGGTCAATTCTCTCAGTGTTTCTTTTTCTGTTTTCGCCAATATACATACCTATATCTACATCTTTTTATTTCTTAATATATGTGTGTAAATATAAATGGAGATATGAGGGGTTATATATGAAATTAAGAGACAGTTTTTTTGGGTGTAACCCTCAAATTTGAGCAACCGCAGACACATGTTTCAGACTGTTGGTCATCATCAGTGCGGTGTATATTTGTCGGTTCTGTGATACTATATACAAGTTTTAGTATTAAGTAGGTGCGCTCTGTCAATAATATTGATTCTTTGACAATAAGTATTTAATAATAATTATAATTGTGACTGATTATATATTTACTTGCACATGTTTAAATACAAATTTTTATTGTTTAAATCTGACTGTTTCATTGATTTGATTTCAACGTGATGGTAACTGTAAATTTTTTTATAATTCTTCTTTTAATTTATATCTATTTTTATATTCACTCACTTTTTTATTAAGGATTTCACTTTTCAGATAATAAAACATATTTGATTGATTGATATAATTATTAATTTATATTAATTTTTGCATGTTGGTACATTTGAAGTGATTACATAAGGATTCAATGAAGACCAATCAATCAATCAAAAATAAACTTTATTGTCGAAGATATCAACCTTATTGACAAAGCATGTATCACTTAAATAATATACTATAACAGATGTAAACAAAATAAGAGTTATAGTAAAAAGGTAAAATGGTTGTACCAAAATGTGATTTTGGAATGTTGCTAAATCGTAAATATATATTACATGTATATATTTTATGAAATAAGATAAATGTATTACCAAAGGGCAACTTACAAATTTTAGAAGTTCAGAAATAAAAACACAATATTCCACGATATCACGTCTAAAATCATAACAAATGTTAATATACCACATACAAATATAAGAAAGTTAAAAATTAGAGTACAGAATATCAGTAAAAACAATAAAGACAATGAAAATACAATACCCTATTGTCAAAAGTATACGAAATAGAACAATGTTGAATGACTAGAGTACGTCATTATAATACTCCTGCAGGTTATAGTAGGCTTTCTCTAAAAGTGCACCTTTCACTTTTTTTTTACTTGTTTATGTAAGGTATATTTCTATAGGCTACTGGCAGATGGTTATCATTTTTTTGCTTTCATACATGACGGGAGTTTCTAGTCAGGATAGATTTTGGTATGGGTTAAGAAAATACAACCTTTTCTTCTTGTCTCATTTTCTCTCAGTGCAGTTAGAGTTGAAGTTAAATTAATGGCGTATTTCTTATGAATCAGGCATACAGTTTCCAGTAAGAATAAACAAGAAAGGGTAAAAGAAATTTGATTAATAAATAGTGGTTTGCAGTGATTACGGAACTGAGCTTCACACAGATACCGAATTGCTCTTTTTCGTAATATAAATACAGAGTCAAACAAATGATCACTGCGTGGTCCCGAAAGTACAATGCCAAATCTCAAGTGTGATTCAATTAAGGAGAAATATACCAACCTAACAGAAGCTGAATCTACTTCCTTTCAGAAAAGTGTAATTGCAAAACAACTAGAGGATATATTTTTATTAAAGCTAGTAACATGTTCATCAAATTTTAGTTTGTTGTCTATTTGCATACCTAGAAACTGGGTATGGTTTATTCATAATTATTTGGTTTTCCAAAGGTAGATTATCAAAATTAAACTTGAAGGAGATAACATTTGTTTTATTCAAGTTGAAACATATATAGTAAATTGGAATCACACCATTGCTTTATTTTAGTGAGATCAAGAGCAATTACTTTATTCAGTTGATTTATGTCCTTCCCGTGCAATAAAATAGTAGTATAATCTGCGAAAAAGGTGAACTTTCCCTGAATGCGAATAGTCGCTAGGCCGTTTACATACAAGAGAAACAGGATTGGACTCAAGACTGACCCCTGTGTTACGCCCACTAAGACTTTTCCTCAGTGAGAGTGGTTCTCTTTTATTTTAACTACCTGACTCCTTTCTGATAAGTACGTGTGATACCAGGTCAATGAGTAGTTCCTATAGCCATAAAACTCTAGCTTTTGCAGCAGTAATTTATGGCTAACACAATGGAAGGCTTTTGAGGAATTGCAGAATACTGCTGCAGCTGCTTCTCCATCATTCAGTCACATACAGTGCCCGTCTAAGGGTAAAGACACGCTGGAGCAGTTCAACTCGCCTCTCATATCGCCGTGAAATGATACTCGCCTCTGTGAAACATATTGAAGCATTTCATATTACCATTTTTAAAGGTCAGGATCTGACAGTGATAGTGAATCTGTAAGTAATGTTGGGAGTGTGCAACATACGATTTAAATATACCCATGTATATTAAATTTCGTGCGATAAAATTTACCTTCCACTGTTTTCGGTTTACATTTTATTTGTTTTTGCGAATTTTTATTTCATTTACTTGTAATCATACTTCTAGATACAACTCGAGCCCAGCACTTATCCAAAACATATCTATTGTGATGAGATTTGTGACGTTGATCCAATATGTCTGGTTTAAAAAAAAAATACACTAATCAATTGCTTTTATTCATATTATACCTACTCTTTAGTCGATTTTTACTGCAAGGAACAGAACCAAAGACTACAGATATAGTAAACTTTGACAAAACCCAATAGTCCTTCCTCAAAAGAGGTTGAATTAAGAAAGTGTGACCTTCAAAGGGCCAATGAGAGATCTAGGTGCAGTCAACTGCTTTCCAAAAAAACAAACTATTTTGTTCACACATTCCCGGCGAGATGCACAGCCAGTTGCGCGACTATTGGCATAGATTTGTTTCATTTCCGCTGCTTGGCGACGAGATGCGCGGCGAGTTGAACTACTACTCTAACATGTCTTTACCCTTTGTCCGTTTCCCCCTTCTAATTTTTGAACCACCTGGTATATCGCAACGAAATTTGGAAGGCTTAAATAGGAGATAACAACCAACCTTTTCATGAAAAAATCACAGCTAAAAGTTTTAAAGTGGCGGCTGAGCGCCATCTTCAATAATTTTTTTAAAAATATCCCGTATTTTATTTCATTTTTGAAATATGCTCATAATTCTCAACAGTTTTCTCTAATACTAACTACACTTTACTCCTAAATTCAATTGCTTTCGAAATATTAACGCTTGAAAAGTGACATTTCGGTTTAAAATAAAGTATGGATTTTGGTCACTTCTGGTAAAACATTTTGCTAACTAAACGTTGTTATTAATTTGTAGTTAGATCTCTCAATGAATTCGACTAATAAGAGGCGTAAAGTGAGTTGGTTAAGGATAAACAGTACCTCTTACGAATGTGTTCTGTAAATTCACAATCAAATTAGTTGGCTGAAAAATTATAATCTATTTTTGAATAACACTTTTATTTAACCCCAACAATTAACTGATCAAGTGTTCAAAGTGGTCCACTCCTAAATCTTGACAATAATTTTCTCTCACGTCTATTTCTTCACATGTATCTATCTATTATTCTACGTTCCAACTCTTCTATTATTTGCATTCAGTGGAGAAGATTTTGGATTTCAGATACCCCAAAGGAAAAAATCTAGAGGTGTAAGATCCAGAGATCTTGGTAGCTATACTGTATTTTCCCTGTGACCAATCTATCGCCCAGGAAAGTTTGTATTGAGAAACTCTCTAGCCATGCGATCGAAATAGGGATGTACTCCCTCCTGCTGAAATGTGATCGATGAGAAAGTTATCAACTATAGCACCAGTATTTGAACTTGTTGTCTGTGTGGCCTCATTACTATGAAATAGTTGTCTCGTTATCTTCATTCTCTTTGAAACTGAATTTTCAATATACGACTACGCCACCGCAGAGGAGTTCCAACCTCTTTTACCGATAGTAGATCGCCACCATTTTCTACAAGAATAGTAGCAGAGGATCTGTGAAACGAGTGCCCTGTGTAGAGCTGAGGATTTTCCAATTTTAAGAAAGCTGCAATTTTTTTACCTTACCACAATGTAACCAAAACTCTAGTACTGGTGCTTTCAAAATCATCCACAGTCAGCCTAACAAGTTCGTCAAGCAACCATGTATGATCATCTGCTTCTTCAGACAAAAATTTTGCGTTCTTTGGTGTGTATCCATCAGACTTTCGTCTCAAGAAAAAAAATAATTTTCCAAATCTGAAAATACCATTTCTGTAGGTAATACTCTAATATGGTGTACGATTTAAAATAACTAACCTTGAAATGTCAATGTTGTCATAAACTTTCAAAGCAAGTTTCAACATTGAAATCTTGGTTTACAGCGAGTTACACCTTTACATTCTTGCTTTTACACCACTCTTCAAAATTTTTATTTTGTTTTTGATATCGCTCTTGAGTTATTTTCGGCAGTAAATCAACACTCGCTGCACATGATTCTCCCAATATTTCTAAATAAATTTGATTTTGTTTCTCAATCTCTTCAATTTCATCCATGGTCGTTGTTGAAGCGAACTCGCGTTATTTGCTACATATCGGCCTTGTAACGTTAATAACTATTTCAAACGTTAATATTTCGAAAACAATTGAATTTAGGAGTAAAGTGTATAAGAGAAAACTGTTGAGAATTATGAGCAGATTTCGAAAATGGAAAAATATGCGGGGTGTTCTATTTAAAAAAGCTATTTAGAATTAAACTTTTACCTGTGATTTTTTCATGAAAAAGCAGGGTTTCATCTCCTATCTAAGCCCTCCAAATTTTGTTGCGATATACCAGGTGGTTCAAAAATTAGTAGGAGGGGAACGGACTGTATGTATTTTCTAGTAACGAGAAAATTGGATCGTTTTTTTTATAGTAATAACTGTAAGGTTTTCCTTTTGCAGCGCACGGCGGCCGAGGAAGAGGAAGCGGCCTCCCTGGCCGGAGGATCTTGGCAGCCGAGGTCCAGTGACTTGAAGAGCATCTACAATCGGACGACAACAGAGGCTCCGGCTGAACTCTTCCGGAAGGATTTGATCAGCGCGATGAAACTACCTGATTCCGAACCCTTGGCGTCTGACGAGTATTGGGTCATCGTGGATCAGTGGAAACAGGAATGGGAAAGAGGCGTTCAAGTTCCCGTCAATCCAGATTCTCTTCCAGAACCCTTAGTCACCATTTATCGAAGTACCAGTTACAGACCTCATCATGAGTTTAAACTGTGAGTAAATTAATCATCTAAAAATTATTCATATTTGAGAAAATAATGGTTATCGAGATTTTTATCAGTATCTATAATAAAACTATAACTGAAATGATTTTCACTCAAGAGGTTTGCAAAACTACGTCAATTTTTTCGCTGTTCAACAGCTTCTACAAGAAGATATTATAAATTACATATTTGCTGTGTTCTCTTAAATTGGGGGTATTAGGGTTCTGTTCTATACCTGACTTATTATAAATTACATATTTGCTGTGTTCCCTTAAATTAGGGGATTAGGGTTCGGTTCTATACCTGAATTCTAATAAACTTCGGATAAGTACCAATACATTACTGACTATATTATATCTAAGCTTTCCGGGGGAAAATATTGAGTAGTGGTGAATTATTCAGTTCGAGTTGGTCATTGAGGAGGTTCTGAGAATTTTTCCATATATTAATCTCGATACTTTCTAAAAGATTCAGCTTCATGACTTTGTTGTGAACATGAAGGATTTCAAAATCACGGTCGAAAGTATGGTTTTCGGTTAATAAATGGTACAAATAGGTTGCATATGTTGGATTTGTTTATACGTTAACAAAGCTGTTAATAAAGAATTAGAAACAAAGATTTTAATAAAGAATTAGAAATGATCAAACAAGTTGCGGTCAACAATGTTTATAAATCGCCTTTGATAGATAACTTTATTTCTAAGAAGCAATATGAGAAAGCAATTCAAGAAGTTTATCCTCCTCTAAAAGACCACCAAAGGTTTAAAGCAATTACTTAAATCTGTGAACCAAGCAGTAAAATAAGCAATTTCTTGAAAATGCTAGTTTTTAATATTGCTTTTAAGACAGATAATACTTTGGACAAACATATTAAAAACCATACTGATAAAGTTGAAAAACAAAATGAACCTGTGGTAGTTTTCCCAAGTTTTATCTTGGCCAAACAGGTAGAACCTTCAAAAAGCTCCTTACCAACCGAACATAGAAAAAATCTATCAAAGACGATTTGATTTTAAACCTAAAATTGATTTACCAACGAGGAGCACTGTGAGGTCTTCTAGTTGCATTGATAATATTTTTACTGATCTGGATAATTCTATCTGTGAAACCGGAATTTTGTATCCCTGTATTGCTGATCATGTAGGGCAGTTTATTACAATATCTACCTATCCTGGTGATTTCATCGAAAACACCATGAATAGATGTATCACAAAAAACGGGTTAAACTCTCTACAAGTAGCGTTAGAATCAGTTGATTGGAAAATTGCTTATGATGAAAACAACAACATAAATAAAATAGCAGAATTTTTCAACATGACTTACAGTAAATCAAGTTTTCATACTAAAACGGATCAAGACCAGTGACATTTTTTAACGACAAATTAAAACAAATGAGAGAAAACCTCCAGGTGTTAAATAGTATTAGCACTGCAACTAGAAGGCAACACCACAACGCATTTAAAGTTTATAAAAAGCAATACCAGAGCCCTATTCAAAATGCCAAAAGAATTTCATATGGTAATATCATTAATGAATCAAGTAACAAATCCAAGGACGATTGGAAGTTAATTAACTATTCCAGTTACTGAGGTTGAAGTTAAATAAGCAATAATTAAATTAAAAAACTTGCTTGGACATACACAACTTAAACAATAGAATGATTAAAGAAACCACACGCCATGTTTCTGGTCCATTGACTGTGCTTCTCGAACGTTGCCTCTGTGAAGGAATATTTCCAGACATCGTTAAAACAAGTAAAGTTATTCCCATATTTAAAAAGGGCGATCCAAATATTCCAGATAACTATAGAGTATAGACCCATATCTATCATTCCTATCTTTGGTAAAACTTTTACTAATTAAAGACCGCTTAACTTCTTTTTTAAATGTTCATTCAGTACCTAATAAAAATCAATTCGGATTTAGGTCTAACAAATCAACAACCCAAGCTGTGATGGCTATAGTTGATTCAATAATAGAGAACATAGAAAAGGGCCTGCTCTAACTTTATGTGATCTAAGTAAAGCTTTTGACATTATAAACCATGAGCTCCTACCAGGTAAACTGGAATATTATGGTATACGTGGCACAGCTTTAGAGCTGATTAAAACCTGTGTGGGAGAAAGCAAGTTGTTTATACATCTGGAAATTCTAGTATATGTAGATCCATTTCGCACGGTGTACTATAAGGTTCCATACTGGGACCGACTCTTTTTGTGGTATATTCAGGGTGTTCCTTAAAGACATGCTAATATTTGAGGTGCTGATTCTTTGACTTATTTTAAGGAAAAAACTTTCTATAAACGTATGTCCTAAAAGTCCTAACTTTTGAGATACAGGGTGATAAAGTTTTGAAAAAAATCAGTTTTTTAATAATAACCGAGATAATATTGTAGACCTTTTTACAAAATTTGGTACATGTCTTCTATGCATCAAGGTGCATTTTGTAATGCACAAACATTTTCATTTTCTCAACCAGTGGCGTCCGTACGGGTTTTGCATTGAATATTTTTGGAGAAAAAAATACTACGCCACTGCTTTCTCCTGCAAAAAAAATACTTTTGAGATCCTCATTCATTTTTGAGCAAATTTGATCTCTTGAGTTTTCGTAAAAAAATAAAAATCGTTTCATTTCAGGATCAATTCTTCAAAAATCTGATGCGGTGTGGAAATGTTTGTGCATCGACTGAAAGCAAATTGAGGGATCAGATTTGTTCCAAAATGAATGAGAATCCAAAAAAATGTGTAATTCTTGTGAGATGCTCGGTTCTTGATTAAAATAATTAAATTGAAATTGCTTCATATCCCAGTACCCTAACATTTTGTTGACAATAGATAGTAATTTAGCTACCTGTTCATAATTAATATTTCTTTTCACCACTTCTTAATCTTTTCATAATAAATGCATCGACGATATATGAATGGATTTCCGATATTAATTCAGCTACCTGTCTGTAATTAATAGTATATTTTGTTCTTCAAATCACTATAAATTTTGTGTTTTCACTGGTTGTGAATACCATTTTGTGTTTGAAGCGCACTATTATTTACTTGATTTTTAAGTGTGTTATTGAAGTTATTTTGGTTGTCCGCTGTTTTTCTGAATATCGGTAAATATGGTGAATTACACGAATGCCGAAATGACGGCAATGCATTACGTATATGGCCTCGCTGATGGTAATGCAACAGAAGCTAGACGAATTTATCAGGAAAGATAACCTAATCGTGCCTTACCAGATAGCCGTACCTTATCAAATATTCATCGCCGACTTAGGAAAACTGGTAGTTTCAAGAAAGGTACTTCGGAAGGTAGACCTCTAAGCGTCAGAACTCTTGAAATTGAGGACGCGGTACTGCAAGAAATCGAAGAACATCCTGAGACGTGTACGAGGAAGATCGCTAGAATATTTGTCATCAAATTGTTTGGCGTATTTTGGTTGATTTTTTTGTTAAACCCATACCATATTTTACGAGTACAGGCATTACTCCCTAGAGATTTTCCACAGCGTGTGAACTTCTGTCAGTGGTATCTTCAGAGTATTGCACTAAATTCGCAGTTTGAGTCACAAATTTTGTTCACAGACGAAGCAAATTTTTCTCGGAATGCTATTCAAAATTTCCATAACAATCATATGTGGGCGGAAGAAAACTCCCATACCATAACCGAAACCCATTTTCAACACCAATTTTCGGTTAATGTATGGGCAGGAATTATTGGTGATTATCTAATAGGCCCATTTTTTCTGCCAGGACGCCTTGATGGACGGTCTTATTTACACTTTCTCGAAGAAGAACTAAATGGGTTGCTTGAAGATGTACCAATTGCGTTAAGGAATCGAATATGGTACATGCACGATGGAGCCCCTGCTCATTTAAGTGTAATTGTCCGAAACCATTTAAAAACAGTTTATCATAATCGTTGGATAGGTCGCGGAGGACCTCAGCAATGGCCAGCAAGATCCCCTGATCTTAACAGTTTAGATTTCTTTTTATGGGGGCACCTTAAAACTCTAGTGTTACTAGCAAATAGTTGCCTCGTGTGTAACTATTCGAAATACGCCGGGAATATTTGAACGTGTGCGTAATTCCATGCGTAGACGGGCGGAAGCATGCCTATTAAGTGAAGGTGGCTATTTCCAACAATTTTTATAATCAGTGTTAGTATTGTCAATAATTAATGAATTTGATCCGTTCATTTAAACTTACTTTTATAAAATAAAATAAAATTCGTTTTTGTACAAGCTGAAATCCATATTTTTTGGATTTTCATTCATTTTGAAACAAATCTGACCCCTTAATTTGCTTTAAGTCGATGCACAATCATTTCCACACCACATCAGATTTTTGAGGAATTGATCCTGAAGTAAAACAATTTTAATTTTTTTAAGCGAAAACCATGCGTCGGGCAAAGAAAACCCAAGAGATTAAATTTGCTCAAAAATGAATGAGAATCTCAAAAGTATTTTTTATTTCGAGGAAAAGCAGTGGCGTAGTATATTTTCTTCAAAAATATTCAATGCAAAACCCGCGCGGACGCCACTGGCAGAGAAAACGAAAATTTTTGGTACATCACAAAATGCACCTTGATGCACAGAAAACATGTACCTATCACCCTGTATGTCAAAAGTTAGGACTCTAAGGACATACGTTTATAGAAAGTTTTTTCCTTAAAATAAATCAAAGAATCACTCCCTCAAATATTAGCATGTCTTTAAGGAACACCCTGTATAAATGATATTTTTAATTTCTTTCTTCCAAGCTTATCTTTCTGCTATGCTATGCTATCAACGGTAGAAGCAGACTCAAATGGACCTATGTTCTAGAACAGATAATAACGCTGAAACTTGGTTTACTTCAAATTATCTCAAAATAAACAGGGATAAGACACAGAAAATTATAATATCATTAAATCGACAAGTAACAACGAAGCAACATATAGATTTATTGGAGTTTAAAATAGATGATATGTTAAATTGAGAAGCACATATAGATTTATTGGAGTTTAAAATAGATGATATGTTAAATTGAGAAGCACATATTGTTGGTTTGTGCAGAAAACTTTCTACACAACTTTTCCTACTAAGACAACTGACAATGTGTCTAAAACGTATGGTATTACGACATACTTTTCTCTTTTTAATAGCTACCTAACATATGGCATACTTTTATGGGATTAGTCTTCACATGCAATTAAAGCAATCAGGATCATAGCCAATGTTTCTTACAGAGAACACTGTCGTCCCCTATTTTATGAACTTAAAATCCTACCATTGTCATGTATTTTCATACTTTACAATTTCCTAGAAATACACAAAAATAATACTAAGTACCTCACTGCTGACTTTCATAATTACCCAACTCACCCACTGTTTCTACTCCATAGAAGAGTATTTGAATTGTGAGAAATTAATCTTTTAACATGTTAGTTTTCGTTATAATTTTAGAAATAACCATTTTAGATGTAAGTAGTGTGTATTAACTATTGTTTTTTTTTACTTGTCAGTTTGGCTTGCCACTATTGTGCATTTTGTATTTAATGTGATGAAATAAATCTATCTATACCCATCTATAACCATTGTTGACACCAACTTGTTTGATAGTTTATAATTCTTTATTAACAGTTTTGTTAACGTATAAAAAATTCAACATATGCTACCCTTTGTCCCATTTATCAACCGAAAACCATTCTCTCGACCATGATTTGGAAATCCTTCATGTTCAAAACAAAGGCATGAAGCTGAATCTTTTAGAAAGTATGGAAATGGAATAATTCTCAGAACCTACTCAATGACCAACTCGAATTGAATAATTGAATATAATCAGTACATAATGTATTGGTACTAACCTGAAGTTTATTAGGAGTCAGGTAAGCAACCAAACCCTGACCAATTTACAATGAGTAATTCACTGGAGGGATGAAAATAAAAATAGGATTTTGATGAAAGTTAGAAAATATGTAATTAGAATGAAACAAATTATTTGACAAAAATGATGAAAAACCATTTTCTCCAAAAATTCCCACAAAGTGAGAACGAGGCAAATATCTGAAAGAAAACAATTTTTTCAGCTAATTCCACAATGGCTATTAAACTCTATTGCAGGTGCTTTTTGTAATCGGAATTCTAACTTGATGTCTCGAGCTGAAGTTGATTGTTACAAGGTAATCTCAGTTTAATGTGAGGAAAGAAGCTCTCCTCGGGAGCAATACCGCATTGGTGTTAGGGATCACCACTAAACTGGATAATCTCATATCTCAAAGATCGCAAACAAATAAAAAAACTAGGAAAAACAGTGCAGCCTACCAACATTGTTGCCCAATGTTATTAATGTTGTACTAATAATGGTTTATATGTTTATAGAAAAACTAAATTTATGTCTTTCATTCCAAGAAAAATCAATGATAAAAGTATAAACAGGTAAACAGGTTACAACTAATAATTTCTTAATTATCATTCTTGATTACAAAATGAGCTGGCAAAATCATATCAAGAAATTAAATAACAAACTGAGTAGAAATCGTTTTTTCTGTGACGGGAAAAACGTTTGCCATTTTATTTTTGTTGAAAGGTAACAAAATATCACTTTTCATTAAATTACTTTTTTCCCGTGGAAAAAAGTACTGTTTTCCCGAAGTAAAGGTAGATATTTAATTTTCTGATTTCACTAATTCGACAAGCTCCTGCAATCCCAAATACACCAACAACCTTGGCCATTAAACTTCATCGGAAGAATTATTCAAAAAATCAATCAATCAATCAATTTGTATACTCGTAAAAATCGTAGCTTTCTTGGGCGTGTAACTTTTCCATTTTGTTTCAGAAATGTAATTAGTGTGAAATATTTTGAAATGTCTACATTATTATTTGATTGTAATATACTTTTAATCATTGAATAATTCGACCACACCGTTGATGGCTTTTGTTGTGCCAGTTCCGAAAAATGAGCCAATAACATCGTCTCCGCGAAAGAACTGCATGTCTTTTTCATCTTCCATTCCATAAATCTTGAATACGAGGTTCCGTAAATTATGCGCGATTTAGCTGGTAATAATTTTAGTGGCGCTACTTTTGCTGCTTCTACTAACTCCGGTGGAGTCAGAGAAAACTCGAAATCAGGCATTTTTGAACTTGATATTATTCAAAATAATTACTAAACAACCACTAGGGGCCGGTTGTATTCATTCAGTTTAAAATCCGGATCGACTTACTAATGGTTAGAATGTTAACCATTGCAGCATAACTTAGTGAATAACATTCACATTTTAAACCATTATAAGTCCATCCGCAGTTTAACTATACAACTGGCCCTAAGTTCGCAATTTTTAAATCGTCACAGAAATAAATTGACAGATTTTTGATTACTTTAAAGGTTTCCTTAGCAACGCAGGTCTAATTGTCGCTATAAGTACAACAGCCTACCAGTTTAAAAATTCAAATTTCACATCGATAATTTTCTGACTTTATTAAATTGTAATAATATGTTTTTTTATATATTAAATCGTCGTTTTTCCCGTCACAGAAAAAAATTGTTTATTATACACGGGAAAAATATTAGATTTTAGCTCTCGGTTTTTTGTTTCCCTCCTATTTGCTGTACTTAAGGGCACATTAAGGGCACATCTTAAATATTTATCATACAAAAAAAATTTGTCAGTTTCATTAAAGGGTTCAACCAAAGAACGTTATGCATCCAAATATTTATTGAATTATCTATTTTAACAGTACCGTCATTGTACATATTTAAAACGATTTTAAATGTAATAAAACCATCACAGGAGTTACCTAAAAGCAACTCTCATCATAATTACAATTCTCGAGGAGCAGAAAGCTTATGTCAACCATTCTCAAGGATAACCATTGGCCAAAATTCCTGTATTTATAAAAGTATCATATTTTATAACCACTTTAAGCCTGCTGGGTAAGGAAACAGATTTCAATTAATTTAAATGCTTTAAATATATTTTATTTGCATTTTTGATAAGAAGGCCATTTTATTCTGTAGAAGAGTTTTTTGAAGAGAAGAGTTGAAAAATATTCACAATTTCATTTCAAATTTATCTTAAATATACGTACATAAGTTTTAATATATAATAAAATTTTTAATGTTTAGTCAGGTGTTTACTGAAAATGTAAATGTGTAATTGTCAGGTGCATGATTTTATCCACCCCGATGTATCATTCATCTTGATATGTATGGCTAGTCTAATAAAGTAGGCAGCATATGTGTGTATTAATACCAGTTGTAACATATTTTGTATTTGTTTGAAAGTGGTTGACAATGTTTCACTTTGAGTAAGGTTATTCTGAACTTTCATTGTCTAAACAAGAACAAAGAAAAATTCAATTCTCTGCAATTTTTAATCACGACGTTTCAACTGTTAAAATCTACAGTCGTTATCAAGTATATAATGCGACAATCTCAAGGATACTTCTTATATATGCTATGGATCATTTTGTGTCATAAGCCTAGGGGTAATTTGCCGGTGTTCAGGTAAGCTTGTTAATTACAGTGCCGGGTCCTCCGGTACAGCATTGTGAATTCTTATCGCAATTTCAATTGATCCATGCCACTAATTAAGGGTTTCCACACATTACGGATTTCTTTGCTTGACTGAAGACTTTGTTGTTCATAATATATGCACTCTCTTTGAATTTCCTTCTATACCAGCCCTATTCTTTGTGGATGACTTCGGAACTTCACGATGGAAAAGGAGACCCAGACGGTTTACCTTTTCTAGTCGTGAAAGTTCAAAAGAACGTTGATAAGTGCCAAATATCAGCATACAGAAAGCCGACTCACACTGGACAATACCTGAACTTCGAATCGAACCATCATGGTGCTACAAAGAGAGGGGTTGTTCGATTGCTGGTGGACCGTGGCTACAACCTGTGTAACACAGAAAAAAGTCTTACCATCGAATTGGACAATATCAAGAAGGATCTGCGACGAAATGGGTACCCCAAAAAACATATAGAAGAGGTTTTAGCCCTCAGGGGGGATAAAAACAAGAAACCAGACGAGCCGACACAAGCCACCCTGTGCGTTCCGTATGTTAGAAGTCTCGGAAAGAACAAGGCGAATGGGGTCGAAATACAAAAACAGACATAATTCAAGACAGGTAACACTATTCGCAGCCATCTCACAAAGACGAGACCACGCAACGCTGACATTGACTCCAAAAACTGCATCTACCGCATCCCTTGTGAATGCGGTGAAGCTTATCTTAGAGAAACTAAGAGACCACTTAGCGTTAGACTCGCTGAACACAAGAGAAACACTCAACGAGGAGAAACATCAAAGTCAGGGATAGCGGATCTTGTCTGGACGACCCAACATAACATAAAATGGACTGAAGTCATCCATAAAGAAGAGGGCTGGTATAGAAGGAAATTCAAAGAGAGTGCATATATTATGAACAACAAAGTCTTCAGTCAAGCAAGCATAGAAATCCGTAATGTGTGGAAACCCTTAATTAGTGGCATGGATCAATTGAAATTGCGATAAGAATTAACAATGCTGTACCGGAGGACCCGGCACTGTAATTAACAAGCTTACCTGAACACCGGCAAATTACCCCTAGGCTAAGGACACAAAATTATCCATAGCATATATAAGAAGTATCCTTGAGATAGTCGCATTATACACTTGATAACGACTGTAGATTTTGACAGTTGAAACGTCGTGATTAAAAATTGCAGAGAATTGAATTTTTCTTTGTTCTTTTTTAGACAATGAAAGTCCAGAATAACTTTACTCATATTTTGTATTGCTTTTTTCACAGATGAATAAATATATTTCTTCTTCTATTTCAATGACTCTAGTCTCTAGAGTACGAAATCCGAAGAATTTGGACCGAAGGTCAACCTATTATAATTGAAGCATAACAACTATATCTTTTGATTACCAAAAACACAATAGTGTTCGCCTTGAAGAACTTGCACGACAATCTGTCAGATGAAGTCTGGTGTCAGTCGAGATATTAGTAGGCATGTTTGAAGAAAAGGATATTTTGACATTGTTGACATTTATTTGTCACTCAATACTTTATTCATCACTGGAGACCCTTGTAGAAATCATAAATGTAACAATCCACAAATTACACAAAACTTCATTGGAGCAGTCAAACAGTCACTGTAAGAAAAAAATAAACTTTAATTTGTAGCCTTGAGAAAGATCTAAAATAGAGATTGAATCGTCCCGCTAAACCCACCTAAGCAATTAAAAAAAATGTTTTTAATTTTTTTTTTGGATTGACTTGGCCTTTACTTGATGGAAATCCATAATACACATACTTTGGAGCAAGATCCACAATTCTATTTATAAACTCCTGATTTTTCAGATTTTTGTGTTTTATCTTTATTATTTTTGATAAACATTCCCAACGTGTTATCTGTTTTGTGGGAAGGTTTATCAAAAATAATGAAGATAAAACACGAAAATCTGAAAAATCAGGAGTTTATAAATTAAATTGTGGGTTTTGCTCCAAAGTATATGTAGGCCAGACTGGTAGACCATTCAAAAGCCGCGTACGTGAACACCATATGAATTATGTACAGAATAAAACGCATTCAACATATTTTGGAGGAGGACCATGACTTGATGGAAATTTCGAAATGTTGAAAATAAGGGTATTAGGCTTAATTATTTAGAATTCTTGGATATTAATGAATTGAAAGATTCGAATTATTTGCTAAATGATCAATTGGACCTAAATACTCATTTGTAGAACCTTTTCAATTAATTAGGTAGTAGCTATGGTTTGAGATTTCCAGGTACCTACGTTGTATTGTCAATTTTTATTTTTATTATAGGTAGGTCCTAATTACCTCTATTGAAAAGAAGGGTATTTAAGTAATGTTCAATGTAGAATAATTTAGTGTATTACATTCGCTTGAGAAAGATACTGTGTATCGAAACATGCCGCGAAGGCAATAAATCTGTGGAAATTTAATCGTTTTTTACCTTTGTGTCATATATTATGAATTTCCATCAAGTAACGACCACGTCAATCCAAAAAAACAAAATTTGTAATATTCTTCTGACATCTGTCTAGGGTGATGATAGACCCCAGAAACAAACCATATCTAAATCTTGAGTAAGCCTTAGCAAAATAGAACTTCAACAATTGATCAGTGTTCAGAACTCGTTTCAGGTTTGTGACTTGATAAGTTATTGAATTCAGCTTTTTTTCTATTATCCCAGATATTTATCAAGCTATCAGAAATGTTGTCACTTCAATTTCTGTGGTTACATAGTCAGACTTTTCATTTGCCCGAAAACTAAAGCTGGTAATACAGCTTTTCTGGCGATTGTTCGCCATCTGTGGAAATCCCGAAAAACTCGATTGCATTCTTCATCAGCAACAATAATTGAGGTGTCACCTGCATACATAGTTATGGCTGTTGTTGCATTTGATTTATCTAGATCATTGATCATTGACAACTTTGGACTCAGAACTGATCCCTATGAAACACCCAAATCCGTTGAAATAATGTCAGATGCAATTTTGTTAATTTGGACGTATTGAAGAGGAGAGTCCAAAATCCAAGCTAGAGGAACATATACCATACATAAAAAAATTCTAAGAATATTATGATCAATGCAGTTGATTGCCCTGCTAAGATCACAAAATATCCCAACAGGGCACTCGCCCACCTCAGTGCATTTTATTACTATGCTATAATAGGAATGAACAGCTGTTGTTGTTTTTTTGTTTCTGATTCCATGTTGGTTTGATGTAAAGATGTATCACAAAATGGTAAAATTTTCTTTAGAAATGTACATTCAAAAACTTTTGAAAAACTGGTTGGTATTGTTATTGGCCTATAGTTTTCTGGCGAGTGGGGACAATTTTCTTGTAGATGGACATTATCCTTCCTGTTTCCTCCGAATTTGGAAATGTACCTGTAGTAGATGAAAAATTTACCTGGTATAGAAAAGTTCAACAAGAACCGATGGGCATTTTCTTCAAATCAAACATTGGGAGTTCATGAAATCCAGAAGAGCTTTAAGTTTTTAACTTACTGCGAAGAAAATTATGAAGTTCAATTCTTGCATAAGGAAGGATTGAAGAATAATGAGGTCATCGGTGATTTGTTGTTCCTCATGAAAAACGGATAATATATTTGTTTGCCATTTTAGGTACTCAAGGTACATATGGTCACTAAAACTATGAGAGTAAGGATAATTATAAGTTAACATATGTAGAAAAATATACAAATTATGAACATTAGGATGATAAAAAAATTGAATATATTACTAGATAAGCACAAACGACAAAAAATTGTAAAACCGGATTCAAAATGTGTTTGCCAAGTTGTCATTCAGCTATTCTTGGAGACTGTAATAGCATTTCTCTATTAAAAACATTTAATTTCAATCTGAAATAATTTATCACTTATGACTCGTTTGACCGTATCAGGTAATTTGTTTTAGCAAGTTATTGCATAATAGTGAGGAGAGTTTTGTTGTTTGACAACCGGAGTTTTGGAATTAGCAAAAGATTGCCGTTTCGGGTATGGTGTTCGTGCTCTAATGCATTTTTTGAGTAAATTCCGGAGTTTTTTCTAACGAGCATACCTGTAGAATAGGTTTATCGAAGGTAAATAAGAAAGGGAAGATGAAGTGATAGTAGTCAGTTTTAATTTATCAAAGATTTGTTTGTGTTCTGGTCCCCATTACCAAACGCAACCTTTTTTCAACAATTCCCTCAGCGAAACTAGGGATGAATGATCTAAGATAATTCATAGCACCCATAATTTTTTGTAAATCCTTGACATTCAGAGGGTCTTTTAAATTTTTAATAGCATCCACACGAATATTATCAACTGACATTCCATTTTTATTGAAAATGAAACCAAGATATTTAACCTCCTTGGATTTATATTGAATTTTCATAGGATTGGACTTCAACTTCATCAATCTTTCTTTTTCCAACACACTCTGAAGAATAGAATAGAATATAATCTTTATTTAACCAAGTTACAAAAAATATTGTTTTCGGCAAGTCAATACTATACCACAGTATATGTGTACACTCAAGGTTTACAAAATATAGAGTGGAGAAATACATAAAATATATAGAGATACTTAAAATATTCAAAATACATAAAATTTGAAATCGTTGGACAAACTAGATTTTTATATAACATTAATTGTTTCAAAAAAAAATATTTTTGTCAACTTTGACAATGAAAACAGCAGGTCACATAAAAAATTTAAAAATATGTAAAATATAAAAATAATTGAAATATAAAATATATAGCTACAGTATAAATGCAAATTCAAAGTTTACAAAATGTAAAATCAGAAAATATATAAAATTTGAAACCGTTGAACAACCCAGTGTTTTGAAACCTTGAAATTGTTTTCGATTAATGTTCATCGGTGACATAGCAGTTTCCTTGAAAATTTTGTCACTCAAATTCAAAAAATGGTGTGTGGAAATATTCTTCAACTGCATAAAAACAATGAGATAAAATATGTCTTTTGATTGTGGATTTGAATTTTCCAATATTATTCAATGATTTGATACTTCTAGGTAAGAAATTGAATAAATTCAGATCTAGAGAATTTTTTGTCGATTTTGTGAGCCTGTATTGAAGTAATCTTAAATGATCAGCATTCCTTGTCAAATAGTTATGGACATCTGCATTGGTCTCTAGGCTGGCTTTGTTTTTATTGATTTCTAATAATGAAACAAAAATATATAATGATGGAAGGGGCATTATATTTAAAGTTTTGAAAATTTCTTTACAGTGGTCTCTGAAACCAGCACCGGCTACGATCCTGATAGCTCGTTTTTGCAAACGGAAAATAATGTTAGCATGACAAGAGTTACCCCACAGCAACGTACCGTAACTGAGATGAGAATGAAACAAAGCGAAATAACATGATCTCATAGTTTCTATGGATAACTGTTTACTCAAATTGCGTAGCACGAATATGGAGCTTGAGAGTTTTCGGCATAGTTGTTGGACATGACAGGACCAATTTAGTTTATCATCGATGACTAATCCAAGCTGCTTCACACTATGACCTTTAGCAATGTTATTGTTCGTTGAGATGATGAGATTCTGTGTTTTATCGTCATTAAGTTTCAAATTATTGAAGAGCTATATCATGTTCTTTTTCAGATTCTCCTGTTATGAGCAAATCATCAAAGTAAACAATAACATTCGGAATATTACCAAAAACAGAAGAGCTTATCTTATGAAATTCTTCTGGAGCATTTGAGACTCCAAATGGAAACCTCAAGGATCTGTAGACTCCAAAAGGTGTTGAAAAAGAGCAATGCCGAGATGACTCATCATCCAGCTTAATATTGTAAAACCCATCAAGAACACTGAAAACAGATTTGTCACATGAACAATGAACTAACCTCAGAAACTGTTGGCAATATAATTGGCTCCCGAATAATAGCTTCATTAAGATCAGTGGGATCCAGACAAAGTCTAAGAATACCATCTGTTTTTTCAACTATAACCAAATTACTCACCCATGTCACTCGTTCACCATGGTATAGTTAACCCATTTTCTTCAGTCTTTGGACATTGTGCAAAATAGCAATAGGTCATTTTGATAATGAAAATGTGATCAACGAAGTATGACGTCGATTCAACTGAAACTTAGGACATGACATGCCTCAGAAAGGACCGTAGTATTAAGCCGGCGCTACACGATGCGTCGAACATTAGCTCCAACGCTGGACCGAACATTTGAGTCAAAAAGTTCGACAGTTGGTTCGACAAATGTTTCTGCCACACGGTGTAACGAATGTTTGAAGCATAAACGCTTGAAGCAAGTGTGGTACAAACATTTGCCTCTATATCACCACGGATGATACAGACGTTGCAAATGCAGATTTTATTACCTACTTTTATATGAATTACTCAAGAAAACCTAATACTGAAATATTATTTTCCGATAACGCATTATCTCTAATATTCATTATGTATTATTTTTCTAATACAGTTTAGAATCTCTTGTATGAGCGAATACGAAATAAAACACTGTTGCCGTAATTATAATAAAAAATAAACACATGAATTCAATATCAAACACTACCACTGCTCATGTCGAACTACTAAACGAATCTACGAGTCGTGTAGCTGTGCATCAAATCAACGAATGTATTTCTTCCAACGTTCTAGGAATTCCTTTGACTTGGGTCAAGAATACCGACAATAGCCCGAACGTGGTCCAACGCGAACGTTGGAAGCTGGACACTGGTAGCTCGCATATCTAATTTGTCTTTGACTCTATCTCTGATTACAATAGGAACACGTCTCGGAGGTCTAATGGTAGATAACAACATTTCTTTATTTATATTAATATGACAGATATAACCTTTCAATAAACCCAAACCAGAAAATAAATCTTTATTTTGACATATCAAGTCTTCTTTTGTAATGATTGAATGAACCCTTTTGATCAAACCCCACACCTGACACCATGTAGAATAAGTTTTTTCGTATGTAAATGACTCAAACGCTCATACAATGGCAAATAATATATTTATATTCTCTGACAACTATATGACAGTTTCTAACAACATCTACAGTGTCCTTCATAAAGTCCGCATCATATGGGAAAAACTTTTATTAATGATTTATTTTGAAATTCGACTTGGGCGTTAAGTTGTGCTTTAAAAAATATGAAAAATGACCTACTCGGATGTGGTGACGTGACTTTCGCTACCTGTCAAAAGTAATATTTTTTCAAAGTATTCGCTGAAAATAGGCTTATTTATTCGAATTTCAAAAAATTTCAAAGGAAAAAGTTGTTTTTTTTCGATTTTACACCTACATCTCGAATTTGAACGTTCTATTGCAACTTTCACATTTTGCCATTTTTTTGATAATTACAAAATTTCTGGAACATTAAAAAATTCTTAACTTCGACAAAACTGTTTTATACCAGTAGCTCTAATATGCGACTAACTTTCAATCACGAATCATCAAAAACAATGTTTTTCTCAAGAAAAAGAGAATTACTGGTTAACATTTCTGTTATATTTGATGCAAAGTTGACGTATCTTCAAGCATGTAGGATAAGAATTCATCTAAGGGGATTTTTTCAGTATTAAAATGATACCAACGTCATAATTCAAAACATCATCAAACTTCTTTACTTTTATCTAACCAAAGTTTACGACTTTTTTACGGTACAAATCTCAAATTAAATTCTTACTACTCCTGCTATGAAACTTTCATCAATTTTGTGAAGTATGCTTTGGAAACGAATGACAATGGTAGTCAGTGGAAATAATTTCATATTAAGCATTGTTTGACAGTTAAATACGCTTGTTCAATACGTTTGATACAGAAAAACGTAATAATGTTATCTGTACAAGAAAAAATTGAGATTGTTTTAATGTGTGGAGAATGTACACCCCATCGACAAGTCGCTGAAGATTTTAATATACGACACCCAGGAAAAAATATACAGCAGTCTACTGTTAGTAGAATTTTGATAAAATTCAAAAGTACTGGTTCAGTTTTACCTGATTTCAAAAAACCACATAATCCTTCGAAAAACATTGAGGAAGTGCAACTAAATGTTTGTTTGGATGTTATACAGCAAGGAAAGTCCAGTATTTCTCAAATTAGCAGAAGAACGAATGTATGCGAGAGCAGTGTTTCAAGAATTTTAAGAAAAAATAGATTCAAGCCTTACAAGCCGAAATTCATTAATACCCTGAAGGAAAGGGACTTTGATGTCCGTTATGGATTTTCAGCTTGGTATCAGGGAAAATGTGACGAAGATTACAGATTTCCATATAAAATATTGTGGACCGATGAAGCAATGTTCACTTCAAATGGAACTGTTAGTTCACAAAATTGCAGATGGTGGTCTCAGGAAAACCCTAATTTTGTTATTGAATGTCGCGATCAGTACTCGTTTAAAACGAATGTTTTTTGTGGTATATTGAACAATCAAGTTATCGGACCATATTTTTTCAGAGGAAACTTAAACGCTGCGCTATTCTTGAATTTTTTGAGAAATGTTCTGAGTGAAATTGTAGACAATATGCCCCTTCAAATTACTCAAGATTTGTGGTTTCAGTTGAATGGTGCACCTGCTCACAATTCCACAGAAGTTAGAAATTTTCTTGGTGAACTGTTTAGAGGTAAAATAATTGGCAATAAATGGGAACATCATTGGTCACCTCGTTCTCCTGACTTAACCCCACTGGATTTTTTCATGTGGGGTTATCTGAAGCAGCAAGTTTACAAGCACTGGCCATTTAAGAGGCCATGAGCGCGAACATATTTGGGACGCTTTTTAGAGTAAAGAAGTCAACTAATAACTCAAAAACGGTTCATCGTATCGATTTCAAACAAAGACAGGCTCCTAGAGCACGTTTGAATCTACGTACGTGCTGTAATGGAAATTGAAATTTCATTCCGCTTTTTCCTAAAAAAAATCCCAAATATGCACTAATATTCGGTTACTTTGACGCAATATTTTAGGTAGATGAACAAAGTATTTCAAAAAAACATTACAGCACGTACATAGATTAACGTTTTATCTTTAATTTGATACCAAATTCATTTCGATTGGATAAAGATTGCTTCAAATTTTAAGGGAAGGGAAAAACCTCTGCATACGCCTCTATTGTCTATGACCGGCATCGTGAGGTGCTGCCGCATACGATATACTCAAGAACTATTGCCCCACGACGTTTAAAATCATACACACAGGGTCGAACTCGGCTTCAGATGTACAGGGATATGAATTTAGTAATCGTTTCAGACATTATTTGGGCGCTATCTATATATTGGTTGGTCTATTCTATATATGCATTCTATGACAATAGTTATGTCAGTTAGGCGACTATAACTTTACTTCTAATATCAGAATACATAAGGACACAAAATTGGTTTTATTTTTGTCTATGATCTCTGAAATCATCTAATGACCGTAGTCAGTAATAATAATAATAATAATAATAATAATAATAATAATAAAGTTCATTCAAAATTCAATTGAAAAGCATTACATCAATTTGTATAAAAAGGTGAATAAACGGTTCAATTATACCCGCGAAGTTAAAAACTTATTGCGAGAAATTTTAGATAAGAATTACATGTAGGTATATGTTTTGTAAACTTTTAAAATTCAACAAAATGATAATAAAAATAAAGTACCTGAGTTAATTGAAGTGAAAGATATCATGAAATGATTTTATTTTCTTCGTAGACGTTAGCCATCAGGACAGCGGCAGGGACAATTCTCACGTATCAGTTCTTGCGTCGGCCTGTTTGTACATGTTGTAGTTGTGCATCAGAACGTCTACTGAGGGAGCACGCGTGCTTATACTGAATTAATTTATATGTTGGTACTTATTGTCGGTGGGTTATTTACGTGAACTATTCTTTGGAGATAATAGTATTTTGTGATTTGAACAGTGATAAGTAGTTATGGAAAGCGATAAAAAAAGAGGAAAAAAATCGCATTATCGATTATCTGACTACCGAATGAAACAAAGGAATATATTAAAATATATGGAAGTATGGAAAAATGTATCTATCTTAGGTAAACGGTTTAAAATGCTTTTTCCCGCTGCCGACACTGTAAATAGTCCATACATGCTTAGCAACAAAACAGGTAAATGGCCTATAATATTCGTTTACTGATTCATCTTGACAACGAAATGTAAATAGTGTAATTTACATGCCTAGGGTAATGATTACTTTGACTTTGACAATACCTTCAGCTTCATTTATATCAATTTTTAGGTTATGAGACTTTTTGAATATTATTGTTGTCTGTTTATTCGGTAACTTAGTTACGCGCACAAGCAATTTGAAATGAAATAGCGGAACGAAAAATCATGAAGGATGGGTCAGTTTCCGTGTGTACAAAAACATTCACAATAAGGTTTGTAAAGCTTGGGAAGAAACAGCATGGCAATCTATGCAAGAAGCAGCAGCAGAAGAAAGTAAATTAGCCATTGAATGTGGAAGCGTTGATAAAAATGGGACACCGATGATTACTGTAGTTTGTGATGGTAGCTGGGCGAAACGTTCCTATCGTGGTGGAGAAAATTACAACTCCCTGTCTGGCGTTGCTGCTATTGTTGGTTTGAAAACTCGCAAAATATTGTACCTGGGTGTCAGAAATAAATATTGCTGCATATGCCAGAGGAGTAAAAATAAAGGTGAAGAAGTGAGTGATCATACCTGCTACAAAAATTGGGATGGGTCATCTACAAGCATGGAAACCTCCATAATTTCTGAAGGTTTTTCTAGAAGTCTGGGAATGTATAATTTGATATACAGCAAAATGATTGCTGATGGCGACAGTAGCTGTTATAAACAACTTTTTGATAATATACCCTATAGCACTTGTACAGTTCAGAAAATTGAGTGCAGAAATCATGTATTACGAAATTACTGTAATAAATTGAAAGAACAATCCAAAAGTAAAGGTGTTCCTGGATCCATCAAGGATGTAATTTCCAACAACATTTTGAGAGCTAGAACTGCCATTATGAAAGCCATTACATACAGAAACAATGAGGATGGTAAAACAGAACAGGAAAGGATAATTGCCCTCCGGAAAGACATATTAAATAGCATAAGCCACATTTTTGGTGAACATAAAAACGCTCTTCAATAAGTTATTTTTGCAAAAAAACCGAACCAGACTCAAATAATTATATGCCAGAATTGAAGATATTCGGCGTTGAAGAAAAGATTATGGAAGCTGTGAGATATTTAGCTGGGAATGCGAGAAGTCTTTTAGAAAATATTGACACAAATTAGGTTGAACAATTCAATTCTATTATTGCTCAAAAAACGGGGGGTAAAAGAGTGAATTATACTTTGAGAGGTTCCTACCAAGGAAGATGTTTCGCTGCAGTTGTGTCAAAAAACACTAAGAGACCTCTTTATACAAGTTTCAAGCACTTGACCGGAGGTCACAGTCCTGGAAAATATTTGAAAAAATATGAAGAGACAACCATAAAGGGTACAGAAAGGAAGAAATGTAGACGCAAATTAATATTTTCAGTAAAAAAAAATGTGAACAGGATAAAAACTACGAAGAACACTGTGAAAAACCAGATATGGATGCAATGACCTATGAGCATTTCAAATTGATTCATTTGGAGGAGTTGGAAAAAACTGAAGAGGAATATAGGGATTTAGAAGAGAGAACTCGACTTCAAACAGACAGCGCAGAATGGCAACAAACCAGGAAACATCTCCTAACAGCTTCAAACTTTGGCAAGATTTGCAAAATGCGTCAATCAACAAGTTGTATCTCTACTGTAGAGAGTTTATTATATAAACATATATTTTCCAAAGCAACAGCTTGGGGTAGAAATAATGAAGATCGTGCCAAACATGCACTGGAAGGTCAATGCAATATAACCATATCCACTTGTGGCCTTTTTGTAAATAAAAAATGGCCATATCTAGGAGCTACCCCTGATGGAGTTACGGATAATAATAATTTGGTAGAAATCAAATGTCCATATTCAGCTAGGAATTTGAGCATAAAAGAAGCTGTAGCGCAACGCAAAATCAATTATTTGATAGACCTGGGCAACAACGAATATAAATTGAAAAATAATCACAATTATTATTACCAAGTTCAAGGACAGTTGAATATATGGTCTAAAAATATTTGCTATTTTGCAGTATGGACATTGAAAGAGTTGGTGGTTATCAAAATAGACATCGACAAATTTTTTTTTTGAAACTAACATGCTACCAAAATTGAAACAGTTTTATTTCGATTGTATGTTGCCTGAAATAATAGATCCTCGACATACCCGTGGACTCAAAATAAGAGATCCGTCGTGGGAACTGAAAAATGAAGAGGTTGACGAAAATGAGAATGAATGACTGTTGTTTATCTCGTCATTATTTGAATATGATTAAATTTTCACATATAATCTCCTTAGTGTTTGAATTAATGTCGGAAATTTTTCGAGTACATGAATTTTTTGAAAATTACCTAGTCGCGAAGCCTGCTGCCTGAAATAATAGATCCTCGACATACCCGTGGACTCAAAATAATAATAATAATAATTATTATTATTTTAAATAATTTATTGATCACAAATACACCTTGGTGTCTGGATAAGTCTAAACTATAAATAAAAGTAGTAAAATACAAAAATTGTAACTTACTACATAACAAATATACAGATATACATATACACCTACAAATAATTAAAATTATACATTACAACTCTACCTATGAGACAAAAATAATAATAAAATTTGAAGATGATCTAATCAACAAGGGTTAAAATCATTGACGTCATAATGGGCGTCTTGCAGTAATTTAATTTTCAATTGTTTCTAAGAGGAACGTCGAGGGGACTGAAAAATGAAGAAGTTGAAGAAAATGAGAATGAATGAAAATCTGTTGTTTATCTCGTCATTATTTGAATATGATTAAATTTTCACTTATTATCTCCTTAGTGCTTGAATTATTGCCGGAAATTTTTCGGGTACATGAATTTTTTTAAAATTACCCGAGTCGCGAAGCGACGAGACTAATTTTCTTCAAAAATTCATGTAAGAGATACATTTCCGGCAATTAATTCAAGCACGCCGGAGATTTGGTAAGAAAATTTCACACCAAACAATTAAAATCATCCAACAATTCATAAGAAATAACTAACGATGGGTTCACCTGAACTATTTATATACTTCTACTGAACTATTGTTATTTAAAACACTTAACAAAATTTCCATCAATAAATGTGTTTCGTTTAATTTGAACACAAAAATAAAAAGACAATTTGCTCTCAGCGTGGTTTGAACCGGCGACCTAGCGACTGGTGGTCGAGTACATTACCACTGAGCTACGGGAGTTACAATTGATGGTCGTGACAACTGCTGTTTTGAACTTTTTCTTAAATTTGATTTCAGAATTGACAATTGCTGCATTGATCGTGGAGAAATTATTTTCAGACACATTCAAAATATCTAGTAAATACATAATTATGAAATACCTATTATCTCCTTTCATATGAAAAATACAATTCCACTTATTACATGTCAAATATTTCACAGAAAATTTTCCACTTATTAATTTCGCTCAGGATACCCAGGAGGATAAAAATTTCCGGAAATGTCTTGGGTTGCCATGGCATGTAAACAAGAACGAAATTTTTGATTGGCTAAAAAAGTGAGAAGTGAAATTTTCGCCGGAATAAAATATTTCTGTTCATAAATGAAAAGCGTTTGATTTCCGAACACATCCGTTTTTATTATGATCATTGTAGTATGTATGCATGAAGAAAAAACAGTGTATTGTTTCAGTTATTGAAAATTAGAATACCTATCACCCCAATCCTGTCTAAAAATACCAGATACTACAATATCAAAATATAATTACATAACATTTGGAGATCACCATTCATAAATGCAAAACTAAACTCATATTATGAACTTCATCGTCGTAGATATAAATTCAATTGAGATTCAACTGTGAGAATAAGCGAGGAATGCGAACTGCGATACTGCGAACACTACCAGCAGTGCCAACTAGCCAAAATCTCCTGAGTACAGGCTTTGGATTTCGTTGTAGAAGGGATGTGTAAGTCTCCGCCCAAAGCTGACGTCACGTTCGTCAATTATCTCCAGAATACGCGAACTGAATCATGCTCATGGCCTCTTAACGATATTGACCATTTGGAGCAGACCATTCGGGAGTGTGTAGCGAATATACAGCCACAGTTCATCAGAAATGCAGTAAAAGATGTACACAGAAGAACTATGTTATGTATTGAAAGAGACGGACAACATACAGAAATGTTAAGATGAGTGAGGCTCAGAAAATTCTTACTCATAATTTGTGTTTTTTATTAAATTAATTTAAATTTTTTTTTGTTTGACTTTACACTCTAGAATTCTTAATTCAGTGAGGTTGACAATATTTTTTTTTGTTAAATTTTTCAAATATATTTAATTTTCATCACAGATTACCCTTTTCAATTGTCTACAAAGCCTACTTCACAAAATTGATGAAAGTTTCATAGCCGAATTAGTAAGAATTTAATTTGATATTTGTACCGTGAAAAGTCATAAACTTTGGTTAGATAAGTAAAGAAGTTTTATGATGTTTTGAATTATGACGTTGGTATCATTTTAATACTGAAAAAATCCACTTGAATAAATTCTTATCCTACATGCTTGAAGGTACGTCAACTTTGCATCAAACATAACAGAAATGTTAACCAGTAATTCGCATTTTCTTGAGAAAAACATATTTTTTTGATGATTCGTGATTGAAAGTTAGTCGCATATTAGAGCTACTGGTATAAAACAGTTTTGTCGAAGTTACGATTTTTTTAATGTTCCAGAAATTTTGTAATTATCAAAAAAATGGCAAAAAGTGAAAGTTGCAATAGAACGTTCAAATTCGAGATGTAGGTGTAAAATCGAAAAAGAAACAACTTTTTCCCTTAAAAATTTTGGAAATTCGAATAAATAAGCCTTTTTTCAGCGATTACTTTGAAAAAATGTTACTTTTGACAGGTAGTGAAAGTCACGTGACCACATCCGAGTAGGTAATTTTTCATATTTTTCAAAGCCCAACTTAACGCCTAAGTCGAATTTCAAAATAAATTATTAATAAAAGTTTTTCCTATATGATGCGGACTTTATGAAGGACACTCTATAAAATAATATTTTTATCTATCTATCTCTTCAATAACACATTTGAGGATACAAATTGAAGGTGCTGTCAAAATATGTTTCTCTCAGAAAAGTAGATATAGATGCCTTCCTAAATAATCTTGAACATTAACTTCATAATAATAATATAGCAATAGCAGTATTTTTGCAAATTATTTGACTAGTGCTTTTTTGATAACATTTGTAGAGTTGCTAAACATATCAACTTGTTGAAACTTATTTTCATATTCCTCTGAACCTAGTTTGAATGTACATGGCAAAGAAATCATTTTACGAAGCAGTATGTAGTTATGGATACTTAATTAGAGACAAAATAATTATAATTATTAAACTATTATCCTCATGTTACTGAATGGACCTGTTGAACCCAGTGTTTCGTTTTATTGTCTTTATACCGAATTTCTCAATATAAACGTTATTTTGTGTAGTAAATTGACAGTATTGACTTGTTGACTTTTTTATTATTTTATTATATGTCCAAAGTTCATAACCCTGAACAACTACAAAAGTAGAAATCTCAAATATTCAATACAAAGTATTAAAAAATTAGTAACAACATTCTCCCCCCTTGAAATAAAAATAGTTCATTTAATTAACATCCAAAATGCACAACTTGACTACTGGTCTTCTGTAAACTCCAAAATTGGTTTTGACATCGGCTGCCCTCACAATGCCATCTCGTCCAGGATACACAGCAGTCACTCTTCCTTTGGGCCAACAGTTTCGGGGGAGGTCACCATCAACAACGATTACTACGTCACCTTCTATGACAGTTTTCGGGTCTTTGGAATACCATTTCGTCCTTCTTGTTAATGTTGGGAGATATTCCTTAATCCATCTCTTCCAAAAGAGATCGGTGTAGAATTGGGAAATTTTCCAATCTTTACGGGAACACAAATCGCCTTCTGAGAACTTTCCAGGAAGGTTTGCTGAACTGGATGATCCTATTAAAAAGTGGTTCGGGGTGAGAGCTTCTTCAGCTTCCAGAGGGATATGCGTTAAAGGCCGACTATTTACAATGTGTTCAGCTTCAATTAAACAGGTATGGAGTATCTCTTCTTTTGGGGCTCTTCCTTTTAAAATTGCTTTCAGTGCTGTCTTTCTTTCTTTCTTTCTGTGATAAATCTCTTAAAATTTCATTCTCGTCCATTTCTGCTGATGCTCGTTTCATTTCCTTTTCCGCTCCGTGGAAGTTAGTGGCATTATCACAGTATATTTTCTTTGGGCATCCTCTTCGTCCCAAAAGTCTTCGAATTACCATGATAGCCGAGTCCGTCTTCAAAGAGTTAGCTAACTCTAAATGAATGGCTCTTGTGCTCAAACATGTGAAAATCACACCATATCGCTTTTCGTGTCGTCTTCCGATAGATACTTCCATGGGGCCGAAGAAATCCATCCCTGTGTATGTGAAAGGTCTTACATAACTTTCAAGTCTGCATGATGGTAGTGGTGCCATTTCTGGGTTGGAAGGTGTTGCTCGGTTATTCTTGCAGAGTTGACAGGAATTCCAACAGCTCCTGACTGCTGTTCTGAGTCTTGGAATGTAATATTTCTGCCTAAGTTCATTTACTACCAGATTTTGACTGTGATGACCTGTTTTCCTATGATAAAAATTCACCAACAGACGAGTGTAATAATTTTTTGGGTCTAGAATGATAGGATTTTTTGTATAATCTTCTATATCTCTTGAAGCTCCTATTCGTCCTTTCATTCGCAAAATTCCTTCATCATCCAAGTAAGAAGATAATTTGAAAAGGCGGATTGATTTAGAAATAGATTTTTCCCTAACCAAGTCTCGATTTCTACGGGAAAATCATTCTTCTGTACAAATTTCAACCACATTTTTTCTGCATTGGATATCTCTATATCAGTCAATTCCGACGTCTCATATCCTTGTATGTCCCCTTTGATTTTTTGCCTGAACTTCAGCACTCTCAGAATCCATGCAGTAGTCCTGACTAGTTTCAGCCACGAAGAAAAACGAGTTATTTCAGGTAAAAAGTCATATCCTTGTATTGTCTGTATTGAAACCGCTATGAATTCTCTCTTAATTTCCGAAGTGTCCATCTCATATTCTTTTATTTTGATCCAGTTTTCCTCACTTTCTTTCAGAAATCTTGGTCCAGTAATCGATTCATTTTCCGGGTCCCAATCAATAATTTTAGTGTCTCTTGTCGCATCGTCGGCGGTATTTTTCTTTGTTGAAATCCAATTCCAATTTTAAATATCCGTAGTTTCTTCTATTTCAACTATTCTATGTGCAACAAATGGTTTGAATTTATGACAAGACTTTGATTTTTAACCATCCCAGAACAGTTTTCGAATCTGACCAAAATCGAATATAATCAAATTTTAAAGTATGATTTTCCAAAATAGCCTGGGAATAGATATTGGTTTAAGTGGAGTGACTCTTGACTTAGCCATTATGAATGCTATTTTAATATCGTATTCAAATTTGACTCTCAAATATGCTACTGAAGCATAGGCTTTTTTGCTCGCATCACACAGTATGTGTAATTGGATACTTTTTGCTCTATAAATATCTGGAACATAACAACGAGGAATGGAAAAGTTTTCAATTATTTTTAATTCATCCAGCCATTTGATCCATTTTGCATTTATTTCATTTTCCAGATCATCGTCCCATCCTCTTCCAGAATTCCAAATTTCTCTCATCAAAATTTTTCCTCTAATAGAAAAATTCATCAAAAATCCAAGAGGATCAAAAATATACATTAATGTCCTCAAAACTTCTCGTTTAGTAGGTTTCTTTCTTCCTTCTAAAAAATCTTCAAATTTTTCTATTTTCATAGTGAAAGAAAGTTCATCCTTGTTGGGGTTCCAAAAAAGTCCGAGCACCCTTTCATTGGGTAACTCCGT
This sequence comes from Chrysolina oricalcia, assembly GCA_944452925.2. NCBI lineage: Eukaryota > Metazoa > Arthropoda > Insecta > Coleoptera > Chrysomelidae > Chrysolina > Chrysolina oricalcia. The sequence goes on from OX101820.2 coordinate 32,029,674, forward strand.
TTCTATGTCCAAGTATTTCATTTCTCCCGATCTTAGGTCGAATGGAATCTTCTTCAAAACTTCCCTCGAATTTGTCATCCAATTCCTAATGAGAAATCTTCCTCTCTTATGAATTTCTGTTACTGATTCTATCAATTCAGCAGCTTCCTGTTCATGATCCACACTATCTAAATAATCGTCTACATAGTGTTGATTACATATGGCAGCACAAGCTTCTGGAAACTCGTTTTTGAATTCTAGTGCATTTTTTCGCATGATGAATGTAGCTGATGTTGGTGAAGAGGCTGCTCCAAAAATCATGGCGACCATTTCAAATTCTTTGATTTCATTTTCTTCTCTCCATAAAAACCTTTGTGCACCCCTGTCTTCTTTTCTTATATGAATTTGATGAAACATTTCTTTTATGTCAGAAGTAAAAGCAATATTTCTTTGACGAAATTTGAATAAAATGCTATTGAGGTTGTTTAATAGATCAGGACCTTTTAATAAATAATCATTCAAACTGAGATTATTTACCTTCGCTGCAGCATCAAAAACAAGTCGAATTTTAGCAGGCTTGTTTGAATTTGTAACTGCGAAATGAGGTAGGTACCAAATAGGGCCATTGTTCAGATTATTTTCTTCATGTTTTTCCAGATTATTTTCTTCATGTTTTTCAAGTTTTTTAGCATATCCTTTTGATAGATACTCTCCAATCTTATTTTTGTATTCCTTTGCAAATTTTTCATTCTTCTCCATTTTTGTTTCCGACTAATAGCATTTCCTCTTGACTTTGGCATTTGCACTTCATCTTCCTTCCAAAGTAAACCAATTTCCCATCTGTTTTCTTCCACTCTTCTAGACGTTTTCTCCCACTCTTCTAGACGTTTTCTCCATTATATCAAATGCTCTTCTATCTTCTTTCGACATAAACTCTTCTTTATTGCTCGTCACTGCTAACTCATCGAGTCTGTAAGATTTTTCTACCAACTGGTGTAATTCGTGATCAATATTTGAAATATGTAAAGTAACGTCTTGCCGCCCTTTTATATAAGCATCATTGCCATGAAGAACCCAACCTAATTTTGTTTTTGATAGTATTGGGGCATTTTTGCCATTTTCGATCACTTCCCTAGCTATTATCAAACCAATATTATCTTGTCCAAGTAAAATTGTTGGTTTTGCATTTTTATAGGAATGAATTTCAAAAGAAGACAAATGATTCCATTTTTCAGTCATTAATTTTGCATCAATAGATTGTAAAGGTAAGTCAAGGTTTTTTATGGTTCTTACATTTTCCATCATTTTCAAATTTTCCACGAATTCTTAAACTTACCCTGGTAGAATTAATATCCTCATTTGTCACGGAGTTGGTCCACCGAATTTTCAAAGGATCTATAGTTCCTTGTAGTCCAATTGTTTTGGCAACGTCTTCACTCAAAAGGGTGACAGTCGATGCTTCGTCAAATAACGCGTATGTCGAATAATCTCCTTTCGGTCCGCGTAAAATAACGGGAGCTACTCTGAGTAGGACTTCCCTTTCAGAATTTTTTTTGAAATGATGACTAACTATTTCAGAATTCGAACTCTCTTGGGAGTTTTCCTGAAACGTTGATGTTTCCATGTGCAAAAGGCGGTGGTGGAATTTATCACATTCATTTTCGTTACATATTCTTTTCTTTTTACACATGAACATCTGATGTTTTAGATTCAAGCAACCAAAACAAACTTTATTTTTTCTGACCCATTCCCACCTTTTTTCACATGTTAACTTCTTGAAAAATATGCAGTTATCTGCCATATGTGAAAGCCAATTAGAAAAGTCAATGATGCTGATTTCGTTCAATTTATATTTATTTGCATTATTTGTAACTTCTTTGCCCCATTCTAACTTCAGAGCAGGATTAAGTTTGTAAATTATTTCTGACAAAAGCTGTGGATTCATCAAATGGGATTGACATTTCAAACTTGACAATGTCACCGTTAAATTCTGTATCAAATTCGAAAATTCCATAATACTTTCTACCCTATCTTCACGCAAATTCGGAAACTTTTTGACGGTTGTGATCAAATCTTGTATTATATATTCCGGCTTACCGAAACGCTTTTCCAAAATATTGATAATTTGATCGATTTCGCAAGTGAAATTTAACAGCGCTTGCACCGAATCTCTCGCTTTTCCACGCAGACATTTCTGAAGTCTATTTATATTTTCGGAATTAGAAAAAGCACATACCTTCGTCGTATCTCTGAACTGAGATATAAAGTGCAACCAATCTTTAGGATCTCCTGAAAACATTGGTAGATCTCTGCTTACCGATTGACGAGCCATAAAACTATTCATATCTTGCTTATTTGTGTACAAATTATTATCTTTGCCCATATTATCATTTACTCCGGGGCGTTCATTGTTAGACCTAAAATCAGAATTAGAAAAATGATCAGATGGACTAGTATCTATCCAGTGTTGTATTTCGATATGTTTTACTCTCCTTTCTCCAGATGTGCCCTCAGAATTTTGTTCTTCTGCATTTGTTAAATCCTCTGATATCACACTTTCAACTCCTTTCCGAACATCACCCAATTCAGCCAACCTAGTAAGTTCCAACTCTTTTTGAATCAAATTTCTTTCAATTTCCAATTCCTTTTTTGCGATTTCAGCCAATTTTCTATGCGCTTCCAATTCAGCCTGCAAACTCCGTCTCCTCAGTGAACTCGCTGAAGTCTTTCTCGTTCCCTTTGATGTCAATGATTATTTTTCACGTCTTTCATCTTCATGTGCTGTTTTTTGTTGTTCTCTTTGGGTAGAATTGTCGATTCTATCTTCATTTCCAAATCTAGCTGGTGGCATTCCCTTGGTAACCCGACTACTTCTTCTCAGCTCTCCAGTGGACAATAATGTCCTCTTTGGACTGTTTCTTTTACTTGAAGGACCAATGATATTGAAACCAGTGTTTCGTTTTATTGTCTTTATACCGAATTTCTCAATATAAACGTTATTTTGTGTAGTAAATTGACAGTATTGACTTGTTGACTTTTTTATTATTTTATTATATGTATGTCCAAAATTCATAACCCTGACTAGAAAAGTAGAAATCTCAAATATTCAATACAAAGTATTAAAAAATTAGTAACAACAGGACCTTTCCACGACATATGAGAGAACACTGTAATCAAAAAGTGTATACGCTAATATCACTCGGGAATTTTTATTTATTTTTTCTGACCGCTAGTTTCCCTATAATCAGAAGAAAAGTGGTTTCGTGGCGTCACGTTCATCAAAACTAGACTTGGCAACGTTGTAAAAGTTGTGCACATTGGAATCTCAAATTCTCATTTGAATATAATGTGTCGTATGACAGTTGTCATTTGATACCAGATGGGTTCGTTCGTCTGTTTCACGGAGCATCAATAAGAATCGTTTGTCTCTGTTTAACTCGTTTGCCTACTTTAATATTTAATACAAGTAGAGCAGTACCATCAAATATTTGATTTCTTTTTTGAGGTTAATGCAGTTTTCAAACCTTTGAAATGTTCTTGTTGTTTGTGCTCTAAATTTTTTCCTAATTCCTGTACCCGCAATAACTGTGAACATGTCGAAAAGGTGCTTCGTACCTGTTTGTATGAACACCATTGAATATTCTAATAAACAATTTTTTATACTCCTTAATACCTATGAATCGCATTGTAAAATGTGATTCGAAGCAATAAACCTTTTGTAAAAAGCGGAAATATAGTTATGTTTTTGTGAAGAACATTTCCAACTGAATATTACTGTATTCAAGCAGCGTTCAAGGAACGATTTTAAATTTTACTCATTGCAAATAATAAATTCATATTTGTTAAATAAAAAGAGTCAATCAGCTCATAATCTACCCTCGGTAAATTATCCGAACTTCCCTTCACGAAGCTACAGTATTAATGAATGTCGAATGTAAAAAAACAAACATTAACCTCAAATCTCAAGGTCACTTTTGTTGCATGAGAAGTGTCATAATGATTTGCGGTGTTGTCAATGCTCGTTCTTCATCGAAAGGATGGTCCGTTCAGGACATTTTAAAGTTACAAATACAATAAAAAGTAGCTAATATGTGGATTTTTTTCTATGAGTTGATCAAGTGACGAAGTTTCAATTATTTCTCAATGGCTTATACCAAGCTAGAATGTATATTTTTGAGTAAAACGGTATTGAATGTTTCGGAACATGGATTATGGTGGGGGTTGTTTCCGATGAACGTGACGTCACCGGCACACTTTCAAATGAGATATTCTTTCAAAATGAAAAAATAATAGTGCAACTCTTTGTTAAATGGACGTTTCAGACTAGAATCTATCGATTTAAAAGGGTTTGCAATTTATTTTTAATAAATGTAAAGGTCCATTATAATGCTTCTATAAATGTTATTGATGAAAAGAAAACAGAAAATTTCATATCAGAAAACTTTTATTAGCTGAAACCCAATGCATTATCAACAACAAATCTTAAAAATAATAAAATTTGGAAGTAACAAGTTTTTTCTTATTGAGATTCATCAAAACATGCAAAACAATAGTTAGGTTTTCCATGGCATGCGCAAGTAAATATTGTAAATTTCTGCGAGCATTTGACTCGATTCGATATCGGTGTGCGAGAGAATTTTTCTCGAGTGTTTTTTTTTGCACAGTTGTAATCACTTATGCATTGTTATTTTTTCTCAGTGTCTCCTCTTTTGACTTATCTTGTCTCTATTAACGTAAGATGATTTCACAAGTTGTACGGGTTTCTTGTCAATCCACTCGGTAATTTTTATGCTGGTAAAAGAGATGCAGAAACATTTTTGAAAGTTATCACACCCAACTCAAATCTTGATGATGCCAACATTTTTAGACTTGTTCACTTCAATGAAAATAGGACTCGAGCTAATAAAATTATATTTTTATACGACAGTTCAGTTCAAGATTGCATAGGATAAATTGGAATTAAAGTATCCATGGTGAACCGACAGTAGGGTGCCCCTACTGGATAAATACTTCTTATTAGGAAAGTTATTTTAGACAGCTTGGAGCTTAGATGATGGATGTGAACGTTCCATGTCAACCCTGGATCCAAGTAGACCCCCAAAAATTTAACCGATGCCTGACTTTCCAGGTTTGATGAAGAAGTTTATAATAATAATACATAAATAATAATAAATATGCTTTATTGTCAGAAGAAATCCCTTGTTGGCAAAGCTACAGGTGTGTATAAAACGTAGGACAAAGTAAAACATTAAAAACATGAACAAATTCACATGACACTAGGACAGTAAGAAAAACGCAATAAACAAATAATGTAGACAAAACTAACATCAAAATAATATAAAAATATACAGAATACACAAAATATAAGACATGGGATATACAGTTAATCTAATGAGTGGAAGAATTCCTGCAAGGAGTAGTAGGGTCTCTCAGAAAAAAAATTTTTGATAGTTTGTCTAAATTGATTTTCATTCAAGTTTGCCGATCTAATATCAACTGGTAATTATACATCTTGCCACCATTATAGAAAATAGAGTCTCTAGTAAGATTTTTAGTTAGTAATGGAAGTGTCAGACTGTAACTATTGTTGCGGGTGACATAATGATTTGAAGTCGATTCAAATTTTGATTTATGTTTATTTATCAAACAGACCGATTCCAATATTAATAATGATATAACTGTAAGTATTTTATTTCTTGCGAATATATATCTACATGACTCACGGGGTCTAATTTTATATATATATATATATATATATATATATATATATATATATATATATATATATATAGGAAGTTATTCATGACATCTACAGTCACTAGTTGAAACTTAATTTGACACGAACCAAGGAATCCAAAAGTAGAGGTTTGTCCACAAATTGACAGGTAGCCAACAATTCGTTGTTCTGACCAACCCAAGGTTCAATCAAGTTTCTAATACGTTATGAGGAACGCAAGCAGAATCTAAGTGAAAATAGAGTATATTTCGTTTTAATTCCGAGAGCTCTAACCTTTGACAGCTGTTTCGTGCTAACGCACTCATCAGAAAGGATTTATGGAGGCTCACGGTATTAATTCTTGAGTGGATTCGTTTTGATTTCGAGAGCTCCATAAATCCTTTCTGATGAGTGCGTTAGCACGAAACAGCTGTCAAAGGTTAGAGCTCTCGGAATTAAAACGAAATATACTCTATTTTCACTTATATAATATATATATATATATATATATATATATATATATATATATATCTTATGGCCCTTTTCTGCAAAATGAGCAATTCATTGAGTAGTATTGATCTACACATTTCCCAAAAGGTATTCCATAACGTAGATGGGAATCAATAAGAGCGTAATATGCCATTTTCGCAGTTCCTGGGCCTAATTCATTAGAAATTACTCTCACTGCATAACATCCAGAAGAGATCTTACTTTTGAGTTGTTTAATATGGTCATCAAATTTTAAATTTTTGTCTATCAGCACACCCAGAAATTTAGTGCAATCTTTATTTCCTATCTTTGCAAAGTAAAGTTCATATTATGTGTCTTGTCGTCATTTAGACTTAATTTGTTAGCCAAAAACCAATTCTTAATCTGGTCATCTTTATTTTGGGTCCACTGAAGTATTGGGTCTGAGGAGTGGTAATGCATCAATGTAGCGGTATCGTCTGCAAATAAGATTATAAGCAGAGTGATGACATTGGTGAAGTTAGGCAGGTCATTTATGTAAATGAGGAACAGCAGAGGACCCAACACAGAGCCCTGAGGAACTTGGTTCCTATCATCGAGTATTAACTCCATAATGACGACGGTTTCTGTATTTTGATTTTCGTTGAAAGTAGGGCAATATAACGATTTCTGTTGCTTTACTATTTTATATTCTGATGATGTCTGGTACTACGTGCTAAATTTTATTCCCTTATTCATCATTCTGTTTCTATTGATTTAACAGAGTACTATTTGTCTTAGAAATTGAACAAAAAATAACTAACAAAAATATCAAAGTTAAAAAAAAGAAGTAGCCAGTTTATGATTTGTTTCATTGAATTGCATAGAATATTAATTTGTTGCTCTTTATTATACTGGAAATGATGTTATTGAAATATTCTTGATTGAATTTTAAAAAATTCTTGTTTTTGTTGAACTCTTCAATCAATCAATCAATATACTTTATTGTCCAAGAATAAATTCTTATTGACAAAGTGTCAAATAATCATTAAAACAATATAAAAGTGCACATATACAAGTGAAGTATAAAAGTGAAAATATAAAGCTTAGTCGAGGAGAATGAAATGAGATAAAATATATGTGTATAATTACACATATTCATTCATCATTCATTATATTCATTACCAATTATAAAGTATTTTGTAACTATTGTATTTTATCAAAGATTTTTTTTTTTGCAGACCCAAAAACAAATACATACGCATCACTGAAGATGAAAACTTCAAACCTGACGAACACATTTTGTCGAATGCACCCGCAAAATCAGAAGCTGCTTGTTCTTATGACCTGGATGAATGTGATATGGCATGGCTGAAAATATTGAATTCTGAACGTGCGTCAGCTGGTCTGGGTCCCGTTTACGAAGAACAATTAGAGAGGGTGATAGAAAGGCTAGAACTCTGTTGCTGGGATAAAATTCAATCTATCCTTAGGAACGAGGAAGGCCTAGGTATCGAATATGACGAAAATGTCATTTGTGACGTTTGCCGGTCTCCGGATTCCGAGGAAGGAAATGAAATGGTTTTTTGTGATAGTTGCAATATTTGCGTTCATCAAGCTTGTTATGGCATCACTCGAATACCTGAAGGTCAATGGCTTTGTTGTACCTGCAACATTGGCAAGAGACCTGAATGTGTGCTTTGTCCAAACAAGGGAGGCGCCATGAAATGTTTGAGGACAGGTCAAAAATGGGCGCATGTATCATGTGCTTTATGGATACCTGAAGTTAGTATAGGCTGCGTCGAGAAAATGGAACCGATCACGAAGGTCTCTAGCATACCACAGAGTCGGTGGGCTCTGATATGCGTTCTTTGTCGAGAGCGAGTAGGTGCCTGTATACAGTGTTCTGTGAAAACTTGTAAAACAGCATATCATGTCACTTGTGCTTTCAAACATGGCCTTGAAATGAGAGCTATCATAGAAGATGAAAATGCAGATGACGGAGTTAAACTTCGATCTTATTGTGAAAAACATAGTAAATCTAGTAAGAAGGAGAAGAGCATTTGTTCCGGTTCCGGTGAAGATGATGATTGCAAACGTAAAAAGCGAAAAGACATGACATCAGAAGAAAAGAACCAAGCCAGGGCGATCAGACTTCAGGAGATAGAGGCGGAATTTTTCAAACATGTCTCGGTGAAAGACATCTCTGTTCATTTAGACAACGATGCTTTACAATATATTTACAACTATTGGAAGTTAAAGAGGAAAGCTGGTTTCAACAAACCACTTCTTCCACCCAAATCTGAAGATGTGGATATGTTGTCACACAAGAGAGAGCAAGCTGACTTGGAGAAAATGAAAATGTTCGTACAATTAAGGCAGGATTTGGAAAGGGTGAGAAATCTTTGTTATATGGTTAGTAGGAGGGAAAAGCTGTCAAGAACTTTTTTTCGTATGCGGGAACAAACTTTCCACAAACAAGCAGCTGTTTTGGAATCTGTCCATTCCCTTCCATCAAGAGTGGTCGAAGCCGTAATAGAGGCTAATCATGGGCCATCAATATATGATCGCTTGTATTCACACAATGAGGCTGAAGATAACACCACAGATTTCGAAACTATTTTGGCTAGGATAGCAGGCATTAAATCTCCAACGAATTCAGGAGATGAATCCAAAACTGAAGTCAATGGATTGTTCAAAGATGTTAAAAATAATCCTTACAAGAAAGTATACTTCAATGGTTCCTCTAAAAGAAGAAGTGCTAGTATTTATGGAAGCAGTATGTCAAGTGCAAGTAGTGGCGATGAGAAACCTAAAGACAACAAAGAGAATAGGTTACATAGTAGTACCGAAGAAGAAAAACCTTCAGAATTGAAAATCTCAAAAAGGAAAAACAGTTCCCAAAAACAAAATAATGCCAGTAAAGCTGCAGAAAGGAAAAGGGATAATAAACATTTACCACAAAATAAAATAGATAGTAGTAGCGAAGAAGAAGAAAAACCCAAGAAAGACTGGAGGCACAACCCTCGGTCTAGATTGAGGCAAGTAGAGAGAGAACTTGGCGAATCTTGTAGCGACAGTGATGAACTCATGCCAATTCATTCATCTCATAAAAGTGACAATCATAAAAATATTAAACCTATTTATTCTGATAGTGATAGTTCCGATGAGTTTACGAAGAATGATGACAAATCTTCTAATGCTACAAATGATTCTCAAAGCAAAATACGTACTAAAGCATCTGTTAAGGAATTTTCACACAAACCATCATCATCAAAGAATTCAAATAAAAGCACTTCTGAAAGTAAGAAGACACTCAAGAAAAAGGATGTGAAAAAACAGATTACTAAGAAAAAAGATTATGTGCCCTCTGATCTCATAGTACCACAGAGACAGGCAGCTAAGAAGGCAACCGAAAATTTGAAAACCACCACAACTTCTAGGGCTAAGGAAGTTCCTGCAGAAGAGCCAGCCAAGATTGAAGAGAAAACTAAACAAAAGCCCAAAGTTAAACCAGTCAAAGACGTTAAAGATTCCCCGAAAGAAGAAGAAAAGCCAAAAGAAAAAGAGCCCAAAGAAGTCAAAGAAAAGGAGACCAGGGAAAGGGAAATCAAAGACAAAGAATCCTACAAGGAAATCAAAGAGAAGAAGAAAGAAAGCAAACCTGTTGCAGATATGTATGAAATTGATAAAGAATCTGATAAAATTGAAACGCAGGATCTTTTGGCTTATGTACCGCAAAGACAAGCTGCCAAGAAAGCAGCAGAGCACATTAAGAGTGGTCTAGGAAAACCAACAAATGCACCTGCCGAACCTCCACTTCAGGAAGCAGAGAAAATCAAGAAAGATACTGATATTAAGAATAAAAAAGACGTTGAAATGAAGAAGGGTGAAACTAAAAAAGAACCTGAATCTGCTAAGACTATTAAAGAACCCGAATATGCTAAGCATGTTAAAGAACCCGAATCTGCTCAGCCTACTAAAGAACCCGATGTTGCTAAGCCTACTAAAGAACCTGAAAACAAACGAAAGTCTTCCACAGTTTTAACTAGTAGTTCGTCTTCCTCAAGCAGCAGTTCATCAGACTCATCCAGTAGCTCTTGCTCTGACAGTGAAGAAGAGCCAGTCAAACCGCAGCCACGATCGGAGAGTATTTTCTCAGCTCAAGAAACGACCAGGCGGAGTACGAACAAGGACTGGCCCTTTCTTGACAAGGGACCCAGGCCTGCGGCAACCTCTGGTTCCTCTAGCTCGAGCGATTCCAGTGCCCCTTCCTCGCCCAGAAAATCCTCACCCCCACCACCCCAACCCAAGAAAGACTCTCCATCGCGAGCCGCATCAGAAACAACAACTAAACCTCTCAGAAAGAGCCCAGATAAGAAACAGTCTACACCTACTCATAAAAAAGAAGAACAGTCAAAGCTCCGGGGGAGAGGACGTGCCCCCAGGGGGAGGCCAAGTACATCCAACTCTAGTGATCGGGTCAGAGATGCTGATGTCAGGCCTAGAGATATGTCTGATGGCCAACGTGTCAGTATGGAAACAGAACGAGGAAGAGGTAGGAGCCAAAGACAAGCTTCAAGAGACAAAATGGACGATACAGCCCTCAAGAAAGAGGCCTCAGAGTCCAAACTACTCTCTCCGATCAGGAAAACGGAGAAGAAGTTGAAGGATAGTAAAGAGCAGCCAGTAAATAAGTTGGAGAGGAATTATTTAGAAGGGAAAGTGGTGAAAGAAGGTTCTATGAAGAGTAAATCTTCTTTGACTCTTGATAGACTTTTTGGAACATCTGAAACAAACAAGGAAGACAAATCCGAAAGTGTGGAGAAACCAGGAAAGGTCGAAAAAGCCAAGAAGGTTGATTCAATAAGGCAATTTGATAAAATCTTGAAATCAGATGATGCTGAAAAATCAAACGTTATTGGCAAAATTAAAAAAACTGAAACGGCTAAAACAGATGTTTCAAAGCCATTCGAGAAACACTCAAAACCTCCAGATAAACCCATTATAGCTCCAGAAAAGTTAACAATTCCAGAGAAATTGCCGTCTGAAAAGCCCAAACCACAAATAGAAAAAGTTAACAAACCTGTAGAAAAACCAAAAGCAATTGAAAAGCCATTGAAATCCACAGTTAAACCACATACCTCTGCAGAGGTTCCAACCCCAATCGCACCATCTCCAAAGACATTACTTATCCAAGATGAACTTTCTGAAACATTGGCTGTAGTATCACCAAATCCTGTTGTGAAGATGTCATTTGAAAAGTTGGCAAAACCAGAACAACAGATAATCAAGTCTCCAAATAAAGAATTGAAAGAACAAATAGAAAAGAAGAACGAAAGTAGGGACGATAAAAAATCAATTACAAAGAAAATTCCGTCAAAAAGTAAAAGTATTGATGATATTTTTGCCAGTAAATTATCTAGCAGCGAAACAAAAGAAAATAAAATTGAACTCAAAAAACCGCCTACACCAAAGCAACCAAAACCATCTGATGAGATAACAATGGCCGACAAAATCATGGACGACCATTTGCAGACTCAAAAAGCTAATGATTTTTATAATCGCCAGTCGGAAGAAGTATATCAGTCGTCATCTGATGTTGCCAAAACATTATTGAATGATATTGAAGCAGAAAAAAAGAATTCATTGAAACCTCCAGGACTAACGAATCAAGTTTTGCAGAATCGCTCCATTTTCTCACCCCAGCCACATGTTAAAGATGCTACAGACTTCTTAGATTTGGATTTTGAAGATATTGGAATATCTAAGGACGATGAAATGAAGGGTCCTCTCACATGGAGCTTTGTTAACCCTAGTATAATAAAAGGGGAAGTTACGAAAGAAGATGCTAGAGAAACGTTGAACTTGGTTGAAAAACTTCGTTTGGGACTGTCAAAGAAGTCAACTGATAGTGAAGTAGACGAAGCTACAACCAGCAACGAAACCGAAAGTGAAAGAATAGAATTTGCCGAACAAGTACTGTCGTCAAATTTAACTCAACCGTCAAATAAAGATATTACTCAAGAACCACAGGATCTTCAAACCATCAGTCTTGAACTGAAAGTTCAAGTAACTGAAGTAGAACAGACAAAACTTTTTGAAAACCTCAACAACCAGTCTGATCAGCAGTCGCAATCTAATTATACTTACCTGAACAGTGCACAACATATGCTGCCCAACTCACATAAAAGTGTTGCACTACAACAACATGCCAGCCTTACAGACCATACTGCTCCTGTGGAAGGAGACGAGAGATGGGTGCCCCCCAGTGAGAACCAATCTGATTTACAAGTTGTTGACCCAACTAATTATCTGAATGATCCTGCCCCACCTTTGGATGCACACTATTTGCACGAATATGCAAATTCAGGTATTCTCCAAGAGCCCCACAAGAAGCACACTATCCTGAACACTTTACCTCCCCAGTTGGATATAAGATTGCAAGAAGAGCCTCTGAAAAACCAATCACCCTCTCTTCAAGAAAGAATTGATAGAAGAATCTCACAAACTCCTCTCATAGATTCAGCTTCCATGGACTGTATGCCTAGTCCGATGCCTTATGATCGGGATAAATGGGACGAACGTCAAGTCATGCCCAAGTTCAGGTCATCCTCCAGTTCTGCGTCATCTTCAACCAGTTCGGATTCAAGGAAAGCAGATGAAGAAGTCAGGATCCACGACGTGAGGACGGTCAACCATACTTCATTAGATATGACTTATTTATCAAATCGGGGTCCACCATTTCAAGCGAATCCAATGGAGAATTTTGGCGGATTTTCCGATGCGTCCTGTTTTCCTGTTAGTTTATTTCCACCCCCTAACCTCAATACTCAATTACCTTTCCCTCCCACAGGCCCCGCTGCGATGTTTCCACCAGCATTTGGAGCACCGTTCCCTACTCCGCCTTCCATACAACCTTTGCCGAAACCCATAGATGAGTCGATTCAATTTTCATCCAGTTGCACTGCAGCGTTTACTTCTTCTGAAGACAATATGGCGTTCACAGCTGCTATGGTGAATCTTCCCGCCTCAACTTCCCAACCAATTGAGCACCAACTGGACGAGCAGCTTTTGGCGCCCTCGACAGGTCATTTGGCGCCGTCGGCAGGTCATTTGGCGCCGTCGGCGGGTCATTTGGCGCCGTCGACAGGTCATTTGGCGCCCTCGGCAGGTCATTTGGCGCCCTCGACAGGTCATTTGGCGCCCTCGACAGGTCATTTGGCGCCCTCGACAGGTCATTTGGCGCCCTCGACAAGTCTTTTGGCGCCCTCGCCAGGTCTTCTGGCTCCCTCGACAGGTTTGCCAGCAGCATGCAGTCAAGCCTCTTTGACGCCCATCACAACTAGCGATGAAGTTGTTCCGTCTCTGGTCATTAGTGATACTACCCCAACAGCAATATCAACTTTACCTACTCTACCTTCACCTAGTACCTCATTGAAGTCGAATAGCTCAGCTGGCAAGAAATCGCCAAGTAAACCTACCAGAACATCTGCCAGGGTGACTTCCCAGCTGCAAAATAAATCGCCTGCGAAAAGTCCAGGTAAAAGTCCCAGACAGGAAACTGCGCTTAAACAGAGCGGACCAGGACGAGGAAGAGGAGATGGCAAGAAAGGACCAGGCAAGTCCGGCGTATCTAGAGGAGCTAATGCTCTGAGGGGCCGAGGAAAAGGAAGGGGAAGAGGTAATGCTGGCACAATTCATAACAAATTTGCTGGTACTGTATATGATTTCAAACCCGACGATGACATTTCTAACGATATCATGAGTGATCTCAAATCTATGAGAGAGAGAAGAAAATCGGTAGATATACACGAAAGGAAATTTGATCCTTTTTCGTCTACCAGAAACTCGCCTAGATCTCCGATTTTCTCTAGTCCTTCGCACGCATCACATAAAATAAGGTGTTATAATACCGACTTGAGAGAATTACGACCGCCAACCCCGATAGAGGATAGCAGATCTAAAACTGATATATCACTGGCTAGTTCCGATAACGAAGCTCCCCAAGTGTTTCCAGATGTTACTCCTCCTCTACCTGGTCCCGTGGACATGAGAACGTACAACAGCAATTTCGATCAACAAACCTACAATGAACAAAACTTACTGAGTGCATTCGCTAGCGGTACGACGGAAACACAAGTACAGGATATCGATGAGGATTTCGAAAAAGAACTTCACACTGCGCTGACTGCCAAGAAGCCTGTGGAAGTACCACCGGCAGAAACATCTAGTAATATTAAAGTGTCTTTGTCTGATTCTCGTAATCAACTCAAAGTTAAGATAAAAGGACCAATTGCCAACTATACCTCGACGGTTATACCACTGCCTCCACCTAGAGTCGATCCTATCGTTGTATCCAATGTAAATTCTATCACAAATAATGTTATAAACAGTGCCTCAGTTGGAATATCTTTGGGTGGTCCGTCCAGTTTAAGGAGAATGAGAAAGAAAGAACTTCTAAGGCAGTACTGGACTCAGGACATGAATATGGATGATCCAACTAGTAATCCTGGCTATATTGCACCTGCTGCACCACCCATAAACCGAACTATCATAACTATTCCCAAAGCGGTTGCGTCAATGACGAGTATACCCACTAAAGAAGATTATAGAGATTATAGAACGGACCCAGATGACTTCATCGAGAGCAAACATCACCGAAAAGAATCCAAAGCTCGACCCGGTGCTAGAGAACTCAGACAGTTAGAGTTGGTACCAGATAATGACATTCACTTGGAGCGACGAAGAAGTATCGGTTCAGTAGGGAGCGACAACTCTGGTTTATCCGCTTGTTTTGATTCATCACTAGCCAATAAGAGAAGAGGACGACCACCTAGGCCATCTCAGATACAGGTAGCACCCAAGCTCAAAATAAAAATTGGCAATAACACAAATACCATCATATCGGAGACGGGAACGGATGACAAGAAGGACAGGATACGACCTCCTAAGAAGCGCCTGGCAGCCACTCTAATGAAGCCCTCTTTGGAAGACTTGAAGAAGGAGAGTATGAAGTTTAGAAAAAAGGTTAGGAAAGATCTGAAGATCAAGCGCAAGAAGAAAGATAAAAGCGAAAGAAGAAAAAGGAAAAAACTTAAGAATGAAATACAGATTATCGCTAATCAAAGTGAAAATCCGACCAGACTCATCATTCGTTTCGGTAAAAAGTGTGATAGTGACAATGACAAACGGACGAGTGGTGAATTAAGTACTAGGCTAGTGATGAAAAACGATTATAAAACTGAAGTGAAAGAGTGCGCGAACGAAGCCCATCCTGTGAATTCGTCAAATTCACACAAACAATCAGACATTGTTCAGGAGGATAAGCCTCAGCCTAAACTGACGCCGATAAAATTGAAACTCTCAAGGTGTCAAGAAGGATCTGGTTATATGATGAAACCGGCAGTACCAAGCGCAGAGAAAGAGGTCCAGTCTGTAGAGCCAGGCCAGCCTCCTCCCAATCCTCATCCGCCTCCCATTAGCCTTCCAGACAGTGTGCAACATGCTCCTGCCTCCGTACCCATGAAAAAAGACTGTGAAGTTAGATGATAATTGTGTACAATAAATTATTTTGATTTGTAATATATTGTAATATTTGTAGCAGACCAGTGAGGCAGATTTGTACAGACTAGGCTAGCTGCTGTTCACCTGTTTAAATACACATTGTTAAGCTGTCTAGTGAATGTGTAGGCTATGTGAGCACGTATATGTTGTACAAAGTCAATTACAGCCCCAGACATGTATTCATATTTTTGTAAATATTGTAAGTTATGGTAACTGTGAATATACTTATAGTACTAATTTATATATTTCATTTAAAATGATTAACTCGTGTTGACAATTTTGATAGCTAGACTCGTTAAAGAATTTCATCAAATATTGTACAGAACAAATGGCTTGAGTGCAATTTTATCGGTTGTTGTTATGAGAGCCATTAATTTTATTATTGTATAGATTTATTTTTTAACTCGTTGTCCAATGGACAGTGCAGTATAAATTACTTAAAAGATTTTATTGAATTTTTATAGATGTATAATAATTATTTTATTTTTTATATCTTCATATGTTTTTATTAAATGTACGTGTTGTATATTTTTTACTGCAAGTATTAAAGCACAAGCCATTTGTTGTTTCATGTTACATGATACAAAATATAAAATATGAACAACTTGACCATTTTCTATTTAACAATCCAAAAACTTGTTTATTTGTTTTTATTTTGCAACACTGTACAATGAAAAGCACAAAAAATGTTATTTAATTTGTACATTTCGTTCATAAGCTGGACTGTAAGATTCATGTGTATTGTTCAAACATGTACACATAGTTGATTCATAAATTATATTCAGTTTTATACAAAAATACTAGTCAGAGTTCTTATTTATATACCCACTTTAATAATAGTAATAATTCAAAGGTAGACATGTATTTTAGTTACTAAATAAATCAAAATTCTTAGCTTTATACCAAAATCAAACCCATAAAAAGTTACTAAAATTGATATTATGGACATAAAAAAGTATACATAAGAAATTCTTCACCTGGAAATATGAAATACTGAATTCTTTTTTTTTCAAAACATTCCAAAATAAACTATACCCATTGTTTATATAGAAGATAGTCAACCTTATGGGATTATAATTGGATCAAAATGGATGCGACATGTAGATGGCGATAGTGAGCTCGCATCCAAGTCATGTCGTTACTTCAGTGATCTGGCCTCCAAGTCATGTCGTAACTTGATTAAAACAATGGAAAAGCATTAAAATCAGGGGTTTTTTGAAGAAACCTGCATTAAAATGACGTCAAATATTCATGTTTGTAACTAATCACGCTAGATGACACTCGCGTTTTCGTCCAATACCTTTTCCACGCATTGACAACTATGTTCTATTTAAACAATGCTATACCTAAAGCTACAGTTAACAAAGATAAATAGTTACAAAATAGATAGCAGCAAAATGCTAAAATCAAATATTCAGTTAATGTAATTTGAAGTTTACCACATTAAACTATATTGTTAACTTTAAATTACATGCAGAAGTGATAAACAAAAATCACACAACAGTCAAAAACAAATTGTTGGAATGAGAATAAAGAATGTATATATTACAAATTTGTCAATTAACTGGAAAGAATTCAATACGAATTTCATTTCACTAAGGCAAGTGTCATGTTGCTAATAATGAAAAAAAAAAAACTGATATAGCACTGGCCTCAATGCCACCAAGTTATAAGTAATGAGGGTGAGGTTTGTACCAAAGCTGACAAAAAAAGATCCTGCAATGTTTTCAATAATTAAGTGAATTGTAATAAAGATGAGTCAAAAAGAAACAGAAAAACTGGATGAAAGTGGGAGATATTTCATTGGTGTACCTGGCATCACCAAAACCATACAAAAAAGTAGATATACTCATTCTGTGATAGGGGTCATATTTGCTTCTACTACCAAAACGGTAGATTACTTCAACTGCTGAGAGCAATTGTTATTATTTTATTCATCAATATAAAGAAATTCTGAATTAAGAGTTTCATTCAGGTACTCGACAGACTCGTTAAAAATACTTTTTCGGCAACCATCCGGGAAGTGTTCACTTCCCGGACACTTTTTCTTTGGGAAAGTAGCACTTCCCGGCCTAGTCCGGGAAGTACGTACTTCCCGGACTAGGCCGGGAAGTGCTCGAATTTTAATACAAATATTAATATAAAATATAAATAAGAATTAGAATGTTTCTGTTGGTACCTATCTTCTGTTCGAATTTCATTATATAATACAAATAAGAACTGAAATGTTCGAAATATTCAAATTTGGAATCGTTTCATCCGGTTAACAGATGGGTGAAAGTCGACCTCTCTTCGTCTCTTAGACTAAACGAGTCTCATTGATTTGTTATTCTACATGATTGCCGAAAAAATAGTGTACGCAACACGTCCGAAAACAGTTTTTTTGGACTCGTAGACTTCCAAGACTCGCTAACGCTCGTCCTAGAATTTGGTCTACTCGTCCAAAAAAACAGTATTTTCCGGACTTGTTACGTAAATTACTATTGTGGTTGTAGAGTTAATAGCTATTTTTCTGCCAGTTATGTTAATACTTCAATCAATCAATATCATTGTTTAAACCTTCTTTCTCTTTAAACAATGAAAATATCTTTTATTTTTAATTTTTTTATTTGGTGTTTATAGTGAATATCCTTTAATGCCTGAACATTTACATCTTATTGGCAAAGTCTTGCAAAAATATAAATAAAATAAAATTAAGTATATTATATAGTGGTATCTCAGAATTAGCTAATTCCGAGACACGTAGTCAAAATTCCGACTTAGTAACTCAGAATTCCGAGTTTTGAAATAAAAGTGGAAGAATTTATATGAATTGAGCAATAATATGAAACATTAAAAATAAACAACACTTAATTTGAATAACAAATACTATACTCTATTCCAATTTCCAAATAAGAATACAGTGATGAAAGCTCGAGCTTCACGCTAATTGGATGAAATCCAAGCCAGTATCACAAAGAGCAATAACATATGTAATCATTGTAATCCAGTTATATTTGTTTTGGTAGATTTTCTGACTTCTGCCAATTATCACGGACCTCAAAAAAGTAATGTCAAAGCCAGCCGTCAGCCCGTTAGGGCGAAATAGAAACCAAATTGACGTAGGTAATTCATCGATTTGTAAATCAACGAGTAAATGTGGTGGAACAGATTTTTCCAGTTCGAGGTGTTGACGAGTTTGGTGGATAATTTTTGGTGAGGTTATGTTTAGGTATGACCGTACATATCTATTTCCTTTCTTGAGTTTCTAAAGGAGATTGTTAGTTAGTCCCTAGTGTTTTGTATTTTATGGAAAATCTCAATATTTCCGTCGTTATGAACAATTTCAATCATATTACGGGGTTCCTGAGGGTGCCAGGAACCCTGTCATGAAGAAAAAATGCCAGTAGTTTTAAAGCCAAAAGTTGTGTGGTGGCATCACTGAATCCTTATCCGAAGTCCTCTATTGAATGCGGTTCAACCATAGATATATATTATATATACTTAACGCCAAAAAAACAGCATTAAGACGGGTTTCCACTATGCGGAAAATCAGAAGCGGATTTGAATATCGGCCAAAACAATATGCAAAGGTTTCCATTGCCAGCTTTTTGTCGGCAACAATTTCTAGGGATTTTTTATAAGACACCAAATTTAGGAAAAGAAAGAAGGCTAGATATCTGTAAATTATTAAGTATATAATTGTTAGAAAACCCTCTGTAGTTCACGAGGACAGTTGAGAAAATAGAAATGTCAGATGGACAATTTATGATTCTAATTTTGGTGTGTTTGATGTGTCGTCGAAATTTGTAAATTTGAGGCAATAAACCGTTTTTGAAGAAAATCCTGAACATTACTCTTAGGAAATTACGTATCTAACATTTCAGAAGTGGTATAACGGATGCCTAATCGTCTTATGTGCCCAGGTAATAGTATATATTAGAGTTTTAGAGAATAGTTTTGAATTGGATCGGGTGCGCGACAGGAATTCAAAGGGCATTTCTCTAATTGTAGTATAGGTACTGTGGGTAGAAGTTTTAGGCGGATTTTGGCGATATTTTTCAAAATATTTTCCAATTGACAGTGTTTTGACATTCGCGTAATTTATCTCAATACGATGGAACGTTACTACGGAAACTCGATGGGAGAAGGTTTCAATGAATTTAGTATACAGGGTGCATCCAGTAATCTTTTGAAAATTCTGGAAATGGTAATAGGACTCAGAATAGGGGAAATTCGGATGCAACTCAAGTAAATTCATCGGAATTAAGTGGAGTTTTGCAACAAATGGCGGATTTGATGAAAATGCAAATGAATTTGATGAATTTAAACACTTTTAATAATAATAATACTCGGGTTTTACCCAATATTCCACAAACGTTATGGCATTTTGATGGTGATAAAGATAGACCTAAGGCTATTGAATGGTTGAAATCTATCAACAATTATGCTTCTTTACAGAGATGGGATGAATCAACAAAGTTAACGGTAGCTCAGTCATATTTAAAAGGTCCTGCCGCGAATTGGTTCTCTAATTTAGAAATGGAAGGATGTACATATCGTCGCCTGAGAATTAGATTGGTCTATCTCCACTTTTTGAAATAATTGAGTTATATACACCAAAATGTTCGTAAAAATGAGAAGAGTCATTCTCCATCGAAAAATATGGAACATTCCCTTTGATACAATAAAAATTTGTATGAGTTTGGGCAATATCCGTCACATCAAAAAAATATATCAATATTATAAAGGGCTATATCAAGCAGCGCGCTCCCAGCGAATGGCGTTTTAGTTACATTAGTGTTATGTTGGTCAATGTCCTAAAAATGAAATGAAAATATAGAGAGTTTCAGTAGAGAAAAAAGTGATGGAGTAGTGTTCATATCTTTATGTGTCTTACTGTCTAGTGCAGCGGTGTGAGAAGCAAAATTAAAGTTTATTTGCAAGTTGAGTTATTAGCTACGTGATTGATGTATAACAATGTTGCAACCAAATCGACGGCAAAGAAAAATGTTAAGAAGAAAAATGTCGAGAAGAATAATGTTATAGGAAAAGATGCAAAAACACAGAGGAAACGACAAGTGATGAAAGGAAGATTCTGGAGACATCTAAATGTAATCAAAAAGAGGAAGAACATACATCGCAGGAAAACAAAAATGCTACAGGAAGAGTTAAAAGCCACTCGAAGATTTGTACAAGAGGAAGGAAAACAAAAACATTGAAAAAGAATGTTGGGGAAGGTTCATCGAAAACTGACACTGACGAAAATGATATATCATAAGTCAAATACTCGAAATAATACAAAAAAATTAACAAATAAATCGATCAAAAAATAATGAGTTGTATGTAACTTTAAAACAATGAAAGCAAGTTGAATACGTCTTTGTTTTCGATTTATTGAATATGGACCTATTATAAACCGGAGACGTTATAGCTCTATACGATTTAAATTATGAGTAAACGTAGAATTAGGTTGAGCTCTATCCAGCATATATGGTCTATATTCCCAAATAAATACTAAATTTGGTAAAAACACGTTTTTGGTCTATATCCAAAACAAATTTCGTAAATTATAAAAGAACCGCTAGGAGTATCGATTTGAAAAATGGAAACAATATTCATATTTTTGTGGGTTTCCAGAGTACCTTTTTGCAGAACTGTAACTCTATAACAAAATATCGACAACATTGTTCAAACTTTGAAGCTGATTTTCTCGAAACTGACTTTGTGGGAGATAGACCAATCTAATTCTCAGGCGACGATATGGTCTACTTTTGAAATTAAATTTCGTAAAACTTTCGTGGAATCTCTGACTACAGGCGAAAGATGGGAACGGATGAAAAGACGGGTACAAAAACAAGGAGAGTCAGTTGCTTCTTACTTTCATGAAAAACTTAAATTATGCGGGGAGCTGAAGTTGACTTTTGATGAATCAAAAATTGAAATTCTGAAAGGTTTGTCTAGAGCTGATATTGCGGGTAACTTGACAGTTAAACATCATTCATCTGATGATGAGTTATGGAATGATTTACTTTTATTAGAAAAGGTGTATGAATCTTCAAATTCGGGAAAATATAAAGTTCACAACAAGCATGTCGATAATAGAAACGTAGACAGTCGGAATTTTGAAAAAGTAGAGGGTAGAGAAATGAACAACTTTAGATGCTATAATTGTGGGGATAAAGGTCATACAAAATTCAAATGTACTAAACCGAGAAGTAATTTGTGTTTCAAATGTTTCAAACCAGGGCATGTACGACGAGATTGCAAAGAAACCGCGGAAATAATGATCGTGCAAAATACTTCAAACACACTTAGTCGTTTTCTACGACCAGTAAAAGTAAATAGTACTGAGTACAAAGCTGTCATCGATCCAGGTTCTTCAGTTTGCACTATAACTGATAATGCGATAAAGAATGGATATCATGATGTACGAGCAGATAAAACCAAGCTCTTTGGTTTTGGTGGTTCCCAAGTCGAGACAAATGGTCGAATCCAGGGAAAAGTCGAATTGGATGGAGTATTTCATTGAGAATGTCCCTTTGCTTGTTGTTCCAAGCAGTGTTCAATCCGTTGATGTTATTTTGGGTAGAACGTTCACTGAACATGATGCCATTGCCTATATCAGAACTGGAAGTCATCTACAGTTCGTTTGGAAAGATCAATTACCGTTTCCTGATTTACTAAATGAAAGATCAGATTCAAAGAAATCCGTTGTTACTTCAGAAGAAGCAGCAGAAATTCCCCCAAACTCCGTGATGTTTATAAAATCCAGTATTGATGGAGAGACAGCAATGGTGCCGATTGAAAATCCTAGTTGTCAGTATTCTGTCAGAGTCAAGGAAGGACAGAAATTAGGAAAAGTTTCCCAGGAAGTTTGCAGAGTCGAAGATGAAGTGGTTGGTATCAATATCATTCAGGTTGAGAATGATACTGAGCAATCAGAAGAAAACGCAAGTCGGAAGGGAAGAAAATAACCTATCACAGCTGACATGATTCAGGTGGAAGAAAACACGAGCGAAGAAATAATTAAAAGGTTGGTAAGTTTATTCAATTTGTATCGTAACTGTTTTGCATTTCATATAGGGGAACTAGGCTGCACAAACGTAATAACAATGAATATAAAAGACTCAAATAAACCAGTGATACATAAACCTTATAAAGCAAGTTTTTCTGAACGCGAAACTATCAAAAACATTATAAAAGAATGGAGGGACCATGGTATTGTAACCGATACGAACAGTGCGTATGCTAGTCCAGTTTTACTGATTCCTAAAAAAACGGGAGAAGCGCGATTAGTTATAGACTATCGAAAATTGAATTTACAGACTGAACGTGTTGTGTATCCCATTCCAACAATTGAAGAACAATTTCAGAACTTGAGTGGTTGTAAAATATTTTCTACACTTGATCTCGCGCACGGATATCTACAAGTACCGTTGAGTGAAGAAGCTCAATCGAAAACCGCATTTATAACGTCGGACGAAAGAGGACAATTTACTCGTATGATTTTCGGGCTCACGAATGCACCTTTCGAATTCTGTAAACTGATGAATTGTGTTTTAGGTCCTTTGCGAAATAAAGTAGCTATGTGTTATCTAGATGACATTCTCATTCCTGCGAAGGATTGGCCAGATATGCTGAGGAAGTTGGAACTTGTTTTGGATAAATTGAAAGCAGCCAATTTGACGTTGAAGCTGAAGAAATGTAAATTTGGATTGGAATCGGTGGAATACGTTGGTTTCGTGGTATCAGGAGAAGGTTTGAAACCAGGAGATGCCAAGTTAGATGCCATCAGGAAGTTTCCAGTTCCAACCAATGTTACAGAGGTACGACGTTTTCTTGGGATGGCTGGTTATTTTCGAAGATTTGTTCATCAGTATGCGATGATTGCCAAACCTCTAAGCGACTTGACTAGAAAGGAGGGATCTTTCAACTGGGGACCTGAACAGAATGGAGCGTTTTCAAAGTTGATTCACCTATTGAGTAGTAAGCCTGTATTGCAATTATTTTCTCCTCATGCAAAAGTAACAGAATTGCACACTGACGCCAGTTCATTGGGTGTAGCTAGAATTCTTCTGCAATCGGATGATAATGGTGAGTTACATCCAGTTTATTACTTGTCCCGAAAAACAAACCCATGCGAATCAAAATATCATTCATCAAAGCTTGAGCTTATGGCAGTAGCATGGTGTAGTACTAGATTGAGAGAATTTTTGATCGGCATGTTTTTCACAATATATACAGATTGTCAGGCCATTGTATATATGAATTCACATAAGAGTCTGAACCCTCAAGTAGCCAGATGTTTCATGCACTCCAAGAATTTAATTACGAGATAAAGTATCGAAATTGCAATAAAATGAATCATGTTGATGCTTTATCTAGGGCTGCATGTGAAATCGAGGGAGATATTCAAAGGGAACTAGAAGATGAGCAAGAAGTTTTCACAATAAATAACCTCGAAAATAATTGTATCTTAGAAATCACTTTAGAGGATGAAGTTTTAACATTCCAAAGAAGTGACCCAGATTTGAATCATTTGGTGGAAATATTACAAAAAGATGAAAACGAGTGGTCAAAAGCAGAAAAACATGAAGCCAATGGGTATTCATTAGATAATGGACGATTTTACTACGGGAAGTTGCCGAAAATAAAGATGTGAAGTTTTTATATGTCATACCTAAGGGGATGCGAAAAGGTGTGGTTGAACAGAATCATGATTTGGCTGGACATTTTGGGGTTGAACGAACCGTGAGGAAAATTCAACACAAATATTGGTTTCCACATATGAGAAATTATGTCAAAAATCATATCAGGAATTGTTTCAAATGTATAGCCAATAAGATTCCAGCAGGACGTCAACCAGGTGAATTACACCCGATTCCTCCTCCAAAACACCCATTTGCACGAATCCACATTGATCATGTGGGACCTTTTATAAAGAGTAAACGAGGGAATGTTTTCATTTTGGTAGTAGTATGTTCTTTAACGAAGTTCGTCAAATTGTATCCTGTAGCAAGTACAAAGAGTAGACCGACTATCAATAAACTACAAAAATGTATAGATTTGTATGGAATTCCAGATCGAATAGTGAGCGATCGTGGAACCTGTTTCACTAGTGGAGAATTTGAGACTTTTTGCAGGGAGAAGAATATCAAGCATACCTTGAATTCAAGCCGATGGCCTCAAGAGAACGGTCAAGTCGAAAGAGTCAACAGAACTCTGATCCCAACTATAGCGAGCCTTCTAGAGGAAGACGATCAGTGGGACAATTTGTTACCGAAAGTAGAAAAAAGTCTAAATTTGGCGTTCAACAAAACTATAGGGAAAACCCCATTCGAATGTTTAAATGGTTATCTTCCCAAGTTTGAGGTTGATAAACTGGCTGATATTGTGTCTAGCTCTCAGTGGTATCCCCCACATGAAATACAAGAAGAGATAAGGAGAACGATAGAGAAGAAACAACAAAATTATAAGGAGTGGTATGATAAACGAAGAAGTAAAGCTGATGAATACGATGTAGGGGAAATTGTTTTTGTAAAATGTGCCAAGCCATCAACCGGAGAATCAAATAAATTGAAATCGCGATATAAAGGACCCTTAATCATATCCGAAAGACTTCCTAGTGATACTTATCGTTTATGCAACCTAGACCCCTCGCGTAGTTTCAGTAGTACCTGTCATTTCTCGCAAATGAAACCTTTTAATTATGTACCTGAAGATGAAGATGACTCGTGTGATGAGGAAATGCATTCAGATGAAGACAGAAATTTTGAAGATCAAGAAAGAAATAGAGAAGTCGAGAAAGAAGAATATAAAGACTTTGATTTAGAGTAGTTTTATTTTGATTTAATTGTTTAGTTCTTTCTTTGATAAGAGTGAGGACACTCTGATAGTCAGGAGTGGCCGAATGTTAGAAAACCCTCTGTAGTTCACGAGGACAGTTGAGAAAATAGAAATGTCAGATGGACAATTTATGATTATAATTTTGGTGTGTTTGATGTGTCGTCGAAATTTGTAAATTTGAGGCAATAAACCGTTTTTGAAGAAAATCCTGACAACATTACTCTTAGGAAATTACGTATCTAACATAATTGATAATCACTAGGAGAATATATTTCCAAAGTTATGTAATTTATTACCTCAACGTGCATGCTAATCTTTCAGATGCAGATATACGGTGCTATTATGGTGGACCATTGAATCTTGAATAATATTATTGAAAAAGATTCAAGAATCATACTAATTGGAATCATGGTGCACCCTTGCTATCAATATTATCTACTAGATACTTCAGGAATTGAATATTATTCAATAAATGCTATTATGATGACTTAAATGGCTTTCAGAATAGACATTGAATATTGAATAATTTAAGTAGTCGTTGGGGACTACTAAAGTGCATTGAAAGTTGAAAATGGACTTGAACTTTATATTGTTAATAATGAGAGCTCTCCATAATGAAGAACAATAGTAAGATTTTTGTTTTATAGGTGATTAAAAAAATCATAAATTATTTGCAGGAGGTACTAAAGAAGACAAACGTGTAATTAGAGATACCTCAAATCCATTGACCATAGCAGAAGAGAAATTTAGAGAACTTTATAGAGTCAATAGAGAAACTGCACATTTTCTCATAATTGAAATCACCCCTGTAGGATCCCTAACGATTTGTATAGTTTTGTTTAACTATTTTTACACTTTGTATAAAGTTTTGTTTTTGTGAGTGATTGAAATTGAATATATGTCAATGGAATTAGATATTGTGTCAGTCAGGTTTTATTAAAATAAAATCAATTTTGGAGCTGTTTGTGCCTAACTGACTATAACCATTATATACTCAACATTGTGGTCCTTCGAGCCGGATAGACTAGAACCTGATGTAAATGTACCTTCTACTAGTATTGTTGAAACTAGAGAACGCAAAGGTAACATGGGTTCATCTAAAGCTGAAACAGACATGTCTGGAAATCATATGCTTGATCTTGAAGGGAGGAAAACTAAATCTGATGTTGCATTTCATGGTTCCTTCAGAGCATCCAGTGCAAAGTCACAAGGGTCAGTATCTACAAAAAGATCTGACATTTCTAAGTTGAATCTAGAGTTGATGATGATTCAAAAGCAAAAACAGTTAGATGAAGAAGAAGCTGCGGAAAAGCTGGAGATGATTCAAAAGCAGAAGCAGTTTGAAGAAGCTCAAGAAAAGTTGAGAGCAATAGAAAAAAGACGCAGAAATTTGAAAAAAGAAATGAATATTCAGAAAATGTTGATTGACAAAACCGATTCACATAGTGAAAGTAAAGATGATCTGAAGAGTCTCTACAGTAGCAGCAGTTGCTTAAATAAATGGGTGAGCGATGCCAAGAAATTAATACTCTTTATGTAGTAATTCAGTTCTTGTTGAATTGTTTTCGCTACTCTGCTTGCTAACACAGTTGCCTGAAGCTCAAGCTTCGGAATTGTTTGCTGATTTAATGGAGCAACTTTGAATTTTGAAGTAACGAAAGATGTATGGAATGCCCCATTTACCTCGCATCTCAAATAGGCTACAACGGCGTAAGCTTTATCACTTGCATCTGCAAACAATTGAAGATCGACCTCTTTTGCGGAAAAGCTGGAGATGATTCAAAAGCAGAAGCAGTTTGAAGAAGCTCAAGAAAAGTTGAGAGCAATAGAAAAAAGACGCAGAAATTTGAAAAAAGAAATGAATATTCAGAAAATCGTTGAGGCTGAATCCATGATTCTTAGCAGCTGCGTCAAAATCTAGTCGAATCATTTCCTGGCTTATTGATGTTCCAGACTCCAAAGTGGGGTAGGTACCACGTTTTTGGTGTGTCTACAGTGTCACAATCGTTCAACCTACTCGCATATCCCTTTTGTACATATTCCTTGATTTTTTCACAATATTTCTCTGCAAAAAGCTGATCCTTGTCCATTTTACGCTCCATACAGAATAGACGTTTCATAGCATTTGGTCGACTGTCGGGTAGAGTATCATTTTCCTTTTTCCATAAATGGCATATCTCATACCTGTTTCCAACTCTTCTTATCGAATTTTCCATCAAAGTTACTGCCATTTTGTCTTCTACTGACTTAATCAGATTGTCCTGCAACTTCACACCAAAGGATTCTAGACGAAAGCTGTCCTTAACAAGTGTATGAAGTTCTTCATCGTGGACATTTCGACAGCATAGACTAACGTGAACAGTTTCTTTTGATTCCGTAAAATCGACTGGTCCATGGATTGTCCATCCTAATCTGGATTTCGACATGATAGGTGTATTCACTCGAGGTTGGATGATATGCCTTGGTATGATGAGACCGCAGTTATCTTGGCCTATTAATAACTGTGGTTTCGAATACTGGATTGACTCTAAGACATCACGATTCAAATAAGGAAACTTCTTGCAGACTTCTTCAACATCAATCTTTTGTATGGGTAGGCTCAAATTCTCAACAGTTCGCACGTTTCTCATTTTATAAAATATAGATGAAATGTTAACAGCAGCAACTTCAACAGATGTCATTCTCGAATCATCTTCGTGATGTGTTATACCGTTTGTCCACTGATAGCAAAATGGTGTAGTGATACCAGATAGTTCGAGTTTATCGGCATGGTCATTTTCTATCATTGAACAAGTAGATCCCTCGTCGAACAGTGCAAAGATCGTGATCTCTTCAAATGGGCCACGAAGTTTGACAGGCGCAACCCGCAGTAAAACTGTTCGATCTCTTGCACTCAGATCGGCACACACATCTGTATGAGTACGAGGTTCTTCACTGTTAATGACATTCCGCTCAATATGAAGTAATTTATTATGTCTCCCCTTACACCCATTCTGTCCACACCTATTCTTCTGATGATAACATCGGTTTGCCACGTGACCAGGATTTAAACAGAGGAAACAGATTTTCAGGTCTAAAACAGCAGCTCTTCTTTCTGCTACAGGTTTCTTGCAAAAATCACCACATTCAAGTATGCTGTGGTTACCAGTTTTACAGAAAAGACAAGTAGGTGATTCATCTTTCCGAACTTTTACTGAGTTTCTCTTCGTTACCATAACAGTTTCTCTTCTGGTAGATTTTAATGAGCATGGATTGTGAATAGATGCCATCAGACTGACCTCCTCTTCAAGCCAATTTGAAAAATCGTTCAAGGAAATCTGTTTCATTTGAGCCTCAAGAGCGAATTTGTACTTGGCCCAATCGTGTTTCTGAGGAGGAAGCTTCTCTATCAAATTGTTCAAAAGTTCTGGGTTGTGCAGATATACACCACAACTAACATTGTTCATTGACGTAACCATATTGGTAACGGTATTAGAAAAAGCAATATAGGTTTCTAACTTTTCATCTTTAATTGGACTCATCTTTTTTGCTTTGTCCATCAAAGAAAGCACAATCCATTCAGATCGGCCGAAATTCATTTCCAACATTTTCATTATCTTTCCTACATTCACTGGTGAAATTAATAATGCTTTAACCGCGTCTCTAGCTTTTCCTTTCAATGCTCTGTCCAGCCGCAAAATATTGTCCTCATCAGTTAATTCATAAAGTTCAGTGGACCGTTTGAACTCGTTGATAAAAATTGGCCAATCTGTGAGTTCTCCAGAAAAGGAACTGAGATCTCTCATTTTTTGGCGAAAGAAAAATTTGTTCATAGCAGCAGAATTGTCCTTGTTACCATATACAAATAAATATTGACAAACTGATTCTAAATAAGTAAATATAGGGCGTTAACATATCCCCCGCCTTGGCAAAATATGCCAACTATTTATATTGAAAAATAACACGATAGGCTTCAAGTTCTTATTGTTCAGTCTCACTTGAAAGAATGCCTAATTCACAATTAGTTTCAATTCTTGAAGGTAATGGACAAATTCTAGCAAATGAACGCGATATAACTCCGTTGGAAGTCTTTATCTTGAAAACACGAGCTATATACCATCACGCCCACGTATTATTTCCACAACTCGTCATAACTTCCACTTCATCGGTGGTAACTTGTCTTCCTTTACCAAAACCAACGTGTTTTGGTTGATGTCTCCGCTACTTTGAGTCCATTTTGTTCTCTTCTGAAGTTCAGACACGTACCTACTCCTTACTCCATCTTGACCACAAATGCTGCAACAATTTTTGAACAAGCTCGTATCTGGTCAGGCGATTCATAGGCGTACTTTGGTGATCTGGATCGGGAGTGGTTGTCAATGGTCTTCCGACAAGAAAGTGGGCCGGTGTAAGGGGTAATAAATCGTCTGGTTCATTGGATAGAGGAAATAAAGGACGGGAATTTAGGATGGCTTCAATCTGAATCAGCACAGAATTAAGTTCCTCGTACGTTAATAGAGCATTAGCTAAAACACGTCGCATATGATGTTTGATTGTTTTAACCCCAGCTTCCCAAAGCCCACCAAAATAGAAGTGAGATCTTTCAAAACTGCCCTCAAAATAAGCCTGAAATGTGTCAATCCAAAAGAAGAGGTGCTACTAACTTTATTGTACGAGGCAGAGTACATGATAAATTCCAGGCCTCTAACGCACATATCCGTTGATCCTGTAGAACCTGAAGCGATTACACCGAATCATTTCCTCCTTCTAAGACCAGGTGGGGTTACTTCTTACGGCAACAATGTTATTCTTAGCAAGAAGCAATGGAAAATTTCGCAAGCGTTGGCAGACTGTTACTGGAAGAGATGGGTTCGGGAGTACCGACCAACACTTCTAAAGAGGTCCAAGTGGCATTCAGTTACTGATCCAGTCAAAGTCGGTGACATATCAATTATAGTCGATGAGAAACTACCAAGGAATGAGTGGCTGATGGGTCGAATTGAACAAGTTTATCCTGGCAAAGATGGTATCATAAGAGTGGCCCAGGTGAAGACGATGAAAGGTTTTTATACACGACCTGTTTCAAAGTTGTGTATACTGCCGACATCCCAAACATGATACATGCTAATATCGAGTACATGATACATGCATATACTGAGTGTCTCCTCGGGGGTGGAGAATGTAGGATCCCTAACGATTTGTATAGTTTTGTTTAACTATTTTTACACTTTGTATAGAGTTTTGTTTTTGTGAGTGATTGAAATTGAATATATGTCAATGGAATTAGATATTGTGTCAGTCAGGTTTTATTAAAATAAAATCAATTTTGGAGCTGTTTGTGCCTAACTGACTATAACCATTATATACTCAACAACCCCTTTGTTCTTGTTGCAACACACGCATAAAAAAGAAATTGTTCTGCCAAGCAATTTGATTGTCTTGTGTGTGCTCTTCACTTTTATGTGCAAGGCTTCTGTCAAAAATCCATGAGCCAAAGTATAAATATGCCAATGTGCCAAGCATATCTGTTAGCAATTGCATAGAAGTAGTGACATATATATTGAATGATAATTTTGAACAATGTTATCTCATTATTCCCACAAACACACGTGGAAACATTAGAACAGAAGGGAATGTTTATGAGAAGGCCCAATGGGTTTCCTGGGATTTTTGGAGCAATAGATTGTACTCAAATAAAAATTCACCTACCAAAAATGGAACATGAGCAGTATCCAGAAATGTTATTTTACAATAGAAAAAAATTCTACATTATAAATACCCAGTGTATTGTTGGTGCTAATTTGAAGCTGTTGGCCATAAATGCTCGTCATCCAGGTTCTGTTCATGAAAGTGCAATTTGGTCAACAAGGGTATAATACAGCATTTACAAAATTGTTTTGAAAATGGTGATAGAAGTTCTTGATTACTTGGAGATAGTGAGTATATACCATTCAAACCCTTTGGAACCATGGTTCTTGACACAAGTTGGAGGAAGAAATCATGACAGAAATGTGGCCAAGTATAACAGAGCCCATAGATCAATCAGAAATATTGTTGAAAGATTTAGTGGCATATTTAAATCAAAATTTAGATGTTGTTTGGCAGAAAGGGCATTGCATTATGAGCCTGAAAATGCAGCAAGAATCAACGCCTGTGCTATATACTATATAATATTTGCATTGACCGAAGAGATTATGAATAAATTGTTGAAAATATGTATGAGGATTGCTGATTCGTGAGCGAATAATCAATAACTATATTTGTTAAGTTGTAATTTTTTATTTCAATAAATATAAGTATCTTTCTCGGTATCTGTTATATTTCCAAAAATTGTAACAGAAGCATCTGCAAGAGTCTGAATAGCATCTGTTACTCTTCCGAAAGATCTTTTTATTTTGTAACCTCTGAATTAAATACATGAAGACTTTTTTTTCCGAATGAGTTAAGCGAAATTTCGCTGATTGAAATATAGGTATTTTGTTTCTTTTGATGCTTTGGCTGGCTCCTGAAAATTTAAAGTGTAAAAAACTATGGCCTTGTATATCTGAGGGCATGGTAAGGACATGATTAGAATTGAATTAGTTACTTGTTACTTCAAACACTTTAGAAACTATCGAAATCAAACTAACCAAAGACCAAACTATAAACAAAGAGCAAGCACAAAACCGAACTTTTCTAGTTAAATTAACGTTTCATGTAATGTAGGCAACACTGGGACGGCTATATTCACTCTTGTGCAAAACCAATATCTATTAGATATTTCAGGAATATCAATAAGTGCACCGTAATTGACCAATCTGTTGAATGTTGATATTTTCAGATTTTCAATATTCAACATTGAAAATTATTCAAGGTTCACCATAATAGCACCGATAGGCTGTGTCAAGTCACCGGTCGGACAAGGCACGCGCGTTCAGTAAGAAGTATGACGATGAGTCGGACCGATCAAATGATTGAAAATATTGGTCACATACAAACAGTTCTAATTAGGTCGTCAAGTCAACCAAATGACCGCGCTGGTCTAATCATATTGGTCAGATCGGAGACTTGACTCAGCCATAGGTTCTCGAAAAGTGGTCCTTTGTTTTTCTAGTAACGGTCCAACTTTGCTTAGGAGTAAATCGAAATGCTCTGCGCTCATTCGCATATAATTAAAATGTAGCTGTGGGTCACATCTCATTTTCCGTATCAAACAATGAAAATGGCTACTTTCACTCCTATGCTTAAAAATCTCCCTTATCCAAAATCTTTGTTGCCTTTTTCTTTTTTTCATTAATAAAACACATAAATTGATCGATTTTTTCCAATGATCATATTGGAGTAGGTAATTGTAATAATCTTTGGTACGGGCTATGTCCATATTTTTTCGATATTTCGAGATTATAATTTATAAATCTAGTGGAATCCGCCAAAAGTTGAAGCGATGTCAACTTATTTGCGTATCCGCAATTATATTGTCGGCAAAATCTTTCAGTTTCAAATCATCCAATAGAATCCTGACACTGAAAATCCGCTTCTGATTTTCCGCCTAGTGGAAACCCGTCTTTAGTTGTGACAATGTCACTTGTCACTTCATTTTCTTTGGATATGTTCCGTTAATCCAAGGAAATTAAACAATATCTGTTTAATTTCCTTGCCGTTAATCAACCGAAGTTACCAATGTTTTCAGGAGCGGTAACAACACTTTTGACAGTGGTTATCTACTGGTGACTACGGTTGTGGTTTATTTACGGAATGCCAGTCATTTGTCAAATTAAGGTTTTGATCGTTTCCCGTGTGTTTTTTGTTTTTATTTTTTCACTTTGCTTGATTGTTAAATTTTTCTCTATTTGCTTTTAATTCTTTTTTTTACATTCATTGCATACTTATTATTCATACCTATGATGTGTCTTGGAACTGGATGCCAATGATGAAGCCACATTCAGTTGGCTTGAGGATAATGAGATATTATTAGAATCCTTTAGTGAAGTTATATAATCATTCTGCTGGCTTGACGACAATGAAAGTCCTGAATATTTAGAATTTTTGTTATCAGCTTTATGAATCCGTTTCGTTTTATAATTTACATTGACATTTTAAAAGTTTTTTAAACATTCATGCTCTGCCAAGTTCTTGTGCACAGTATATAAGCACAAGCAAAGGATATATTGTCCTGTAATTAAAAAAAGTCATCATACTGAAAATGTATCGAATATTATTAATTCTACTCAGTAAACGAATCCATCGGAATTTAACTCATCAATAATTAAAATGAGATCGAAAACTAAAGCACGTCAACGTCAACAAAAACCGAACTTACCAGAGAAAATCGACGGTCGTTCTGGTGACAGAGAATCTACCGCTTTTTCAGCAACCAAGTTCCGTAAATAACCTGTGTTTCAGGAACCAACCGAACATTTTATATTTACGGGACAGAAAACGAGTAACCAAAGTAACCAAGTTGATTTACGGAACATATCTACGACCCCGAAAACCTGCACATAGCCATTTTGCTACTGTTATGAACAGTGAACACCTATCAAATATCAAATGATTCGGACGTCTGCGAGTGTAAATTTTGTTCAACGATTCCATATTACAACCCACATAAAGCATACAGGTCAAATTAGTATGAAACGTGTAATAAGAAAAACAAGTTTCCCATAAAAGTAATTCTGGTCCAATACATAAAAAAAATTGGAATATACTGTTTACGTCAGCGTTGTATACTTTTTTTGTGCTGCATGCATGTCATGTTTTATTTGACATTACCTTTTATCTGATATTTCAGACGTCATTATCTATTACTATTTGCGGTATACTTCTTAAAATTCACATTCAAAACATTTCCGAGGTAGTTCATACAGATTTTGCTAAAATATTTTTTTATTCTTGATATTGTGTGACTGGATTCCATTATATTATTCATACATTTAAAATGTTCAGATTACCACGAAAACAAATAGGCTTTAGATTTGTAATTTAGAAGAACGAGTACCGAATTATCTAATTCGGACCTGTATCTATCGAGAATCGCCAAGTTAGAAGTGAGGCGGAGGCGGAGTTTGTATTTATTTCATCGGGAGAACACGCACTGCCATCTGGCGATATACGTTTCTTATATAGGAGGCTAAAGAGCTTTAAGCATATTTTCCATAACATTAATATGGCAGATGCAGATGTCACTTGTCAAACAGGACATGGGGGGACAAACAAAGCTATTTCCCATAAGACTGTGTATTTTTTACTTAATTTTCTGGAAAACGAGACATTTAAAGACATTTTTACCGATAGGATTGTGATTATTGGTTCATTGTGAATACTGTGAAGTAAGTGCATAAGTCTGCAGAGGTGTTATTAACATCGAATTTTTAGTTAAAAGATACGTTGTCACATGATTCACAGTTCATAATAGGTTTCTTTTTTAGGTTTTATTAGGAAAACCATGAAGTTTTGTGCTGGTGTGGGTTGTAGTAACCGATCAAGTCGAAATGAAGACAACATTTTTCCGATTTGCTTCAATACGATGTGAAGAGAGGCAGATATTAGCTGCTGTATTATCAAAAAACTTCATGATATTGGAAGATACAAACTCCAAATCATAGATTACCAAGCTCTTTTTCCTTAGGCACCAAGTTATGGTGTTACTGCAACACACTAGATGAAAGAACAAAGATGATCGATCAACTGCCAAAATGCATCTTGCAAAATTCAATGGTTCCATCGGAGGTGCATCGAAATCAAGAGGTTATCAAAGGGAAAATGGTTTTGCAAAACTTACCCCAGAAAATGATGAGATGAAAATATTTTGTTTATTTATTGATTCTTAACATTGAGTAACATCATATATCTATAGAATATATATTACAAACATTTTAAAACCTAATAACATGTACAGTGGAAAATGTATATCTAGTACTACCAAATGTTATTTTCTACAAAAATATAAATTTCAACAAACACACACACATATATATGTATTTCTATATTTGGAAAAAGTAAATAATACATAATTAAAAGTACAATAATATTTTATGAGTTGCCTTATTTCTTCTCTTTCACACTGGTGAAAAAGTTGACATTACTACAGTTTCTTAAACTAGTATTTGAAATGAACAGATTGATCACAGAAGTTCAGGTACATTTAAAACAAGATCAAAAATTCTAACTATAAATTGTACATTTGGTATACATATTGTTATACAAATAATAATGTTCTTTTGACTTTTATTCGTCTACAATTTCCAGTCTGTCATTCAGTCAATGCACGAAGACAAAATATATGTATAATTAAAATGAAGTACCCAATGTGCATTTTTAAAAAAAATAGCAATATTAGACAAATGATAGATATTGTGAAAACCCTAAACTAGCTTCCTCACAGTTGCAATGTGTCTTGTTTGTTCCAATTCTTGTGGTTCCAGCTGTTTTCCAGATTTCAAAAACTCAAGTGTTTTGACCATGGCACAATGCAGACCAACCATATCACCTCATAAAAAAACACGATCAGTAAATCTCCCGGTAATAAATTACTCAGAATAAAAAGAAAGCTGATGTACAACAATGTCTGACGGAGATGGGTGCCACTTCTGTTACCTTTTTATTTCCTGTCCATCAATCTTTTATACCTTGTTAATCGCACCTCCTCAGATACTGCAAGATTTGTTTTGTACCATTGTATCCCATATTTATAGAAGAAATATAGTCTGGATGTTCGGGACCATCAGACAGTTGACCTGTAAAAATATTCATCTACACGTAGCTCATAAGCTTTTATCATTGTGTTACCTGTAATGAAATGTGTGGAACACACAAAATAATTATTTGCTTTGTTTTCTGTAAAACCATCCCTATGAAGAGCTGCAATCCAACTTGCCCGTCTCTCTTTCCTTGCAACTACTACCTGCCTCCCTTTAGACTGAATTGAAGAAAATCGGAAAAATGTTACGTCTTCATTTCGATGATCGGTTTCTATGACCCACAACAGCACAAAACTTCATGGTTTTTCCTAATTAAACCCAAAAAAGAAACCTATTATGATATGTGAATCATGTGACAACGTATCTTCAAACTAGAAATTTCCTGTTAATAACACCTCTACAGACTATACACTTACTTCACAGTATTGACAATGAACCAATAATCACAATGTTATCGATAAAAATGTCTTTAAATGCCGAGTTTTCCATAAAATTAAGTAAAAAGATACACACAATCATATGGGAAGGGAAATTGCTTTGTTTGTCCCCCCATGTACTTGTTTGACATCTGACAAGTGACACCTGCATCTGCCCTAAGCCCTAAGGTGCGTTTCAATTTAACGTCTGTCGTCCGGTAACGGACGATGTATGACGTCATAGTTGTTTCGTCGGGCGATATCTGTCAGATTGAATTTTGAAACGCTCTCCTAAATCGTGGGGTAAATAGTTGACGGTCGGACGTTCCACCCAAGAATTTTGAAACGATGGAATGAAGTTTTCGGACAAGACGTTCTAATATCGAAACGCTTCATAAGAAAAGTTAAACGTCGGACGTACGTCGGACGTAATATTGAAACGCACCTCTATAGACGAGGAAAGTGTTGACGTCACAAATGTCATTCTTGTCAAAAACTGATTCCAAACAAACATCCGTCAAATTTAAATCAGCTTGTCCGATTGTTTCCGTAAAGATTTTTCAACTTCTTTTGCTTGAGAAAACAAAATCTAAACAACCAAACACAAACTAATAAGCAGAGCAGCATATCATCAACAGAGAAAGTCACCTAAAATTCTTTGTTTGGAATCAGTATTTGACAAGAATGACATTTGTGACGACACACTTTCCTCGTCTATTTCTTTTCCTTTGCTCCGTTCCTGGGGTGCAATTACGAACACTCGTTCCGTAGTAAGTTTGACATATGTCAGATTTTATCAATTATAAAAACGAATACAATTCAAAATATATTGCAACTTCAGTCGATATCAATGGTCTATATGGTAGATATAATTCCATTCTATCTCTATTCAAAGAAATTTCATAATTTTGACTTCGTTTCGAATCGGGAACAACCATCGTTCTAGCCTACGTATCGTCACAGCTCTCTTATTGAGTGTTCATAATCCCACTCCTGTTCCCATATCCCAGAGAAGTTCTGTGTTCCGTAGTCCTTGCCTTATACAGAACACAGAACAACAACAACCTAACCTTTATATTTTGTTTGTTTGCAAATTGTAATAAATTTTTAGTTTTTAAATTTCCTTCCAATCAAGAGTGGAATATTTAAGTGAATTTCAGATACTCGAAATAAAGGATGTCAACCCTAGAGGATAAAATTCTTGGCGAAAAAAACCATAATTACTGCAGCAGCAGTGAAGAAAGTGATTGCGAGGAAAACTCAGACACTCAGGAGTGTATCAACGGAAGAAGTGAGAAAGAGTGGGAGCCTCCTTCTGAAATACCCAAATGGGAGGGCACCTCTACAAATACCGGACCAAAAGGAGTAATCAAAGATTGGCAAAGATACAAACAACTTGAGAATGAGAAGCGACGAGATGATGAAAGAGAAAAGATAGAATTAATGAAAAAATTAACACTGACGGTACAAACAGCATTGGATGAAGAACGGGAAAAGGCTGCCTTAGAAGACGCTGATCTAGTAGAATTGTTAAATGATGAGTTTTTGATGGATTATCAAAAGCAACGTATGAAGGAAATGATACTTCAAACCAATCATAATATCAAATTTGGTAATAAAATTCATTTAGACCAACAATATAAACAAATTTGATGTGCTTCCTCTTTTTTTAGGTAACCTCATGTTATTGAGAAATGGACAAGAATTTTTAGATGCCATCGATAAAGAACACAAATCAGTTACTATTATTGTTCATATTTATGAGGAAAATGTTGAGGCATGTCAAACTATGAACACTTGCTTAAAAGAACTGTGTAAACATTATTTGAATGTCAAATTCTGCTCCATTGTTGGTTCATGTGCAGGAATGAGCCAGCAGTTCAAATCTGATGGTGTACCTGCATTACTTGTATATAAATCTGGAAACCTTGTTGGCAATTTTGTACGCATATCTGATGATCTTGGTGATGATTTTTTATCTGAAGATGTTCAGGGGTATTTAATTGAACATGGGTTGTTGGAAGATAAGAGCTGTACTCCTGTATTGATTAAAAGTGTGTTGGATGATAGCGATAGTGAATGAGAATTTAGGTTCTTCATTAGAATTGAGTAATTGGATTAATATATCAGGAGTAGCTGAGAAGTCAGCCAAGAAAACTGAGTAGTACATAAACAGATCATCTCACAACACTGCAAATATAGGAGAGAATATATAAGGTCAATTTACTATTGCCGAGCCCCTGCCTAATGAACTACAAGCGAAAATACAGTAATATCTTGACCTTGACGAGAGATTGTCACCGAAAAATTCGTATGAAATTGGTTTATCACAGGACAGTTTTTAATTGCTGATATTTTTATTTCTCACATGTTCGCAGTGTTGTGAGAAGTCTGTATATTTCTCACTTTCACTTGCTCCTCTAAGAGTTCAGTAGCGATCAGAGGGCCATTCTTGTATGATTGTGTAGATCTTATATACCAGTATAATATGGATAGCCCTTTGATGTAACTTTTGAAAGGCTTACCATGTGTGTTCACTTTGATTGATCCTCTTAAGTCAACAAGGAAATAAGTTGTGATTACTTATTTACAACAAGATTAACGGCAAGTAATATATAG
Source organism: Chrysolina oricalcia (assembly GCA_944452925.2). Taxonomy (NCBI): domain Eukaryota; kingdom Metazoa; phylum Arthropoda; class Insecta; order Coleoptera; family Chrysomelidae; genus Chrysolina; species Chrysolina oricalcia. The sequence continues at coordinate 32,068,904 of OX101820.2, forward strand.
CTGAGTCTGACTTGAAGGGAAGTACAACTCCAGTATGTAATTTATTGTACTAATTCTTATTTGAACTGAACTAGAACTTGATTGATACTGCTCCACAGGAAAGGTTCAAAATTGTGAATATACTTCAGGAAAAAAATAGAGTTTGTCAAAATAAATATACTATCTAGCAAGAGTTATATCTTAACTAAAATATAACAACTGTTATTTCTAGAAATAAGATTGAAGTCTCCAGTCAGTAGGAACTTTTCTTTATTAATATTGTAGCTGTAAGAAGTGCCAGAGCTAAAAATTCTACTTAAAACTCAAATGCCCTGGTTACCAGATGTGGTAAAAATAACTAGTTTTTTGTGCAACTTACATGCTCAATCCCTAGGGGAAAAAGCATGAATTAAAAAACAATTCATTCACACTCTGTGAAACCCAGATATCATTTTTGGGATCAGATTTGTGGAAATAAATCTAATTTTGGATAATATGAGTGAAATTAAGTCTTGAAACATTCTTGTCATGTGCCATGACATCCAGTTCTCGTTAACAAAAGTATGTAAAAAATTTCGTTATGATTGTTGTACCTTTAAATGTGAATAAAATTGACAAAGTCGAAGTACCTTCTCTCCAAATATTTCCACAAAGTGGAAAATATGCGGCAAAAATCTGACAGAAAACAACTACTTTTCCCTGGCTGCTACGACAGATATTGATTTATTGAACTACATCTGACAGATGAGCAATGTTCTTCCAAGAAGACTCAATTGCAAGACTGCAAGTGCTTTATTGTAGACATGTTTCGAGGTTCTTGCCTTTCATCAGTGCAAGGGTAGGCCCGACAACTTTGAGTTGTCTTGTCCCTGCCAAATGAATTATTGTTTATCTAATTATTCCCTACGGATGAAGCAGCGACTTGCAGTAAAGTCAGTCGCAGCGCCACCCGCCAGGAAAATCAATAAGCACTCTTCGAGACAGCAAAAGACTCCTGGGACCCAATTTTTGAATTGTCGGAATTGATTCTCTAGAGAAATATGAGACAATATGACGTCATTTTCTTTCAATTTCAAGCAATAGGTTCCTATCTATCTAGAAAATGACGTCATATTTCTCTAGAGAATCAATTCCGACAATTCAAAAATTGGGTACCAGGAAGAGTAAATGCGAATAATTCTAACAGGTTCGAATGTTTTGCCGGAGTACAACTAAATGTGAATAAAATCGACAAAGTCGAAGTACCCTTCTCTCCAAATATTTCCACAAAGTGGAAAATTGATATTCCTGGCGGGTGGCGCTGCGACTGACTTTACTGTAAGTCGCTGCTTCATCCGTCGAGGGAATTATTAAATAAACAATAAATTATAATTCATTTGGCAGGGACAATACAACTCAAAGTTGTCGGACCTACCCTTGCACTGACGAGAAGCAAGAACCTCGAAACATGTCTGCAGGTGGTCGTCCCCAGCCAAATTAAGAATCTTTTGTTTGGCCACAATTAAGCACTTGCAATTGAGTCTTCTTGGAAGAACGTTGCACAAATATCTGTCAGATATAGTTCAATATCCGTCGTGGCATTAGCCAGAGAAGTAGTTGTTTTCTGTCAGATTTTTGCCTTATATTTTCCACTTTGTGGAAATATTTATTTGTACTCTCCGGCAAAACATTGGAACTTGTTCGAATTATTCGCACTAACCAGTTAGTAAAGTTTTATTGGAGGTCTGATGTTTCAATCCATTGAATTATAAGCTGTTTCACATGCGACTGACTGACGGGTCAGTCCGTAGCATCCGGACTGCAAGTACGCTTGGATGCCCCAGCATACAGGTCAGGTCGGTTCGCATTTCATTTGAAAAGGACTATTATTTTAGCACTATGGAACGAACTGACTGTCCGGACTGACGGTACGGTGCATGTGTAACGGCTGTAAATTGTAATGAACACAACCATTATAATGAGTTGTTTCTGGTAACTTCTTGCAGAGGCTAGAGGGGCCAGTGTAGGTCTAGTAACAGTTGAGTTTTTCTTGTATTGCATAAAGGATATTTATTAAAATGTTTAGATTCACAATCTCCACTTAGTAATGTCTTTTCTTGAAAATATTTTGCAAATCAAAATTCAATGTCAGATATATTCATTTTTAGTCAAGAACATTAATCTTCCATGTTCAAGATCTTCTTACAGGTTAACCCTAGAATTAACAACTTTTTATGATAATTTAAAGTTCTTTTCGTTACATAAAACCAATTTGAACTTTAAAATAAACATTATCAAGTATTGCCTCTGAAATAGCTAAGGAAATTGTGTAATTATTTTAGTGTGAACGGAAGATTGAGTAAATTCTGAAGAGAGCCCCCAAGATTAGATGTAGAAGAAGTAATGATGGTGTTGAAACTGTCTTGCCAAATGCCGGTCACTCAATGATGTCTACTTCTGTTCATGTTTCCATTGACTGTTGAAGAAATAACTGCTTAAAGTTATAATTTTCTTGACACATTCCAGATCTCAGAAATGTATACTATGAGAAAAAGCGAATGAAATGAAAATACATGCTTCTCATGTGCTTGGTTAAACATGCATTTGGTTTAGATTTTATTCAATACCTTTTTAGTTGAAGGAATGAATGTTAATGATGATGTTTTGCTGTTGAATTTTTTTATTCAAAATAAACATGGATCTCTGTAAGAATTAGAATACCAAATTCAATATTGTTTGCTAGCTACTTACTTAACTTATCCATGTGGCATTGCTTCTGATTTACCAGAAGCTATACCACACTGTCCACAATCAGGAAAGTCTATGAATTTGTAATTTATTTATATGTAATGTTGAAGTGACAGTGGTAACGGGTTTACAAGTGAAGAAATATTTATAAGAGATGTGGCGAGATTCTCAAATGTCAGGTCTCTTGTAGTACGAGACAAAATCTGTCCATCTTTTTTCAATGTAAGATAATGGAGAACAATAAACAGGGACACAGGTACTAGTTATTTGAGAAACTGGATGTAATGCTTTTTGTCTGCAAAGTAGTATAACTATGACTATTTTATACTCTTGTACGTTTTTTTTTTGTATTAAATGTATTCTTGTACCAACAAAATACTGAAATGTATTTCCTTCTTTCGATATATCAAGTGGAAAAATGAAATTGTTTTATAAAAAAGATCAAATAGCATACCAGTCGAAGTGTTTTTTCCACAAAGTCATGAACCCTTCAGAAATCAACAGGCACAGCAGCCCATTTGAATTGTCCATGAATTTGCAATTGTACAGGTTGGTCAAATGGGGAGTTAGAAAACAAAGGAAAATCATTGAATTCAACTGGTGAATATTATTAGTTTTATTTGAAAAATATAGATATATTCAATGTATTATGAAACAAAGTTTGAAATTAAATTATCATCTTTATGAAAGCAAAAAGATATATTATGAATTTGAAGTATCTATATAAATGATTGTTCATAACCTAATATTTCTGTTGCTATACTATGTATTCTAAACTAAAAACAAAAATATTTACAAAATGAGTGAATTTCTAGCTTTTGAGACAATCATAAAGAATTCTTTTTTTTTCAATAGATGCTTTATACTGAATATATGACTTGAGAATATCATCATACTGTTTACAAGAAACTTGCTTATATTTCTCTTTGAGTTCAATCAACTGTTGGATTTGTCCCTGGCAATCATGCTGTTGTTCCTGAATGTCTCTGATAAGGTCTTTATAAGCCTTAAGAGAGCAGCTAGTTTCTGTGAAAACATTTACACGACATTTTTCACTGGAGAGAAGATGCTTCAAATTGTTAATTTTTTCTTGAACTTGGCATTCCTCAACTTTCTTTTCGATAACTTCAGGAAGTCCCTCCAACCTAAAATCAGTGATTTTCTGTAATAATTCAGATAAACTGATCAAGTTCTGAATGTATTGCTCTTGTTCCCTTATTAATTTATTTTTGTAGTCCACAATAGCTTTATCTTCAGAAGATAATTGTATAGACATTGGTTCTTGCCTGTTTCCAAGTAATTTGGGCAAGTCTTTATTTGTTAATTTGTGAAACTCCTGGGTAATACCCTGATGCTTGTCTTTCAATTTCAAGCTGAGTAATTTCTGCAATGAATTTCCCTCTGGATATGTTAATTTTGAATGTTTTATATCACTCGCTCCTAATACTGAGACGTCGGTTTTATCGAAAGAATTGTATTCCAAGGTAGAAGTCTGTGCCAAACTCTCACTGATCATTATATTCCTAACTTTATCTTTCAAGTTATCTTCGAGGATACTTCCTTCTTTGACATATTCTTCCAATGCATCATAGATAATCTTGTATTGTACGTACTTTTGTTGTTCAAGTTTCAGAAATTCTTTGAGATCGTTCACCTGTTGTTCTTGAGCACAGTTGGGAAATGGTTTCGACCTCTCCACTACAGAGAATGGTCCATTATTTGTGCTTGTTCCTATCACATCCGACATACTTTTTGATTTTTTGACAATATAAACGTTTTCATTTCCAATATATAAAAAATATTTCACTCAAAAAACGAAAATATACCCCATCCCATAACTGTAGTTCGTCGTTTTGTTTGTTTGTTAATTTGCAGTGTTACCACAGATTACATAGTGCATGTAGTTACCAACTCGTAATTTTTTATTGTACTAGATCATTTTTAGAAATTGTAAAAGATTTTACAGCGTCAGATATTTCAATGGCCTTGGTGAACACTGCCAAGGGATTCCTAAGTCACGATTCGACCACAATCGTGTCGCATAAACGATTTTGATGATTCCGAACCAATAAAATCGACGATCGATATGTGTTGCAACAGCCTACATTCTGATGACTAGACGATTGCAGTTAATTCCGCTTAATCGAGTCTTATTCACGATTTGGATGATTCCGAACCTATATGACATTCGGTTGTGTTGCAAATAGCCTACTTTTTGGAAGATTTTATTCAACTTGCTCTGTGTGTGTTTGTGTGTTAGATGGGTACAAATCTTGCAAGCTGAATTAGAACCACTTCCTCTTGGCTCTTATCCTAAGGAATTGAAATTTGTTTAGTTCCGATTTTTAGTCTCCTTGAGTCCGATGACAATTCAGGGAAATTTTTTCCAATAGTTGGCGCTGCAGTATCTGTCAAACTGGTCAAACTTCACAATGGAAAGGGGAAAACAATGTGAACTCCATATATCTATAGATCTATATGGAATAGGTTGGAAAACATTTGGCTGGTGGATTCCAAATATCATTTAACTAGGATGAGAGTCTAATCCCCATAAGGAGACTAAACCAACAGGAGGGTTTAATAAGCTCTAGCCAATCAGAATCTTGTAGCATCGTCGCGTCATAGTGACGTACTTGGACATGAGTACAGAGTCGAACTCGAATCAAGGAACAAAACTGTCAGCAGTAACTCTCATATACCAAGAGCTAGTCCGTCACTGTCTATAGAGAACGGTTGCCATGACATGTCCAACTACGTCACATTTCGTCACAGATGTTCTTTCATATCTTTCTATTAGTGTCCTCATTGTCTTATGGGGATTAGACTCTCCTTGTTAAATAATGTTTAGTCTCGTTGGTTGGACATGTCCAAGGAAATTAAACAATATATACAGATATTGTTTAATTTCCTTGGGACATGTCATGGCCGCCATTCTCCATAGACAGTGACGGACTAGCTCTTGGTATATGAGCATAGAAATGTAATTATAAAATACAGACTTATATTTTATATTTCTATGTATATGAGAGTTACTCACAGAACTCATACTTATATCTTATGATATAAAAGTATGAGTTCTGTGGAGTTACTGCTGACAGTTTTGTTCCTTGGTTCGAGTTCGACTCTGTACTCATATCCAAGTACGTCACTATGACGCGTTGATGCTACAAGGTTCTGATTGACTAGAGCTTATAAACCCTCCTGTTAGTTTCCTCTGTTTGGTTGGACATGTCATGGACAGTGACAGACTAGCGCAATCCGCACTCTTGGTACATGAGAGTAACGTGACACTTTTGTTTCTTGGGTTCGAGTTCGACTCTATACTCATTTCCAATTACGTCACTATGACGCGTCGATGCTACAAGATTCTGATTGGCTAGAGACTATTAAACCCTCCTGTTAGTTTACTCTCTTTGGACTGTGTGGGGGTTGGTTTTGACTTTTGGTTGGTAATGTTGGTGTCGGTATGAAGTTTGGCTGATTGGATAAAAGTAGGTTATAAATAATAGTTCATAAATAATTATTTATATATTACGTAGTTGTTTGTTGTTCGTCTAGTGATTGAGTCTTGTGGTTTCATTTTCCATTTGGTAGTAAAATTCAAAGTTATGAGTTTGAAGTACGCCTGAGTGCTGTTTCTATCGCGATTTTCACGTGTTTGATATTTATATTGACTGGTTCACAAACTACAGTGGTCTTAATCTTCCCATTTCCCGTTATATGAACGGTCAAGTGTTGCCCTAAATCTTCGTGGTTAACAATGCGTGATTAAGGCATACCGTAAATTTTAGAGGACTGTTTTATTGAGGTAAGTATATCATGAAATAGCAGCTGGAAGGACGTTTTCAGCAATAAAATGTTTTTATGTTAAATCAATATACAAATGTATTTGAGTAGAAAAATAGCAAATCAGAAGCTAAATTAAATTTAAGAATGTATTACACAGATGAGTAGACGGCTTCATTTTCAATATAAAAATATATTTTTGGGATGTGATCAAATGTTGACCTCAAAATAAACTTTTGAATAGTTTGGCTGTGCTTGGTTGGCTGAGAGAATTGACCTACAGTTCTACTTCATACCTGCCTATCTGGTAGTTCACCATACAAGAACTCCATACAAAAAAACAACACAAACAGGCCAAGGCACAAGCCCTATACTGGGGCACAAGTAAATATTATTATAAACTATATGTACTGATTTGTACTTATGAAAGTTTGTAAAGTTAAGTTTGTTAAAAATTGTTCCTTACTTATTCTTTCCTTCTTTCCATAAGTAATTGTTATTATTCTAGAATTTCATCATTATTCTTTTATAAATAAATACCTACTTGTTATGGGTGTGGAAAAAAACTGATTATGAGATGTGTTTACCTCACCTTGATTACATTGAAATATCCAATGTAAGGTTAATACAATACCTGCCTGTACTTTGAACTTTGCACTTTCATCTGTATCAAATTTTTATGATGTCCTGTTTATTCATCATTAATTAAAACAATTTGTTGACTTATTAATGAAGGTTATCTAAACTAATGTGACAAGTGGAATAAGATCTGTCTGAAAATGAGAAAAATGCAAGTTCAAGGAAATCTGTACAAATGTACAAAATTAGTTAAATTGAACTGACCAAATTTAATAATTTTATTCGAGACAAGCCTTGTAAGCGCAGTAACTTGTCATGGCAAATTGATTCATTTGCCCTTTTACATTTGTACAGATATCCTTAAAATTGCTTCTTTTTTCTGTCAAGAATCAAGTTTCCTCCACAAAATTTATCAAAACTTGAAATCTGTATTGTTTTTCTGGTACCAATTTATTTTATTTGATGTCTAATAGTATTTCTCACTATTTATTTATTTCCGGTCATTGGCATTTCTTTTCAAGTTATTCGGATGAATGAAAAAATGGATAACTACCAAATTGAACGGTAACAAAGTTGTTATGAATGGTAATGAAATGTTGTAATAAATTGCTTAATTCTTCCTTATAATTTTTTTCATGAAGAAAGGTTCAGAATTGGGTACCTTGCTGCTTAAAGGTAAGTTTATCTGGATTTTTTCCGAAAAAAAAAAAAAACATAAAAAGTGGTGTTACTTAGGTAGTTTTATCTCCTGAACACGAATCTGAAGAAATGTCGTGGGTTCTATCTTGAATACTTTCCGTGTTATGGCCTTTTCAATCTTGAAAATCGACCACTTTCAAACACGAATTTTTCAGTATTGCACAAAATACCTCCTTCTTGTTGTCAACACTTTTTTCAGACACTAATTTACCCACGTTTCATAATTACAAGCACCAAAACCAAACGTTTTTTTACAAAAATCGACCTTATACTGTTAAGCCTAACCTAATTTGCTAAAACTGCTAAAACTATTTAATTTTAATAAATAATTGATAAATGCCAATCTGTTGTTCACCAAATTGCTGAATTCGGTAAATTTAAACATTTTGTATATTTTTTTTAACAACAAATATACTTAGTGCAAAATGGCACAAATTGAATATATAAATGAAGGGAAAGTTATTGGTCATATTTGAATTCGAATAGTCAGGCGCATATCCCAAGTTACCAACTTACCTGCATGAAAATTACTAACAACTAGGAAAGGATTACCAGTAAAAGATGGGAAAAAATGTTTTTTTTTTATATATGTAAAACGTTTAGTTTTGGTGTTTGTAGTTGTGAAAAACAGTGTTGACAAAACGACGCGGAGGAAAATTGTCAATTTTCAAGATGAAACAGGCCATAACTCGAAAAATATTTGATACCCCCACGAAATTCCTTCGGATTCGTCTTCAGAAGATAAAACTACGTAACACCACTTTTTTGTCTTTTTGAGAAAAAGTCTGATAAACTTATCTTTACCCAAAATGGTATTCAAGAATCTATTACCTATTATTGAACGAATTAATTTCTTGCAGATGAAGTAATGATGAATATAATAATGATAGAGTTTCAGTGTAGAATGATGACTTATCAAAACTCAAAATTCAAGGTTTGTACAGGGTATACCATGATGAGCTGAGTTGACATGTACATGGGAAACTAATGGTAGTATTTTTCTGAAAATCTGTATACAGGAGTTTCCCGAGGAGCTTTTTTCAATTTAAATATTTTCAGTTGTCTGTGACTTCCGGTTATACCGGAAGTTTACCCCAACTTTGTTTTTTTTTAATGGAACACCCTATTTTTTATTGCATTTTTAGAATCTACGATAAATTTCAATATAACTTCATTTGAAACATCATATTTCTAATAAGTAAATGGATCCAGTTTTCAGTTATTATTTTTTGAAAACAACAAGAGTCAGATCAAAACTTGCCAGAATTTGCCTAAATCCTTGGAAACTTTTCAAAAAAAATATACTTGTTGCTCAGGAATTGGCGCCGAATTCGACTATCTCGAAAATTGTGTAACTTTTTTTTTCATGTGGCAACCCTATTTTTTCTCAAACAAATGTCAATAAACAATATTTGCTAATAATTTGAGTTTAAGCCTATTGAAATTTTATATAATGTCCCGTTTAGAATTTGAAAATGAACACTACTTTAATTTGACATGGTTATTCCAGCCTTTTGTGAAACCTTTCCTCCGCGATATCTGGATCGAAATGTATTCCTAGCTCTCTCCTGGGAATACTCTTTTGTTGTTACCGGCGCAGCATAGACAGTATTTTTTATACGACCCCAAACAAAAAAGCGTAATGGGCAATATTTTGAGGGGGGTCCGTCGTGAATGAACCTGAAGCTGGCAGCTTGATTTAGCATCCTACCAGGGCGGAACTGGCCCGAGCGCCGGAACAATCAGCATGTGCATTGGAAACACTTAAAATTTGATTGCATTCTTACGCAACGGTGTATTTTGTTCAAACTTTTTGTGAAGAACAAATACAAACCAGTTAAGTGCACAACGGTATAGCAATCGTGTTACAATGGCAATAACATAACGAAAAAAATCGCAAACTCCAGATATTCCTAAACTTTGAAATATTCAAATACAATTTTCACTCACGACCTTATGCAACTGTGGAATTTGTTCAAAATGTTGGTGAACAATAAATGAATATCGGTCAACTGGATAATTGTATAGCAGCCGAGTTAGGATGTCACGAACATAACCCAAAAAAATGCCAAACTTCAGAAATTTCGAAACATTCAAATATAATTTCCGCTCACGATCTTATGCAAAGGTGGAATTTGTTTAAACTTTTTGTAAATGACAAATGAATATCAGTCAACTGGATAATGGTATAGCAGCCGAGTTAGGATGTCACGAACATAACCAAAAAAAATGCCAAACTTCAGAAATTTCGAAACATTCAAATATAATTTCCGCTCACGACCTTATGCAAAGGTGGAATTTGTTTAAACTTTTTGTAAATGACAAATGAATATCAGTCAACTGGATAATGGTATAGCAGCCGAGTTAGGATGTCACGAACATAACCAAAAAAAATGCCAAACTTCAGAAATTTCGAAACATTCAAATATAATTTCCGCTCACGACCTTATGCAAAGATGGAATTTGTTTAAACTTTTTGTAAATGACAAATGAATATCAGTCAACTGGATAATGGTATAGCAGCCGAGTTAGGATGTCACTAACATAATGAAAAAAAATGTCAAACCTCAGAAATTTCGAAACATTCGAATATAATTTCCACTCTCGACCTTATGCAACGGGTGATTTTTTAAAACTTTTTGTAAAGAATAAATAAATATCATTCGAGTGGACAATCGTATAGCAGCCGAGTAAGGATGGCACTAACATTAGGATAAGAAATGCCAAACCTCAGAAATTTCGAATATAATTTCCACTCCCGGCCATCTGGGAAAACATAAATATATAATTCAAAATCCAAAATTCACTTGAGCATGAGCAAACTCAAGTTATTGATGAAACACCTGTAAGTGTTGTCGACAATTGACCCAGATATAATCAGCTCATTAAGAACCCTGTAGAGAGGTGCAGTACAAATACATTAACTCACTTATTGATGAACAAATTTTAATTGAGCAAGAAAACAACCACAAAAGTCACCCCTAAAATCAGCCTATCAACCCAAAACCTAGTGTAGAGGAACAGGTACCAATACCGTCATTAACCCTTTCCGGTCCTTTGTTGGGGCAGCCACGACAGTAAAAATAAAATATTTGGACCGCAAAGGATTAAGACGATCACAATCAATAGTTTACCCATTGATTAGCAATGTTGTCACTAACATATAGGTACAAATATATTCATTAACATTAGTGAATACATTAAAACAAATTATACTCGTAAGTATACTACCATATTGAAGATATATATATATATATATATATATATATATATATATATATATATATATATATATATATATTTTCGATATGTTCAAGCAACGGAAGATAACACCTGAAGAAATAGCTAATGCTATAATACAACAGGCTAAATATAGTGATACATCGACAGAACAGTTGATTGACTTACATTCGGGTGACAAAGCTCTCTGGTTCATTATTTGTCAGTCAATTATGCCCGATATTTCTGATGAAAGAACTTTGGACAAATACTGGAGGAAATGTTATTTAACTTTCACGTCCCGTCATGAACAAATTCAGAATCTCATTAATGGGACAATTATTGAGCAGTTACCTTCTGCAATATTCGAGAAAGAAGAGGTTCTCATGGAAAATCGTTCTGTACATGACCTTCTGGTAACTGATCACGAAAAATATATAATCGGAGGCTCTTGTTCCACATCATACGATTAATCTGACTCCAAGCCGAGCGAAGGGAACCAAAGTATAAATTGCCAAACTTTTGTTGAAGATGAGATTGTAGAAAAGCCAATGCCATTGAATGCTTTGAAGAAGTCACCCACTAAAATCAACATCCAATGGACCGAAGACTCGCCAATAGTCCTAATGCCAGACTTTTGGGAAAAATATGAAGAAGTTAGCAGCCAGCCCTTGAAACATGGATGGTGTGATACCTTCAATGATGTATTCTCGAAGGAATATCCGCATTGTGTTTTATCTTTTAAGTGGCATAAATTCTATAATGATGAAAAAAACCGGAGCATTTATTTCCACGCGGCTGCGCGGTGTAAACACTCCAGCTGCACAAAATTTAAATTCATCGTGGAGCAGAAGCTTTGTAAGCCTTTTAGCGACACCAAGGTGAGAGTCTTTCGTGAAAGTGACATTAAGCACACAGGAGAACGGCATAGAAGATTTATTCGAGAATATCAACGGAAAATTTTTGGAAAGGACCTGCAATCTGAATCAGCATTATCGCTGAAGCTGAAGCAGTTGAATAAGGCCTCACTTGATACTCTGGAAGCTGGAAATCTCAATGCAGTGGCAAGTTCATCAATTTTACACAAAATTGCCAGTGAGCAGCGTTCGAAAGACAATCTCGACAAAGATTTCGGTAAGTACATGGAGAAATTACGTAGAGAGTATAGAGATGCTTATGGAACAAGAGTGAAAGGATACATTCAGTATATCGCTTTGTTCCCCTTAACAACTATTTTATTTATGGAACAGCAGTTACTGTATTTGAATTCCCTGCATAAGGTTTTTTTACATTTAGATGCCACAGGATCAATTGTGGCTCAGCCACCATATGCAGACAAGCACATGACAATTTATTATTATGTTCTTATATTGCCAGGCTCTTCGGAAGATGGTCCTTTACCCGTGGCTGAGTGTTTCACATCTAAACATGATGAAACAGCCATAACACATTTTTTGTCTGTTTTTCTCGATGGCTTGGAAGATGTGTCCCACTCCACACATATACAAAAAGTAGAAACAGATTTTAGTTTGGTACTACTGAAATCAGCATGCACAGCTTTCAATAAAGTAGATTTATATGATTAAATGAATATGCTTTATAGAGAAGTAGAGCAAGAGAAGGTGATGAGGAGGCCTGTTACAATTCTCCATATCTGTTCCTCACATTTAATCAAAACAGTATGGAAAAAAATTAAGACGTGTTTCGATAATAAACGTGGACACGAAAAGCAACGTTCCGTTGCTGGGGCATTAATGGGGAAACTTGTACATACCAAAAATATATCTTCGGCTTACCGTACGTTTACGTCGCTCATAAAAATATTCGGTTTAGAATACAAGTGTCAAAACTTTGATGATTTGTTGAATGAACATATCTTGTCCGAAACTGATAGTGAATGTGAAGAATCAATTCATGCAGATAACACCTCGATGTACACCGAACGAAAAGGAAATCATCGCTTTACTTTCATCACTTTAATGCAATAAAAGTAGACATAATTGAAAATACTAGTTGTTCAACAACATTGAATGAATATTTTTCGCAATCATTTATCGATTATGTACTAGACTTTCTCCTTCCATACTTTTCATTATGGTCTGCTGTTGGCATATCCAGATTCGGGCTGAGCAGGGACAGTAATGCTCCGGTGGAGAACTACTTCAACATCTATAAACATCAAATCCTCAGAGGTCAAACACGGATTTCTTTACCAAGACTAATTCAAATGGCCGAACCCTTTTTACATGCCAGAATGAAGGAAAGATCAGTGTCACTGAAAACAACACGGCAGATAATAAAGAAAAGGGAGGTGGTGGTTTGGCAGCGGCGTAAAACTGGGAGGGTAAACCGTTTTTTGACAATGAGTAAGATGACCAAGATTGTTCATCCACAAGTCAGTGATCAATGTGATATTGAGATTCCGCCCCAAACATCATTTTCTAAGGACCAATATACGACCGAGGGTAACCAACGCACTTCAACTCCGACGCCGTCGGTCGAAATTGTCCCAGAAGTCAGAGCTAAGACGAGTGGGTTGGATAAAGACACTTGTGAATATATATTCGATCCACAACGCTCATATCCCGTTGGTTTCCCACACGTGAGTAGAAATATCAATGGTATCGTTCTAGATGAAATGAGTTTTAGAACATTAATGCCCTTCAGAAACACCGATCAGTGGCTGGATGATAGCGTTATAAACAGTTTTATGAGTTTACTGCACCCTAAGCTCAGCGAAAAAATATTTCGTTGCTATGTTTCGACACGTTTTTTGCTCAGAGTATATTGCTAAGAGGATATGTCAGTAATGGATTTCTGAAATGGGTGAAAACATCGTCGATTGGTTCCAAAAATGTATGGTTCATTCCCATTAACGAAAGAAATCATTGGACATTATTAGCGGTTATAATTAATCAAAAAATGTTGGTGTATTTTGATTCTTTGCATGGTCCACCTCCAAAAAATATTACAAATGCAGTTTTCTGCCTGCTAGAAGAACAACTTGCGGAAACCTTCTCTTTCAGCGAGTGGACTATTTATGCTCCATCGGATATTCCTTCACAAATATCTGATGAATTTGGAATTGGTGGTAATTGTGGTGTTCATGTTTGTTGTTGGGCTCTCACAATGGCATCCTGCTCTTACATTCATTTTACTGAAAAGGACATGAGTAAAGCCCGCATTGGCATTGTAAATTTTTTATGTAATAGCGTCATAGACAAAAAAAGTGAACTAAAACTGACCAATACAAGAAATCGACTTCTTGTAGATGGGGAGTTGGGAAAGGGGACGATGACACTGGACAAAAACTTCGTAGTAAGAAAGGTGCCTCCAATGGGATTTTTGACAACAACAGATTTTTGTTCCAGCCTCAGTTTCTTAATGCCCCAAGCGATTATTCAAACGAGATATCAAAGCCGATATACCTGAATTGATTCATATATAACCATTTACCAAAAGATGTTCGAGATGAAGACAATTTTTTTGCATTCAAAAAGAAACTGAGAGTGTTTTTCGTTGAACGAAGTTTTTTATAATATAAATGAATATGTATCCCTTGACAAGACTGTGATTTAAATTCTTTTAATGATTTCAATATCTTTAATGTGATCTGAATGTTCCTGGTAATGTTCTTTATACCATATGTATTTTATGACTTGTCTGATGTCACTATTGTGATCTAAAAGATGAATAAACTATCTATCTATCTATCTATCTATGCATGTGAACCTCAATTCATTTGTCATTTACAAAAAGTTTAAACAAATGCCACCTTTGCATAAGGTCGTGAGTGGAAATTATATTTGAATGTTTCGAAATTTCTGAAGTTTGGCATTTTTTTGGGTTATGTTCGTGACATCCTAACTCGGCTGCTATACCATTATCCAGTTGACTGATATTCATTTGTCATTTACAAAAAGTTTAAACAAATTCCACCTCTGCATAAGGTCGTGAGCGGAAATTATATTTGAATGTTTCGAAATTTCTGAAGTTTGGCATTTTTTTTTGGTTATGTTCGTGACATCCTAACTCGGCTGCTATACCATTATCCAGCTGACTGATATTCATTTGTCATTTACAAAAAGTTTAAACAAATTCCACCTTTGCATAAGGCCGTGAGCGGAAATTATATTTGAATGTTTCGAAATTTCTGAAGTTTGGCATTTTTTTTGGTTATGTTCGTGACATCCTAACTCGGCTGCTATACCATTATCCAGTTGACTGATATTCATTTGTCATTTACAAAAAGTTTAAACAAATTCCATCTTTGCATAAGGTCGTGAGCGGAAATTATATTCGAATATTTCGAAATTTCTGAAGTTAGGCATTTTTTTGGGTTATGTTCGTGACATCCTAACTCGGCTGCTATACCATTATCCAGTTGACTGATATTCATTTGTCATTTACAAAAAGTTTAAACAAATTCCATCTTTGCATAAGGTCGTGAGCGGAAATTATATTCGAATATTTCGAAATTTCTGAAGTTAGGCATTTTTTTGGGTTATGTTCGTGACATCCTAACTCGGCTGCTATACCATTATCCAGTTGACTGATATTCATTTGTCATTTACAAAATGTTTAAACAAATTCCACCTTTGCATAAGGTCGTGAGCGGAAATTATATTTGAATGTTTCGAAATTTCTGAAGTTTGGCATTTTTTTTGGTTATGTTCGTGACATCCTAACTCAGCTGATATACAATTGTCCAGTTGACTGATATTCATTTGTCATTTACAAAAAGTTTAAACAAATTCCACCTTTGCATAAGGTCGTGAGCGGAATTATATTCGAATATTTCGAAATTTCTGAAGTTTGTCATTTTTTTCCGTTATGTTAGTGACATCCTAACTCGGCTGCTATACCATTGTCCACTTGACCGATATTTATTTATTCGTTACAAAAAGTTTGAACAAATTCCACCGTTGCATAAGGTCGTGAGTGGGATTTATATTCGAATATTTCCAAATATCAGAACTTGACATTTTTTTTCGTTATGTTAGTGCCATTTTCACCCGGCTGCTATACAATTGTCCAATCGACTGATATTTATTTGTATTTCACAAAAAGTTTTAATAAAATTCACCGTTGCATAAGGCCGTGAAATTAAATTATGTTCGAATGTTTCTTAAAATCCGATATGTTATAATTTTCATCAAGTTAAAATCTTTTAATCTTACCTACTATGTGATTCTCTATTAGACATATATCCATTCTTTCATCACACAAAATTTAAACGAAACCCATACTTAGTAACTTAAGGCCGTGAAAGAAAATTATGTTAGAATGTTTTGAAATATATGGATGTCAGTCCGGATCTGAAGTCGCGGCTGCTAACTCAAGCTGCCAGCTTCAGGTTCATCCGTCGTGATGATACCACAGCTGATCACACTCGATCTCCAATAAGCTTCTGATTCAAATTTTCATTATAAAAATGAACTACGAGAATACTGTAATTTTTTATTGCAGCAAAAACATTGTAACCTTGAAACTGTCTTTCTCGAAATACGTGTGGATTAGTATCACTCCCGTAATGTGAGTTATGGCAGTTGAACATTCCATTTTCCATAAATTTTGCCTCATCCGTCCGAATAAATTTTTGTCAGACAATTTTCGAGATAGTCGAATTCTGCGCCAATTTCTGAGCACCCCGTATAAGATTTTGAAAAGTTTCCAAAGATTTAGGATGCTTCAGGTCTTATTCTGGCAATTTTTGACCTGGCTCTCTTTGTTTTCAAAGGATTATTTTTTGAAGTAAAGGGCTGCATCCATCAAAATTTTCAAAAAATTTAAATAACTGAAAACTGGAGCCATTTAGACATATGATGTTTCAAATGAATTTATATTCAAATTCATCGTAGATTCTAAAAATGCATTAGAATACAGGGTTTTTCTTGAAAAAAAAACAAAGTTGGGGTCCACTTCCGGTATTACCGGAAATCGTAGACAACTGAATTTTTTTTTAACTGAAACTCCCGTATACAAATTTTCAGAAAAATAGTTCTGGTAGTTTCCAGGGTTGGAAAAAATCATGAATTTTTAAAAAAATCCTATTTAATCACGATTCTTTTGATTTTTTTCATTTTATCATACATATTTTTACATAAAACGTAGTAATGTAAAAGGTTAATTAGCCGCGGCTATTTAATATGTAGCCAACAAAAATAAATAAAGTAAAATCATGAAAAAAAAAACTATTTTTTTTTTATCAAATGAGACATTCAAATCGCGCACTACTTTTCCAACATGGTTGCTATTTTAGGAAGGACGTCATTTTGTTTTATACATAGCCAGTTAATCAGCCTGCTAAATAACCGATAAAATGGTTGCATTACAAAAAAACCTGGTAGATTTGCATCACTAATAAAACGGAATGCGCCCTTGGGTGTAAGAGAAAAGGAGAATCCCCGCGCCAAAAGGAAATCACGCGTTTTGTAAACTTTGCTTGCAATTACGGTCTTACTTTTGTTATAACATATTCGTTCAGATTTGTTTAATATTGTTATTACTGTGATGCGTTCGTGACTAATTTTAAATTGTAATAAATAAAAAATGCCTCGCCAAAGAGACATTTGTTTAAATCACTGATTTTTAGTAAAAAAAAACATTTGATTTGAATCACGATTTAAATCATGATTTAAATCAAAATGACTTAATCGTGCCAACCCTGGTAGTTTCCCATATACACCTCGACTCAGCTCATCTTGGTAAACCCTGTACATGAACAGTCATGGCAGATATTGCACTTTCAGTGAAATGTTTAGATTTTTTTTTCTAAATTGAAATAAACCTAGTTCCAACTGGGGCTCGAAGCCAGGACCTTCAGTTTCAGAGTCGGACGCTCTTACCACTGCCACACACACACCGGCTGCATTTTAATTTATATTCTATTTGGCAGGACTTCTGTCAGTAGCATAATAGATCAAATTGTAATTTGATTGCATAAACTGCATTCATTAATTATTATTATTCACCTATTACTCATATCACTTTTTTTCTGAGAATTCGTAGTTCTGACCTAATTAGATTTTTATGAACACAATAATTAATTGCATTTTTAATATCGAGGTCAAACCATTTTTATAGGTATTCATAGTTTGGTTTTACTTGTATAGGTATCTTTAGTTAAACCAACATAAGATAACATGGCTGAAGCTCATTCTGCCGTGGCTTTCTCTTTTGCCATCACTCACGAAGGATGGGACGTTAATTTTGATCGAGAAGTTCTCAACTTAGTATGGCAATCAGGGATTCGATCATGGAAAAAACGAGTAGCAAGGTGTCAGGTAAAATATTTAATTTTATATTACAAATACATATTCATTGACAAAACCGTATATTGTTGGTTCATCAACAATCTACTCGCGTCGGTCTCACGCCAAAACCGCAAATGTGCTAATTTCAGGGTTCTGACTTCATTATGTAAAATACCTACTAATTTTCTACCAAAATTTTCAATGCCTAACTCACGAAAGGGCTCTTAGGACGTCTACTGTGAACGAGAGTGAATTCGCGAATCTGAAAACCTACCTTGGTTTTCAAAGCAAGAAGTACGAATATTCTCAAAACTCTTCTCGTTCAAAATGGCAAATTGCACATTCGTGGTTTTGGCATAGGACCGACGCAGTACATATGACTTTAAAAAATTTATCGAACTTGTTTTTGATTTGGTGATTGAAGAAAAAGTCAATTTTTATATTATTAAGTTGAAAGTTACACTAGTAATTGAATGTCCTATTTTCAAATCCCATGTACCAAAAAGTTTAAAACAGCAACACTAAATTTAAATATGATGAATCATTCGATATAAAAGACCATATTAATTTGAAATGAAGGTCATCAGAATGAGTTTTCATAGATCAAGTCTCAAATTGAGATTGATACCTGCATAGACCACTTTTTCTTTTTAAATATGCCAACATAATTGGGTATTCATAACTTTTCTGCATTATTTGGCCATTAGTTTTTAGATTACTTGTAATAATTATACTTTCTATTTTTGTTTAGGAATCATTATTTAGTAATTTATGAATAATTCACTTAATTTTAAAGTCATTTATAAATTGTATTATAGATCGGATTGTGGTACATTTTTGTAAAATTTTAATATGTATTTCATCAATTGGTTGTTGATAACCAGATATGGTAATCTCTTTGGATAGCATTTAGGTTACAGGTCTGCTTTCACAAATTTATTAAAAGTTCATTGTTTGGACTAATAGGACCTTAGGAAAGTGATTGAATGTTTTTCCCATTGTGTAGGTATCTACCAGGTAATATGAAAATCGTAGAACAGATTAACAGTTCAGTACATCCAAAGCAAGAACAATTGGAGAATATTATGTATCTATGAGAATAATTTTCATTTCTCTATTTTGCAACATTTGCAGAAATAAAATTCTGTTATGTTGCAATAAACATATCGAATTTTTTATGACTCTGGCTCTAGGTTTTATGATTGTGAAACTAGCAATACTATTACACCAGCAAGACAGTGCTTAGTTGCTGATGTTTTTGTAAAAGAATGTTGAAAAATAATGTATGTGTTGAATTTGGATGTTGATTTTGTAACATCATTTCAACGGCTTTTCGTCCTTCCAGAAATTATGGTCTACTTTTTCTGGTTCTTATTATTATCTTGCTTGTTCATTTTTATGAAAAATCGAAAACTGCACTTGGGTTCAATCCCAGATTTCGATTTTTCAACTTAGCCGCTCCCGCAAGTTTTTCAATTTGTCTATTTAAAAAAGCTTCTATTCGGATTTTCCTGTTATAAAGACCATAACAAAGTAAAGGAACACAAAATTATGCATATAGGAGACGTCGAATTTTTTCCATGAATGATTTTGGGGCAAAAAATTTTCAAAAATATGTTAAGAGCAAATACATCTTAAAAAATTAGAACATTAAACTATACAGTTCATAGTCAATTCTGGAGCAACACATTTGAGTGTAAGTTTATATTCATCCAAAAAAGTTAATTCTCAAAAAGTAATTATTTTATTTTATCCTTTGCACCATGATCGGTCACTTGCTGCTACAATTGTGTTGTCACTAATTGTACCTAGCTTGATTCTGAAAAAAAATTATGTGTAGTTGAAGGTTCGCACGTGTTCTATTGCTGTACAAATCTAAGTTCAATGAAAAAACGTCATCCATCAAAATTGTTTTTTTTACTTCTGCAGTTCTTTTTATTATTTTGATACATTCAGTTGAAAGATTTGTTCTATACAAATTGTTCTAAAATAGAAAACATATTTCTGAACACTAGGCCCTCCTTGCTTCTTGATGAGGGGTTGAAAATTTTATTTTGAGAATTTATTTGTTCTTACAACAACTATTTGCCATAAAACTAACAGTACAAAAGTATTTACTAACTCACAATATGTTTTGTTGCAGAATAGCATACACAATGGTGTATACCCAGGACACTACAGATATCTGTGGTTGTTGATGGGGATAGTCACAGCTATCCATTGGAATGGATATTCAGTGCCTTTCAATATTACGAATAAAATATTACAGGTTCTTCCAAGGTAAGAAAAATGACATCAAAAATCAATTAAATTAAAAATATAAAAAATATAATAAACCGATCGGATGTGCAATTCACAAGGTTTACAAAATGTAGGAAAATTGATGAAGTTGCCGAGGCTTTCGCGGCCAGTATTCAATCTAGAATTATATTTCCTTGGGTTGAAAGACCGTCGTAGGATTTCTCCCTAATATTCCGGTGGCCCAAGTGGCTAGCCTTTTCAGGTATGCTTCTATCTCCGATGTTGGATGCAAAGTGACATGTCTCCAGGAGCGTTGCCACAAGGCGTTAAAAAATAATTGTAGCACAGAGACCAAAATCGGAATACTCAAGTGTTTTGAAGCTGCCTTAAATTAGAATTCCTTTGTATATACCTGTACCTACTTAGATCCTTTTTCCACTTGTATATCTACCATTCCATGGAATGAGTACTGAATTAGTGTTCTGTGATAATTCGGTACATGGTGCATAAAGAAGAAAACTGTTTTACCACCCGAACCAAACAGGTCTTGGTGTTGGTGGAAATTTCACACACACTGAATTTTTTAGATTCCGCCCATGAAATGGTTTGAAAGCTATCTTTATCGTAGGTCTCAAATAGTTAAATATAATAATGCCTCTTCTGGCACATATGACATACATTATGGAGTCCCCAAGGAAGTTCCCTAGGACCAATTTTATTCATTCTATTCATAAATGACAGAGTTTACAATTTCCAAAATTGCAAAATAAAGTTGTTTGCTGATGATACTATGGTCTATTGCTATTAATCAATCAAGATTTAAGGAAATTGTCCATTTGGCTAAGCTAACTATATATAAAACCATAATATCTCCCCATCTTGATTTCTGTGGAGCATTCATATATCTGATGAATAGTGAACAAATTGAGACATTATTACAAAAAATACAAAATCGTGCTATGAGAGCCATTTTATTATGTAGAATACGAACATCAAAGCGTACATGTTGGAATCCCTGAATTTATTGAGTGTTCGACAGAGAGCTACTCATAATATTCTTAAGTTTGTGTATAAACTGAAATCAGGATGCTTACCAACCTACCTAACCGAAGAAACAATGCATCTTCAAGAAATACAGTCACAATACCAGATCACATGCTTCGAATGATTTCTATGTCAGTACTGCTAATGCTGCTACAAACACAGTGTTCATCAAAGGTTTACAGCTTTACAACTCATTACCAAAAGGCAGTGTGTAAAATATATAAAAGACCCATCATGTTAATATCTATACTTGTAGTATTTCGATTTTATTTGTGGTTCGTGTAATTAGAATATGATCAAATTTTGTATCTGTGTTCTGTGTTCTGTATGTCATTATATTTATACTATTTTTTCATACTCTGGACTTGCTGATGCCCTTTAAACTTGAGAAAAGATAATTGTAATATAGGCGCAAGACTAACGGTATCAAAATGAACAAAGTTGCATTATTTTTCAAGATATGTTTTATTTTCAGAAGTAGTTTCTTATTCAGTTCAATTTATGAGGCATAGAAAATATTTACAAAAATAGAATAGAGTAATTTGTACATGTTTCACAAGTAAATATTTGTTATTTGTAAAGCTGAACTCCAGTTCCAAATAAATGTCATCAGTGATATATTTTGAAATTAAATTTTTTATTTCAGCACTACAATATCGTGGCAATTCATGGCGTGCTTCCTAACTTCTCTAATATATTGGTTGACTGTTATATACATACTTAGATACATTTTAAAACTGCTATTCATGTACAAAGGTTGGATGTACGAATCAAGAGCCAAAGGAAGTCAACCGTCCTTACGAACTAGGACATGGTTGGTCTTGGTCAAATTACTCAGTGGCTGGAATACTCCTAGATTATACAGTTACCAAGGTTCATTACCCAGATTGCCTCTTCCGGCTGTTCATGATACCATGACGAGAGTAAGATTGTTTTTACTTTATTATCCATGAGACGTGATTTCTGAAAATATAAATAAAAACTGACAAAATTAGGCTGTGGGAGTATTCCAAAACAAAAATATGAGAACTCATAAAAAAAGAATATCTATAATAAAACTATAACTGATATGATTTATACAAAAGAGGATTACTCATATAAAACGATCATTGTTTCGCTGTTCAACAGCTTCTTCAAGTGGAGAAGATATTATAAATTACATATTTGCTGTGTTCCATTAAGTACTCATCAAAAATGAATTAGGGTTTGATTGTAATCCTGACTCCCAATTAACTTATGATAATTACCAATAAGTCCATTACTAATTATCGCAGGATTGGATCTAGTCACTTTTTCTTTAGGTATAAATTATTTTCAGTTTACAATTAATTCAATTCATCTTCTGACGGTGTTTACGCCGATTGTATTTGTTGCCTTATATTTGTTAGATTTACGATTGTGCAGTGAATCTGTATTGCCATGGTTTATCGTCACATTTTATAAACAATAACAGTTGAACATGACACTTATGTCAGATTGAAAAGACGCGCTGCAAGACGAAATGAAATAAAGATTTTGCAAGTTCAGACCAAATTATATCATTTCTAATCAAACAGAAAAAGTTCAAGTACATTTTGTACAATTCATAACATGGTCCTTCGAGCCAATTATACCAGTGAAAGCATAGAAGATTGCAAGAAATATTACTAAAAGTACATCAACTGAAGCAAAGGCGAAGCGAAAGACGGACAAAACGGTTGTTCCGGTGAGTCCGTTCCATTTTACCTTCCTACAATCCCACCTCTGCTTATTTTGAATTGCTTTATTTCGTTGTCTATACCGGGTTATTGCATGTTACTCCTATTTCTCTGTTATTCAACAAGATGACTGAAGAAATAAAAACATTAATATTCAAAAGAAACTCATTAAAACAGCGACAAACAATGTTTAAAACCTACCTGGAATCATTTACACTTTTGATATGTGATCAACCTATGCATCAAATTCAGTATGAAAAGATTTTAGAATTACAAGTACGTTTAGAAAAACAAGAACCTTTACTAGCCGAATTTGAGGAAGTTCAATTTGCAATAGAGTCTTCGGTAAACGAGCCAAATGAACAATTGGTCGAAAGGGAATAGTTTCAAGAAATATTTTTTTCTGTAATCGCTTTAGCTAGAAAGTATATTTCAAACTATTATGCTGCACAAGATGCCAATAATTTAGCTTGTCAAAATAATCAGGACAAGAAACGTAACCCTCTTCCACCGGTTGAAAATATCAAACTTCCCCAAATTCATCTTCCTAAGTTTTCCGGTTTGTATGAAAACTGGTTGGAATTTCGAGATACGTTTGACTCGTTAATTAACTCAAATCCTACAATTAGTCAAATACAAAAATACCACTATTTACGGGCAGCGTTGGAAGGTGGTGCTGCGCAGGTTATTCGGTCTTTGGAATTTTCTGCGGCAAATTATACAGTAGCTTGGGAAGCATTGCTCAATCGCTATAATAACGACAGCTTGTTGATAAATAATCACGTTAAATCCATTTTTTCAATTACAATCTTAAACCATGAATCAGCTCATGATTTACGAAAAATGCTTGACACTGTTGCCAAACATCTGAAATCGTTGGAAACTCTCGGACAACCAGTCGAACAGTGGGATACCATACTTATTTATGTATTGAGTAACAAATTAGATAAAGTAACTGCACGAGAGTGGGAAGAATTCAAGGCTAACAAAAATAGTGCCAGTAAGCAAAAACTTCCTACACTTGAAGATTTCAAATCATTTATAAAAAACAAAGCTGATCTACTAGAAACTTTGAAAATAACCAATGATGCAAAAATGCCGAGGGGCAAGACTTCTCAAGTTACCTTTCAGACAAATACATACCATCCAAACAGACAGATGTGTGTATTTTGTAAAGACCAGCAACATTATATTCAAACATGTTCAAAATTTTTGAATCTACCGGTTAATGAGCGGATTGAGCATATTAAACGGATAAAACTCTGCATAAATTGCTTACGTGGAAAGCACTTGAGTCAATATTGTTTTGCTGGGCATTGCAGAAAATGTAATGCTAAACACAACACACTTCTCCACATTGAAAACCAAAATTCTCAAAAATCTGAAAATGTTGGGCAAATTACCAAGGCAAATGAGGCCAGTACATCCGAAGGTGAATTAGTTAACTATTCAAGTGTTGACCAGTTCGCTTTGACAACAAAGCCAAACATGTTATTATCAACAGCATTGATTCAAGTACGAGATAAGGCAGGAGGTTTGCACACTTGCAGGGTTCTGCTGGACTCAGCATCACAAAGTTATTTCATAACAGACGAATTGTGTAGAAAATTAAATTTACCTAGAACAAAGGTTCACATATCTGTCGTAGGGATTAATCAAGTGACGTCAGACATAAAACTGCAATGTACCGTAAATATAGAATCTCTTCATAATGCATTTTGCAATAACGTCACCTGTTTAATTCTTCCAAAAATCAATGAAAATTTACCTAATCAACCTGTAGACATTTCAATGTTGAACATTCCACAGCATATCAAATTGGCGGATCCAGGTTTTAGCGAATGTGGCAAAATTGACATACTACTAGGTGCAGGAATCTTTTATGATTTGATGTGCATAGGTCAAATTTCTTTGGGTAGAGGTTTACCAAAATTACAAAAAACCGTATTTGGGTGGATTGTTTCTGGACCGATCAATTCAGTTCAACCACCTGCAAGGGTTCAATGCAATTTAAGTACTAATGACATAAATGCACAAATCCAAAGCCAATTGTCAAAGTTTTGGGAAATAGAGGAACCCTTTCATGAAAAACCTATTGTTTCCCAGGACGACAAATTGTGTGAGGAAATATTCCTAAAGACTACAAGGAGGGATGAACAAGGTAGATTTGTTGTCCAAATACCTATAAAGGGCTCGCTCACCTCTCTCGGTGACTCAAGGAAAAACGCTTTCAACCGATTTCGATCTCTAGAAACAAAACTTAAAAGAAACCCTGCCATGAAAAAATTGTATGTTGATTTTATGGAAGAATATTTTCGATTGGGACACATGTCAAAGAGTCCTGATTCCATAAATAACATAAACTACTTTTTTCCACATCATGGAGTATTTAACGAAAATAACCAGACAACCCGTCTGAGGGTAGTTTTCGATGGGTCTAATCCTTCAGATACGGGCATTTCATTCAATGATTTACAATATGCAGGTCCAACTATACAGGACGATCTTGTGTCCATTCTGTTACGTTTTCGTGAGCATAATATAGTGATTTGCTCAGATCTAGTAAAGATGTACCGTCAAATACTTGTGCAACCCGAGCAGCGATGCTTACAACAAATCTTCTGGAGAAGTGATCCTTCAGAGGACTTGCAGATTTACCAACTAAATACTGTGTCATACGGGACCAAGTCGGCTCCCTGGCTCGCAGTTCGTTGTTTGCAACAGCTTGCAAAGGAACACTTGGAACAGTTTCCACAAGCCTCAACTATCATGATACAAGATTTCTACATGGATGATCTCCTAACGGGTTGTAACACGATAGAAGAGGCTATGTGATGAAATTTCCAAAATCTTGAGTACTGGTGGATTCCATTTACAAAAATGGGCATCAAACAGTAAGCAATTTCTGGATCATGTGCAAGCTATAGATCCTTTAGCTATCCTAAAACTGGGAGAGAATGAAAAAACCAAAACCTTGGGACTTTACTGGTCTTGTTCAACCGATACTTTAATGTATAATATTGGAAAATTCGATATCAAAAAGCCTATTACGAAGCGATCAATTTTATCTGAGATAGCGCAGGTATTTGATCCGCTAGGCTTGTTGAGTCCTTGCATAATCTTGGGAAAAATGATAATGCAAAAACTGTGGATGCTCAAACTCACATGGGATGAAGCACTACCTGAAGAAGTTTATTCCAACTGGTTTAAACTAAGGGTTCAGTTGCCGGAGTTAAATACATTGCAAGTTCCCAGAAGAGTTTTGGGTGATGAAGCTACCATAAAGGAGCTACACGCTTTCTCAGACGCTTCTCTAGAGGCCTACGGGTCAGCTTTATACGTACGTACAATTACCAAATCAGGCGAAATAAAAATTCGTCTTTTGTGCTCAAAGGCTCGGGTCGCTCCCTTAAAATCCCTTACCATACCACAATTGGAGCTGTGTGGTGCTTTGCTGCTAGCCCAGCTAGTCAATAAGGCAAAAACTTGCATGAAAACTAAATTTGATGAATAATATTATTGGAGTGATTCTAGTGTTTGCCTCTGCTGGATAAAAACTCAGCCAAATACCTTAAAGACATTTGTGCAAAACAGAGTTGCGCAAATTCAGTCTCTTACCAACCCGTCTGATTGGCATTTTGTTAGAACCAAAGAAAACCCTAGTGACATTTTAACAAGAGGAATGTTTCCAAAAGACTTGCAATATTCCACGTTGTGGTGGTTCGGGCCCCCTTGGCTATCTCTACACAAGGAAAGTTGGCCTAAGTCCACCATTCAATTTCCCCCTGAAATCCCTGAATTGAAAACCCAAAAATCTAGCTGTCATAACGTCAGTAGATCCGTCAAGGAATCGGACTTATTATCGATGAATCGATTTTCAAATTTAAACCACTTGCAAAGAATAATGGCATACTGTCAACGATTCATTTTCAATTGCAGAAATAAAGATTCTAGCCGAAAACTTGGTACACTTGACACATTCGAATTGAACCGCGCATTGAATTGTTTAGTCAGATTATCACATTGAAAGTTTTCCAAATGAGCTGTCATTACTAAAAGATAATAAACCACTACAAAAGGGTTCCAAAATTATCTGCTTGAATCCCTTTATTGATGAAAATTGCATTCTTAGAGTAGGTGGTAGATTACAACTATCAAACTATAATTACAATAAGAAACATCCTGCCTTACTCTCTAACAAACATCATTTGACTAAACTGCTTTTCCAGCAAGAACATGTTAGATTATATCATTGCGGTCCTCAACATTTATTATTTTCAATTCGTGAACGTTTTTGGCCACTTTCTGGCAGAAACTTGGCGAGACAAACGGTGCATTCGTGTGTACGGTGTTTTCGCGTTAAACCACGTCAAGATCATCCAATAATGGGTAATTTACCTAAGGCAAGGATTTGTCCTGCACCACCTTTTACCTAACCGGGGTGGATTATGCTGGACCACTTAAAATCAAGGACAGGAAGGGACGAGGAGCTAAAACGCTGAAAGTATACCTGTGTTTATTTGTTTGTTTGACGACAAAGGCTGTTCATTTAGAACTAGTTAGCGATTTGACCAAAGACGCCTTTATAGCAGCGTTTCGGCGTTTTAGTTCTCGAAGGGGTAAGCCAGCAGAGGTTTAGTCCGACAATGGTACCACCTTTGTTGGTGCTAACTCAGAAATAGCGGAACTAGCTAATTTTCTGGCGAATAATCACAACCAGAGCGGAGAAAATGTTACCAAATTAGGCGTTACGTGGCATTTTATACCTGCCTATTCTCCCCACTTTGGCGGGATATGGGAGGCAGGCGTTAAGTTGGCAAAATCTCACTTGAGAAGGGTAATGGGAGAGACTTGCTTAACCTTCGAAGAGTTATCAACTCTGTTGACCGAAATAGAGGCAATTCTAAATTCGCGTCCTATTTCCCCAATATCCTCAGATCCCAACGATTTTTCCGCACTTACTCCATCCCATTTTCTCACCGGACGACCTTTAACTACACTGCCTGACCCTGACGTCACGCATATCCCGATTAGCAGACTATCCAGATACCAGCTACTGCAGCAAATGCAACAGCATTTTTGGAACCGCTGGTCAAAGGAGTTCCTCTCCGAAATGCAAATAAGAACCAAGTGGAAGACCAATCAATTATCTCTCGAGGAGGGCGCCTTGGTGCTCATAAAAGAGGATCACACTTCACCCCTTCACTGGCAGCTTGGACGAGTAACGTCCCTACACCCTGGGCCAGACGGCATTACAAGAGTTGCAACCATCAGAACTGTGTCTGGTGAAGTGAAGCGATCGTTTGCTAAGATTTGTAAACTCCCTGTGGAAAATGAACCATAGTTCTTACAGTGCGAAATCATCGCGAGAGTAATCAAAAACAATAAGTCATTTATAGAACAAATGAACTGCAATTTACTATTAATCTTTTGTTATTTTTATGTTTGAAAGCTTAATTAACCCTTTCAAGGCGGAGGGCATGTTTACGCCGATTGTATTTGTTGCCTTATATTTGTTAGATTTACGATTGTGCAGTGAATCTGTATTGCCATGGTTTATCGTCACATTTTATAAACAATAACAGTTGAACATGACACTTATGTCAGATTGAAAAGACGCGCTGCAAGACGAAATGAAATAAAGATTTTGCAAGTTCAGACCAAATTATATCATTTCTAATCAAACAGAAAAAGTTCAAGTACATTTTGTACAATTCATAACAGACGGGTTGATTATGTTTGATTATTAAGTCCTTTATTGGATTAAATTTTCATGTATAATTTAGAAACTCAAATACAAGGGAATAAATTGTTCAAAAACTCCATATATTGCTATATTCACCCTTCAAATGATGATAGAATCAGAAGAGGACAATTCGATAAATTTTTTGGACATGGCAATAACTGATGTAAATAATAAACATGAATGTTTTGCTATAACATCCCATGGACATTGATAACTTACTAAATAATTTTATTACAGTTTTCGAAAGCACGTTATTTGGTACCTAAAACAACGTGCTTGAGGAACTTGTGATAAAATTATGAGTAATTCATCAATGTTCGAGGGATATTCGGAAATTTTTATTTTGACAGGACAGTGACATATAAGAAATAAATTAAATTAATGAAATGTCAAAGTCTTTGTGTCAACCTCGCGAAATTAGTGATAACTAACCGTGAAAACTATCCATATAATGTTGATTTCATTGGTTATTTTCGACACACTTTATAGTCCAAGATCCCAGGGCCGTCAGACGTTACTTATTTTTAAACAAACGATATGTTTTCGATTGAGTAGTGTTAGTGTGTTAGTATGTACTATGTTCGCATGTCTACCTGTTAGCTTGGCCAGATGACCATTCTTCAGATATTAGGGAATCAAGGAATGTAAAAACATTACGTCTAGTTGAATAGCCATTATACAGATATACTTCTATAACGCCTGATGGGTTCGTGGACAGGGCCACAGCCAACCACCCCGGAGCTCCTAGTTCAAATCTCGTCTCCGATAACTTTTTTTTTAAACCGAGCCAAACGGGTCAATCTAGTCAGCCATCTCGGTTGGAAACGGCTCGACACTGGGAGGATTTTTGTTTAAAAAGAAATTTGAGTTGAAAACAGAATTTTGGCAAATAAAAGATTTTGTTAAGATTTCCTCATAAGTAAGATCCCAGGACCATCAGAAATAACTTATTTTTAAAAATATGAAGATTTACGTTCATGTGTACTTTTAATACCTGCGTGATTGTGGAGTTCGCTCTGTGACACCTGGGCAGGTACCAGGTGAGAAAGGTAACTAAACATAAGAGTTACCTAACTTAAATTTGTATGGCTGATTTTTATATATATTTTGTAGAATATCACTCTTAAGTAATTTCAAAAGTGTCGGCCGCTTTCCATGGACCAGAACTTTCGACAGACGTTTTGAAGCTCAAAAAAAATGAACCCAACTTATTTTTAAATGTCTGATTTTTAAATATGTTATTTTTTTTTTGTGTCTTGGCATCGACTGCTATGGTCATTAGCCACGTGTTCTGGATAGGCCTTGTTGGAGCAGCACAGTTAATTGGAACGCAACAGTAAGACAACTATTACAAAGTTACATTCAATCAGTCAGAGAAATTGTAATTACCAAACATCCCCTGAACACAATACTTTTTCAACTATGAGTAAGAGCTCTAGAGCACTATGCATGCGTTTAAGAGCGAGTGCCAGTCTACTGTGTATGTGTCATCCCTAGCTCACACAAGTTTCTCGTAGGGGTGCAATCGGTTGACGGAAATAACAATTTTAACAATTTTTTTAACAACAATTGATTTCACGTGGAGCTTTAAAGCGTCTGACAAAAGTTCTGGTCCGTGGAAAGCGCCTGACACTTTTGAAATTACTTAAGAGTGTATCTACAAAATAAATATATATAAAAATCAGCCATACCAATTTAAGGTAACTCTATTTTTAGTTACCTTTCTCACCTGTTACCTGCCCCGGTGTCACAGAGCGAACTCCACAAGCACGCAGGTATTAAAAGTACATGAGACACTACTCAGAACCTAAGTCTTCATCTTTTTCAAAATAAGTTTTGTCTGAAATCTTTTATTTACCAAAATTTTGTTTTCAAGTCAAATTTCTTTTTAAACAAAAATCCTCCCAGAGAGTTTCCAACCGAGATGGCTGACTAGTTTGACGCGTTTGGCTAGGTTTAAAAAAAAAAGTTGTCGGAGACGAGATTGGAACTCGGAGCTCCGGGGTGGTTGGCTGGGACCCTGTCCACGAACCCATCAGGCGTTATAGAAATATATCTGTATAATGGGCCATTCAATTAGAGTAAGTAATGTTTTTACGTACCTTGATTCCCTAATATCTGAAGAATGGTCATCTGGCCAAGTTAGCAGGTAGGCATGCGAACATAGTACATACTAACACTACTCAATCGTACATATTCCGTTCGTTTAAAAATAAGTAACGTCTGACGGCCCTGGTATCTTGCTCTATTACTAGAAATAGATAAATTTTATAGGATGTTTCTTTAAGCAAAAAATGTTTACATGAATTCCACAATCCGTCTCATACATATATCACAATTCACAATAGCTCATCACACCCACAAGTAGCAGCTTAAAATAGATTAGTTAGCATTCCTCTCAGTACATCAAATTTTATTGAAGAATTATAAATGATCAGTAATAATATACCGACAAAATGCAGAATTTTCGAATATACTTTCACCTTGCTGGCACGAAAACTGCGTTGCTTAGAAACACCAAGAGAGCGTGCTGTAAAATATGAGTGAAATTGTCAAACAAATTGCAGACAACAATGGTTATAAATCGTCTTTGATAGATAACCTTCTATCTAAGAAGCAAAATAAGGAGGCAGTTCAAGAAGTTTATCCTGCCTAAAAGACTACCAAAGGTTTAAAACAATTACTTACATAAGCGAACCAATAAAAAAAAATAGGTAATTTCTTGAAAAAGCAAGGTTTAAATGTTACTTTTAAGGCAGACAATACTAGGAGTAGACATATTACAAACAACAAAGATAAAGAGGAAAAACAAGAAAAGTGTGGAGTCAATAAATTAACCTGTGGTAGTTGTCCCAAGTTGTTTCTTGGCCAAACTGGCAGAACCTTCAAAAATCGCTTAACCAGAGTACAGAAACAGCTTTGTAAAAGGAAAAACAAATTCGATATATGCTACCCATTTAATAATTGAAAACCGTACTTTTGACCATAATTTTGAAATCCTTCATGTTCAAAACAAAAGGCATGTATCTTTTAGAAAGTTTGGAAATTAATAAATAGAAAAATTCTTAGAACCTTCTCAATGACCAAATCGAACCGAATGATTCACTACTAATTAATATGTATATCTGAAAAGGTTAGATGGAATACAAATAGTAATGTATTGGCACTTATTGGAAGTTTATTGGGAGTCAGGTAAACCGAACCCTAATCAATTTATGATGAGTATTTTAGGGAAGGAAAGAAGCTCAACAATTGTGCTGTTGTAAACTTCTTTTGTGAAAATCATTTCAGTTATAGTTTTGTTATAGAAATTTTTTGGTGTGTTCACACAGCAAATAATAAACTGCGTCCTTTGTTTTGAGAAATACTCATTTCTGTATCTTTGAATATTTATTTTAGTACTTACGAAGTGTCAAAGCACTTCTCGACGTCGAGAAGTACAACAGAATGGAAAAATTAGCCGAAGAGTTCGAAAGTGGTATAGGAAGCAAACTACAACGTTACCTATTTTTGAAATCATGGTGGTCATCTAATTATGTTTCTGATTGGTGGGAGGAATACGTCTATCTTCGAGGAAGGTCCCCTATCATGATCAATTCGAATTTTTATGGTGTAGACGCAGTATTGCTCAACCACACACAGATACAGGCTGCAAGAGCTGCATCGACGATTTATTCCCTATTGGTATTTAGACGGTTGGTAGAAAGACAGGAACTCGAGCCTATCTTGGTCCAAGGCCTAGTTCCCCTTTGTTCGTGGCAGTATGAAAGAATTTTCAATACATCAAGAGTGCCTGGTAAAGAAACTGATAAAATAATCCACTGGATGGACTCTAATCATATTGTAGTATATCACAAGGGAAGATATTTCAAGGTTGTTATTTATAAAGGGAGGATTTTGACACCTTGTGAAATACAAGTGTGAGTTAATCATTATTTTTTTCTCATTAAGATTTATTTGAGTGAATTTTACGAAGCTCTGGAAGGGACACTAAAAATAAAAAATGCTCTCTTTCCGAGATTTAACTTTACCTCAAAATTCCTAGTTATAACTCGGAAATTTAAAATTCTGGGTTAGAACTCGGAATTTTGAAGTAAAATTCCGACTTAGAACACGGTATTTTAAAATTTCGTGATATAACTCGGAATTTTAGAAAGAGAATTTTTTTTATCTCAGGTGTCCCTTCAGAGCTTCGTAGAATGTTCTACTCTACTTTTCATTTTCAGACAGATGCAGCAAATTCTAGATGACCAGTCAGAACCGTTACCAGGAGAAGAAAAATTAGCTGTATTGACAGCTGGTGAAAGGACACATTGGGCTAATGCCAGATCACAAATATTCAACAAGGGTGTTAACAGAATATCTTTGGATATTATTGAAAAAGCTGCATTTGCAGTTACTTTAGATGATTTTCCTTATGAATTTGACATGGTAATTAACAGTAGCAAAAATATAATAATATATTCCTTGGCAAATGGCCCTAGCAGTCGATGCCAAAACAGCAGAGAAAATAATATATTCCAGAAACATGATTTAGAATCGTGTAAAAATTATAGTTGTAACAGCTATTTTCAAGCTTCACATACTAGTTAGAGTGCGGAAATTTTTTAGTGATAGATTCTCTCTCCAAAACCTCTGTTTGGCTTCATTGAACCGAATCTGACTGCGTTTTCCTCTGTGACTTATTTGTTTCGGGGGCGTTTTCCTTTAAATTTCCAGCAAATCCAACAATATAGTCTCGCAATCTTTTCATGTCAGTTTTTCCCGTGAAATCACTGATTGCAAAAAAATGTTCGTTGAAAAAAGAAATTTATCATTTATTTGTGTTTTAAATAGTGATTCTCTCAATTCC
Organism: Chrysolina oricalcia; assembly: GCA_944452925.2. NCBI lineage: Eukaryota > Metazoa > Arthropoda > Insecta > Coleoptera > Chrysomelidae > Chrysolina > Chrysolina oricalcia. The sequence continues at coordinate 32,102,729 of OX101820.2, forward strand.
TTGGAATTGGTTAATTAACTGTGAATTACAGCGATAAAAACCTACCTACCTTTAAATATGCACCTTGATCAATTATGCCGTGAATGGCACTGTTGAAATTTCTATCTTGGCAACTGTAAAATTATTTTCTAGTTTTCAGCAATGTCGTATTGAAATGACAATATTCGGCCAAGATAAAATTATATTGACAAACCTGCCCAAAATACATTCAAGACCAAATTTTTATAAATACTTTTCAATTTGTATCCAAATTTTATTGTCTTCTGACAAATAGTCGAGAACCAAGGGAGTGAAAAAATCGCGAGCTTTCGAGAGCGACTTTTTCTACTTACCTTGATTCGTGACAATAAAATTGCACTTACCACCGAAACTGACGAACTTTTTTCTGGATAACCCCAGATGGAGAAGACAAAAGTTGTATTCCACATATAAGTATTGTACGGTCCATAAGAATGGAATAAATTCATTTTTATTATGTATTAACAAAAACCTGAAACTGGTCGATTTCTATTCTCTTTCTCAGTTATGATTGCACCAAATTTGAAAAACTCATTATTGCTGAACAGATAATGAAAATCCATTTCGAACTCATAATTCAGAGAAGGTACCAAAAGGATATTTTCATACCGTAAATTGTCTAAATTGAGAATAGAAATCGACCTGTTTAAATTTTTTTTACATATACGTAACGCTAAAAATGAATGTATTCCATATAGTCCGCATTGTACATTAAAAAAACCCACACTGGTGTGATCTCTATCTTCTTGTTAATTGATTAGTCAAAAATTGTATTTTGAAGATAATTAATTTTTTAAATATAAGGGAATATAATTTATTACTAAATTCATCTCCAATTTCGATTTTTAGAGCGATCCTTCAAAATTGGATAAATATGGAAGATATGTATTGCACGGTAAAGGATATGACAGATGGTTTGATAAATCATTCAATTTGTGTGTAGCGAGCAATGGACGAATTGGTTTTAATGCAGAACATTCATGGTAATAATTTAATTATTCACCAATTAGGCAATCTATGATGTTTTCTGTAAAAATATTTTTATACTTTATTGTTCATCAAGATTTGACATAAGTGTTTGTTTTATGAAACTATGTATTTTATAGGGCAGATGCAGCAGTGATGTCTCACGTGTGGGAGTGGGTACTGACTTCTGAATCCTGGGAAGTCCGGTAATAAAAATTAAAATAACGTTACAGTTTTGTGCATTACAGGTGATGGCGAATCCTGAGCCTGCTCTTGAAGCTTAGTTGTAGATTTCTTATTTGCCTGTCTCTACCTTTTCTATATTTGAAACTGTTTTGTTTATTTTTTTGGTTATTACGGCAGATGCACCAATGAGGGTTTTCTGTAATAATATCCACGAGATGGCAGCACTATGGCGTAAGGACTAATCATCTGTCAAAATACATGAGCGTATATTATTTCATTTAATTGTCATTTAAATCGTTAATAGATGCATATTCTTTCATACCAGTGACTTCTGCACATCTGCGTTGAACTCAATCTTTAGTTCAGCTACTTTTCTTTTTCCGTAATCCATATTTATATTGGAAAACAGAGCAAATACGATGAATTATCGGTAAAAAGTTTCACCAGTATGAAATTCAGAACATTTTGACAGTTGTTCAGACCAGACGCCTGCGTTGCGACATCTGGTGCCAGAAAAAATATCGTAAACTCTCATTATGGGGCATAGTTGGGAATACCTTCTAATCAGTGAACTATCTAACCGGTAATTTATGTTTTTGCCTGCATGCCTACTAATTTAATATTATACTCCTAACTGCATGTTTGAGTATGTTGCTCTTTTTGAAATGGACCTTTGCTGGTTTTTGAAGATGTTTGTGGAAGCTGAAAAGAAGTGTTTGCATATATTAATATATTATACTTGATCAAGTGAGTGAGGTCTTCGCGGTCAGTGTTTAAACCAGACTAATATTTTCGTACATTGGAATTTATTTCAGAATATGAAAATCCCATAAACCCCGAGAAAACGCAAGATCATTCTTGATAGATACAATGATAATTAATCAATAATAATTTTTATTTGCCATTCAAGATACTCTGCTCTATAATCAATAAATCGATGATATAAAATTTAATACCCTCTTTTCTTCGAGTGAGTGTTTATTTGTTTTTTGGAAATTCAAATTGAATTATTGAATGAAGAAAACTCCACCTTTGGTCTAATTTCCCTGGGTTCCTTATGGTTTATATAAGTTTCTCCATGATGTAAATTGGTTGTTTGCTGCAGTCTGTTTTATAATTTTTGAAAATAACACACTGTTTTAAAACCATTATTTTTTACAAGCTTCTATTTAACTTGCTTTGCTTGTATGTCTGCCTGTCTAACTGCCTGTTTAGGTTCAAATTTTGCAATTAATTTCGAAAGCACTGGCTGGCATCCGATTGAGCTGAAATTTTGCATCAGATGAAAATGCAATAATTTCAAAAAGTTTTCGGTGTCACAATTTTCATTCGGGTTTGAAGGCCGTCGTTTTTTGTAATTTCTTCCTAACGTTTCGCTAGCTTCTTCAGAGGCTTATACATCATGAATAATCTCAGATGACTGGAGATTTCGTCTGCGGAGATTGTATTTATTCTGACTTAGGTAGTCTTGTGCGTTAATTACCGTATCTGGATTTGGTACATTCTCACTAACCCTAATTGCCCCCTTTCTACCTGCCATCTTAATGTCGTTGATATCCTTTGTTATTTCAGAATTGCTTATTACCAACTGGGTTAGGCATATTTTCGATAACATTAATTGTCACCTTTTTGCCTGCTGTCTTAATGTCGTAGTTATTTTTACTTGTTATTTTGGAATTTCTAAGAATGGAATTCCATATTCGGTTGAGGTTCACAGCTTCTTCTTTTCTGTTGAAATTCTCCCTGTGTTTGTGGATGTTTATTGCCTCCCGTACAAGTCGGCTGTGGTATCCCTGGTTGGGGGCAAGAAGTTTTACGTCCTCAAACAGAACCTTGTGGTTTCCTTCACTAAGCGCGTGTTCTGCCACTGCCGACTTGTCCGTTTGGCCTAATCTGCAGTTCCTCTGATGTTCCTTCAGCCTTGTTTCCATCGATCTTTTTGTGGTTCCGATGCATACCTTTCCGCAAGTACATGGTATGCGATATACCCCCGCTGCAGATAGTGGGTGTCTTGTCTTTTGCCGACCTAATGCTTTGGTGGATTTGAAGACCGTTTTTATGTTGTGTTGCCCCAAGAGTTTTCCAATTCTGTCTGTGACCTTGGGAATATATGGAAGATACGCACGTGCAACTATCTGAGCCTCCTCCCTACTTTGTCTCGTGGAAGTCCTCGGTTTCATGGCTCTGTTGATTTCGGGTGCACTATATCCGTTCGATCTCAAGGTTGCTTGGAGATGTTCTAGTTCATCCTGTAGATGCTCAGGTTCACATATTTTCCGAGTACGTTCCGCTAGTGTGGAGATAATTCCTCGCTTCTGACTAGGATGTTGGTTTGATAGAGCATGCAGATACCTATCCGTGTGCGTAAGTTTTCGGAATACTTTGTGGGTCAGTCATGCGCCACATCTTTCGATGAGTACATCTAGAAATGCTATCCGCTGTTCCTGTTCAGTCTCCATGGTGAACTTGATACTGGGGTGTTGAGCATTTAGATGTTCTAGGAAACGGTTCAGTGTGTCCCAACCGTGTCTCCAAATGACGAAGGTGTCATCCACGTAACGTAGCCATATGTTCGGTTTTAAATCAAGAGCATCAATTGCTTTCTCTTCAAAATGTTTCATAAAGAAGTTGGCTATCACTGGGCTGAGTGGACTTCCCATCGCCACGCCATCTACTTGCTCATAGAAGTTTCCATTCCATTGGAAGTAACTTCCCGTGAGACATGCTATGTATCATATATTATTATTATTATATCATTATCCAACGGTTTCGAACGTCAAAAATTACTGCAAAAAAAATGTATTGGTCCAAAGGTATTGGTCCTTCTCTGTAAAAGTTGCGAAAATTAAAACAGAAAAATCCTTAAAAATGGTGAAAAACTTCGGACCGACAAAAATGACACCTTAGGGATAGATAGAGAAGGCGCAGGAGTTCGAAAAAATTTACGACGGTTTCGGACGTAAAAAATGTCGGTTGGGGGCTCAAATGACCCCTCCTCATTCTCGAAACAAGTTATGAGAACTCTCAAAAATAAAATCGTAAAAATACGTAAAACATAGGACCGCCGAATAATTAAATTTAAAAAAATGTTACACCTCCTCCCCCGGCCTCCTGAAGGATAGAATGAGAAGCATAGAAATTTGGACGAGAGTAACTACGAAGTAAAAAATTTCAGTCGTGATTTGAAATTTGTGAAAAATATGGAGCGTTGAACAATTTGAGTTTTTAAAAGTTAGTCCACCAGCCTTCCTGATGACTAGATAAAAATCTGTAAGAAATCGGAACAATTTCCGATGGTTTCGAACGTGGAAAATCACAACGAGGAAAAAAAAGGCCGGAAGGTGAATCGTATTTGCCCATCCCCACCCCCTCTAAAGAAGTTGCGAAAATTTTCAAAAATCAAATCAGACAATCGGGAAAATCCGTAAAAATAGTGAAAAATATCAGACATTTGAATAATTAAGTTGAATAAAATGTTCCCCCCTCCTCTGAAGGCTAGATAGAGAATGCGTAGAAATACGGAAAAATTTCCGACGGTTTCGGACGTGGAAAATTACGGCGGAAAAACTGTTCTCAAAAAAAGAAAACTCACAAAATTAAAATTGTGAATGTCCGTATAAACAGTGGAAAACATTGTGCCGTCGAATAATTTTCATAACTTCTATGAATGTATTTTGCAAACGACGTGTTAGACCCCTCGCTTCGCTCGTGTTCCAATGTTCACGTCTGGTGCAAAAAATATGCACATTTACAACTTGTTATAAAAATAGCTATTCTTGCACTCTTTATATTAAGAACTCCATGTAATTCTAGTACTAGTTACTTGATAATTGTGTAAAAGCCGAAACCGGTCGTAACAAATAAACCAAGTCTGATCGAAAGAAATAAACCAAGTCTCGGTGGAAATTAGACGAAAAGTGTAGTTCCTTTAAAAAAAATTAAGTAATCTCCATTTATGCTTTCGCCACGACCAACAATTTGTTGTCCGTGTTCGGTTCAGTGGATCTAAATAAAATGTTTGCACCCCAATAGCAGATATTTTAATCGTTTTGGTTTTTAATTATGTTTGCTCAATAAAAAAAAAATTATATAAAATTGGAAGATGAATAGGAACATTTGAAATGGTTAATTTTTAAATGTCCATAAATTGAAAATAAACGTCACCTCACATTATCGCTGTGGTGCTGAATTTACAAAGTGTTTATTTATTTACTGTAGAAATAACTTCCAGTCAGAAAAAGTTCTGGTATAAGGAAGTTTGAATGTACATTAATGATCAAATACAGTAAACAACAAATTCCGACACTGACGCGTGAAGTTTATAAGCGTTGCTATGATTTGATTACTTGCAAAGCATCCTAATAATTTTGTTCATTTGCTTGCTAATAAGGGTGGTATTTACTCTCGATCTTCACCATTTTTTTATATGTCTGAATCCGTTTGCTGATAAAATCTTATATTTTATTCGGAGTAAAGGTAAACTACCACTTTTACATTCGGAGTAAAAGTAAAGGATCACTTTTATAGACTACAAGCCCATATAACAATTTGGGGGGTCATTTGACCCAGAATGAAACATATTCAGAACGATGCTGCTATATGAAAAAACAACTTTAGGCACTATGCCTTCAATTCTTGGTGGTGCAAATGACTGTAATAATAATAATAATCATTTTTCATCCGAAGATGTGCTTTTCCGACAAAATATTCTTGTACGGCATTCCTCACGTTGGTAGATTATGAAATAATAATCTCCTAGAACCTACTCCCGTACACATATTTTGTCGGAAGAGCACATCTTCAGATAAAAAATTATTATTATTATTATTACAGTCATTTGCACCACCAAGAATTGACGGCATAGTGCCTAAGGTTATTTTTTCATATAGCAGCATCGTTCTGAATATGTTTCATCCTGGGTCAAATGACCTCCCCAAATTGTTATATGGGCTTGTAGTCTATTACTCCTAATAAAATAATTTACTATTATTGCCATGTTTTCAATTCGTGAAGTAATAGTTTTTTAGGGTATGAGTTACTTATTAGCACAATAAAACACGAGAGCGCAGTTCAAGTGTGCTTTTCTTGAGTGTTATATATACATTATGACTTATTATCATGAAAAGCAATACAAAATACAGCTGATAGGTTATAAACCCAAATACTTTTCCTAATTTGAGGGCTTATTCTTTGACGTTTATGACAGTTGCCGAGAAGGTCTTTATACAGAAAAGGAGTGACTTGGATGAAACAAACAGGCGTCCATTCATTATCGATAATATCAAGTAAATGAATATTTTGGAACCTTTATACAATTCAAGAAAAAAGAAACTACCCAAACACCAAGACTACGTCACAATCACACTCGAAGCGCGTTTCGCCAACAAAGTTAGCATCTTCAGGAGCTAAAAGCTTACTCAGATGCTACTGAAGATGCAAACTTTGTTGGCGAAACGCGCGCCGAGTGTGATTGTGACGTAGTTTTGGTGTTTGGGTAGTTTCTTTTTTCTTGAATTATCGATAATGTGTCTGATCAAAATGGCGCATAAGACATTAATGTCTTTGATTTGACACTAGTGTTTTATTGACTACATAAGTCGTTTGTAACAGAAACATAATGACTTCATATGATGTCAGCTGTGGGTAAAGACATTAAACATTTTTGGTTGTGGAGTTTTGAAGGAGGCGGAAACGGTCCGGGGCCCATATCAGCTAGGTCCCTCTCGATTTTACTGAATCGGTTTTGCTTCGATCTTGTATTCATAACACAACATAAAATGAAGACATACTCCTTAGGTGAAAATTAAAATATTTCCAACTGCAATAATATCACATATTCAGAATAGAAACTATCGGTTATATATTTTAAAACTAGCCTGTGATTGCTTGAATATACCGGGTGGCTACGGAAGTATTGCCTACGGAATATCTCAGTTATTGTATGAAGTAGGTTTGTGAAATTTGGAACGTCGATATAATGACATAAGAGCTAGAATTTGAGCATATTGACATGTCGAAGTTAACTTCCGGTCTGACCGGAAGTAACATCAACTTTCTTATTTTAAGTGGAAACCCTATTTTTTCTTCTTTTCGCTTTATTCAGCATTCAATTCCCTTTCTAATGACATATCACAAGTTGGTATCTAACCAGAAACTAGATCAGAAAAAAATTATTATTGAAATTCACCGAGTAGGCCGTGGAAGCAAAATGAAAGCCAAAAATTGAAAAGTTGGCTATGGAAACCATAAGTCACTTGATAACAGTTGCTACTACTGTGATATTTTATTTTCATTCGTCGGCGTTATGAAAAGCCGCCAAAAAAAATATTGGAAAAATTGGGAAAAAAACAATACTCTGTAGGTCCATAACTTAAATAGGAACATACAACTTTTTCTTGCCTGTACTATTCAGCATAACCATTCCTTTCTAATGATATAATAGTAAGTAATTTTTTGAAATGAAATACAAAAAAATACAATTATTATTCTTCAAATAACGAAAAAACAGATTTATCGAAAAAAAATTCAAATTGATAGGATTAAAGATAAAATAAATTCAAAATGTTCGAAATGCATTCCCTCAGCGTCCATACATTTATTGACTCTGGTGATATTTTCATGTAAAACGTTTCTCAACATTTGGGGCGTGATATCTTGGAAAGCTCTACGAATTTTTACTTCTAGCTCATGTAGGGTTGTAGGCTGTGTGGAATACACCCTATTTTTAAGATGCCCCCATAGAAAAAAGTCGCACGGAGTAAGATCAGGTGACCTTGGTGGCCACCTGACTGGACCATGGATTGTTATAAGTCTCTCTTGAAAGCGATTTTGAAGATAATTTCTCGCTATTCTAGAATTATGCGGAGGGGCGCCATCTTGCTGGAAGTACATTCTCTCAGTTATTTCCGCTGGTAGGTTGTTAATGAATTCCGAAATTTCATTCGTTAAAAAATTAAAGTATCTCTCTCCGGTTAGTTGGCCTTGAAAAAGAATGGGGCCAACAATATGAGTTCCAACTATTCCTACCCAAACATTCACACCAAATCTCTCCTGGAAGCCGCCTTGTCGAAACCGGTGCTCGTTTGCTATCGCCCAGTACCTGGAACAAAAGACCGTTCACTTACACTTCGACTATCGACAATAATCCAAATAAAGTACAGTACCTACCTTGTATTATTCCTGTTAAATAATCCATTGTTGGTAAATATTGACTCGTCCGTAAACAAGATATAATAGTTAAATAGGTGATTCTCAGCATTTTGTCGAAGAAACCAATTACAATATTCCAGGCGCCTTTCACCGTCATTTTCATACAAATGTTGATACAACTGATACTTGAAGGATTTCAATCGATGTTTTTTCAAAATTTTCCTAGCAGAGTCCTTACTTATAGCTAATTCGGCGCCAATCTGCCTTGAGGAAATTGTGCTATCATATTGTACTAAAGCTAATACATTAATTTCAGTTTCCTCATTAATAACAAATGCTTCTTGGTCTTCGTGAACATCAGGCTCAGTTCTTAATTTTTCTTCAAGCCACTGGAAATACCTTCTTGACGGTTGCTGCCTCCCTGGATATCGCTCTAAATACAATCGTTCAGCGGCATAAGAATTTTTTAAATATTCACCATAAATGAGAAGCATGTCAATTTGTTCGGTTCGTGAATAACGGGGCATTTTTTAAATATTCCACTAACTGATTTCGATTTCCAAACCCTTTTAAAATGGCAGAATCAAAAACACTACTTCGAACGTCAAAATAATATGGATAGCAGCGTTCGTGACAGCTCTCATTTCTTTTTTGTTTCATTCCAAAATACATCTTAATCAGCCTACTTGTTAATATTTTGGTTCGAATGATTATTGCAATGGAATGATTATTCTGAATAGCACAAACATCGTCCATAGGTAGATATTAGAATATCTATGGACGATGGCACAGACCAAGTACGTTTATGTTCCTATTTAACCTGGAACCTACAGGATATAATGTATCATTCCACATTATTTTTAATTTTATTTTTGCGTATGGCGATAATCTGTTTTGTTATTTGAAGAATAATAATTGGATTTTTCGGTATCTCAGTTCAAAAAATTATTTTCTATTATATCATTAAAAAGGAATGGTTATGCTGAATAGTACAGGCAAGAAAAAGTTGTATGTTCCTATTTAAGTTAGGGACCTACAGAGTATTGTTTTTTTCTCAATTTTTCCAATATTTTTTTGGCGGCTTTTCATAACGCCGACGAATGAAAATAAAATATAACAGTAGTAGCAACTGTTATCAAGTGACGTATGGTTTCCATAGCCAACTTTTCAATGTTTGGCTTTCATTTTGCTTCCACGGCCTACTCGGTGAATTTCAATAATAATTTTTTTCTGATCTAGTTTCTGGTTAGATACCAACTTGTGATATGTCATTAGAAAGGGAATTGAATGCTGAATAAAGCGAAAAGAAGAAAAAATAGGGTTTCCATTTAAAATAAGAAAGTTGATGTTACTTCCGGTAAGACCGGAAGTTAACTTCGACATGTCAATATGCTCAAATTCTAGCTCTTATGTCATTATATCGACGCTCCAAATTTCACAAACCTACTTCATACAATAACTGAGATATTCCGTAGGCAATACTTCCGTAGCCACCCGGTATGTCTACTCCATATGACAAACTGGTTCTACTAAAACTCACCCCCCTATTTTCAAAAATAAATCTAACTCTTAAACAATCTGTGATTACTTAGTACTCTTTAATTATTTTTCATTTATTGTTAGTTGTGCTTGTTATACGTCGAGTGTTTGAATTTGTACCCTCGTTATGAAATTGCCTATTCTTATCTACGTAATTTTTGGAATGTACCTGTTTTGAATTAATTCTATCCTACTTGTTTCCAAACAATAGGTACGTTCAGATTACAATTGAAAACAAACGATAATTACCCCAAACTCGTTATTCCATTCTCATATTGTATTGTTTGTATAATTATGGTTATGCCGCCTGAAAATGTCATTTAAAGTAATCTGAAACAGTTTTTCAAAACATATAGAAACTAAATATTTTATGAAACAATTAGAAGGAAAATATTTTATGACACTACTTGGCAGAAGCCCATTAAACTAATAATACAAATGGATTAAGCAATCCAGACTTCTGCCTTAACCTATACAATATAGGTAACAATTTGACTCAGAAATATTGCTCTCTAGTAAACCAATCTGTAGTAAAAGGTCATGCTCTGTTTTTATTTTATTTTGATGAATACCATTTCTTCAAAACCCTCAGTTCTGATTGTATAATGAGTATTTCAATATGTCATGATTTAAAATATTTCATTATTCCGCAGATTTGATGAGAAAGGCAACACTCTTAGCAAGCCTGAAATATCACCACCTGTTCCTACCCGTCTCAACTGGGAACTCAAACTTGAAGCACAAGAAGCTATCGAAAAATCTCTCCAAGTAGCCAATGCACTCATCGAGGATATTGATCTTCGTATTTTAGTTCATGATCGTTACGGAAAAGGTTTTATGAAGACGTGCAGACTTAGCCCTGATGCCTACATTCAAATGGCTCTGCAATTGGCTTATTACAGGGATGCGGGCAAATTTTGTTTAACGTATGAAGCCACTATGACAAGACTGTACAGGTATTTATGTCCATCGTCTTCATTCGTTTCAGGGTGTTGTTTTTTTTAGTATTCATTCTGAATCCAACAAAAACTGTGACTGTGAACTATGAAATTTTACAGCGCCTATTTGGGACATGACACTCCAGTCTGGGGAGTGTTTAATAATCAGCCCTATTCTGGATCACTTCCGTTAAACATAACGTCAACCTGTCAACGTTATTTGCCACTTCCGTTATTTTGCTAAGATCGGTATGGGTACATAAAATTTTAAAAATACATCACATGAGTTGACTGGTACAGACCATATCAAATTCGAGTACTCTACGTTGTTACTATAGACTTGAATTAATTTTGCAAGTCAATTCAAAAAATAAATTAGGCTATTCGAAATTGTTCCTTCAGTGAACTAACTGTCCCCTTACAAGTATCCCTTGGAAATCTCTACTTGAGATTTCAGCGAACCAAGGTCAATGAACTTGAGCGTGAAAGTTAGTCAAGTTTTAGTCAAAAACATTTTATTCCAATCCCAGATATGTTCTAGTGGACTATCCAATATAATCTTTTTATTGCATTTTCGTAAATATAGTTTTAAACATTGTGATGTTATGACAAGATGAGGCATATAACATATACAACTCATGAATAAACAATCTGCATGTTTACTTATGAGCTTCCTAATTAATATTGAATACAAAAGTTTAATTTGAGAATAATTAAACATGCAATGTTTTAGGGAGGGCCGTACCGAAACACTCCGCCCGCTTTCTCTGGAATCTGCAGCTTGGGTAAAGGCTATGGAAAATGATGAAATTTCAGTTAAAGAACGAATCAGATTACTAACAGTAGCATGCGAAAAACATCAGGTAAATGCAGTCATAGCTTTTTGACTTAAAACTCTTTATCGGTCCAAAGTGATACAGAAAATCTCTCATTTTTCTTTATTAAAATCTACAATATTTTATTAGTCTGGCTACCAAGATGCAATGTGCGGCAAAGGCATAGACAGACACCTGTTCTGCCTCTATGTTGTGTCAAAATATTTGGAAGTTGACTCTCCATTCCTCAAAGAAGTTCTTAGCGAACCTTGGAGGCTGTCTACTTCCCAGACACCCCATGGACAAACTACAAGATTAGATTTGAAGAAACACCCCAAGTGCATTTCAGCTGGTGGTGGCTTTGGTCCAGTGGCAGATGATGGTTACGGTGTTTCATATATAATTGCGGGTGAAGATTTATTGTTTTTCCATGTGTCCAATAAAAAGAGCTGTCCAACGACTGTGAGTATTTTTGTATTTATTTATTTCCTTCAATGACAGAGTTTATCTGTATAGGAATAGTCATTAAAACTTAACCTAAACTTAAAATCTATAAAACCCTCTTAAAAAAGCTCCTGTAGAATTTAAAATCTATTTTGTATTAAACATTTCTTAATTGTTATTGTAATAGTATATTTCATTAAGAGTTCAGAAAATAGGCTTTTTCCGTGCGTACGCGACATGTTCCCGTAGGAGCCGAAGCCGAACACGGGAAGTCGTGCAAACACGGAAAAAGCATTTATGGACGAGAAATGAACGATATTTTTCATTATATCTACTTGAAAACCACAGATTGTTAAGAAACCATGTATTTTTAATGATGAAGGAACAAAAACATGTATTATTAATTGAAATATTTATGGTACAAAAATATCCAGAAATTGCCACAAAACAAGCGTTATTTACCCTGTTGGTAAGGAAATATTCAAACAATTTGCGATTTCTAGAGAACTGTCAACAATATATTATTTAATTTTGACATGTAAATAGGCAGCTATAATAATAATAATACCTAATAATACTTTATTTTCTTTAAGACATGCATAAACACGTGTAGAATTTGTCAGAAGTTAGAGCTAAAACTAAATACTAAGAAAAAAAATATTGACAGCTGACCAAATCATTATCAACATAGCGATCAAATATTTAAAAATTCTTCCAAAGAGCAAAATCCACATTTAAGAAGGTATTTCCTAAGACATTGTTTGAATCCTTTCAAAGTTAGAGGTGATTTAATGTTGGGCGGAAGTTTATTGAACAACCTCTTCCCAATTACAGTAGGTGACCTATATAAAAGGTTAGTCCTTGAAAATGGCACATGCAGGTCATTTTGCAGCCTTGTGTTAAAAGAATGTACTTCTTTATTAGTCTTAAAAGAGTTTAGGTTACAAAATATAAAAACACACAATTCAAATATATACAAACATGGTAAAGATAAAATTTCATGGGTTTTAAAAAAGTCTCGACAACTAGTGGTACGAGAGACGCCAGCGATACGACGAATCAATTTTTTCTGCGTGATAAACACATCATTAAAACAAGTGGATGACCCCCAAAAACAAATTCCGTATCTGAGTCGAGATTCTGCCTGAGCAAAATATAGCATAATTAATTGTTTCTCTGTCAAAACTGATTTCATGTTTCGGAGTAGGTAGCTGACAGAGTTAAGTTTTGCAATTACTGTCTCACAATGGCTCCTCCAATCTAAATTCTCATCAATGTGTAGGCCCAGGAACCTTACACACGATACATTTTTCAAAACTTCATTATTAAAATTTAAATGAACGGTAGGCACTTGTTTTTGCCTGTTATGAAAATGTATTGACTGAGTTTTTCTGCATTTAGATGAAGTGAGTTCATGCAGAACCAGTCATACAAATTAGAAAGAACTTCATTACAAGTATTTTCTAAGGAATACTTGGGTTTTTTCGAAATAAGTATGGACGTATCGTCCGCATACAACGTGAAATGTGTAGATGGGCTCACTCTGACGATGTCATTCACATATATAAGAAACAATGTTGGGCCCACTACTGACCCTTGAGGAACACCTACACTGATGTCAAGACAATCCGAATTATAGGTAGTCGCTGATTGCTCAGTCACCCCTGGGAGACTAACGTACTGGCGACGTGAATGCAGATAAGATTTTATCCATTCCAGGGCAAGCCCCTGAACACCTGTCTTAATTAGTTTATTCATTAGGGTGTTATGGTTTACGCACTCGAATGCCCTGCTGAGATCACAAAATATACCAACAGGGCACTCGCCCGCATCAATCAAAGTGGTCAGATTTTCATAAAATGAGTGGACAGCACTGTTTGTGGATTTGTTCGCTTGAAATCCATGCTGGTTATCGATTATTCTGTGATTCTGTTTCAGGTAACAGTTCATTCTCTCTAAATAGGCATATTCAAATATTTTAGAAAATATGGAGGGAATGGTTATGGGACGATAATTACTAACCTGCTTAGAATCGCCCTTTTTCAGAATTGGAACAACCTTGTCAAATTTAGGCACTCCGGGAAATTACCATTCGAAAACGAAAGATTTACAAGATAAGTCAAAGGAGATATTACAAAAAAAGCAACCTTTTTTAGCAAAAATGCTGGTATGTTATCAGGGCCACACGACTTTTTATTTTTAATATTTTTCAGCAGCAGTTCGTATAATTCCATTTGTGTGAAAGGATACAATAACAATGTTTTCTGCGACGCATTTGTGGGTTCATTTACAGAATCCGTTGCAGAGACACTAGGTATATCCTTGATTATATCAAAGAACGAATTAAAAGAATTAGCAACATCTACGGGATTATCTAACAGGCCGTTTTCATCTGAAAGCAATGATATATTTTGCTTTTTAATGTCATTATTTTTTGTGAATTCATTTATTACTTTCCACGCACTTCTTGTAGAATTATCAGATCTTTCAATTATATTTTGATGTTTTTTCGTGTTTCCGTTAACAATTTGAAATGATCCTTTTTTTGGGTTTTATAATAGTCACGTAGTTCAGGGAATGTCCTTGATAGAGCATGTAAGTTTTTCAGGTTGATTGACGATTGTCGTACATCAATATTCACCCACTTAGTATTTTTTGTTCTATTCTTTACAGATTGTCTCGTTATTGACGGAAAATTGATATTAAAGTGAAAGGTAAAAGTGTTCATAAAATTATTAAAAGCTAAATTGGTATCCAATATGCCGTACAACTGATTCCAGTCCTCAGTCATAAGGCCACGTATAAAATCATTTATCGAACTATCATTGAAATGTCTCGCCCGATAAAAATCCGGAGAGGCAGCCACATCGCAGTTAACTTCTACGAGAACAGTCCGATGATCTGATACAGTGTTGTCCAATACGCATGATAAACCAGGATTAGGGAAATTTACGAAAATATTATCTATAGTTGAAGCGCTGTCTCTCGTTACCCTAGTTGGCCATTTGACAAGATTTTTAGTAACATTATAGGCAGACAACACATTCAACAACTTATGGCGTGTTCCGTTTCATGCATTGAGGACATAATGCGCATATGACCGTTCCGTTTCCTACATTGGGAGCGCATTGACACGCCCACTTTTATATTCCCCTCTTTGGCCTTGAGACATCGAAAGTGCATGAACTACTGCCCGTTCGTCTAGCAGCGATGAATGCGATCCAAGTTAGATCTGTCAAACTTAAAAGTCAACACAAATAGTTTCTTGTCTGTGCTTTCACGTTCAAACAGAAACCGAATTAAAAGTTTAAATTTGATATTTGATGAAGTGTCAAGTACCGTGCATTATCACATTCACCTGATTTGCCGTACAATGGAAGAAAAAATCGTCAATTCATGCCAAAACCACGAATATGCAATTTGTCATTTCGAATGAGAAGAGTTTTAAGAATATTCGTGCTTCGATCTTGCTTTGAAAACCTAGGTAAGTTTTCACATTCGCGAATTCACTCTCGTTCACAGTAGACAACCTTATAGCACTTTCGTGAGTTTTGCATTGAAAATTTTGGTAGAAAATTAGTATTTTACATATTGAAGTCAAAACCCTGGAATTAGCATATTCGCGGTTTTGGCGTGGGATAGACGATCCTCATAACTATCACTTGTATCAGAATCTGAACTACTCTCATTTTCACAAAACTCGCTTCCTACTTTTGCAATTAACACTTTCGTTCTATCCATATTAATTTATTTACTAGATTAACAGATTTGTTTTTGTTACATAAGTATTTGGTTAACTGATAAGGTGATAAATGTCAACATCTGCGGGAAACGGCATGCACCACGAAAGCAAAAGTCGTTCCGATTCAACGGAACGCTTGACTATATCTGCAACAGTGATGCGATGAATGCATGAAACGGAACACGCTTTTAGTATGAGCATTGTTGCGAATACCAGTATCAACATTAAAATCGCCACATACAGTAATATAGACATTGGGTTTAAAAATACGATTCAAGATACAATCAAGGTTCTCTAGGAATTTGTCCAAATCACCTGATGGCGATCGGTAACAATTTAACACAATAAAATGATTATCATATTTATCCAGAAAGGAGCAGTAACAAAATTATCTATGCTTATCAATACAAAATTCTTTCAAATTGATATTGTTATTATATTTTATACCTTTTTTAAGCCATATTCCATAATGACACCAACGCACGGAAAATTTTTCAGTATGCTAACTAAGCATGTAAATATAGTGTTTTCAGATAGGTATAATGAAAAAGGTTTTTCATTATCACAATTCTTAATTGAGCCGGGGAGTACATTGTAAATTTTTAAGCCCATATAATATGGCGGATTACTTATAATATCAATCGTACAAAAGGAAAATGGAAGTCATCCTTTTGTCGTATTACATTAAGGGTCTTCATCCCTGAAAAAGGGGGAGTCAGAAACGATTTTTTTTCTGAGTAGAGAAGGGTTGTTTGTATGAAGATAAAAATAATGAAAAACATATTTTTTGACTTTTAAATGAATGAAAAGGATATTTCCCCCATTTTGGGCATTTTCGTTCAGTTCCACCATCAAAACGAACGAATATTTTGGTGTTGTTTCTTTTCAGTATCGAAGTTTATAATTTGCCCAGTTAAACGACTTTCTCATTTTTCTCCTAGATGTTCATTTTTTTTTGGGAATAATTTCACAAAAATGTGTTGTTTTCGCGAAATGGGTTTCCTTGCTTTATTCCATTTGAAATGAGAAATATCCAGCTTTATCAAAGTCAACTAATAAAGGTTTGGTTTAGCCGTCGACCAGTGAAAACTAATTATTACTTACAATTCTGGATTCATAAATGGAACTGAATTTCTTTTAAATGACACGCCCCTCAGGTTGCTCCTCCAACACGACTGGTGAGGAAAAGAGAGAGTATCATATAGCCAGTATGACATCTGGGATGGGAAAAAAGAAAACTCATTCGGGTCGATCGAAACTATAATATTATAACTTTTACAATTAATAGCTTTTTTCAACAACATGTGTTCACTTGGGGGACAATACTCCATAACATTTTTATATTAGGTAAAACCAAGAGGCGGTCCAGAATGTTGGACGAGTTTCGTGATTTCTGATACGATTCCATTCAAAATTGGTATATTTAATTTTTTATTTGATAATTCAACGTAGTGGCTCCAAAATAGCGGACGAAATTTCTGATTCTATTTTGAGTTGGTATAGGCATAGGGATTTTTGTGATCGGAGATCATGATTTTTTTGTCAACAACAAAACGGTGGGCGAATAATTATTGTCTGATTCCGTTCAAAATAAGAATGTAGGGGTTCTTTGGATTGGTGATTTTGACTTTTATTGATTGTCAAAATAAAAAATTCAGCGGCCTCGAGATTTAAGGTCAGATTCTATTCCAAATTATTTGCTTCTAGGAGTTTTTGCAATAGGAGATGAGTTTTTCGAAACGAAATAATTTAATATGACATATTTTACGAATGATCTAAAGAAAATATTCGTGCATTTGAAAAAAATCATGTCTTAAAAACATTTTTTTATTTATATTTATGAGGAAATACACTCTCCACTTCGTAAGGGCTATGTAGCGAGAATTTTGGAGTGGCATATTTTTACGCATAATACCTAATAACTTGTTCTTGTGACTCCCATATCGGCAACTCCGTTCAACATTGGTTTCCAATACAACGGTTTTTTTGGGCGGCGCGGCGTTTTTGATGTTCCTTTGAAGTTGAAAAGCTACAGCGGAATGTTTCAATGGAGCAGCGCAGCAAGGTAAACAATCGAAACATATTAAGTTGATACCAGGTGATTGTTACGGCTTTTTTGTTTCTTTGGCGGCATTTATATCGAGAATCGTAATCATTCGAATTTATTCACTCCTTTTTTTATTTCCATTAATGATTGAAATGATGAAATATCAACTATGAGGTATCATTGGTTTAAGAAAATTATGCAGATTTCAAAAATGTTATAATTTACAGGGTGTTCCATTTGAAAATCGAAAGTTGATGTCATTTCTGGAAAAACCAGAAATTGTTTTTTTTGCCCAAAAAATGAAAATTATAATTCCCAGTTCCACATAAGCTTGCATGTAGCGTTCTAAATATTTTATATAAGACATGAAATTACTGTTAGGATATATGTCCTGGTAAATTATCCATGCTTCTTCCGCATTTACATTTGCTAATCCATAAAGTGCATGTCAGCCATTTAATTATTCATGGTGAAATCACTGCTGACAACTCTGAATTTTACTGATATCTCAATACTATCACTGTCAGCTGTCTTCCAAAGCAGGTGTTCATGATATGCAATAGCCAGGGAATTAGTTATTTTCTGTCTGATTTTTGCCTCACATATTCCAATTTGTGGAAATATTTGGAGAGAATGGTACTTCGACTTTGTCGATTTTATATCATTTATTTATTCTCTCTGGCAAAACATTCGAACTTGTTCGAATTTTCGCAATAGAGTGTTTTCAGTTTTTTTTCTCAAAAAATGCCCTATAGTGAGCATATTGAATTTTCCAAATTTCAGAAATATAGCTACAGAAACGAAAAGAGAAAAGGGCGTGTACCATGAGTCTGTATCACACGGTATAGAATTCGACAATAAATCACGAAACTCGTTTGCCATTTTCAATTCCTGAATTTTTACCATCTTAAATTCATCAATTTTGACAAAAGATTCATAATCTCTGAGCCAGAAAAACCCACAGACAAATTTTGAATCGAATCGGACCATAATCACAAATCTCGTCGGCCATTTTGAAATTATAAATTTTGACGAAAGGAAAAGATTCATAATCTACGACCCCGAAAACCTGCACATACCAATTTTGTATCGAATCAGAAAACAAATCACAAATCTCGCTTTTTTGTTTTTTCTTTAAAAACATTTATAATGGAGTACCCACCTGCTACTGGAATTATGAACAGTGAACATCTATCAAATATCAAATGATTCGGACGTCTGCAGGTGTAAATTTTGTTCAACGATTCCATGTTACAACCTACATATAGCATACAGGTCAAATTAGTATGAAACGTGTAATAAGAAAAACAAGTTTCCCATAAAAGTAATTCTGGTCCAATACATTAAAAAAAAATAGAATATACTGTTTACGTCAGCGTTGTATATTTATTTTTTGCTGCATGCATGTCATGTTTTATTTGATATTACCTTTTATCTGATATTTCAGACGTAATTATCTATTTCTTTTTGCGGTATACTTCTTCTTGAAATTCACATTCAAAACATTTCCGATATAGTTCATACAGATTTTGCTAAAATATTTTTTTTAATTCTTGATATATTGTGTGACTGGATTCCATTATATTCATACATTTGAAATCTTCGTGCAAATTTTCAGATTACCACGAAAACAATTAGGGTTTAATCCTAGATTTGTAATTTGGAAGAAAGCACCGAATTATCTAATTCGGACCTGTATCTATCGAGAATCGCCAAGTTAGAAGTGAGGCGGAGTTTGTATTTATTCCATCGGGAG
This sequence comes from Chrysolina oricalcia, assembly GCA_944452925.2. Lineage (NCBI taxonomy): Eukaryota > Metazoa > Arthropoda > Insecta > Coleoptera > Chrysomelidae > Chrysolina > Chrysolina oricalcia. Next base: position 32,122,329 of record OX101820.2, read on the forward strand.
AACACGCACTGCCATCTGGCGATATACATTTCTTATTTAGGAGGCTAAAGAACTTTAAGATAACTGAAGTTGTTAAAAAATTTAATTTTATTCTTGTAAATTCCAGCTCAAGTAATCAGGGTGTTTCCTAACTACGGTACGAAACTGCAGAGGATGATAGGTCGTTAAAAAGAAAAAAAAGTTTCTACGTACATATGTCCGGACTTTCTGAGATACAGGGCGTTGAAGTTTAGAAAAAAAGGTGTTTATAAATTATTATTATCTTTAAACCGATTTGGTTGAAGTTTAGTACAGTAAATTGAACTAATAAGGCGCTTATTTAGCCCTAACTAGATTGAAATTATTAGGTCCAGTAGTGTCTCAGTGATCACAGCCAACAATGTTGAGGAAAAAAAGTACGCCACTGACTTTGTAGTATTTTGATTAAGCAACTAAAAATTCAACTTTTTGGACTCTTGTGTTTTCTTTATATCTAGCTTCGTTTTCGAGAAAAAAAACTGAAGCCACTCTGCGAAAATTCGAACAAGTTCGAATGTTTTGCCAGAGAGAACAAATAAATGATATAAAATCGACAAAGTCGAAGTACCCTTCTCTCCAAATATTTCCACAAATTGGAAAATATGAGGCAAAAATCAGACAGAAAAGAACTAATTCCCTGGCTATTGCATATCATGAACACCTGCTTTGGAAGACAGCTGACAGTGATTGTATTGAGATATGAGTAAAATTCAGAGTTGTCAATTACCAGTTATTCCACCATGAATAATTAAATGGCTGACATGCACTTTATTTATGGATTAGCAAATGGAAATACAAAAGAAGCATGGATAATTTACCAGGACAGAAGCTATGCTTGATGCGGTTGAAGATCCTTCAAATAATACTAGGAAGATTGCACTGGTGCTTGGAGTCAGCCCAAAAACCGCTTGGAAAGTTCTAAAAAGAAACTTCATACCCATATCACATACAGCGGGTCCAAGCTCTACTGCCTCGGGATTTTCACCCAAGATTAATGTTTTGCAGGTGGTTGATTCATACTATGGCACACAATAATAATTTTTTGCCAAATAGTTTATTTACGTACGAGGCAAATTTTTTACGAAATGCTGTTATGAACTTTCACAAGAACCATTTTTGGGCCGACGAAAGTCCCCACGTTATTAGAAAAAGTCATTTTCACTTTTCAGCAACAATTTGCGCTGAAGGTTTGGGTAGGAATTATTGGTGACTACCTAATTGGTCCATTTTTTACACAAAGATTAACAGGTAAATCATAAACGGACTTTTTGCTAGATCATTTACCCATTTATTCGAAGTACCCGCACTAGTAAGAGGCAACATTTGGTTAATGCACGACGGGGTTCCAGCTCATTTTAGTGTTCTTGCTCGTCAGCATCTCGAAATCACCTAACCTAATCGCTGGATTGGACGTGCAGGTTCTCAGCATTGGCCAGCTCGCAGTCCTGATATGAATCCTCTAGATTTCTATTTATAGGGTCATCTGAAGTCTCTTGTTTATAAAACTCCTATACTAGATGTGAATGAATTGAGGAATCGAATAATCGACAATGGACTAGTTTTCATTTTTTTATTATGGATAAATTCTAAAAATTTAAGTAAAATGAAACAAAAATGTGAAAGAATCATTGAAATGTCTCTAGAATTAAAAAAGTTATGGGACTTTGAAGTTGCGCTTGGAAGAATAATATCATGGTACGCAGCGCTCTAGTGTGTGACGTCACGCCACATCAACGAGGCGACTGGTACTCGCAGAGTGCTTACAAATTTATCGGTGTACAATCACTTGCGCCGTTCGTGTCGTGTATTATTCATTACACGATGGCTGAAATTTAAAAAAATATCTTACAAATACTGTATTGTGCCTATCTGTAAAAGCACAACAATTAAAAACCCCAAAAAATTGTTTCATGTACCAAATGACATGAATAAAAGGAAGAAATGATGCAAACTAATTGGACCTAAAAGTACTACATATGTGTGCCTTGGCGCGGTTAAGGATCTAATACGTAATTAAATGTGGTGTGGCGTGACGTCACAGACGAGTCGGAGACCAAAGACGATCTGCGCTAAAATACGTAAATTTAAATAATCTATATCTCAGTCATTTATTGACGGATTAAAATTTAAAAAAAAAACTGATTTACTAGTTCTAATCTATATTTTAATTCCATCGCGTCAAACATAGTATTTTCAACAGCACTAGACTAGTCCATTGCAATGCCATAATGAATACTCCAAGTATTTTTGAACGTGTCAAACAATCAATGTCAATTCGATTGCAGACGTATTTTATACTGTGGGGTCGAAATTGTTTATTTATCATCTTTATCCATGAATAGTTTTTAGAATGAGTCGAAATGAATTTTTTTGGTTTTTTCTCGAAAACGAAGCTAGATAGGAAGAAAACAAGAGACAATCATTTTAAACCCATTTCGCAGCATTGTAGCGAAAAATGAGAATATACGGTTTGTGGTACTATGCAACATTAAAAATATGTATGAGAAATTGATATCGGACTATCACCAGAAGTGAAAAAACAATTCAAATTGCAATTATGCCAAAACTAATAATCCGACAGGGTCTGTTTTGTGCACACATAAAGTCAATACTTTTATGAGAAGGGACAACCCTACTTCTTGAAAAATGGAGGAGTTATGAATTTAAAAAAATCGCAAAATTTTCCGGTTTTTCCGGGGTTTCTCCGTTGCTGATAATCCGATCGGGTCGTAAAACATTCCATTTTGTTCGCATTTCTCTACAAATTTTTGAAATGTTTATAACAAATTAATGTATTACAGTTACGAGTCGAAAACATGACAGGATATAACTACGGACTGTCTTTCATGTGATGCACTACTAGTATTTTTGTTAGATACTAAAAAATCCTCTAATGATTGGCCTAGTCATTTTGCATAGAACTGTCACATTTACTTGATATCAACAATGATGTCATCAGCATATGTAACAAAATGACTTTTTCTGAGACTTTGTCTATTAGTAGTATAGCATCATTGTGAAAGAAATAATTCTTGTTGACAAAGCATAGTGAAGAATGAATTACTGTTAATTTATTAGGTAGGAATATCTAAATACACAGACAGTAATTTCTGACTAATAGAACACTCTTGAAAATTTGCTTCTGAATAAAAATATTATTTTTCTTATATTTTATTCATACTATCCAATCGTTTCGTTTTTCATCAACATTTCTATTTATTTATCAGTATTTTAATATTTTATTTTTGAACTGTGTTTATTGACAACCTCTTCTCTATTTGAATTCGTTTTTTGAAAAACGGCATTTTATTTGTTGCAGGACTGTCACAGGTTCGCCCGTAAAATAGAGGAGGCTTTATCCGACATGAGGCAAATGTTTATGGATTACAGATCCCAAAATGAAAAATAGTGGAGTCATCTATTCAGGTTTCTTTTGTCAGAATATTTTTTCTTTGGTGAATGACTATTTCGATACAAACTTTTTTTTGTAAATTAAAACAAATAATATGTGTACCCTTTACCAACAAACATTTATCTAATGCAATAATCTTCGTCAGTAGGATACTTCACTGGGATAAGCAAATCAGAGTCAGTTCTAATATGTTCCCCAATAAAGGTTCAATTTAAGGTAAAAATCCGTGGTGTGTTTATGTCTGCAAAAATTCAACTAGGAATGTAAAATATACCTAGTTTCCATTTTCAAAACCATTATCATCGTTGGATCCTTGTGATAATTTAAATTTGAGGTAGAAACCGTTAACAAAAACATAATTGGAAGTAGTAAAATGTGCGTGTATTTTACTTATTTATTGAATATTTCAAGTTCTCATACTATTTATAATTTAATAATAATTTTAATATATACAAGATAGTGGTTTACTAAGAGATCCAAAACTGACAAGAAACATAGTTAATTTCCTGACAAAAATAATAAAAATTAGTGTCAATTCTGAAATTATACATTTTAACTTTTTCAGCTAAATAGCATAAATTTCTTGGTTAGAATAGCTTTTAAAAGTGCCCTCATTTATAGTGGTGAAGGTTTCGAGCGAAATAGTTCAGATCAAGCTTTGGTAGAAAGATCTTCCATTTCCAAGCAAATAAAACAAATATTATTATACTCACCTATCCATTAGATCATTATTACTGCGTGTCTTTTTGGGACTTCGACATTCCAACTACTTTTTAGCTCCTGCATAGGATGATCAGATATACTGATGACATTCCTTGAAGTTGCACCTGGAACGTCTTCTGGGAGTAGTGTAATTTTATCACTGTTTATCAATACTAAGGAGACTATAATAACCATTAAAACAAGCAAAATAAATTGATAAAAAACGGTTGATAGTCTTTGATTTTAGTAACGCTACCAACACAATTTATGTTGGCTTCATTGGCAACAAATATCGAATTATGAAGAACTTTCATCACATTCTTTGCCAAGGTCATAAGCTACTGACTCCTCTATTAGCTGATAGTAACAAGTGTAATAGCTGATCTAAATATCAACAAGTTTTACAGATTCTAAATTTGTAAACATTCAATATTTTGAATAATTCAAAATTTTAAATGATAAAACATGTTGACGCACACAGGATATTAAGTTTCTAATTGTTCAGTTTAGAATTGGTTGAACCTTTCAATAATCATCGGAAAATAGGTTGTTAGGGCAGTACTGCAAACCGTTACTGTGAGTAAATTTAGATTAGTTAGTTTACCTGTCATTAAACGGTAATTGAACTCAAGTTGGGGTAACAGGTAAGAACCCACCCTGATTTAGGTACCCACTACAGTGTATTAAGGATTGACAAGGTAAAGCAGTTATCTAAATGTGCATAAATATAGGAAATTGAATTGAAAATATGAAAGTGTGTGGTAAAGGGGAACATTATTTGTTCTCATTTTGTGACACCACAGGGGCCAGAATCCCATTTTTATTGTATATCAGAAATGTCATCCAGTAGTTATTATGATGCAAAAATCAATGCAAGTGTAATATTATTTAGCTACATTTCTCTAAACATTGTTAAAAATTTGTTGTTTATGATATTTTCTGGTTAATTTTTTGTACTTGTTGTACTTTATTTTTAATTTAATAAATATTGCCCTTTTGGGAAAAAAGTGTCACTGGTTCATGTTTACGAATCGGGTACTAATTAAATTCTGTTTCAAGAATGTTACCATGAACATTTTCACGGTGACAAACGTAGAGACAAATTTGAGCCAAAAGTGAAAGATGAATTAATTGTAGCAACATGAAACTCGGCACATGATTTGTTGACATGTATAGTAAGAAAGAAATTGTTTCCAAAAAAATGCAGCTATAAAATAGCCTTTTCTACGACAGTGCGTAAAGTTATACTTTTTAAAAGAAGCGCGTGAAAAAATCTACAGTGCGTAGAGTTATGTTTTACGCACTGTTAATAAATTTTTCAAAAATACTATATTTTGAGTCAGATTTTACTCGGAAGTCATGATTCTTCACGCTCATACAAAAAAGTCCTACTTTAAAAACTTGTATCAGCATAGTTATTTTTGGTACAAGTTTGTAAAGTAGGACTTTTTTGTATGAGCGTGAATTTTGTTGAATGAGGCGTAGTCGAGTTCAACAAACACGCGATTACAAAAAAGCCCTTTACGAAAGTGTTTCATACAAAGTTTTTTCTTCGACACTTATTATATTGCCAAATTGTAGCAATTATATCATTAATTTGAATGTTTAATGATATGAATTGTCGTCGTATTATCAAATAAAGACTTCCGAAATATATTTGACGCAAAATACTGTATTTTTAAAAATGCATAAATGTATGAACGGAAGAAATCCAAGAACATTTTCATTTCCAATAGTATTTGAAATATAATTGTGTTAAAACTGTGCCAATATGAACTACATCTGATAGATATTGTGAAAGGCCCTATATAACAATATCAGATGTAGTTTAATGACCAGCGTGGCTTTAGCCGGGGAAGTTGTTTTCTGTTGGATATTACAAAACAGTTACTTCATTTTATCGTAGGTTTTTCCATTTCCAGAAGAGTCATGTATTGGTTCAATTTTCAGTTGAGAATGTTTCCCTTTACAACATGAATCCCTTCCAAGAGAGGTTATATCTTGTACGATGGAAAATAGCGACTAAAGTTTATCTTTCAGTCGCAGATGATTCCACAACTGACTTTATGAACATCCTGTTCATATTTTCAATAAAATCAAAATGATACCATGTGATTTGACCGGTTTGGAATGCTTAGTTTAGAAAAAATAATTGATTAAATTGAAAACGATATTTTTATCATTTTGAAAACAAAGTGCATTTTTCCTAAATAAACCAAAAAGTATTTATAATATGAAAAAATGTTTCAAATATTAATTGTAGGATTTTTTTCTGAAAATGCTGTTTTTTTTTAATTTTTGTATCATAAAAATTAAAGGAAATATGGCGGTTCAAAGTTTGCCATAAATTTGGGATATTGTAGATATCGATGCCCTGATTAAATATCCCTATGGACAGTTTTTGAGATAATCAAGGTCAAATGCTGTCAAATTGATGTGTTAAGCTATCAGTGGTAGTTACGCACGCCATGAACAGATTGCTTGTTCCAACGACTCTATAGTTCCGAAACTTTGACAGAGTTTTTCAGGGTCGCTGATATAACGAATCTGGGATCAAAATTGAAAAACTCACATCGGTACCCCAAAAAACGACAATTTTTTTGTCACCCCAAAAAACGTCAATTTTTTTGTCACCCCAAAAAACGACAATTTTTTTGTATTTCCGAAACTCGATGAAAACTTGACCCAAGGGATTATCAGGGTCGCTGATACCGAATCTGGGGTCAAAATTGAAAAATTCATGTCAGTGGCCCCAATATGGAACTCCAAAGAAGGTAATTTCTTTCCGAATTCTCGAATTGGGCGAAAACTTGGCCCAGGGGTTTTCTGAGTCGGGTATCACCGGAAAACCCTATCAATAATGAAGTTGGTGCATCGACATCAGTTTGAACAAATCTTGTTTATGGTTTTTGAAGACACATTTTATGATAATCGAATGAAGATATATTAATAAATTATTATCATTCCACAACTGGGGGTTCTCGCTACATATCCAAATTAACATCGTTTATAACATCCAATAAACCTGTATCAGAGTATTTTAGTTTGTTTGATGTCAAGCGTAACCTAGGTAGTCTCAACCCCTATTAAAATTTTCACCGCGCTACACGAGACATAGATATTTTGGCTACCTGATCTCGAATCTGGGAATTAGAAAATTCATGTAATTGGGCCCAATATATTCCCTCTTTCCAAAATGACCTGATTTTTATATTACCGAAACTGTATGAAATCTTTACCCAGGTGGTTTTTGGAGTCGCTGTACACGTATCTGAAAACAGCAGTGCTCCCAATATGGCCCCCCAAAAAAGGAATATTTTTCGATTGTTTCTGATGAATCAGGAGGTTTAAGAAGACAGCTGACCTCAACCACGTGCTTTTTCCAAATATGACTCAAGACTCGTTATCAACGACCCTGTAAACCACTTTGGTCAAGTTTGCATCGAGTTTCGAGAAAATCGAATAATGGGCCTATTTTGAGGGCCTACATTGAGACCATTGACGTGAATTTTCCAATTCTGACCCCCGATTTGTTATCAGCGACCCTAAAAACCACCTGGCCCAAGTTTTCATCGAGTTTCAGGAAAATCGAGTCGTTTTAACAATCGATACGTAACTACTACGAATAGCTGAAAACGTCAATTTGATAGCCTTGATCATCTTAAAATCTGTCCATTTTTGGAACTTGCGCCAATGGGATCATTTAATCAGTACATTGATATCTACAATATCCCAAAGTTTCAGCCAATTTTACCGAGAGCCATTTTCCATAAGGTTTGGTGCGTCCTTTTGCAATAATACTTAAGGTTTCTCCAAACCAACGCGGAAACGCGAGACTTAATTCTACAGTGGGATATATACATACATACCGGTGTGATTATTCGTGTTCCGAAATGCAGACAAACAGCAAAATATATATGGTTTGTTACAGTACTGTTTTTCTAGCAATTCTAACGGTTTCCATGTTCCGTTCATGCTTGGGTTTGACGAAACCTTTATGCATCGAGATTCTTTTAGGGATAATTCTTGCATCATATTATAGTGTGATAATTCAAAAATTCTATGGACTAGCCCATTACAAATTAAAATTAACATTTTCGGTCTTAACGGGTAGCTTTTATAAGGGTTAAAAAAATAAATTTTATATCTTTATTGAATTATTCACAATTCAATATATTATGCAGTTAAAATTATTTCTAATTATGAAGAAAAATGTTTAAAAAAGAATTATTTTTTAACAATTCATATTTCCAGGGGGTGGTTTATAAGGGTTGAAGCGTTTTGGCAAATAATAATTTCATTCTGACAATAATTCAAATTTAATGACGCAATTTTCAATCGTTTCAAATTTTAATAAACATCTTTGTAGTAGTTTTGAAAATTACTACGCCTTAGGGAATGATTTACAGGGGTTGCATCTGTCTGATTAATTATAAACTCGTTCGAGAATGTCACGTAGTCTACAAATAATTGATTTAAATTTTATTTTAATCAAATATATGCTAAAATCTAGTTAAAAAAATTGAAATAAGGGGTAGTTTTCACCCCTAAAAAATAAAAAGCCCGGTTCGGCACAGGGTAGATTTTGAAGAAGAGAGTCAGTATAGCTTAAATCCAAATATTCATTAAAATCGGTGTGGATTCTCAAAATTCCACGGTTTTATAGTTTTTCACCGCTGATGACTAGAGTATAGGCTTCATGTGCGAAACTCGAGTGTATTTCCTTCCCATTGTTCTCTGCTCGGAATAGTGAGAGTAAACTCTATTCAATTGCAATGTATCTTGTGCGGTTTTCACTCTGAGGGCGGAAATCGAGATCTCTTGCTCCGCCCACTTCGCGATTTCCGCATGACTTATCATCTCCCCTTCGTTTACCCCGAGTCCCGCATCCTCAAATGGGCCGCCATTGCCTCCTTGATCCAGACTGGAAGCGGAGGTAATTTAAAAAAGACCTATTTTAATATGGAGATCAAATCCGGACAAATGTAAAAGGTAACAAATGGTTATTCCTAAGTTAGTGAAATAATTATTTGCCAAGTAATAAAATGTTTATTTACACTTAACAGTTTTTAAATATGTATATAAAAATATTTCTCTTACATTTTATACAATTTCTATGTACAATTCTGTGTACAAAACAATAACATGAAAAGTAACTATAAAATGTAAAATTTTATGTACAAGAGAAAATGAAAAAAGTTTGAATCATTAAACCTAAGATACAACAAAACTGTTTTATTATTAATAAATAAATCTTTACGTTTTTTCTTCAAATGAATCATGTTTGGGAGGTTTTTTTGGCATAAAAGACATAATATATCACATGAATGCAGGACAATACAGAATAGACCAAAAGTTCAAAATATACTGCATCTCGTTTAAGCTTCATTTTTAAGCCAACAAAAAATGTTTTTCATGCATTACAGTTGTTTGGTTTGGTCTTGTAATGACAATTAATTTATATCAGAAAATCTCAACCTACTTATTGTCTTCAAAAATCAACCTCACCATTAAAAAAAGACAGGTATAGTTTTGAAATGTATTCAGATAATTTTTTTGGAATTATCTGTAAGCTGCAAACCCAAATGACACGTTAATTGAAAATGTAATATCAGAGGTCTATCCAGTTTAATCAAACATATGATTTGAAAAAAAAATCTGAGTGTATCATTTCAATTACTTTCATTCATAACATAATCCCCAAGATGGTGATATTTAGTTCTTAATTTTTTTTTCGAAGCTGCTTCAAGCTTTTTCACAGTAATTATAAAAGGTTTGAACTTTCACATTGACATCAAAGCTCTAAAGTACTAACAAAAGTTTATACATTTCTTTCTATGGTTATCGGCTCTTGCTTCCAATAAAAAGCGAAATTGGCCAGTAGATCCTGCAATTAGAGCTGTTGATTTCAAGGAAAAATTTTCAGTCCACTCTGTACAAATAATATATATATATATAAATATGTTAAAAACCCAAACTAAGATTTGACCGAAATGAAAAATATAATTTCATCAAATTAGTATCCTAAGGATTTGACCATTTTTTATCATAACTCATCAACAGAATGAGTGAACCTTGTTTTGATGTTCTCGTCGTTATCTTTCTGATCAGGAGTTTCACTATCAGGGTCTTTTGTAATTTTATAACTTTTATGGTCAGTTACTATTATTTCATCTGCCGATTCCAATTTGAGTTTGTTGAAAACTTTATCTAGAATATCTTTCGTTTCATGGACATTTTCAAAATCAACATTTCCTAGCAGTGAGCTTATTTCTTTTAAATTATTTTTTTTCAGGCTCTCTATCAGTAAAGCATGCTTATCGTTATCGGACATTTTACTGAAGTCTGTAATAATGGAGATCCCCTGGTCGTTTTCTGCCTTTACCAAGTCATCTTCTTTTTTCTGATACTCTTTCAATAGCTCATTAAGCAACCACTCTGTTTGTTTAACAATATCAACTTTTGCAAGTTCTTTGGTTGAAATTCCACTTAAAGTTTGGTAATAAATTCTCAAAATATTAACAGGGACAATCAACTCCTTTGTGTCAGAGTGCAGAATTGATTTCAAAAGTTCTTTTCTAATTTTACTCCACTGAGAATTCCAGACTGTATCTTTAACGTAGTGACTATCTTGTTCACTATTTTTGTAGGTTATTCTAATTTTAGCGTTGCCTATGTTGGCTCTAAATCCCCCTAACTCTACAGTCTTAGTGAAAGCTATTCCTGTATGTTTGTTGAGAAATTCTTGGACGGACAACTTCAGTTTCTGGAACATGCTTTCTTCTTCGTTTTGTGAAAAATTGTCAGATTCTTTGAGTTCCCTGATAGTCACTTCTACTTCTGGATTACTAGACAATGCAAACAACAACTTTGAAGCTTCTTGGCTGAAGAGAAATACTGCTGGTATTTCGACATCGTCGGTACCATCTCCAGACATGGAAAACATTGGAGAGCTGGTTGCACTGCTACCGGCAACATTATCCAATATAATAGCTCCAACAGCTCCAAACTTCTGAACTTTTCTTACTTTATCAACAAACATGCAGTCACCCCTTTCCATTATTGCTATTCTTCCTTTAATCAGCTCAGTCACCTTAATATTGTCACAACCACGGAAAGGTTGTAGAAGTAATGTTTGGGCTGTAACCTTCTGGTTATCTTTGAGGTTTTTACCAAATTGTGAAGGGCCAGCCTGCATGAGGATGATCTGTTCTTCTCCTTTGTTATCTTTCATTGGTACAGAAACTGCTTGAGAAACTGGTTCAGGCTGCTGAGATTGTAGTTTGGATAATTCCACCATCTCTTGCATAAAAATCAGCCCTTCCTCTGCATCTGCAGCCGATCGGGCCTGAAAACAATTACTCAAATGAATGAAACAATGCAAATTATCAAAACCTTATAGTTTACCGATGAAAAAGTATGCAGCAACTGTACCCTACCATCGTTTAGTGCTATGATATTAATTCCCATATCTTTAATAACCTTCAAATGGTTAAGGTTGACAGCAGAAAACTCAGTTGCCGAAAGCCGTCGTTTCTGAGATCTCTTCGGGCACATGCCGTCTACCATATGCTGTAAAGGCTTTCTGACTGATTCTGGGAACAGTCGAAGTGTACTTGGGCAGATTCTAGAAAAATCCGAGTCTTCTGATTCGAATTCGGAAGTTTTAGTACCTTAAGAAAAAAAAAATTAAACACAAAACGGTATCTACCAATATAAAGTACCTACCATTAGTAGAATGACCAGCAAGGCTGAGCGGTAAAAGATGGCCTTCAGTAGTGAAAATAAATTCATCCAAGTTCAAAATGAGATCGTCTTTATCAGCAAACAACAAAAAAAGATACTTGAAAGTTTCAGCCAGTACAAATGAATCCATTCTGTCTTCTTGCTTCCCTGTCCTCACATCATTCACAGCGGCATATCCACAAGGCACTCTGGCGTACTTCTGCAGACTTTTCAAAACATTTTTTCCAACCTCCAAATAGTACGGATCACCAGTCGCAATGTGTAGGAAATATGTTGATTCAAGAAATTCTGGTCGCAGAGGATGATTTCCCCAGTGAACCTGAAAGTCTGTTGTAAAAGCTTCTGGAATGAATTTGTGTCTTTTCATGACTTGATACAGCATCTCGTGGGTCTCAACTGCTGGCTTAATGTCACCTTTCAGCACTTGTAGACCTGGCCAAAAGGCCAAGAGTGCATCCATGAAATTTCGAGAGTTTGTGTGTGGCCTGAAAGAACAAGCTTGCATAAATCTGGATTCAAGAAGAGATTAGTTCACAACTGAAAGGTAACTTTTGCAAAATATGACAAAATCACTGAGTTTTTGGAAAAAGTTAGGGGACTAACAGACATAATGGGCTGACTGTGGCGATACACAGCAGTCGTTGTTGAAGTGAATCTTAGCTAATTGTTAAGGTATTTGGAACAGTGCGGTATGCGCCAAAAGATTTCTTCTTGCAGACCATTAGACATACGTCGATCATAAAAATAAAATTTGGTGTTCCGACTGTACGATTTCCCCACCATTTGTGATTGAAAACTGATAAACTGTTAATGAATGGCTTGAACCAATTTAGTTCATAAGGGACGATTCATTAAAGAAAGCCACTTGAAAAAAAGACGCAATGCAGTCGCAGCAATGCTGGCTGCAAAAAAAAATAGTTAAAAATGGAATGTTATATGATGATCGTTCTTGATTTATGCAAATGTGCAGAATCAGGAAAAAAATCATGAATTCCGGCGAAAATGAAATCGGGCCAAATTAGAAAATATACTACGAAAACCAAAAAATTAATCACAAATTTTCTTCGACCATTTGGTTCAATTATTCCAATTCCACGTCTAATCTTTTCCATAATTCCCAATATGCTGACGACATATGGAATATGCCCAATCTTCAATTCTAGAGTTTCAGTTTTCTATATTTTCTGGTCTATTTATTTCAGGATAGTTTTCTCGTGTTTCTTACGAGCTGCAGCGCGTTGTTGCCATTGTTCTTGACGTGGTCATTTTTATGCTCTCATCGATCAAAACACTGCCGACTTTGGGACCTCTTGTATTTCGATAAATAGATGGAAGATTTTTTTCAGATTAGGTTATTAGCATTTTTATCGAGTTTATTGACATGTCTAATAAGTTGGTGATGCAATAAATAGTTGTGTCGGAGGTTAGTTGGAATTGGGATCAGTAATGTTGAGGAAAAAAACTATTGTTTTCTTGACGACGTTTCGAATTTAATTTAATTCATCCTCAGGGCTCAAAAGTAGTTATTTCTGTGTTAAAATCTTTAAAATTAAAAAACATAGCTAGACGTATTAGATACAAAACGAAAATCACGGCACTTTTGAGCCCTTAGGATGAATTTAATTAAATTCGAAACGTGGGCAAGAAAACAATAGTTTTTTTCCCCAACATTACTGATCCCAATCCCAACTAACCTCCGACACATTTATTGACATGTTTTAGTTTTCCATCAAATTTGTAAGACGCGTTTCTTCTGTACAGTGTTATTTGAAACAATGATTGCATTAACGGGGCCAGGTAGCCGAGTGGTTAAAGCGACATGGTTTAATCACTTTGGATGCCAGTCGGCGATGGTTCAAACCACGGCTACTGCAGAATTTTTTTTGATGGCCCGAGAAAGTGCTAGGAGTCGCACGTAAAAAGGTAAGACCTCGTTAATCCTTGGCGGAAAAAACAATTTTAACAAACAATTTGGCCTATGGTGCTATGATTTAAAAGTATATCGGGGAGTAACTTTGAGTACAATTATCTCCGATTCTAAATGGACGAAAATTCTCAAAAAAAAAAAAAAAAAAATTAGGTAATGTAGCCACTGTCGAGAAATATCATACCAAATTTTCATTGTATTTGTAAGAAAACTGCTCTAGCGTTCCAAATACCTTAATTGAAGTTATTTATATTGTTCTATGGTGTCGGCATTCAATATGTGTAAATTCATCTTGACTGATAAATAGGGAGGAAATAAAAAACTTCGAATAATTTACACTTAAAAATTATAATACATAAATATCACGCTGACGATATTGTTTCGACATCTTAATGACTTTAAACATTGAAAAATGTGCAGTAAAAACTTTCACCCGAAAAGTGAACTATATACAATTTTCATATACTCTGAATGATTCTGAACTACGAAGGCAAAATGAGTGTAAGGATTTAGAAGTAATTATCCAGTCCAACCTCAAATTTAATAAGCACTACACATTTATGATTAATAAAGCCTACAAAGTACTTGACTTTGTAATAAGAAACACAAAATTCTTCAAAAACATTATTTTGTACAATACCTTTGTCAGACCCCATCTTGAATATGCCTCTGTAATATGGAGTCAATAAGGATGCAATAGAAAAAGTCAAAAAAAGATTTTTACGTTACCTATATGTACGTAAACATAACGCATATCCATACTTGGTATCATATCAAAGTGTGCCGGAAAGTTTTAACTTGGTATCTCTTGAACGAAGGAGATTGCACTCTTTATTTTTTACATTATTAACAACATAAAATTCGATGGTCTCTCATTAATTAACAATTTTGAAATCATAGTACCTAAAATCAATCTGAGAATGAACAGACAAACGAATTATTGAAAATGACAGGGAACAATAGGGTTGTTATGAATAAGGTAGTTAATTATTGGGGAGTTATACAAATTTACCTGGTCGTTAAGTACCAAATTGTGATTGTTACACAGATACTTCTTAATTTCTAGGGATTCCAGTATGTCTAATTTCAGACCTTTAGGTAAAATATGCAAAATCTCAGGATTCTGTGTGAATTTATGTTTACTGTTAATGAGATGTTTCGCGTAGTTTGAATCCCGTTTATTCAATCTATAAGTCCTTCAATGTTCACCAAACCTTTGATCAAAGCTATATATATATATATGGCCTACATATATTGCATTGCAGTCCTCACATTCAAGTTTGTAAACTCCTGATTTCTTGAATTTATCCCGTACAGACTTTGCGTTATTGATAAATGAATATAGATTGTTGTTAGTTCTGAATGCAACATTAATATTTCGTTTCTGAAGGAAACCAGAAATCTTATTCGTATGGTTACCGAGATATGTTAGACATGCAAAACGTTGTGTTTCTTTGATGTGGAGGTATATTATTTATATTTCCCTGTATAACAAATCGACTATCAGAGAGAGTTTCTAGCAGCATTGTTTTGGCAGATTATGGGCCCAGGTTCGTACAAAGTCGTTTTGTAAAAGTAAACTGTTAAAGAGCCATCTTGAGAATGGATTTAGCGAAACATTTAGGACCATTTGAGTGAGTCAGGCTGGCCGATGTGGAAAAGGAAATTCAGGGATCTTCTCGATTACCGGAGCGTTAGATGCAATTGATGGGAAGCTAGTGGAAGTTTCGTTACTGACACAGAGTGCTATAGAATCCCAGATCAGAGAGAACAAAGAAAAAAGGTGACACCAGAGAATGACGTTTCAACTCATATAGAAAAATTAAGAAGTTGTGGAATGAACTCAATAACGGGCTCAAAACTAAAAGGAAAAGCAAAGAAATCAAGCAAGAGGAGTGATACTTGCAACTACTGCAAAGAAACAGGACATTCCTTTTAGGTAAAACATTGCAAGAAGTCAAAGAAATACGGCTGAAGCCACTACAGTAGCTAGTAGCACTAATGCCCACAAGTATCGATGTTAGCATAGCGGAAACAAATTAAGGACAAATGTCAAGAGAATGACGTATGTTCTGTTTTGGCCGCCCATTGTAGAAACCAAAAAAGTTTTTTCACTTTATCGCCCAAAAAATGCTGGTTTGAGATTGATAGAAGAAAAGTATTACAAGGAATTCTCAAATTAGAAGGAACCCTGTAAAAAGCAGACATGAAATCAACCGTACCAGAACATAGAGTTATTTATAGCTGAGGTGAATGTAACCGAAGCAAATCGTTCAGTGTTACAGCTTTATCACGAGAGATGGGGACACCAAAATAAACGTCAAGAAAATGCTTGAGAGTGAATTAGGAATCAGTTTCAAGCTTGACGAAGACCTGTGTGAGCCATGCATCTATGGCAAAGCCCATGGACAACCATTCGGTACAAGAACAGCGGCCACAAAACCAGATGAGCTGATATCGTTAGATCCTTTTGAGTCGTTTCAAAAGGAGCGATATCTAGTTGTTTTTATAAACAATTACACGAAATTTCGCTATGGCTATATCATCAAACAAAAGTAGCACATGCTAAAACGAGTAAAATGGCCAACAGTTCTCCAAGTAGAAAGTGAAATATGGGCCATTTAACAATAGGAGATTAATATTTGAAATCTTTGGAATTGAAAAGCTCAAACAAGAAGAACTACTCGACTTGGCGTGGATGAACATACTGGCCTTCATTAGGGTCACGAGTGTTCAAATAGGATTAGGAGAAAGATAGGATATGTGGAGAACAGGATATGGTAGCAGCTATTTTCTATTATTGATATCAAGAAGAAAGTGCAAAGATTGAATCAATTTATTCATATAAAGATTGTTGATGACAGGTATTTGATTTACTAAAGTAATGACTGAAAAATTCATTGAACTTGATATTACCAACAGCGTTAATATTTTGTTTCATTTTATATTTTTTTCAGTTTAGAAACAACGTTCCACCACGCTTGGTTCATATGGGATGAATTGAGTATACCATATTGGTAGTATTTAGTAATTGAAGAAAATCTTATTTTTAGCTTGTATGTAGGTGTATAACAAATCGATTTTTCAAATATATACTTGAATTACCCAATTTCGGTGGAAAATACCAATTTTCAGATATCAACAAGGTCAAGGAACATTATCATTCTATTTTACTAATTTGAATACGAAACATGACATCATTAATATTTCATGCAATGCATATTTAGCATTTCTAGTATACGTGCCTTATCATGCTTATCTATGTTCGTACATAGTTTTCAACAATTTTGAATCTGTCTAACCATAGTATTGGGTATATATTTCTAAAATTATTATTAATAATAATAATAAACAAATATTAGGGCGGGGATTAGCGCAGTGGTTAAGCGTCCGCCTGGTAACCGAGAGGTTCCAGGTTCGGTTCCAAGCCGGTGCGGGCATTTTTGATTGAGGCTCATGTCGGCTAGGAATATTCCTCCACGATTCACTGTTGCGTTAAAAATTAACAGTGCTGCTCCTAAGGGGGCGTATGGAGTTAGTAACAAGGCCTATCCAGAACACATGGCTAATGACCATAGAAAGAAAAAAAGAAAAAAAATTGGATTGCAAGCTTCAGAAGAAATACATTTTCCATTGAAGATGAAGAGCGATCAGGAAAGCCAGTTTCGTTGTCGGTTCCTGAAAATATCGATGCAGTTTATGACATGATTTCATCAGACCGTCGAATTGGGGGGCTAAAACGAATATCTGAGGCACTGAACATTTCATATGAACGCGTCCATCATATAGTTCACGTCGATTTAGACATGAGAAAAATGTCTGCAAAATGGATACCTACCAATTTTTTTATATGTTTGACCCAAAACATTATCAGTGAGAAAATTTGGTGCATGTTTATCATATAAAATCTAGATATCGTAGAAATTTTTAATTTTTACATCTAAAAACTTGCGAATGTGGACATAAGCACGATTTTAATGAAATTTGCACAGATTGTCAAAAATATGATAAAATTACTGTCCCAATCATAACTTTTTCGCGGAAACGTCCGTGAGATCCTTTTTGGCGGAAATGTTTCAAATTGGTCAATACACTAATAATCACCAATAGAAGACGACTTATCCAGTTTTTCACGTAATTTCAAATACATCATGATCATGATCTGATCCGGATGTATTCAAAGCGACGTTGCCAACTTTGACAGGGAAAGGTGAATGTACAATAGAACACCGCATGTTTTCATTTTTCTGCAACAATTCGGACCTCAAAAATTACATTCAGTGAAAAAAAATCCTTGAATCCAATTTTTTTCCCGAAATTACAAGGTTTGAAATTGCTCTTCGATTTAAAGACAATTTGACCTTGAGTCCAATAAGTTCCCCCAAACATTAGCGCTCCTTGTGGTTGTTTCCGGAATATTGAGTCATTTTGACAGTTTCAAACAACTATAACTTGAATGAAAATTGTCCAGCTGTGCGCACGTTCCAGTGTAATTGGATCCTTATTCCAGAATTAACCTGGATAAAAGTTTCAACAGGCAGAGTAACACATGTCTGTTGGTAAGGATTTTTTAATATTTTTTAAAATGTTATTCATATGATGTCCCGTTTTTTAAATTTTCACATGGTCCTCTGGACACATGATATTTTTATGGTCTGTCTCTTGTACACCTGACGAGTACGCACTGATGATGACTTTATAGTCAAAAGCGCTTTGCTATGATTTTATAAATAAATTTCTGCACGAAATACAAATCTTTTCTTCATCCAAATATAACTTGGCCTTTAAGAGCCCTCTGTGAAAGTTTCAACTGTGTGAATTAACAATGCATACGTCCGTCAGAGTCGCCAAGTACTTTTTAAAATAGAAAAAAAGAAGTAGCATTTTAAATTACGAATTGGGAAAAAGGAAACAAAAAAATTTAAAATCTGAGTGTGTCACTTAGCTTCTTGGATGGTAATATTCATGCCAATAAAAATATTTCAGAATGGGTACACATGCATGTTCCACTTGTAACCAATTTCAACGGCGACACACACTTAAAATGCCTCCTTCTTTTTATCAGGACGTAACAGGGGCGAGTGAAGCGAGTATAATGACTGCGGGCGCAGCGAGCTTTCATTTACGTTCTCAATGCTAAAAAGTGATCGGATCGTAGGCCACTTCTATAGCTAAATTAGCCAAAAGTTGGCACTCAAAATGCCTCCTTCTTTTTATCGGGTCGGGATAGGGGCGAGCGAACGTTAAGAAGTGAAGCAAGTTTTATAGCCAAATTAGCCAAAGTTGCGTTAGGTGGATTTCCCTTTCTTTTACGTTAAAAGATTGTATCTGTGTGCAGAGTAGCTAATTATAAGGAACGCCGAATAAAAGCTAGGTAAATATGAAGTAAGCGTTTCATTGTTTAAAAAAAATGCCATTCGGTAGAACTTACGTATTTTGGCCACCTGAACAAAAAATCCCAATAAAACATTTTCAAGAAAAGATCACCTGCAAACTGATAACAAATCATCACAGAAATTAAAAAAAATGTATTCTCGAATTAATAAGAAGAGGTGAGATACATGGTTTGGTCAATACCACGGAAGTAATTGAATGAAGCATGCCGATGGCATGTCTCAATAAATTGGTATACTTGTATCTTCTACTTTGTTAGCCCCTCTACAAAAATATAACTTGTCCGGTATGCAGGAATTTAAAGAAAATTGGCAACGTCGCTTTGTACTCTTTCCAGTCTCTTCGCCGTGTTTGACATTCGACAATTTCTTGAGGTATCACAGTTATGAATTTCTATTTGAAATGAATTGATACTAATGATAATTTGAAACCATTCTTTCTACGAATCGTTTCTTGTATGGCTCGAAATTACCATTAATATTATTATCATATAGAAGTAAATAAGCACTCAGCTGGTTCAATACAAAGTTGTTATAATTTATACATATATTTGTAAGGTATGTACTGCCACATATTTTCTCGGGAAAATACGAAAAACATGATTTCTGCGAAAAAATTTCTATCTCAATTTTAATTATTCAGTCTGTGAAAATTTGATTAAAATCGTCCTTATATCCATATCCGCAAGTTTTTCCGAATTTTTTCATTAAGAGTTCAAGGAATCATCTGATGAAAATATGGCAGCAGTACCCATACACTGTGTAACTGTGTTCTAAAAACTCGAATCGAACTCAGTTCCAGGCTAATTCTGATTAAAAACACCGAAAATTAATACAATAATTTGAAACTTTTTGACATTTTGTATTTTGTACAAAAGCGTACAAGGGCCACAAAGAATTTTAAAAAACTAATTCGTCTAATTCCGACTTCGCAACTCGAAATTAGTATAATTCCGACTTGACAACTCGGAATTAGTATAATTCCGACTTTGCAACTCGGAATTAGTATAATTCCGACTTTACAAATCGGAATTAGTATAATTCCGACTTTACAACTCGGAATGAACCTAATTCCGACTTCGCAACTCGGAATTAGTATAATTCCGACTTCACAACTCGAAATTAGTGTAATCATTGCGATTCCACGAGTTGGCATTGGAGCTATGTCAAAATATAAACTTGAGCCGTCCAGTGAGAACTTTGAAAATTTAATTAATACAGCTGATTGGCCCTAAGATCTATGGAAAAATACACCAATTTTAGAAATGCTATGTGGTCGAACGCTTGGCGGTAACACTGACAGCCGTATGCATAGTCAATTCCAGCGACTCGCCAGTTTCGCCGCTCACTACACAAGAACTATAATGCACAGTCGAGCTCCAAAAAAGTGGTACATCTCCAGCGTTTTGCCAAAATGTGACTTATCGCGTAGTTGTCACTTTTTTGGAGCTCGACTGTGCATTATATTCCTTGTGTAGCGAACGGCGAAACTCTGGCAATTGTCTATGCATACGGCTGAGATTTTTGGAAACTGTAGATTCCAATCATAGCTTAATGTACCAGTCCACCCGACATACTGCATATTTATTTTCTGACATAATCCACTACACCTAGGAGTCCGCAAAGACATACTGGATGTGTTTCTGTTTCTTCTTTGTTTTTCAATTATGTACACACAGCACCGACAATGCTGTCAGCAATGACAACAGAACAGATACCCTTTGATATTTAATGCCTTCCAATATGATCACGAAAAGTTGCTGCAAAACAACACGTTTTGTTGATGAAAAGTTTCAGATTTGTTGTTAAATTGTTGAAAAACACTGAGTTGATGTTTTGTTTCTGTTTTGTTGGTTTGATGTGTTACCGGCATAAGAGTTGTATACCTGTTTTTTCCTTTTTAATGATCAATAATATACGTGTTGCTAAGCAGAAAAGTTGCTAACCATAAAACTTGTACTTTTCTTACGATTTTCTCTCGATAAAGTATGCTCTTTTCGATTAAAAATACTTAACAAGTGCGGAAAGTTATACTTTCCCGCACGCCACGCTACTGCCGATGCCCAAACGAAGCGGGAAATATACATTCTAGTAATATTAAGTAATAACAACTATACACACTAACTGACGAGTTTGGACATTAGGAATCAATGTTTGCACTTTTACTATAATTCCAATGGAATTGGAATGTGAAGTCGGAAATATACTAATTCCGAGTTGTAAAGTCGGAATTATACTTAATTCCGAGTTGTAAAGTCGGAATTATACTAATTCCGAGTTGTGAAGTCGGAATTATACTCATTCCGAGTTGCAAAGTCGAAATTAGGCTAATTCCGAGTTGTGAAGTCGGAAATATACTAATTCCAAGTTGTAAAGTCGGAATTGTTTTTTTTATTCTGAGGCCCTTCTACACTTTCGTAATTTTGAGTATAACTCACCTGTGCATATGAACGTCCAACAGCATTGGTCCCTGAGAAATATACTTCATCACAGCATTATAATGCCTGTTGAATCTGTTCAAATACTTGTTATCCCCAAGAAGGATGTAGGCCTTCAGACAGTACTCATAATATGAGTCTATACCAGCCCCCACACCAGAATCTCTTCGTACCCAATCGCCCGAATGAACGTTCAATACGGTTCCCATCAAATCGGAACTCCGATGCCTCATTTTCCATAATTCATCCATCGCTTTGTGAGCTTTGAGCTCGAATACTGGTTCACCTGTGAGGCGAGACAGAGCAGCCATTTCTAGTATCATGGAGCCAGCACATGCTGTGCACGTCTCCCTAGCAGATTCTAAACGATCGCTTTTCAACCCGTACTTCATATTCACCTATAATAATAATAAAATAGTGTGTGGTAATACAATTGAAATAGTTATGTGATATTATTATAAGAACAAATTCTTGTTGACACACTAGTAATATAGTAGAAATAACACAGTTAAATACTTACAGGGTGATTTACCACCACTTACATAAAATTTGAGAGCTATCCGTGATGATTTAACGAATTTTTTTGTCGTTGTCTACTTGTTCCCGATTTGTCTTTGTTTTACACTTATTACAGAACGAATACTCATGGCGTATGTGAAAACACCCAAAATTATCCCTCGACATGACCCGTATTCTCCAGATAATGCAATTATGAACCGTAATAGTCCTGAGTACAGAAATTTGAGAAGACTTGGCTCTGGTCACGTATGTATGTCACCCGTCAAAACATCGTCAGTTTGATTTGCAATAGTGATCGTATTTTGAAAATGCCAGTGCTCATGTTCCAAATAGACGCCATCCAAATTCCACTCGTCGCTTGGAATTGCGTCTTGACGGTAACTGAGCAACATTCAAAAATTTGCTTTAACATGATAAAATATAATTCTTCTTCTTCTTTATTTTCTATGGATTTGATATCTATAAAATAAAATTCTGTTGTGCTGTTATGTGATTTGCAAAAATATTTTATTCATTTTTGCCATTTTGTAATACACGGTTCCACGTGGACAATTTCTATCCAGTGGCGGCGCGTTCCCACAAATTAATCAGGTTTTCTTTGTTCCATTTTTGTAATTTCTTTTGGTTTTCAAATTCTTTTGGTGAGGAGAGCATACTGACAAATTTTGTGTAAGTGGTGGTAAATCACCCTGTATAGTGTGACCCATTCAAAATGGAACCACCTCTGTAGACTACGCATTTTTCATCAATCTCAAAAACAGTTTTCTTTAATATCAAGCATCAGTAGTAGTATATTCTTCTATAGCCTCGGATCAATCTATAGCCGATAAAAACAAAATGAACAGAAAGAAGTTTTAAAGTATTTGTTCAACAATAAAACGCCATTAAGCAAAAACTAAAACTAAAATAAACATCAATGTAAAACTAAATATTTAAATTTTTGTGACTTCTACCAAACCTCCATTTAGTTCGTTACATTTATCGTATCTCTTCCGAATATTTTTTACATTATTTCTTATTTGTTGAGGTGTAATATCGGCACAAGATTGTCGTATTCTTTGCATGAGTTCAGCTCGATTCCTTGGTTTCGCTTTGTATACTTTTCGTGTCAGAATACTCCATAGAAAAAAGTCTAGTATTGTTAGATCAGGCGATCTAGGTGGCCATTCAATCAAGTCACTACCTCGTCATAGCTAATGATTTGGGAACTGATCATTTAGCCACTGTTAACAATCCTGGAATTGTGAACGGAACAGCCGTCGAGCTGAAAATGTAAATTTACTCGTTCCGCAAGCGGAATTTTATCTATTTCGTTGAATAATTGGTTATTTAAAAATTCCAAAAAAAGTACCCTTCAAGTTTCCAAAATTAAAGTTGTTGTAGCTTCGTTGTCAACCAATAGATTTTCATCAAATTTTGATGGTTTTTATTTATAACGACTACGAATAAACTTTAATCGTTTTTGACAAAGAAAAAAAACCAAAGAGTTGTCTTTGAAAGGAAACCAAAGATATGAAAATGTGTGTCAAGATAGTATTTTTAATGCTTGATTTTAAAAAAAATTGAGATTGATTGAAAAATGGGTATTCTACTGGGGTGGTTCCATTTTAAATGGGTCACACTGTATCAATGGAGATCAATTCCTCAGTTTTTGAGATTTATTGATAATTTATCATGAAAGTGATTTTTTTATGCATGGTGATGATCGGATGATATATACAATGGTCCAACTGAAATTTGCCAAAAAAAGCTTTTATAAAAATTGCTGTATTACCCTTGCATGAGGTATGCCTGTTGTTGTATTGAATGCTGGTAATAATCGATATCCAACATCTTTTGCCATGTTCAATAATTCTCCCTTATACCACGACATTATACCATCTCTCTGCTGCAAGTATTCACTTAGGATATGTGCTGAGAGCAGCCCCCTAAAAGTTTTCCGATAAAAAAACTGAAAAATATCTGTTTCAAAAGTACTTACCCCACAACTCTTATGTTTGTTTCAAACACTGACACCACAACGTCATTATCGAAGGTGACATCTTTTATAATTAGCTTTACAGCATGCTCAAATTCTTCCAAGTCTCCCAGAATAACCAAAGTGTCCAGAGTGTCTATCAACGTAAGGGAGAAGCTAAAATAAAAAAAAAATCATTGAAGATATAGTTTCATAAATGTAATATCTATCGCCTTTCCTGTAACACCTTAACACAAAATATACTAGGAGAAAACTACTAACAAAGAGGATCCTGTAAAATAAATTTCAAAAAATCAGTTAATCTATTTCCTACCAAATTCCTTGAATATTTAAAGAATACAAAATTTTGCACGATTCTAAAAGCATCTGAAATCACGAAGTAATTATTATATGAATTGTGACAACGGTCCCAGTGAAATAGTTTCTATAAAAAAATACTTTGTCATTTGAAACTGTTTTATATTTCTCAAATTTGGTGTTAATTCTCCAAGTGCCAGAGGAAGATAAGTAGTTTTATTCAAAATTATGTACGATACAGTTCCTTGACAAATCATTTTGAAATATCACAGAGTCGGAACCTAAACTAGATGATCAATATTCCAATTATGGATTTCCCTGCAAACAGAAAATCTAAAAATTACGAAGTTTTCTTGGAAATTTGTATAATATCTAAAGACGTATGTAATAATCAGTAAAACATCCGGACAAAATGCAGAATTTTCGAAAAATACTTTCACCTTGCTTCAGTGGTTTGTTATGAGGGAAATTTCCAAATTAACCACGTTTATATCAAGAATGTAATCTTGATAGAACAAATGAGTTTAGTTGAGAAGAGAAACTGAACATCTACAAGAACTTTTGAAGGCAAAAAACCAATGACATATTACCGTTAGACTCTGTTATTTACATTTCTATCTGCGGTCAACACAGAGTCACATTCTAAGTGCAATTTTTACTGCCGCTTATTTCGCGGCAATTATCTGCTTATAAACATTGTAAATAAGCAGATAATTCAGCAGAAACTTAGCTTTGTCGACTTTTGGGTTGACTGGCAACAATTTTCCGCGAAACAAGCAATCCGAAGTCTTCTATTGTGAAATGATTATGGAGGAAGATGAATATCATTTGTCATCAGATTGGGATTCAGAAGATGAAATTTCTTTAGCAGATCTCAGAAAGAGTTTACTTGGTGTTGTAACTGCTCAAAGTGGACCAGGAAAGCGGAATCCTTCCATGTGGAGCAAAATGGAATTAAACATTACCTGAGTTATAGAGACCACTGGTCATCTGCAACTGACCTCCATGACCCCTATATGCTGGTTATTGAGTCATCTGCATCTCGATGATAATGGTACAATGCGTTTCCAAAAATAGAAATTGTTTTCAGTCATTCCATATTCAACACTTAAAGCATGGTGGTACAAATATGTACCACACTGTTTATTGACAAAAATTAATTTTAACCCAAAAATCTTACAGAATTTTCTTTATTACATGTACAACAGCAGTAATACACTGTCGATAACTGATTTTCCAAATATGTTTGTTCTTGTGCACCTAGTATTGATTTTTTCGGATTTCAGTTAGGCCACAAAGCGTTAATACACATTTCAATTCTAGGGTGATATCTGTAATTTTCGAAGAATCTAAATAATCTCATATTACATAAAATAATTTAATTATTTTTCCCCTCTCATAGGGGGGTATGAGGTTATATTTATTTTTTGGTGAATAATTTTCAGAATGTAATTTTGCATGATATTCAACTTTCACAGGAATTTTTGTAGAGTCTCTCATAAACTGTAGTAATTTTTAATTTTTTTTTATTTGAATATAATGTTGTAACAATCCTGGAGTCGGACCTGTCCCACCTGTTATCGGAGTTTTATTATATCATCGCCGCGTTGCGAATCTCCACGCTTTTAGACTGCTCCATCTGGACGCAAATGTAAGTATCGTGATTCATCTAGAAAATATTTTTACGTGAATGCAAATACAGAGACTGTCGTCGAGGCTGAAAAATACCTGTACAAATACTTGTACAATGTCAGGAGGGGTAGTAACCCTGTAAGTAACAGCACTAATTCAAATATTTGATAAAATAAAACTGGAAAAATCACTATATGAGTGAGTCAATAATATACAAACACAATTTAGTCAAGATATGTGTTAAAGTTTTATGCTGCAATAAACAACATCACACTTATGGTGGATTTATGCAGCAGTTTTAAGTCATAAGAATGTTCGTCAATGATTGATTGGGAAAAACGGTTCAACCAATCATTGGCGAATATTCTTCCTTATGATTTAAAACTTATGACTGCCGCACAAATCCACCATTAGTTGCATTCAGTTTGTCAACCTTTACGTTCTGCTTCAAATGGCAAACTGAACTATCAAAGCTGCAAAAAAGGTATAGCCGGCAAATTGACCCGGCACGAATTTAAAATAGTCAATATCAAAATTAGGAAGTTCGTTTGTTCCCAGCACCTTTCGTGCTTGCGAAACTAGAAAATATTGTCTTTTCGTCGAAAACTCAGTCACTAGATTATCTGTTTTCGGTACGGGAATACACCCAGTTTCTTACCCTTGTAGACTCTTCTTCAGACGTTGAGCTGTG
Organism: Chrysolina oricalcia; assembly: GCA_944452925.2. Classification (NCBI taxonomy): domain Eukaryota; kingdom Metazoa; phylum Arthropoda; class Insecta; order Coleoptera; family Chrysomelidae; genus Chrysolina; species Chrysolina oricalcia. Next base: position 32,149,082 of record OX101820.2, read on the forward strand.
GAGAGGTAGATCAGGAAATAATACAGTTGAATTCATGGTAATACAATATTGGATAATTACAGGTGTAGCTATAAAATATTGTTAAAAGACATATTAATAGATTGAAATAATTGTATAGATTATAATCTTAGGGGAGCAGTTGGATTGCTACTAAAGATGTAATTAATTATTGGGAAAACTAAATTGGTCTTGTTATCTAGCTGTTTTTGCAATCCTCACTCTCAAGTTGTAAACTCTTGACTTGTTGAATTAATTCCATTCACACTTTGCATTATTAATAAATAAATGTGGGTTGTTATTAGTTTTGACTGCAATATTTATACTCTGTTTCTGAAGGAAAAGAGACATCTTTTTCGTATACTGACCGAGATATGTTAGACATGCAAAACGTTGATCGGATTTTCCTTTAACCTAGGGGTATATTAAATTTAAAGTTTTCTTGTTTTGTTTCAGCAGTCTATCCATGATATATGTTTCATATCAATTATTTATGGCAATATGTTTAATTCTATTCAATTCACACTTGAAATCTGATTCACTTTGAAGTATATTTACCAGTCTATTAATCATAGACTGATATGCTGCTAGTTTGTGTGATTGTGGGTGCATGGAGTGTTTATTGCATTTTAGTGTATGTATGTGTGGGTGTGTAAAGCCTGTGGCTCACAGTCAAATAATTTGATGAAACTGCCTTAAAGTGACGTCACTTCTATTGCTTTGTTTCCACAGTTTGAACCAAACCAATAGAAATGACGTCAATTCAAGGCAGTTTGGTCAAACTATTTGACCGTGAGTCACAGGCTTAATAAATAGAGAAGCTGTGTGTTTCATTTTGCGGGAAATCGGTAAATCTAAAAAGTTTTGTGAATTGTTATTATCCTCTATTTCTGATGTGAATTCTATGTCAGAATTAAGACTGTTCAAATAATAATTAAGAAAATTAACTATCACATTCAGAATATGATATGTTCAAATCATCCTCTTACTCTGTGATTACCAACCACTATTCTTTGCATTTTTTTTAATGTTACTTCAACTTACGTTTCCAATGCAGACTAAGATTATAGAATCCACATTATTGAAATGTTTATAAACAGTCTGCTTACCAGTTTTACATAACTGTGTGTTGTTGTTATTTTATCAGAAAACAGGCCAAGTCACCTTTTGTATATGAATCATGTCCAATGTTTATAATTTGGAATATTTATTTTAAAGCATTGTTTTCCAGTGTCTGAAGGCAATTTCTAACAAGGTCAATAGGCCAAGTCAAGATCATGTTCATAATTGTAGAAGTTCATTTTCAAGTTTGCCAACAAATATGAATTTTGAAAGTTATTGAAGGTATATGAAAATATTTCAAATCCTCCATATGCAAAATTATTAATATTATAATAGGTCTGAGTAATGAAATTGTTTTTGTGTACAGATTTAGAGGGAGAGTATTTTAAAACCATTTATAAGAAGTGGTTGAAATCATCCTCCTAAATATGAGAAATGATTAGGTTGAAATGTACAAATCTAACTTGAAACTATGCTAATTTTACTTGTCCATGAATGTGAACATTAAAAACACCTGGTTTCTAAATTGAATAATTTTCTGCAATAAAGATATTATTAAAATTCAAATTTAAAATGAATTCTGGAACTATTAGACAATATAGGCAAATATTATTGTTGTGTGTGCTTTAATGATGTCTCAGTAAAAAATTTAATGTCGAATGACAGTTAATTATTGGTTTATTTGAAGGTCAATTCGAGACTCAAGAAAATGATGTAAAAACTTGCAGATATGAACCAACTCTTAGAAGTAAGTGCCTAAACAAAATATCCTTTAAAAAGTTAACAGGGGGGCAAATTAGTTTACATTGCCCTAGCTTAGGAAAACTACAAATTGAATTATTCTCTGATAACAAGGACAATATAAAAATTCAAATTTAACATTAATTCTGGAACTATTCGGTACATAACATAGGCAAATATTATTTTTGAGTTTGCTTTTATGCCATCTCAGAAAGAATTTTAACCTCAAATGACAGTTAATTATTGGTATTCCATGGTCAAATGAAACTCAACGAAATGCAGTAAAAACTTACAGATATGAACCAACCCCTAGAACTAAGTGCCTAAACAAAACATACTCCAAAGAGTTTGAGGGGTGCATATTGGTTAGCATTGCTCTGCCTTATGAAAACATGAAATCGTCTTGGATTTCCCTCAGTTGAATTTTCATTGGTACATTTCAAAAGATAAAATTTACTCACTTTCCTAAAGAATCGTCAATATCTCCTCTATTCGGAGAAATTCCTCTGTAGCGACCAGCACAACTCAGGGGCATCAACTCATCTGCAGGGTAGGCATTGAACATATATGCATTGTAAGCATGATAAAACATGTCTCTAGCTTCCTCCCTTCAAGAAAATTTTATTTGAAAACGTAACACTTCTCCACATTAATCTCGTACCTCAGATTTATCCTTTCCTCCTTGGATATGTGCTTTTTGCTATAACATGTTGAGAATGTAAGGATTACACCACTTATTATATACTTTGCGAAGGAATTCGTAGTGAAAATCATTTTAAAGACAACTAAAATTCGTCAAGGAGATCGTTTTGTACTTAATAACATATTGTTGAAACTAGTACTACTGTCAAAACAGAACTGATAAGAATTCTTATCAGTGAAGGTAAATTAATGTGCGATTGATTTTTCCGGAAACATCGTTCACAAAATTTAAGCTTAATATTCTTCTTGTTCTACTACAATACCACCTTCACAGAGTTCGCCATAATTTAAAACATTTTTAACCATCAATACACAAAAAGACAAAAGTGACAGATTTTCACTATTTTCAGCTCTCTGCCAAACCCCCAGCCCAGCTCCTGCTGACCTCTCTCGAAAGTTGGGAAGGGAGGAGCATAAACAAAAATCAAAATACAGTTATATCGCCCAAATCGCTCATATGTCATATCGACCATAAAATCTGACATCACAATGGAGTCATAAGCACAGAACACCAAAAATTTTTTTATGGCTCTATGGCTGTGGCACAGAATAAAAGATAAAGCCTGATTCACATAATGGCAGTAGCAGTGGCACTAAAGGCAGTGACTCCGCCTCTTTTGACGTTGTTATCCGAATGAGTGACATTGGGATGGAAATTTTCAACTAATTGTTTGTTAAAAGCGGGGTTCAAGGGGGTGCCTGGAGTCCAGGCACCCCAACGCTACTCTCACCTCCACGTGGTGAATCCTGGGCAACGGCCATGACTTGTCATGACTGCTAACGAGAGAGCGGACTCCAGGGGTGGCTGAGGCGCCGCAGCCAAAGAGAGCAGCGCCCCGTGGGCCCCTAGCTCACCACACACCGACGCCAAAAACACACACTTTCCTCTACACTTGATACACACACTTTCACTCTACAAAGGGATGCGAGAACTGGAAAATCTGTCTCCAGCGGAAGCCAAGGAGTGGCCTCGGATCGGGTGCTTCGGGACTGGTAGCCGGCGAAAGAAACTAGGATTAGCACACCTAGGCCGGTGAGTAGTACAGAGGCCCACTCTTGCCTAGATAGTGTAGAGGGCTGCCTCATCACTCACCGAAAAATCTCGAATGGTATATTAGTGCCAGGTGGCGCCTGGAAAAGGGCCCTGATGTACTGTTCGGGGGGCTTCGCCCGCGGCCGCCGTACCACACGGCCGAGAACCAGCCCTACCAGGCCTTCTGCAAGGGGAAGGTTTGAAGGAACTCGCTAATCTCTTGACATCACCTACACATTACACACATTTATCTACAAAACATAAAACATGGAAGAAAATAAAGATGAAGAAACAGTAAACGTGCTGATGGAAGTAGCAGAAGAGCGCCCTTGCTCTGACAGTAAAGAGGAATATCTCCTCCGGTCTACATCGGATCCCGACAGCGGAGCTTCCGACGATGAATCCTCAAGGAATCATTCGACGGATAGTTCTGCAGTTGAGATCCGACGGAAAGAGAGAAAGAAGGCCCAGAAGAAAAGAGAGAGGGCAAGGAGAAGGCAGGAAGAGAAGAAGAAGAGGTTGAGCGAAGCGGAAGGTCTTAACAAACCATCCGAAACCGCGACCACCTCACTGACCAATGCCACCGCAAGCCGGACCAGGAAGTCCCACTAGGGACTCCCAGGCCCGGCGCCGCGGACCGGAAAATTGGTCGAGACAGAGGAGGGGACCTGAAGCTAAGAAAGCTAAGAGGCAGGAGAAGATTCTTGCGAGGCCTCCAATTACACTCCCGACTGCGTCAAGGGCGGCGATGGACGTCGGACCTAACGGGGACCCCCTTGAGGGGACTTCAGGGTCTGGACGCACCGGGCCGCCCCGGCATGGTCACGGGGGTGTGAAATAGAGGCCTCGGGAGAAGGAGACTCCACCAGATCGGCCCGCCAAGAGGGGCAAAGAGGGTGGGAGGTCTCGGCCCACTGGTCAGAGAGCGAACGTTTCACCCCTTCTAAGGGGAGAGACAGCAGCTCCGGGCCAGAAGGCGGGGATCCAAAACACCCTAATAGCTTCTTACAGCGCGGCCGTCAAAAGGGAGATGCAGGTCGTGATCAGAAGCGATCGGGAGGACGGCACCGTCCTTCCAGAAGAGAGCGAAGCCATCAGGAGCAACCTGATAGAGCAGATGCTCCGGACTATGGAGGGCCCTGAAGGGGGACCCCGAGGCCCGGAACTGCGCTTCAGGAACTCCGGCGTCGTTGAACCAGGGTGGTTTTTAATAACCGTCCAAAACCCAACGTCGCTAGAGTGGCTCCTCCGTGGCTGGACTGCACCGGTCATAGCGGGCGTCACATTCAGGGCGGTGCCCTCAGCGGACGCTCCGTGGCCGGTAAGGATCGGCTTCTGGTTAAGGGGCCAAGAAGTGGACCTACCGAGGTTGACGCGGGTGCTAAGCCTCCAGAACCGTTCTCTGAACGTGGAGAGGTGGAGGCACCTGGAAACGGCAGGAGAGGCAGGAGGGTGGTTCCTAACCTTCATGGTTAGCCAAGAGACCGCCCAGGCCTTGGAGGAGCAAGGCATGATGCTCTATTACGAGCTAGTTACCCTGACGGTACGCAGAGTGTCGCCAGGGTACAAGCCAGGCTTCTCCAGGCAGAGCGGCGGTCCCTCGGATAAGACAGGGAAGGGACCACCCCAATCCAAATGAGAGGGCGCAATGGCGAAGTTGAAGGTAGGCCAAATCAACCTGCAGCACAGTATGGATGCATCCGGGGAACTGGAAAGCATCCTAACTGGTGAGTCTGAGATAGTTTTAATACAGGAACCATACGTTTACAGGTGAGGTGAGGGGTTTGAGAGGCAGCGGCTACCAGCTAGTCGTAGGCAAGGCAGACGGAGAGGAAGCACCAAGAACGGCGATCCTGGCGTCCAGAGACCTCGAAGTGGTCCATGTACCGCAGCTGAAATCAAGGTAAGAGGAATCAAACATAGGGTAATAGTAGGAAGCGTGTATCTCCCATACGATGATGCGCACTTGCCTCCTACTGAGGAATTATTGAAGATAGTAAGGTATAGTAAGGAAAATGGTTTACGCATGATATTGGGGTGCGACGTCAACTCGCATAACACGATGTGGGGCAGCACGGATGTCAATGCGCGTGGGGCAGCACGGATGTCAATGCGCGTGGTGAAGCACTACTTGAATACCTAGCAACGACCAGTTTGGAGATACTGAACAGGGGGACGGAACCAACGTTCATCAATCGTATCCGACAGGAAGTGATTGACGTTACATTGGCAACGAGAGATATATTAGGTGATATAACAAATTGGAGAGTATCGGCAGACATATCGATGTCAGATCACCGAATGATAAGGTTTGATGTCTACGCTGAAGCAGAGGCTGTTCCTCAACACCGAAACCCTAGAGCAACCAACTGGGACACCTTCCTAGAAGGTCTCTCAGGGCTGTCAAGGGATCAGGCAGAGATTTTCTCGGAGGAACAACTAGATCAGGAAGTAGAAGAACTAGGAAAAACAATGACCAAGGCATTTGAAGAGGCATGTCCTTTGAGAACGGCCCCAAAGCGCCGGGTTCGCTGGTGGAACCAGTCGCTGAAGGGCCTGAGGAAAGTAACCAGAAAGGCTCATAACAAGGCCATTAAGGATGGCAACGAGAATGCGTGGGAAAACTACAAAACCGCGAGAAGGGAATTTAAGAAGGAGTTAAGGAAAAGCAAAAGAGCTAGCTGGAGGTCTTACTGTGGGGAAATCAATTCCCTAACGGAATCCGCCAGGCTCATGAGAATCCTGAGCAACGAGACAGAAGGTTCCATAACAACCTTGAAGAAACCAGATGGGACATGGACAACTTCCTCCGAAGATTCGCTCAGACATCTGCTGGAAGTACACTTCCCGGGTGGTGTCGGGGACGACCAACGGGCTCTGCCAACACAGCAGGTCCCCCACGGGGACTGGCAGCTGGCAGAGAGGGTCGTTACGTCTGATGCCATAGCCTGGGCAGTGAACGAGTTCAACCCATATAAGGCAGCAGGACCCGACGGAATTTTCCCGGCAATGCTACAGAGGGGCCTGGAACTTCTTCTCCCAATCTTGGGAAGGATATTCCGGTCCAGTATAGCGCTAGGGTACGTACCAAAGGTCTGAAAGTCAGCAAGAGTTGTCTTTATCCCCAAGGCGGGAAAAAGAGACTACACAACAGCAAAGTCCTTTAGACCCATCAGCCTAACACCGTTCCCGCTTAAAACGCTGGAGAAGGTGGTTGACAGATTCCTGATGGAGGGGCCCCTAAGGGTGAGCCCTTTCCACAGAAATCAGCACGCATACAGAAAGGGAAGGTCGACTGAATCGGCCCTCCACGCTGTAGTGCGAAGGATCGAAAGGACAATAAGGTTTAAAGAGGTAACATTAGGAGTATTTTTCGATGTGGAAGGCGCATTTGACAAGGCAAAAACAGCGACAATAGATGCAGCACTAAGGGCCAGAGGAACGCCTCACTCAATGGTCAGCTGGGTTGTATCGTCGCTTACGAGAAGAAAGGTCGAGGTATCCCGAGGAGACATCAGACTGGAATCCGAGGTGGGGGGGGGGCTGCCCTCAGGGGAGCTGCCTCTCTCCCCATCTGTGGTGCCTAGTAATGGATGAACTCCTGGGTAAACTCACAGATGAAGGTTTCGAGGCGCAGGCATACGCGGACGATGGAGTTGTCCTAATCAGCGGACGATTCATCGGAGTCGTCTGCGACCGTATGCAGGCTGCCTGCAGAATAATTGAGAGATGGTGCGGTGATGCAGGACTCTCAGTGAACCCGACAAAAACAGAGATGATCCTGTTCACTAAACGGAGGAAAAAAGATGGATTCAGGCCACCTATCATGTTTGGGCAAGAGCTGGAGCTAGTTCAGCAGGTCAAATACCTGGGGGTGGTCCTGGACTCCAAACTTTCATGGAGACCGCACGTAGACAGGGTTATTCAAAAGTCGGTAGCAATCCTATGGCAACTGCGGAGAATTGTAGGCACCAATCCAGAGATCATGCGCTGGCTGTACACGGCAGTCGTAAGACCAAAGATCCATTATGGGTCAGCCGTGTGGTGGCCAGGCGCACAGGGTAGCACAATAGGCCGAAAACTCACCAAGGTTCAGAGGTTGGCCTGTTTGGTAATAACGGGCGCAATGAGAACGACTCCAACCGCAGTGTTGGAGGTACTGCTGAGGCTGCCACCGCTTCCAGTCTGGATCAAGAAGGGGGCAATGGCAGCTCATTTGAGGATGCGAGACTCGGGAGTCTGGGTGAACGAAGGAGCGATGATAGGTCATGCGGAAATCGCGAAGTGGGCGGAACAGGAGATCCCTATCTCTGCCCTCAGAGTGAAAAGCGCACAAGACAGACTGCGATGGAATAGAGAGTTTACGCTTACTATTCCGAGCAGAGAACAATGGGAAGGAAACACGGTGGAGTTTAGCACAGGAAGCCTAATATGTTATACGGACGGTTCGCGTCTAACTGACAAACAGGCTTCGGGTGCCGGAATCTTCCTGGATGGAAGAGAAGTACGAGAGAGCTACGCTTTGGGCAGATATACAACAGTTTTTCAAGCTGAAGTGTTCGCCATCCTATCCGTAGCTATGAGAGAAGAGGTGAAAGATGGATCCGAACAGAGAATTTATATCTGCTCGGATAGTCAGGCAGTGCTCAGAGCCGTCTGCCATCCTAAACCAAGCTCAGCGCTTGTACAGGAATGTGGAGATGCGCTCGAGAAGCTAGCTGAAACGAAGGAAGTTCAGCTGGTATGGGTCCCGGGACACAAAGGGGTGCGCGGAAACGAGGTGGCAGACGGACTTGCCAGATCCGGATCCGCAACGCCGTTCTGTGGACCGGCATCGCAAGAAGCCAAGCTTCTTCAGCCCTCGACGAGTGGGCAGAAGAAGAGCTGAATAAACTTTGGAGGGATAACACCGGCTGCAGGCAGTCAAAAGACTTCGTGGCCGGCTCCAATAAGTCAAGGACGACATGGCTCTTAGGCAGAAATCGCCAAGCGCTACGCCTCCTTATAGGAATACTAACAGGACACAACAAGTTAGGCAGACACCTATCACTCATAGGCATAGAAGACAGTCCCACTTGCCAAAAATGCGAAGAAGATGAAGAAACTTCATCTCACTTCCTCGGCGAGTGTGAGGCATACGGGAGGCTAAGATTTGAAATCTTCGGAGTTGACAAACTCCAACAAGAGGAACTAATCAATTTGGAATGGTCGGACATACTGACCTTCATTAGGAGGTCACAAAGTTTCGAAAAGGAAATTTAGGAGGATGAACGTAGATAAGTGGAGAACAGGGGATGGCAAAAAGGGTCCATGAGGGCCTACTTGCCTGGCTGCGGTAGCGGCCTCCCCAAAGAACTACTACTACTACTACTACTTGTTAAAAGCAGTAGAAATGAATCATAACAGCAATCTCGATTTCATGCGAACACTGCTAGATTTTACTGCAAAAAGTTTAAATGAATCAAACTTTCAGCAGCGTGACCTTGAATTTTCAGCGTCGTCTAAACATGTTTGCCATTGGTTATCTTATCAATAGAGGGGGGTGACGCCACTGCTACTGCCATTATGTGGATCAGGCTTAAGGAGTCAAAAGACTGATTTGTGAACAGACAAAGATGAGGTTAGCACACCGACATGGACTCCGAGGAGCTCCTGAAGTGATCTCACAGACCACGAAAGAACATGTTCCTAATAAATAACATGTATTCCTGTCAGTTGAACTGATCCTGAAATGATCTCAGGAATAGTTCATGGGTAACAAGGGCTTTGTTAACCCTGAACCACCCGTGAAATTATTTCAGGATCAGTTCAACTGACAGGAATACATGTTATTTACGAACATGTTCTTTCGTGGTCTGTTAGATCTCTTAGGAGCTCCTCGGAGTTACCCAGAGCTACCCACCGGGTCAATGGTCGAAAAGTTGCCAAAAAACGTGCCAGTGGTTTTGCCAAAAGTTGTGTGGTGGCATGCCTGCATCCATATCCGAAGTGCATCTGAAAAGAGCACTGAAATTAAATTATAAAATAATATGATGAGTGGAATGCTCGTCAGGCTGTGCGACTGGATTTCTCATGGAGGCCGCCATGTTTGTTTTGTGGTTCCTCACAGTGGCGGAGGAATCGAGACTGAGTTGATTTTAACATATAAAACTGATACAAAGACGCGCTGCACTGCACTGGCTTGTTTACATACCATAAATTGCGAAACTACTAACACGTACGTGCAGATACATCTTGGTGCAGATGAATGTATCTTCTGTTGAATTTATTATCTTCACAGTGTGCTGCTGTTGATGTTGTGCCCATAGAAATATATATTATATACTTACTCTAGAATGCTAATCCCGCCAATTTTCACGGCGAAACGCATGCCGCGTATGCGACCCGTTTACGGTGTGCGCATGCGCGTCATCAGTGTAGTTTGGGTAGATCGTTGACAAGTTTGAAAATAATTTGGTGTTCCAATTCAGAGTTTTTTGTTATGAGGCAATAAAACACATGTCATTTGAAAGAGAGAACTTTGACAGCTCATTTAGGACTTTTTAAAACCGAAAAGAACCTTTCAGAGATAGGTTACTCCGAATTTTTGGAACGAAAGAAATTTATTTGAAACAATAATGTACCCTATGCTGACCGTGCAACAGTGCTTTTTCATCAACAGGAAGACTTGTCACTAAGATCTGTCACTCTTGTCAGAGACAGAGTCGGTTTTTTAAATTTCAAATTTTCTCTTTTCGTTTTGTGTGGTGTTTGTTGTCATTGGTTATTCTTTCATCCTTCGTGAATTTGCATTAATCTTGTTCCTTCAAAAACAATTTCAAATAAAGCAGTTTCTTCCTAAAAATAAACATTTTTGTTAGATAATGAAATTTTTTATGTACCTATTTGCTTTGCTCAAAATAGCTTAAATATTATTTTAGCCTGACAAAAAAGGCACGATTTTTGGTTACTGTTTTTAAGAAGAGACCCCAGCAGAAGATTTGAGTGAGAAAATTGTAATTTGTGGCATACATTTTCCTCATGAAGATTCATGTGAAAACGACAATAGAATAATTTGAAACCTAGTGCAGTACCAATACTGTGTCTGCGTAAGCATACATGGCGAGTGATACAACTTTCTGCCACACCGCTTATATTATGAGTTCTAGATTCCTACAAAAAGTACTAAACATACATAGAATCGCCTCAGAAAATTAATGTCAATATGGAAGTGCTTTTCTTTGATGGTAAAGAAAATGCTTCTGGCCTCACTTTTTCATGCACCCCCATTGTGGAAATTGCACTAAGGTAATACAACCAGAAATACTCGTAGAAATAGCATGTTAATCTCTTCAAATGATTCAAATTAAATGCAGTTGCGTATTTTGACATGAATCGTTCTAGAAAAAAAACCTCGAGCTTCCAAGCATCCAATTTTATAAATCTAATTTGAGTTGAAATTATTCATGATATTAGCTGAAATAAATTTTCATAGTTTTTTGTACTTTCAATTTATTTTCGAATCCAGTGCTTCCTTGAAATTCGCACCGACGATTTGGGGTGGTTCCGTAGGTTTTTGTTGGTTAACTACAGCTGAAAAGTGTGATAACAAAAATCAGTCGCTTCAGAGCGGTAAATAATAATAATAACCGTATTCTACTTTCTGATGGCTTTTGCTGAATATTCGGGATCATAAATATGTGAAAATATGTATTAAAATCGGCTAAATACAAATAACAGATATAAGCACAATGAGGTTTCCAACCTTATTATCCGAGATTCAGAATTAACGTTTGTTAATCTTCACAAGTACCATAATATTTTACTCAAACCGGGCCTGTTACAAAAATCACTAATGACGCGCTTGCGCATTGCGGACTAGCCTGAACTTTTTACAACACTTTTGATATGGGGATTAGCATTCTAGAGTAAGTATATAATATATATTTCTATGGTTGTGCCTTATCTCTTATCTAGTTTAGTTTTGACAAACTGTCAGTCGTACTGAAAAATCGTTCTTGTCAGTTGTAGTAAAATGATAAGTTGTTGATTGAATAAACCAAAATACGACAGAGTAGGAACTTGATTTTTCCTTAGATATTAAAATTAAAGTGGTTATGGATCACAGCTCGTTCAGCTGCGCTCTGTCGTCGTATATGCGATCTAGCTTATCAGTGTCTCGTCATTTCGATCGCATTTTCGTCTAGTTTTGTGTTGGTAGATTTCCTTTCTATTTGGCCATTCTGGAAGGATCGAGTTATGGACGTTCTTGAGTTGTTCAACGCAGTTGATATCGTTGAGGGAACTAGAGAGATGCCAGTTCTCTCATTATCGCCTACTAAAACCGAGAAAGAACAACTTGAGGCTTACAACAAATCGGCTGCTCAAACAAAAATCGTCATCTCGCAGTGCGTAAGTGATGAACTTCATCAACGAATTTTCGGATCGATTATCAGCTAAAGAAGCATGGGATGTGTTAGTCAACCAGTTTGATAACAAAGCAGAGGATCAGTTATTTCGTCAGTGTCTTTATTTCTTCAGTATGGAATGGGATGAAAAGGAAGATGCCCCATCTGTATTATCGCGAGTGAAGAATCAACAACGTGATTTTGCTGCTGGTCTGAAAACTCGAGAACTTAAAACAGTCGAAGCCCTTCTTGAACTACTGTTTGTTTCAAAGGTTCTGCACATTCTACCTAAGCGTTTCGAGTCTTTTAAGTCAAGTTACCTTCTCATGAAAGCTAATGATGCCAAGTCAGTTGAAGATCTTTCGTCGGCTCTAATTCTCCATGAGCGTAATGTTGCTCCTGCCTCAAAATCGAGTGACGTCCTCTACACCAAGTTCAAAGGTGGTCAGAAGAAAAATGGTGATCAGAACAAGAAGAAAACTGGTTCAAATGCTACTCACTGCAAGTATTGCGACGCAAAGGGCCATTGGCTCCGACAATGTCCTAAATGGAATGCTGACGGCAGGTCACCATATCCAGCACGTGTGCTTGTGAATCTAGCACGACCCAAGTTGCTGGCAGTCGGAGTGAACCTAGCTCACACGCAGTCGAGTCTGATTCCCGAGTTGCGCTAATTTCAATAAGTAGTGACGTCAATGTAGCAACCACAACCGACCAGTGGTGGATTGACAACGGAGCTACTCGTCACATCACCTCAAATCTAAACTGGTTCACGGAATATAAACCTTTTCCTGACAGCTCAAATGCTACGCTCAAAGCAGCAGGAAATGAAGTCGTCAAAGCTCTTGGCAGCGGTACAATCGAAGTGGCTAACTACGTCAATGGCAAGTTGAAGATACTCACACTGAACGATGTGTGGTATGTTTCCCGACATCTCACGAAATCTTGTCTCCGTCCTTGCAACACATGATCGAAACCCTGGCAGCAAGTTCGAATCAACTGATACCGAATGTCAGTTCAGCATTAACGGTCAGAGTATTTTTGGAGGTACCCGAATCCCAGGCGGAACATTGTATCGTGCCTCTTTTCACACAGTTCAACCTGCAGAAGTGTGTGCTAGTGTGACTGAAGACAACCGGATGATTCAGCTCTACCATCAGCGATGGGGCCATATGGATAAGCGTTACGTCATATCGAAGCTCAAATCCGAATTGGGAATCAAATTGCCAGCTGACAACGAAATTTGCGAACCGTGTCAGCTCGGGAAAGCACATCGTTTACCATTTGGAACCCGATTAAAAGCTTCTACCCCTGGTGAGCTCTTATCTGGAGATGTTTGCGGGCCATTTGATCCATCCTTCAGTGGTCGACGCTACTTGATCGTCATCAAGGATCATTATTCGAGGTACCGCTACTGTTTTGTTGCACGTGAAAAATCCGCCGTCAAAGATGCCTTGCGCGAGGTCCTGTCTAAAGCTCGCACTCTAGGTCACAGCGTGAAGGAATTTCTTAGTGATAATGGAGGTGAATTTGATAACATCGAAGTGCGGTCCATTCTTCAAGAATACGGTGTGAATCAACGTCTTACAGCACCGTATACGCCGGAACAGAATGGCGCCGTCGAGCGTGAAAACCGTACAATCGTGGAAATGGCACGAACCTTCAAGTATGCGAATCCGGACATCAGTTTCCCCGCAGTAATTTGGGCTGAGCTTGTCATCACTGCTGGTTACGTTCTCAACTGAGTGGGAAAATCACCAGTTACGGACAAAACGCCGTATGAACTCTGGTTAGGTCAGAAGCCACGGATCAAACATCTACGCATCGTGAGTTCAAAATGCTTCGTTCATCTTCCGGCACAGAAGAGACGCAAAATGGACCGGAAATCTAGTCGGATACGATGGAGATGAACGCTATCGAGTCTACGTTCCTGAAAAGAGAAATGTCGTTGTCTCACGTAATATTGTCTTCCTCGAGAAAATGGGTTACCTAGCCAACCAAAGAAGACAAAAATCAACAGGATCCGATGGTCGAGGAGAAGGTTGTCGATTTGCCTAAACTTGAAATGGTCGCGGGTAATTCTGATGAGGATTCCGACGACGATTCAGAATCCGAACCCGAGCCTGACAGCCAACTTGCAACACCTAGGAAATCGTCCAGGGAAAAGAAGCGTCCTGCATAGCTGCACAACTACGAAACATCCAACTATAGAAGTGTTTCTCACTGAAGACGAGCCACAGACTTTCAGTGAGGCAATCGATAGTTCCGATTGTAAAAAGAGTGGAAATCAGCAATGGACACCGAAATTGACTCTATGCAAATGGGTCTTTCGCATCAAGCGTAATCCTGACGGAAGCACTGACAAAATAAATATCGTGCAAGATTAGTCATCAAAGGATGCGCTCAACGACCGGGTGTGGACTACGCAGACACTTTCAGTCCAGTCGCTGTCCATTGCCGCTGAGGAACGAATGGTTCTTATACAGTTTGACGTCTCTACTGCGTTCCTCTATGGTGACGTCAACGAGGAGATATTTATGAAGCAGCCAGACCCAGGTAGCACATCATATCGGCTGAATCTTGGTTCCATATTGGGCCAATATAGATATATTGTAAATGAAAAATCAATATTGGTCCAATATGGTAGAATTCAAAAAACAATATTATATTAATAATATTGGTGGAATATTGGTTGAACTAGTTTTGAATGTAGATTATCACATGAAATATTGGGTCAATATTGGTTGAATAATTTCTACCAATATCGATAATACAATATTGGTTATATATTGTTTTCCACATCTAGAATAAATATTGCAATCCAAATATTCCAGTCATATCGATTATAGGGGAAATAATACTATATTGTATTTTCAAGTTTGTTAGAATATTGGTTGAATATCATTTCCACTTTATTTGACAAATTGTAATTACTCATATTGAGTCAATATTGGTTGAACGATATTTACCAATATCAATAAAACAATATTGTCTTCACATCGTTTTTAACATCTAGAATAAATATCGCAATCCCAATATTCCCCTAATATCGATTCTAGGAATAAAAACTATATTGTATCTCCAAGTGTGATTACACATTGGTTGAATATCATTTCGCCAATATTCAACAAATCTTATTAATTAATATTGGGTCAATATTGGTTCAATAATATTTATCGATATCGTTAAAACAATATTGTCTTTATATTGTTTCCTACATCTAGATTGAGATGAATTTGAATATTGGCCGAATATTCAATGAAACATATTGAAATTATATCATGATCAAACTTGGATAAAAATCCGCTAGGTGGCTCTACATATAGAACGTCTTCTAAAACATATGAAAGTATATTAAATACTTCCCTTAACTTGTTTTCAAGACAGTAAGACACTCAGTGGTTATGGCGATCAAAAGGCAGACTCTGGTGTCACCTTCATCGACTAAAGGACATGTAATAATTCACCAAGGTATATTGACATCCACCAATATATCCAAATGATATTGTACCAATATCGACAAATATTGTACCAATATCGATAAAAATTCTACCAATATCGATAAATATTGTACCGATATCGATAAATATTTTGAGGCCATTATTGCTTCAAGAATATTCCACCAAAAGTTAAAATATTCAAACAATATTCGACCAATATCGCAAAATGTTCAAATTTTACTTCTCGACAATATAACTTTTGAATATTGTGCCAATATTGTCAGAATATTGTATCAGCGATATTGTACCAATATCGCCGAACATTTTGAGACCAATATTAGTTCAAGAATATTTCGCCAATATTATTCAAGTAATATTGGACCAATATCGCCGAATGTTCACATTTTTTTTCTCGCCAATATTCCATTTAAAATATTTCGCCAATATTGTATCAATATTTTACCAATATAGGTGTGCTACTTGGGGAGGGATATACTGATGGAACCAATCGTGTTTGTCGCCTCAAGCGGAGCTTGTACGGTCTCAAACAAGCGCCTCACACAAATTTGACGAATTCATGATCGGTTTGGGATTTCAACAAAGTCGCGAAGATCCTTGCGTCTACATTCATCATAATTTGACTGGAAAAATCATCGTTGTGCTCTACGTTGACGATGGACTGGTGGCAACAAAGAGTCAGTTCGAAATGGATTCGTTCATCAATCAGCTACGCTCACGATTCAAGATCGTAACAAAAGAAGCGTCTTATTTTCTCGGACTTGAAATCATCCAACGTAATGGTGATATCATGGTCAGTCAGTCGTCTTACATCAAGAAAATTCTCGTTTGGTTCAACATGGAAGGATGCAATCCCGTTCAAACGCCTATGGAGAAGCTCATTGCTCACGGAGAGGGGAAAGTGACCAATTTCCCATATCACTCGGCTGTGGGTGATCTACTCTATGTGGCTCGTGGCACTCGTTTCGACATTGCCTTCAGCGTGAGTGTTCTGTCACGTCGGTTGGAAAATCCTACAGATGAAGACGTGGTTCGAGTGAAGCGAGTGATTCGTTACCTGGCGGGAACCATCGATCTAAAATTGGTGTACCACTGTCATCCCAAAACGCATCTACTCGAGTGTTACAGCGATGCAGATTTTGCTAGATGTCCAGACACAATGCGTTCAACCAGTGGGGTGGTCGTCAAATTAGCAGATGCAGCTATCACATGGCTGAGTCGACGTCAGGAATTGGTTGCTGATTCTACATGCGAGGCAGAAGTAATCGCAGCTAATCTTGGTTCGAAAGAGACCATCTGGATCTCTCGTTTATTTAAAGAGCTGAAATGCTTGTCAGCACATCCCGTTCTTCGAATTGACAACGAATCAGCAAAGAAACTCTCTGAAAATCCTGAATTTCAGTTCCGCACCAAGCACATTCAGCGGAAGTACTTGTTTATTCGGGATCGTATCCGAAAGGGGATGCTGGTTGTTGAGCACATTGGTGCTGAGCACCATCTGGCAGACATTTTCACGAAGCCCTTGCCTCGTCCTCGACTCCAAGCTCTACGTGATGGCCTGGGTCTGGCTTAGCTCAGCAGCGAACTGTTCAAATAAGGGAAAGTGTTGAATTTATTATCTTCACAGTGTGCTGCTGTTGATGTTGTGCCTTATCTCTTATCTAGTAGTTCAGTTTTGACAAACTGTCAGTCGTACTGAAAAATCGTTCTTGTCAGTTGTAGTAAAATGATAAGTTGTTGATTGAATAAACCAAAATACGACAGAGTAGGAACTTGATTTTTCTTAGATTTTAAAATTCACCCATACAAGTAAGTAATAAAGTATTTCTCTCTGATAGATTACATGTGCCTCCTTTCTTCATCTCCTAGAGTTATCACTTATTTATACGGGTGCGCAGAGGAACTAATAGCATTCCAGTCATCATATTATAATTTCATTTCAGTGGAAAAGAGGCATTGCGCTTTAGGCTTTATTCTGTTGTGGCTGTGCCACAGAACTCGTACTTATGTCATAAGATATAAGTATGAGTTCTGTGGGCTGTGCCGGCTGTGGTTTGACAGTATTGCCAAGTGAGAAAAAATTTCAGTACCAGAAACTCGATAAAAATTTACTAAATTTTGCAGCCACTTTTTAATATTGTATTCCATATGAAAGAAGAAACACATATTTCGAAAGTACATATTTGCTGTGTCAGCTAGTTCAGAAGAAGCTGCACAATAAACCAAGGAGCAAAAGAATGATTGATTGTTGAGTGAGAAGTACCATTAATGAAAAAAGTGGTCGAATCTCAAAATATCCTATCCTTAGGTAACTTTGTCTGAATGTGCCGACTAAAAGCGAAAAGTCAAGTAACTTAACTTTGAGAGTGAGTAGACTTGCATGTAACTTCATTCGGCCACAGAACACCTATGTAGGTTAGGTGTTCTGTGGTTAGGGAACCAACATTCAGATATTTCAATTTTTGCATGTTCTGTGCATAACCGACCAATCTGGACCAGCTTAAAAATAATGATGTGTTTGGTCGTCTCTAGTTAGTCACCCCAAAAGCTAATTTGGCTACACTGATAGCTCGAAAATTGAAACAGTTGACTGTTGACAGTTGAAATATCATCGAACCGTATTCAATAATTTAGCTGCTTTCCATTTAACGTAAGGAGCTCCTCAGAGCTACCCAGATCGTATGACCATGCGTTCCATTTAGTGGGGCTTCAAGCACCGATTGACATTCCTCTTGCCCCTCGAGCACCACCCGTTTTATTGGTGCATGAAGCACAAGTAGACAAAAGTTAAAACGCGAATACACAGTTTTTTTGCGAAAAAGTCAGTAATAAAGTAATTTCCGATCTCAGGGGCTTGCAGCTCTGGGGCTTAACACTCCTAAATGGAAAACGCCTATTGTTGTTTCAACGCTAAAATGAAAAGTTCTTAAAACGCCCCAAATAATTTAAAAAAAGTGATGCGACAAAAAACAGCTCAGCTATTTTTGCGTGTTGTGATTAGAGAGAGCAAATGTAATACATTTTTGACGATTCTTGTGAATTAAGCAGGTGGTTTCTAAAATAAAGATTGATGTTACTCTGTGAGGATTCTAGAGTTTTGAAAAGGTCCCTGCAAGAATTACGTAATTTTACTTTTACAGAGAGCACTGATGGCTCTTTTTTGTACAACGTGTACCTTCTGTAATAGTTGTTTGCAGCACACTCCCCAGAATGCTATGCCTTAGACCAAGTGGAACTCAATAAGAGTAAAATAAGTTGTTTTAGCAGCTGTAAAACCGACTTCTCGTGATATATTAACCTGATGGCGTAGCATCCGGATGCTAAAATACTATTACAATTTCACTTAAGAATTCTGTAATACAAATGTAACTATCTAATAGTAATTCTGAGATAGAGAATGAAGAAAAGATTTATTCCAATCATTCGTTGAGTATGTATAAGTATGACAGCTCTTATTTTATTCTTAAATATATTAATGTTAGGGCTATCTCCTTGTGGAGAGTGTTATAAGCTTTCATGTATAGTGTAATATATATTTGGCGTTATCCAG
This sequence comes from Chrysolina oricalcia, assembly GCA_944452925.2. Classification (NCBI taxonomy): domain Eukaryota; kingdom Metazoa; phylum Arthropoda; class Insecta; order Coleoptera; family Chrysomelidae; genus Chrysolina; species Chrysolina oricalcia. Next base: position 32,168,012 of record OX101820.2, read on the forward strand.
ATTCCCAGTTTCCCAAAAGCCGACACTCTCTTTCTTCGCTTGATACGTCACGATCATATCACGATAGGATTTTGGTGCGAAGTTTACTGAATTTCCCACAATTACCTGCCCAAACCATTGATGATATTCCGAACTTTATTTGGAACATACGAAAAAAAAACTTGGCTACGATGTGACCAGAAAAAGCATTCTGCGCAGGTGCAAGAGTCGGTGATCGACGATAGAATCTGACAGCGTGTATGGCGATCTATGTCTATTATTCTATGGTGCTACCAAAATCATAAAAGTATATAACACCATGAGGGAGAGATAGAGAATACGTATTGTTGCAAAACAGGTTATTAAGATGATCTCAGGGACGTAAATAATAATGTATTCCTATTTTGTTGCGAAATGATACTCCAAATACCAGTTGTACAGTTTACTCATCAACAAACTTCTCACTAAAATATAAGAAATTGGTAATTCACAAAATACTTTTCGGAATGAAACGAATTCTTCGATCATTAGCCTCAACTTACCTAAATGCAGGTACAAAGTTTATTAATATAAACCGAGCAAAACCAGGAATCTTTCAGTGAGAAGAATGTGTTTACTGACAATCAATGTTTAACAAATTGATTGTCTTGACAACGTTAATTTAGCACCATTCACTACAGAGTGTGAACAAAATTAGTTCTCAGCATTCATCATGCTGCAACTACTCCCCCCTCATTACCTTTACTGTATGCTATGACTACAATAGATACATTAAGGTAAAGAAACATACTTTTTCAAATGACAAACATGAAAAATTCCCCTCTATTCTTGAGAATCAGGATGTATCAATATATAAGTTTTTGAACTATTTTTTTTTAAATTCTATATGGACCTTCGAACAAAAGGAAAAAAATTTTAGTTTCATGGTCCAAAGCCGAAGAAATATGGTTAGCTTTCAATAATACCAAATCATCAACTGAAAATGTTTCAAAATTTTTGTTATTCAAAAACGCACGTTTTTTACTTCGTTTTAATAAATTTTCCTTAGCAAAAAATAATTTGGCATCGGCATCAGCTTCCGAGTTTACTGATGGAAAGTTCAGTATTCTTCTAAGTGGACAAGACTGTTTACCAAACTGTAATTCAATAGGTGAATACCCTGTAGCTTCATGAGTCACATTATTTGAAAATTCTGCTATACGTTGCACTTCTATAGCCCAACGGGTATGTTTTTTATAACAAAATGTACGAAATAATCTTCCCAACTCCCTCATGACACGTTCTGTGGGATTACTCTGCGGATGACGAACAGAGGTATATTTCACAGCAATACCATATTTATTCATAATATTCCGCCAAGTAGTTGATGTGAATTGTGTTCCTTGATCCGATAAGATTGCCTTGGGAACACCAATTTTTTTGAAATAGTCATTCGAAAGATGATTCACTATCGCTTCCTCGGTGGCACGTTTCACCATATAAAGTGAAACAAATTTAGAAAAAACGTCTAACACTACCAGAAGTCCTGTAACTCCACCTCTAGAAGGCGGAAAAGGACCTAACAAATCTACTGAAACTAATTCGCCAGGCGATTCTGGTATGATGGATTCGAAAGGAGGATTCGCTAAAATTGATATTTTCGGTTTTTGGCAGAGATCACAAGTTTTGAGTTGTTTTTTTATGTTTCGATGCAAATTTTTGCACCAAATCTCTTTTCTCATGGCACACCAGGTTTTATAAATGCCAAAGTGACCGAAAGTTTCCTGTTAATTTTTAATATATTCAGTAATGTGAAATTTTGGAATGCAGAGGAGATGACCGTTATCTCTTGCATAATACAGAATATCATTATGTAAAATGAATTTGTCATAGTTAGGATCAGTTCTCATTTTTTCAATAATATTATTTAAATACGGATCCAGTTTCTGATCTTTTGCAATATTTTTTACTAAATTTTTAAAATCCGATGGAAACTCAATATGCAAAATTTTGAATGATTTATCATCAGGAACAGAAGGGCGCTCTATCGGATTTCTACAGAGAGTATCTAGAATGATATTATTTGATCCCTTTATGTATTCTATTTCAAACGAAAATTCCTGCATAGCTAATACCCAACGTGAAATACGACTGGAAAGTAAACGACACGATTTTAAATATTGTAGAGAACGATGGTCGGTTCTAATTATGAAATCTTTTCCTATCAAATAGACACGCCATTTTAGTAATGCAAATATTATACTCAACAATTCTTTCTCTGGTACCGAGTAACGCGTTTCCCTGTCCAGTAATTTTCTACTAGCATAAGCCACTATTTTTTTACTTTCCCCTTGCATTTGATACAGCAAAGCACCCAACCCTTTATCACTTGCATCACACTGAACATAAAATATTTTGTCCTCTCTGGGGTGATATAACATGACCTCACGTGACAGAATTTCTTTAAACTTTTCAAATGCGTTTTGCTGTTCAACTCCCCAAACCCACCTAATATTTTTACGTAGTAGCCCGGTGAGAGGTGACGTTATCGTAGCAAAATCCTCACAAAAAATCCTATCAAAATTTGCGAGTCCTAAAAACATTTGTAATTTCTTAATATTCTTCGGAGTAGGAAATTGAGATATAGCTTCAATCCTATCCGGATCTGGTAAAATACCTTCTGTTTTGAAAAAATTGCACTTACTCATTCTGAGAGTGAAGCCGGCTTTTGCCAGACAAGTAAAAATCTGATCTAAATGCTCTATATGTTCCTGAAAAGAATTGCTGACAACAAGAATATCATCGATATAAATGTAAACAGAAGACTGCAGAAGTGGTCCAAGAATGTTATCTAAACATCTAGTGAAGCTTGCCACCGCCGTCTTCAAGCCAAATGGAAGCACCCTAAATTGATAACTTTTCGTACCATGTCTGAACCCCGTATATTTTCGGTGTTCTTTTTTATTGGGAATTTGCCAGTAACCTGACGTTAAATCTAATGAAGATGCATACTTGAAATCCTTCAAGTCTTTCAGTATATCTATCATCTATGGGTCTGGGAACTTCAATATCGTTCACTGTTACTTTATTCAGACGGCGAGCGTCTAAACACAAACGCACTGAACCATTTTTTTTACTGTTGTCATCAATGGACTACAAAATGGAGTATTAGCGCGTTCAATCACACCAATTTTTTCTTATTTTTCTACTTCTTGTTGAACAGCCTGTCGATGAGCTATCAGTAGTAGAACAACGAGAATATCACGGAATTCAAGGTCAAGCTCTGTAAATTTTATATTTGATATTTCGATACATGAATCTCTTATTCAAAGTTAACTACTGTAAATATCATATTTGATCATTTAAAAATTATATTTCTTATAGTTTGGACCCGAAATACTAGGGCGGACCATCCCAAAAAAAAATTAAGGGTCCTCAGTACCTCATGATGACCATCCAACGAATTTTTGACACCCAGCTGAGATTCATTGATATGTATTCATCATATGAGTTATAGAAAAAATGTAGTCTTCATTATTCTTAATATAAAAAATATATTTCCTGTAATTTGGACCCGGAACACCAGAGCGGACAAATTTATTGGTGTGTCATTGTAAATTTGAGATTTCATACAGCGAACATCCTATCAAAATTTTGAGACGTTATTAAATGTTCGATGTGCCATTGTGGATCTGTCGAAATGAAGAATCCCCCCGCCCACCATTGTGAACATCTCATCAAATTTTTATTTCCAATGTAGAGTATTAAAATGAAAAAAAGTTGACGAGTAAATTTTTGGTGTGCCATTGTGAATTTAAGGTTCCTCACAGCGAACATCCTATCAAAATTTTGACACATTATTTTTTATGTGCCATTGTGGATGTTTATGAAGGATACCCCACTCACCATTGTGAACATCCTATCAATGTGCCATTGTGAATTTAAGGTTCCTCACAGCGAACATCCTATCAAAATTTTGACACGTTATTTTTTATGTGCCATTGTGGATGTTTATGAAGGATATCCCACCCACCATTGTGAACATCCTATCAATGTGCCATTGTGAATTTAAGGTTCCTCACAGCGAACATCCTATCAAAATTTTGACACGTTATTTTTTATGTGCCATTGTGGATGTTTATGAAGGATATCCCACCCACCATTGTGAACATCCTATCAAATTTTCAACACGTTAATTTTTTATGTCACACATTGTGGATCTCTCGAAATGAAGAATGCCACGCCCACCATTGTGAACATGATGTAGTCTTCATAATTTGGCGTAATTTCGAAGAGGAACCTTACAAGATGTTCCATTTATATGTAAACATATAATTCTTTCACGTTCTTTAGGAGTGTCGATTTCTAAATAATTAGCATTGAAGACCAGCAAAGTATAAATAATATCAATATTATTTTGGAGAGGACTCTTCAAATCAAATTCCATTAATCTCATATTTATTGTGATGACAAATGAATCTCCTTGTATACATTCAGTCGTCCAACGAGGAAGTTTAACCAGCCAGCCGGAACAATAACATATTCGCATTCCAGTATGCAGTTTATATTCAAGTGTTCAACAGACGCGGAAGAATAGTTACCGGTTTGAATTAATTTAGTCGGCCAGCGCTATAAGAGCTTCAGGGCATTCAAGTTCTACCGTGTATTACATAACTAATGGAAAATGAAAGTGTAATGCATTTTTTTAAATGTAGTATTCGTATACAGGGGAGATTTATATAAAAGCAAATACAAAATTAAACTTTAGTTACGTTCGGTGTTTCATGCAGACAGAAATAGTAAGTTAACATTTTTATATTACAGTATTGGGATAAATGAAAATTGTAGGCTTTTTTCAGGTGTAACAAATATTTCCTAATCATAAAAAAAATGGACAACTTGAATAACAAAATGGTAATATTTTTTTTGAGTGTCTTTATTCCTTAAATTATTTTATAAACATTTTTTCAAGGTTTTAAAAGTGTTGAAAACAAATGATACTGCGTACATTCCGGTTAAAGCTACACCTCAATCAGCTGGTTATGATATACGCACCCCGATTGATTTTTGTATTCCGGCTAGAGAAAGATTCCTTGTAGACAGTTTGTTGAAAATGGAGTTTCCTACAGGGACTTATGGAAGAATAGCTCCGAGATCTGGTTTAGCATTAAAGTTTGGAATAGACATTTTTGGTGGCGTGATAGATCAAGATTATAGGGGGACAATCAAAATTCTGTTATTTAATTCATCGAATGAACAAGTTCATTTTAAGAAAGGGAATAAAATAGCCCAACTGATATGTGAAAGATATTGCAGTGCTGTTATTGAAGAAGTTGTTTCTTTGAGTATCACTGAGAGGGACAACAGAGGATTTGGTTCGTCTGATATTTTTCCAAATGAGTCTCAATAATAATAATAAATAGTATCAGTAGTAAACTAGACATTGAGAAGAGCAGACAAATTGAAGAAAAATGGCTTTATTGAAATCAAATTTTATTATTTTGATAGCTATTGTAAATAACATTCTTTATACAAATGTGTCCAAAGGAAGAAGGGGAATAAAATAGCCCAACTGATATGTGAAAGATATTGCAGTGCTGTTATTGAAGAAGTTGTTTCTTTGAGTATCACTGAGAGGGACAACAGAGAATTTGGTTCGTCTGATATTTTTCCAAATGAGTCGCAATAATAATAATAATAATAATAAATAGTATCAGTAGTAAACTAGACATTGAGAAGAGCAGATAAATTGAAGAAAAATGGCTTTATTGAAATCAAATTTTATTATTTTGATAGCTATTGTAAATAACATTCTTTATACAAATGTGCCCAAAGGAGCTCAGTATGTAGCAATATGTTTTGATATGGAAAATATGAAAGAAGAATGTAACCGGACATCTTGGGAATTATTACAGTCATCACAAGAAAATGATGGACAGCTATCTGTATTCAAAATTAGTATTCCAGAAACGAACACAACAATTTTTAACTATAAATTAAAAATAATATTTCCAAATAATTCTGAAGTAGATCAAGTAGAATGGCAAATTATGAATTTTAATGAAACGAATAGAAATACAGTTACGCAAGTAGAAACACAGGGAATGTTTTTTATATCATGTATGACCTTGGTTTTAGTAATTATTATATTTTCCTATTAATATAAATAGACAACTAAGCAGTTATCAGCCAGTCAGTTGAAATGAATTTATTTCAAGATAAATCAGATACCTTTTTAGGTGAACGAAAGTTTTATTTAAATGCAGGTAAATCAAAGTTTGTGTCGGTATGTCTATCAGTGAATCTGGGGTATAACGCTTGTATTGTAATAGTAGACGATGAGACCGGGACGTTAGTATTCAGCGAGAAAGAATGGACAGAATTAGTGAAAAGCAAGGAAGCAATTAATAATTTGTTGGAATCCCTGGAAAATGAGAACTGTATATACATGGGAAAATATACAGTGGAATATAAACCGGTTCAATCAAATAGTGTAAGGATATATAGTGGTAATGCAAGTCTTCGTTTAAATTGGGAATCACTAGCAAAACTATGGCTCTTCATTCCTATTCTGCAATATAGAATGGATCTTTTGAAATCATTAAGATTTGATGTGATCATGAATATTCTTCAATTGGGCGTGAAGAAAGATATGATCAACACTTCAGTGGAGGTACTTGAAACAATAAAAGAAATTGATCCTGAAGTATACACTCTTGGATTGGAAGTAGCATATAATCATCCACACCTTCTTCAAGAAAATCAATTGGATTATATTTAGATATGGAAAAAAAGGTAACATTTGGCAAAGTCAAGATTAATTTTCTGTACTCATGGAAATATGCTTATCAAGCAGCAAGACGCGGCCCGTGGGAAGAAGCAGGTCGTGATCGAATCAGATTCGAGCGTCGCATCAAGGAATCGGCCACATGTATAAATCATATTTTGGATATTAATCATAGAAATAAGGTGTATGAAAAAATAAAATACTTATGTTTATATTTTTTTTATTATTTAACTTCATTATTAACATCTCTATAATACAATATCATTTTTATTCAACCAGGAATTGTGAGATGAATCCATCCCTAAGAATTTAACGTACAGCTTGTTTCCTTTTTTACGAACAACTTTTTCAACCAGGTAAATATCAGGATACATGGCTTTTTGTAACTCCTCAGAATAGAATGATCCCTTTATTTCATCTTTTCTAGAATCTTCCAAAATATATGTTGTGGGATTGGTTAATTTAACTCGTTTAACGGTGAAAACTTCTGTGGTCCAATTTGGAGTATAAGACTTACTGAAGGCATGTCGATATTTAGATATCCGAACGTGGTCTCCATTCCTAAATTTGGGTTTCTTGGGGTCAACAGTTTTCAGATGTCGAAATGAATTGATAAATTTAGCATTTTTATCATTTATTTTACTTGGTATTGCTTTAGTTGTGGAATGTTTGGTGTTGTTGTATTTTTTTTACAATTTCGGGAAGAATGTTAAGCCATTTGTAAGATCCCTGATGACTGAATTGCTTCCATAGTAAAGATTTCAAAGTTCTTATTACTCTTTCAACTATACTTGCCTTCAAATTTGAAAAAGTACTATAATGATTTATACCATATTCTTCCATCAGATTTTTAAAATCTCCATTGTAAAATTCTGTCCCAAAGTCAGTTTGAAGGTTTACCGATGTGGTGCTCATTTGTTTTAATACAGATTTCATAGCAGCGGTGATATCTTTTCCTGTTTTTCTTTTTACTGGTACAGCCCAAACATATTTACTAAAAGCATTGATGACTACAAGAATGTAATTATATCCTCTGTTTTCTTTCTCAAATTGATTCATAATAGCCAAATCAGCCTGTATGAGGTCATGTAAATTTTTAATTACAACATGTCGCCTTTTATAATTAATTCTCACAGGCTTATGGAGTCCTTCTATGATTTCAGCTTTACTCATTTCTAACCAACGGACACTGTAATAATATCTAAATAAGAATTGTTGGAGTTGTTCCTAGTTTAAATATCATTTCATCCCCTTTGTGGATGGACTTGTTTGTTAGTTGATGAAATTTGTAAGATGTCAGATTATTAATCCAAATTTCTGCATCATCATCATTATTATAATTTTTAATGCTCTCTATCTTGGCAGACATGGGGAATTTGAATTTGATACTCCCATTATCTAATACGTAATATTGTTTATTTAAACTATTTTTTTTTCTCACCTCTCAAACGAATTAAAACTTTAACGTGAAAATCTAAAGTATCACATACATAAAATGGGTAACTGAACTGTGGTGATTTTGGTGATGGTGAACCTAACACATCACCGTCTTCTTCAAAAGAAGTATTGGGTTGTAAATAATGCTGATTGAATCTGTTCAATGGCATTGTAAAACACTTTGTTATTATTAAAGAGAGAGGGAGAGAATATGAAGGTATGTGTGTGGGATCGTTAACAATTCAAATGTGAATAAAGAGGGAAATCTATGATATAAATATATATATTTCAATTGTAGAAAAAGCAGTACAAAAGAATTTGTTGTATTTGTAGAGTTACTAAACTACGGTACTTATCATTCAAGTTTTTCTTGAGCAGACCTATTAAAAGTAGGTTAATTAGCGACCTGTATGGAGTGTTAAATTCACCTGTGCGAAGAACAAAATGGAATCATTTGGAGAAGGTAAACAAGATGAGCGAATTGAATCGTTTGAAAGGAATCAACCCAAAGAAAAGAATTTAGATGATAGTGCTTGTTATTTGGACAACATTATGAATTTTGAGGAGGAGAAAAATTGGGAGGAAAAAGTATTTAAAAATGTCAATCGTTTTTCTTCAAAAAAATAAATATATAAAATCATGAACGGTGTATTATTTATTTTGCTCCAAAGGGCACTGCATTACAAATTCAATGAAAAAATTATTGGAAGCAAGTTTATGTGGTTGCTGGAGGGAGAATTGCATAGTATCACCTTTGTTCAGAATGATATCCGTCAACAAATTATACAACGAATCATTTTGATTTTGGTAGGATATTTGTAGAGAAGAGGGAAAACATTGAATATTTTCAACTTTACCTGTGACTGGAATTGTGTAAATAGTAGTATTATTGTTATCTAAAATATAGTGAGTTTTACTAGAAAAAAGGTTTTTGCTACCACGAATAGTCAATATACATTTACTATGGAATTTAGAAGGTTGACAAATAAAAAATGGAACATCTGTTGGCTGTGGGGCTGTGACAATATCTTTTGAAGAAGCGATGGTTGGGGTGAGAAAATGTTGATTGAATTTGTTCAGAAGCATTATGAATACTAATACAAAATATTAAAAGTCTATGCTTTTATAAAATTATTTTACCTTCACGTAACTCTTCAATAATTGAAATAATTTCATTGTTGTGACCAGTAGTGTTGCCAGCTGTTTCAGAAGCAACAAGCAAACGTAATATATCCACAAGTTCATTGTAATCATCAAAATATTTATAATCGATAGGTTTATTATCAAATCTCATCATCATTGTCATTTTACCACCTCTTTTTGTCATATGTCTGGTGAGTACGCCTCTGGATAAAGATGTTGGTATTGAACCAGATCTAGATAAAGATGTTGGTATTGAACCGGATCTAGGACGAATTTTTGGTAAATGAGGTTTTATAATGTTTGATATCTTCAGGAAATTTTCTAATAGGTAGATCTGCATTATTGTCACGACGATAAGCATTAGTTCTTTTTATTATATCTACATAGTTTTCAGCGTCTTTTTTAGTGTAAATTATGGGTTCTTTTAGAAAAAGTAACTCATAAAGGCCAACCGTTGTAAGTAATACCTTTTATAGTAGCATTTGCTCCCATGAAGTTCACTTCAGAATCACCTATATAAAATTTGTCTTCTACCGGATTATGGAAAAGCCCCAAAATATGATCATATTTTCCTTGAGTATCTCTTATCATGCCTTCAATATAGTCTCTGGGTACTGGTGATGCAAATTGATCTAAGTATTCCCGAAGAACGTCCGAATTTGTGATTGTCTGATAAAATTGTGAAAGGGTATCATCAATGAATTGATCTTCTCTTGTTATATCCGGTGTTAATCCCTCCTCTTCATAAGTTTCTTCATTCCTCAAAAAACTTGGCATCTCCGTAGTAGTAGGAGTTACATTTTCAGAACTTGGCGATAAAAATGTTAGTTTATTATATTGTGGCGAAGCTGCGGGCGATGTCGGACCTGAACTCTCACGTATAGCTAGCGACCAACCGCGGGAGACTGTCGATGCGCTTGCACCGAGAAGAATCTGGACGGTGCGGTGAGTCTGGGCGATTCGATGGAAAATTCTGGAGCATTCAGAGAAGTCAACGTCGGATATAAAAAGAACTACGCAGCGGACAGACGGATAGTCAGTGAAGTGAAAGTCGAATATAAATACCTAGTTCCGTGATAGTTATGTAAATTAGAGTATTGTGTTATTGTATCATTGTATTTCGTTAAATAAATTATTTTAGTCAGTTAACTAGAGTTTAAATCTATTACAATATGAATTTGGTGTTTTCGTTGTTGTTGTCTCCAATTTTTCCAATTTTTCTGGTTTGATGTGTTCCGTCGCAGCAGCCGCCATCTCGCCCATTTTGGAAGCCAATTGTTTTAGAGATTGAGTAATGGGTTGATATGATTTTTCCAATCGAGATTGTGATCTCGCTGTACTACCCTTTATAATTTTATACTTTTTTCTAAGTGCGTGCCTGGCTCGCACAAGCTGCTTTGCTAATTGAGGGTCCATTTTAACTACTGATCTTTCATTTCAAAAGTTTATCTTTATATAGAAATGTATGTATCGAATCTTTTTCTATACCTACCCGAAGACAAATCACAATCTTTGTCAATTACAAAAAAGTCAATTTTTTTTTCCAACAAGAAGATGCTACTTCTTTAAATTTTTGAAAGTCCATATCAATGTTTGCATGATCATCATAAATATGCTTCAAATTGGTCGTGTCCTGTGGAAATATGATTAACAAATTGGCATTGTCGCGAATGAGTTGTTTTGGTATGGCGGAATATGTTTGACAAATATAAAAACAGTCTGTATGTTGATGTCGTCCGAAACAAAAATAATCTTTGATGATATTTTGATCGCAAGATGCCACATCATCAAATATAATCAACGAATTTGTCTCAATGTTATCGGCAGAAGGTACATCCTCACTATTGCTGTATTCATAATATCCAATTTCATCATTGAGTGGTTGAAGCAAAGCACGCAAATACTGATACTTGGGCTGATTCAATGATTTCGAGTATAGATGAATATTTTCGAATCTTAGTCCATTAGGATGTTCTATTAGTTTTACCGCTACCACTACTGCCTACGATCAGCGCCCGCTTAGAATTACCACCGAATAATGCACCGTGTTTTCCCGCGTTTTGTTCAACGTTGAAATCATAATTATTGAAATATTTTGTTTTCGTAACTTCATAGTTGTGACTAAAGGTATATAAGGGTGTGCATCGACATTTATAGCTGATTAGAATGGTAAGATTCAAAAAAGGAACAAGAGCTCATAACAGACACATAGGAAGAGGTTTTGTAAACACATTAATTGATAAATTACCTTTTGAATTCCATCTGCCAAAATACAATTATTGTGGACGTGAGTTAGTAATTAACTTTATAGAGCGCATTAATTTTTTAAACTTGTTTTTAGCCGGTACTAAATTACAACAACGATTAGAACGTGGTGACCCTGGAATAAATTCTTTGGATACTGCATGCCAGGAGCACGATATCGCCTATTCTAAAAGTAAAAATCTCAGTGACAGACATCGAGCTGACGAAATATTGGAAAACAAAGCTTGGGAAAGAGTTGGAGCGAAAGACGGCTAAATTAGGAGAAAAGGCAGCTGCTTGGTTCGTAACGACTGCAATGAAAGGAAAACGTAAACTCGGCATGGGATTGAAAAAGAAAAAATCGACGAAAAAACGAATTATTCGTGCTCCCAAAAAAGGGGGATTCCTGCCGTTTTTACTTCCATTATTGGGTGCTCTGGGGGCAGTGGCAGGTGGGGGTGCGGACATTGCAAAAGCAGTGAGTGACGCAAGAACCAATCGTGAACAATTAGCTGAACAGAAAAGGCATAACCTAGCTCTCGAGCAGCAAAAATCAGGAAAAGGATATTATCTGAGACCTTACAAGGGATACGGTTTACGGAAGAAAAAAATAAAAAAAGCCAAAGGGGTTTCAACAGCAGCGGCTATATTGGAGAAGAAAATAAAATTACCTCGACGTATAATGTCTGATATAGATCTCATCACGTATGTAAAATTATTGAAAATTCCTCATTTTAGAGGCGTATTTATGCGCGATTCATTACCAAAGAGGATTGCGACAAATGAATGTGGTATAGTGAATCTCGATGTACAAAGTGGGCCCGGTACTCATTGGACCGCATATTCGAAACGGAATAAAAATGTAATTTATTATGATAGCTACGGTAATTTACCACCCCCAATTGAATTGGTGGAATATTTTAAAAGCAATGGTGATTTCATCATTGAATATAATTATAATACGATACAAAAATTCAATTCATATCAGTGCGGGCAATATTGTCTTAAATTTTTATATAATCAATACAACTTTTAAATATCACTTCATTTGTTTTTGAAACCTCAGTCATGTCGTATACGTTTACACTCAGCGGAGATTCATCGATTTTAAGCGACACTTTCAACCCGCCATTATATCTAGATGAAAACCTCGAATATGAAATTGGATTGGTTAATTTTGATACTTTCAATAGTATTCCAAATATCAATGAAACCAACAATTTATTGGTATGGGGTCCGAATGATGAATTCAAATTTGAAATTCCCATAGGGTCCTATGAAATTGATGAGATTATAAAAATTATTAAGAATGAAATGTATCAGATAGGAGAAGGAACTATCATTCATATAACTCCAGACCCGAAAAGATTTATAGTTTCAATTAAAAGCACCGATTGGATCAATTTCAGTACTGATCGTTCCATTGGCAGTATATTGGGATTTGAAAAAACCAAACTCGTACCCAACAAACTTTACATCTCAAAAAACAAAGTTAATATTTTGGCTGTCAATACAATTTGTATAGATTGTAATATTGCAGTAGGATCATTTTTACACGGACAACCTGTTCATCTGATACATCAATTTTTTCCACAAGTTCCAAACGGTTATAAAATAGTGGAACAACCTCTGACCATACTCTATTATCCTGTGAGTATTAAAACCATAAACAACATAACTGTGAGAGTGCTCGATCAAGATAGTAATTTGGTGAATTTTCACGGTGAAACAATTACTCTTCGTTTACATCTTAGGAAAATTGAATAGATATGGTGTTACAATTTCAACGATTCCATCATCCATACAAAAACTATAAAAAGCAGCAGCGTCGTACAAAGAAGTCAGATGGTTTTTCAATGCCAATGAAAACGTTGTTAACTCCCGAAAATCGTCAATTTTTGAATTCTCTCGGTTTTTACGTTCTAGTATAATGGATTTGTTGAATGTAACAGGAGAACCTTTTAGCGATACGACCATTGAAGATTATCAGTTTCACACATACCAACCATACAATTCTGGAGCCCTCAACTACAATGATGAAGTGAGAATTTCCGTACAAGATTTAGATGCATACACAGTTCCATGCAACAGCCTAATTTACATAGAAGGTAAAATATTAACGGATCAAAACAAAGTGCCTACCAAATTGCGACAGATAATTCGGAAAAACCAAAAATTCAAATCACAAAACTGTACTGGAATGTTCCACATTTAACACCGAGTATTAACGAACAATTACGTTTGACTAAATTAGTTCGTGATGGTACAGAATTACCCATCAAATTTCGAAGTTGGGAATTAATAGAATATTCCAATCTGAATGATTCAACACGTCACAGTTGGTCTGTGAAAACTTCAACGCAACTAGAAAGTCCTCGACATATCATTATTGCTTTTCAAGATTCATGTAAAGGTCAAATTTTGAAAGATATGAGTAAATTCAATCATTGTAACCTAACAAATGTACGAGTATTTTTGAATAGTGAGAGATATCCCTATCAAGATTTAAATTTAGATTTTGATACGAATCGATTTGCATCACTATATGAAATGTTTGCCAACTTCCAGGAAAGTTATTATCACATTCAAACGAATCAACCCATATTCAACCCAAAAGAATTCAAAGAAAAAGCTCCCGTTATTCATATCGATTGTTCCCACCAAAAGGAAATCATTCAGGGCGGATCTGTCGTTTTGCGAATAGAATTTGAAACATCAAAACCTACAGGAAATAATGTGTCTGCATATTGCCTAATTTTACACGAAAAAGAATTCTATTATAATCCATTGAATAAAATAGTGCGACAATAAGTGTTTGTCAGTCAGTTGACAATGATAACTCAATATAGATGCAGACTAGCTCAATTCCTACTCCAGTTGACACAACTCAAAACTGAAATTGAATATTTGGAGAAGAGAAAATTGGTTGAACGGCAATTGGAAAATCTTCGAATATGAGATTAGTTATTGATTTTCAAGGCTTCAAAGTGGAAAACAATAAATTTGTAGAAAAGAATTGGCCTGTTACGATGGTCATCGCCGTATCAGTCATTACTTATTCAAACCACCATTTCCCTTCAACAATCTACCACACGATCTGAAAAAACAAGCAACGTGGTTGATGAAAAACCACCACTACATAGATTGGAATGCAGGATTCACACCTCTTCATCAATTTGAAAATATTATACGATATCTTACTCAAGGAGCAGACGCGGTGTATGTTAAAGGCAGAGAAAAATTCAACTTTATCAAAAAATATTGTAGTTGTAAGGTTTATGAATTGGACGAACATCCTGCACTAGAAAGAGAGGACCCCATGTGCTTTTATCACAACAATAATGAAGATAAATGTGTATGTGCCCTATCAAATGTATTTTTTTTGTATACAAATTTTATAATGAATGATGATAAATAAATGTGTTTAATGAATAATTTTTTTTTACAAGTTTAGACTTGTTTAAAATTGATCCATAATTCCACTTCCCACCTCCACCAATATTTTCTTTATATAAAAACATGAACATGTTTTGATGAAATCAGTACAAGTGTATATGTTGTTGGTATTTCTCTTTCTTTGTCTGCTAATAATTATTTGGAAAAACATGAATCAAGAAGCATGTTACTGTATTTATCCAATGAAGCATCATTGGCATCTCAAACATAATTTACATCACTTTAGTGAAGAAGAACTAGAAAAGTTTCCCATACACTATTTGATTGAGAGAGCACAACCAATAGAACTCTTATATGCCTGGCATAAATTACCAAGCAATTATCGAAATAAGTTCAATTTACAAGTACAACTGCCCTGTTTCATCCATTACAACCGACCCGAATGGCGAACTCACGCAGACGGCCCACCAATAGCACAATCAAGGTGTCATTTATGTAAATTAGCTCTTGATCAATTGTAATTCAAAAATGAATGAACGAAAAAAAATGTGTATTTTATTTGTTTTTATTTTCACAAAATATTTAATTTTACAATGTGAGTACAATTTTTATAAATAATTAGTGATACATTATTCATCATATCCTGGTCACAAAAATCAATGAAACAATTGAATCGATAATAGGAATCATGTAAATACATAACATATACCTCGTGAAAGAAATCTATGCACTATAGTGACCCCATGGAAGCGTATCAAATGACTTGGAGATTATTATTCGTTTATCATCATGTGGACTGAGAGCAATTTTTGTTTGTTCTATACTGAATACGTTGTGACCATAGGAACGAATGGTTTGATGTGATATATTTTTTTTTGAATTCTTCCAGACAAGCAACATAATCCTCGAAAGTTATATTATTTCTTATTACATTCTTTTTAACTCCTTTGGATTTTTTCGTTATACCTAAGTTCTTAATTTCTAAATCTATTCGTTTTTTACTCATACCCTTTTTCAATAATTTTTCTTTCAAACGATCCCTATCCTTTTGAGTGACGAGAGTTTTGAAAGCATACATCTTTGAACGGAGACCGGCAAAATGCGTGATGATTGTACCATTCGTCTCATCTTTCATTAAACCCGGTACTTTTTTATTCACTAATGGAATATTATACTGATTATTTTTCTCATAATCAGAGGTATCGAATTTATCGATATGTTTTTTGATTACATCTTGATAAACATCATTACAATTCAATTCATAAATAAAACTGTCCGTGTCTGTACATTAACTTGCAATTATCTGATCCAACTGTTGGTAATATGAAATCGTAATGGAGTTTAGAAATGTCCAAAATTACCATACCAATATAAAGGGGTTTATTAAAAATCAATTCGGCTTTCTTCAATTCAATTGCCATGAAATCTTCTTCAAAAATTGTTCTACTATGAAAACGCGGACTAGCAATCAAATTTTTAGCTCCATAACGACCTTCATAAAAATTAACTAATTTAACAACTCTATGGAGCCTTATATTTTCCATTGTTTTCCCGAAAACTGCATTATTGGCTAATTTATATTGATTTTTTTCAAAGGTACTTGTAGCCTTAGACCTCAAACGAGTATTGAGTTCAATATATGGTCGCAACCATTTGCCAATGCTTGTTTCAAATTTCTATAATGTAAAATATACTCTTTTTTATGATGCAAATCAGCTATCAACTTTGGTAATTTTGATGTGGGTGGAACTGAATGATCTGCACAAAATGGAAAGTCTTTGTGTAGGTCATGTATAGCTTGCGGATATTCCAAATCAACTTGTAAAATGTATCCCACCGGTGAATTATCTGGTATCATTGTAACATCAATATTTGTATCGGCCCATTAAAAACCACCAAAAGGTAATGGCTGAGACATTGCCCAACCATATAAATTATTGACATCAAGATACAAAAGTGTTTTGTTAGGTTTCGAGGGATCATTGTTGGGCATGTATTTATTGTTGGCCTCCGAAAAACGATTACTACAAACCGAAATCCCACCTCTAATTGCTTTTTCTATAAACATAATCATATCAATATCTTTTAAAATTTGTAATTTACATTTTGTATATTTCAACATAGCATCCCACGTGTAACCGGGCATTGTGTAGTACCATGCCGGATCTAAGCCATAAGTTTTCAAAGCAGTGTTCCTAAAATTTTCCATGACATCTGCAAGTAGCAAAATATCAGTTTTCATATACAAATCGCTATACTCTCTCAGACTTTCCATTTTGAATGTCTTCCACACATTTTGTGCATGAAGGTAGTCTTCTCTACACAATTCTACATCATTCAATTTGTTGTAGAATTTTTCAATGGGCGGAAGTTGAGGATCATTCAATTTTTCCACATTATCCAAATAATCATAAGGAAATACCCCTTTTCTCGTCAATGTTTCATCATCTAAATCTTTAAATTCAGATTTTAAATTTTGAAGATTATTCAAACATAAGGTGGACACGAGCTCATCAAGACTTGCACCCATAAATCTATAAGAATCTATGAATCTTAATTTTATTCTACTATCACAATCATTGAGAGTGAAAGAAATGTATTTTTCTTTGTTTAATGGAAGCACGCTCAGAGAGCCTCGTTTGGCTAAATCTTTAATTAAAAAGTGAGCATCATAATTCGACATATTATGGCAAATAACTGGTACAACAAATAATTTTTTGAAGATCAGGTTGCATTCATGATGTGCAAAGCCGTGAAATTGTCCCGTGAAATGATCGTGGTCTCTAACGAAAACATCTTTAGCCTTGAATATTTTTTCACAAATGTGACAAGTTCCAAAATTAACGGTTCTCGGTTTTTCAATCATTGGAACGATATTGAGTATTTTACCTTCTACAAACTGTGCTATACCCTTCATTTCAGTAGAAAACCATTCCATACAATCTTCACCCTCATAATTATTGAAATAAGAAAGGGAATCATCATAACAACACTTTAGATAATAGCCCACCGAAAATGCCTTGTGTATTTGATATTTTGTCGTTGTTCGTGATAATTTAGAATTGCATGGCTCCAGAATGGATTCAATATCAACATAGATGACAAAAGGTACTTTTTGTTTGTAAACATAATTTTTAAATTCAACAGAGTCATATTTCGGAAATGATATTCTACAATCGTTCTCCTTTTCACACAACATGTAACGATTTTTCAATTTTTCTTCACTATAAAAATAATTGAGACAGCGACCACATAAATGAATCTTTCCATGATGCTTGTTAACTTGTTTTGATATTAGACAAGAAATATTTTTGATCCAACAATAATGAAACCTAATTTCTTGATCTTCAACATCTGGTATTGGTGCAGCATAATCATTCAGTTTGGGAGAATAATGATTTGTTACCTCACAGGCACTACTTCATAAAATGAACTTTTGTCAGTAACATTCAATTCCAACGCATATACATTCACAGAAATATTATTCAATTTCTCAAATTTATTGATTTGATTCAATTTCATAGGCATTTCTAAACCTTCAGTATTCAATACAAGATTATATGGTGGATATGATGTTGTATATCGATAATCTCCTGTGGGTGGGTATAAAGCACTAACTATGGCCCAAAAAAAGCATGCGTCATCATTATTTTTAATATTGATACATGCTCGTTTTCTTGCAATTTGTAATGGAAGCTTAATATAAGATGTTCCATTGCCAATTTCATATTTGTTAATAGCTACTTCTAACAATAGAATTTTTTGTAATGCCCAACCGCTTGATTCTTCAGAAAATTCCGATAGTTTATTCAAGATGTAATCAATAATATTTTCTCGGTACCACACAACTAGATCCGTTCCCTGATCTAAAATTGTATTCGGCGTGACGAAATATTTTTGACTGATTATATCTTCTTCACTTGATTGTTTTACAAAATCACCCCAAAGAGTCGTATTCACTTTAAGAAATGGCATTTTCTTTAGAATTTTGTTGATAATTTTTTTAAACAAACTAAATCCATCAGCTAAAAATGCTTTAATTTCTCTATGTTTCACATTGATGATGATACCCGTCTTTACTCTGTTATTAAAACAAGAATTTACATCTTCCCAATAAACCTTACGTTCCTTCTTTGAACCTACATTTTTACTTTTTACCATTATTAAACATCTCAATCGTTTCAATTGACCAATTTTTGTTATAATTTTACTTTTTTCACCTACTTTGAGTTTCAATTTTTTCAGAGCTTTGTTACACACTTTGATATATTGATTAATTGCTTCGATTGCATGTCTTTCGATTGAATTTTCCTTGATCAATTTCAACGTTTCATCAATTTTGGACAGTGTTCCTCTAAATTCATCCATAATGTATCACAAATTATTTAAAAAAAAGTAACTCACCTTTACAATTCAACGATTTCAAAAGATATGGCTGGATTTGGTTTCCCAACGTCTTTGGTTTCTCTAAATACAACAGCGTATTTTTCTTGTAAAAAATTGTTTATTTGAGGCTTGTAGTCGATAGTTACTCTCTGGGGCAAAAACACCACGTTTTTCTCCAATTCCAGTAAGACTGTCTCTCCGAATCTAGTTTGTATTATTCTTGCTGAATAAATTTTGTGTTGTTTGTTCACAATCAAATTCTGCAACTGTATAACTGGTTTGAATAGCCCCCTCTCTAAAACAGATTTGGAATTTAAAGCATCTAGATCCATCTGAAAAAAAAGAATTATTTTCAAGATCTAGGAATACTGAATTGTAGGAAATGGTAGGACACATGGAATATAATATTAAAAAATACTCACTTTTGATTTTTCGAGGAACAGCACAGATTACTATGATGTATATAGAAGAAGTTTTGATCTATAAATGAATTTTCCTTCTATATATACTGTTTTATATTACCATTACATTACTCTCAACTTTCAATTCCTGCATTGATTGAAAGTAACCTCGTTCTAATATACCTGATGCAATAGTTCAACATTCACTTTCCTGCATTTCAAATAGGCTTACATAATTGATATTATTTATGCTTTGCTGGTCTTCAATGCTAATTATTTAGAAATCGACACTCCTAAAGAACGTGAAAGAATTATATGTTTACATATAAATGGAACATCTTGTAAGGTTCCTCTTCGAAATTACGCCAAATTATGAAGACTACATCATGTTCACAATGGTGGGCGTGGCATTCTTCATTTCGAGAGATCCACAATGTGTCACATAAAAAATTAACGTGTTGAAAATTTGATAGGATGTTCACAATGGTGGGTGGGGTATCCTTCATAAACATCCACAATGGCACATAAAAAATAACGTCAAAATTTTGATAGGATGTTCGCTGTGAGGAACCTTAAATTCACAATGGCACACCAAAAATTTATTCGTCAACTTTTTTTCATTTTAATACTCTACATTGGAAATAAAAATTTGATGAGATGTTCACAATGGTGGGCGGGGGGATTCTTCATTTCGACAGATCCACAATGGCACATCGAACATTTAATAACGTCTCAAAATTTTGATAGGATGTTCGCTGTGAGGAACCTCAAATTTACAATAACACACCAAAAAATTTGTCCGCTCTGGTGTTCCGGGTCCAAATTACAGGAAATATATTTTTTATATTAAGAATAATGAAGACTACATTTTTTCTATAACTCATATGATGAATACATATCAATGAATCTCAGCTGGGTGTCAAAAATTCGTTGGATGGTCATCATGAGGTACTGAGGACCCTTAATTTTTTTTGGGATGGTCCGCCCTGGTATTTCGGGTCCAAACTATAAGAAATATAATTTTTAAATGATCAAATATGAGATTTACAGTGGTTAACTTTGAATAAGAGATTCATGTATCGAAATATCAAATATAAAATTTACAGAGCTTGACCTTGAATTCCGTGATATTCTCGTTGTTCTACTACTGATAGCTCATCGACAGGCTGTTCAACAAGAAGTAGAAAAATTAGAAAAAATTGGTGTGATTGAACGCGCTAATACTCCATTTTGTAGTCCATTGATGACAACAGTAAAAAAATGGTTCAGTGCGTTTGTGTTTACACGCTCGCCGTCTGAATAAAGTAACAGTGAACGATATTGAAGTTCCCAGACCCATAAGTCAAATTAAAAACCTCGAAACTCATACAACAAATATCACTCCCGGTATCCACAATAGCCGGAAAATTGATATTTTGAATATTTATCGAAATTACTGGTGTTTTGGCAATGAAAGTGTTGTTATCAAAATCACATTCTTCCCCTAACAGATCTTCCATTGGATTATTCTGTACAAATATGTTCTTTTTGGCTCCATGAAATTTTTCTCCCACTAATGAGCCTAAATAGTAGGGAGAGATTAGTTTTCCTGGCCTGATTGCTCTTCCTGATTTACTGAATTATCAGGAATGTCAATAAGAGATATTTTATGAGAAATTTTGTCCCTGCCATTTCTGAAATTGCGAACCTGACCAGTAACATTTTTTTCTGAATTATATTTCAAATATTTATTTTCTGGCTGACATCGAGATTTCAAAATAAAATCAGCTCTACGAAGACCATTCAACGCATCGGAAATAGTCTTCACCAAGATCAGTACTGCCGCAACTGATTCCGGAAAATGTCTTGCAATTACCAAGATCAACATATCTTCCGTATATTTTGGTTGTAAATACTTTCCGAGATGAAGCATTTTCAGAAAATAGTCTACAAAGGAGCCGTTATCAGATTTGTAAATTCCTGTTTCCAATTTCAATCTTGCCTCCCTTTGTTTTTCGAAACCCCAAAAGTGATCTAGAAAACTACTCTTAAATTCAGTGAAGCTCATGAAACTATCAGGTAAATACGCATCAGCCCAAATTTTTGCATTTTTCACGAATAATGGCTGGATCCAGAAAGCTACCTGTTCAAAAGGCCAACTCAAAAAATGTATCACGTATTCCAGTTTATTAATGAAACCAATTGGATGTATATTTTCACCATCAAATTAAGAAAGATAGTCGGTAACCTTTCTATTTAAAAATTCGAGAGAATGAATGTTATGATTCCTGTTCATCGTCTGATTGCAACCTGATTCAGATGAGAATTTCGTTTCCTTCCGAATTACATTGTCACTATCAGTACACTCATGCGAAAACTGTTTTTGTGATAACTCATACATCACCTTTTGATTCCCTACATTTTCAAAAATTTTCTTAATATTTATCACTTCAGAATTGTGCAAATGCTGTGAATTTAAACTTCGACCGAACGGAAGTTCCCGGTATGCTCCCATATTTATTTTCTGTAAAGTTGCTTCACCATGTAAATGAGCTGTCAGATTATTTTGACCTGTCAAAGTTTCAATCAATGGCATTTTCATCGAATTCATATTGAAATTATCCCTTGTAACGCTATTTGAATGATTAATGACACTAGAACAAGACTGTCTTTCATTCAAAGGACCGTTTTCATCAAAATCTATGGTTCTTGATTCATTCTTAGCCTTAACTGCATCTCTATCACTGGGCAAGATTTCTATCAAAGCTGAAGCATTACCTGGATGGACGTTGATATCCTCCAAGCTACCAGTCAAACTACCTTCATTAGTTACAGGTAACTCCCGTTGGTCATGGATTGTTTTTCTTCGGTATCTCGTATCATAGCCTCCATTCGATGCAGATTGATTTTCGTTGACATCCATATCTGTCTTTTTCTTACACACGTTTTAGTTTCTTCCTGAGTTGGGCGCCAAGTAGTTGCAAAACAGGTTATTAAGATGATCTCAGGGACGTAAATAATAATAATGTATTCCTATTTTGTTGCGAAATGATACTCCAAATACCAGTTGTACAGTTTACTCATCAACAAACTTCTCACTAAAATATAAGAAATTGGTAATTCACAAAATACTTTTCGGAATGAAACGAATTCTTCGATCATTAGCCTCAGCGTACCTAAATGCAGGTACAAAGTTTATTAAATATAAACCGAGCGAAACCAGGAAGCTTTCAGTGAGAAGAATGTGTTTACTGACAATCAATGTTTAACAAATTGATTGTCTTGACAACGTTAATTTAGCACCATTCACTACAGAGTGTGAACAAAATTAGTTCTCAGCATTCATCATGCTGCAGTATTCCTACAGATACATTGGAAAAATATGGCATTATTCGAATTGTACCTACCTTGTTGATAAAAAATTATGAAATATATGTATCTGAGATAGCGCATTGTCAATTCAAGTGAATGAAAGAAAAATCTCGAATAGATTTTCAATAAATTGGTTTTCTCCGGTATGAACTTTCAAATTACCCGCTTGACTGAAAGATTTCAAAGACAATTTACAATGAAATGGTTTTTCACCAGTTTGAATCTTCTTATGTCTCCTCAAACTACTCGAATCATAGTGAGTCTTGGAACTGATTTTGCATCGAAATGGTTTTTCACCAGTCGAATTAGAGTAAGCCTTAGTACAGATTTTACATTGAAATGGTTTTTCACCTCACATGAACTTTCAAAATACTTGCTTGACTGAAAGATCCTGACCAGATTTTACAATATGGTTTTTCTCCCGCATGAATCCTTTCATAGACCCTCAAACTACCCGAAGTAATGAAAGTCTTGGAAAAAAATTTGCACTGCGATGTTTTTTTCCAGTACAAGTCCTCTTACGTATCGACGAAACACTCGAATGAGATAAAGTCTTGGAACAGATTTTGCATTGAAATGGTTTTTCACCAGTATGACCCCTCTCATGAATTTTCAAAATACTCGTTTTACCAAAAGATTCTGTCCAGATTTTGCAATATGGTTTTTCTCCCGCATGGATCCGTTCATGGACCCTCAAAGTACCCAATGAAAGTCTTTGAACAAATTTTGCACTGCGATGGTTTTTCTCCAGTACGAGTCCTCCATGTATCCTCAAAACACTCGAATGAGAGAAAGTCTCGGAACAGATTTTGCAATGTAAATGGTTTTTCACAGGTGTGAATCATTATGTCTCTTCAAATAACACAAATCAGAGAAAGCCTTAGAACAGATTTGGCACTGAAATAGTTTTTCACCAGTGTGAATCCTTTTATGTGTCCTCAAATCAAACGTATTAGAGAAAGCATTGGAAGAAATTTTGCACTGAAATTGTTTTTCACCAGAATGAACTTTCTTGTGAACTTTCAAATTACTCGTTTGACTAAAAGATTTTAAACAGATTTTACACTGAAATGGTTTATCACCAGTGTGAACCCTCTCATGAACTTCCAAATTATACGCTACAGTAAACGATTTTGAACACACTTTACAATTAAATGGTTTTTCACCAGTGTGAACCCTCTCATGAACTTTCAAACCACCCGCTTGAATGAACGATTTTAAACACACTTTACAATTAAATGGTTTTTCACCAGAATGTATCCTCTCATGAACTTTCAATTGATTCGTTCTGCTGAAAGATCTTGAACAGATTTTGCATTGAAATGGTTTTTCACCAGTGTGAACCTTCTGATGCTCTTTCAAATAGCTCGCTGCACGGAAAGGTTTTGAACAGATTTTGCATTGAAATGGTTTTTCACCAGTGTGAACCCTCAGATGCTCTTTCAAATTGCCCGTTTCACGGAAATATTTTGAACAGATTTTGCATTTAAATGGTTTTTCACCAGTGTGAATCATTTTATGTCTCTTCAAACTACGCAAATCAAAGAGATACTTGGAACATATTTGGCACTGAAATGGTTTTTCACCAGTGTGAACCCTCTGATGCTCTTTCAAACGACCCGTTTCACGGAAAGATTTTGAACAGATTTTGCACTGAAATGGGTTTTCACCAGTGTGAATCATTTTATGTCTCTTCAAACTACGCGAATGAGAGCAATACTTGGAACAGATTTGGCACTGAAATTTTTTTTCACCAGTGTGACCCCTCTCATGAACTTTCAAATAACACGCTTTACTGAAAGATTTTGAACACACTTCACAATGAAATGATTTTTCACCAGTGTGAACCTTCTCATGGACTTTCAAATTATCCGCACGACGGAACGATTTTGAACACACTTCACAATGAAATGGTTTTTCACCAGTATGACCCCTCTCATGAACTTTCAAATGACTCGTTTTGCTGAAAGATCTTGAACAGATTTCGTATTGAAGTGGCTTTTCTTCTGCATGAATCCTTTCATGTATTTTTAATTGACCGAAACTGAAAAATCTTGAGCAGAGATGGCACTGAATTTTTTCCCCTGTCGTATCATTCATCTGGCGTTCTACAGAAAGATTATTCTCAAGAGGCTTGGAACATAATTTACGTTGCGTCCTACTGCCATTTTTGATAGGTAGTGCACATTTGCCTTGTTCTTTGGTAACTTCATCCCCAGATATCGCTTTATCTTGAACTTCGAGTTGTAATTCAGAATCTGAAAAAAAAATCAAATGATCAACATAATACACAATTCGGTCTATGAAGTTATGATAGTTGATATTTCTTATATATTACGATGTTTATTTTGTATAGCTATAGCTACATACAAATACAATGGGTTAATGTGTTGTATTCATAAAAACAAGCAAATGCACCAATCATTTTTGAAAAAATACTACTATTAAACTGACTGTTTCATCAAAGATGAGATGCGACTTAATTTCCTATGTGCAATAATTGCATAATGCTAATTTCTTAAAACTTGTCGAAATATTTGTCAACCTCCTGCACATTTTCATATCGTCGGCTAAGAGTGTAAAACTGCTATGTCAATTTTGGCTATCTTTACAGGAGAGCAAAAAACTTAATAGAATCAATGTTTATACTTCTCTATAAACCAGCGTAATTTCTTAGTAACTATTGTTGGGCAGTGGTGGCCGTGCTGGTAGAGCGTTCGCCATTGGAGCGAAGGGTCGAGTGTTCAAAGCCTCGCACGGTCCAAGGTAAGGGCTGCGTCTTCCCTAGCTCACACAAGTCTCTCGAAGACTTCCGAGGGTTTCGCGTAGGGGTGCAATCGGTTGACGGAAATAACAATTTTAACAAATTGTTAATTTTAACAAGAAAATGCTATTATCGTTGAACAGAATTTGTTTTCTCTCATTTTTTTGGACTTTTCTTTATTAGAAACATTTTTTTAGGGAATTTTGGACTTAGCAGGTTCACCTATAATAATGTCATTTCATGTGTTTTTCTATTTCAAATTATATCAAAATAAAATTGAGGTGATAAAAAAGAATTGATATAGAAAAAAAAATTATTATTAGTTTGTACAATAACATAAAAGCTACATATTATTTAACATTATTCGTGGTAGACGTTATCATGAAAGGCATGGAAGTCGTCGGTAAGGTGTTTTTCAGAAGACTGCAAATCTTCGAACTTTCTACGTTTAATTTTTATTCTTTCCGGGTACACTTGATCCAACTCGGATAACTGACAACAAGCTACACCTGGTGTTCGTCGTTGGGGTAACGTTTGCCATTGATTGGCAAATCTCAATTTGAAGTCAATCTGGCCATCTTTATAATATTTTAGGGCACGTATCTCCAAAACCTAAAAATCAATCAGGAAATTAGGAATATTATTTACATTAGCACCTTTCTTTTTTCCGGGACGAATGCTATTAAAAAATTTAACGTGTTTAAAGTTCTTGAAGGAAGTATAGTTGAGGTAAGTTACATCATATCTTTTTGGAGTTGGACGAGCTGCTCCGCATATTTCGTAATATTCTGCTGGTACGTTTATATTTTTATTTCTGAGGTCTCTCTCTATAGTCGAATGCATAGAGTCTGCAATAATTCTTTACTAAATATACTTACAATGTATTCCTTACAATACGTCTTACAGCAAAAGGTACTGAAAAAACACCAAAAAGTAATTAAAAAATACACAACACTGTAACATACCAATCCTTGATTCTATCATCCTGAACACTCTGAATTATTTGTTCGTTTTTGATAGATAGAAAAGGCTGACAAGTATGTCATATAATTTTGTCACTTACCTCAAGTTGATTTAAATGTTTTCAGTTTATTCTCAGTCTATAATTTTCCGTAAGTGTTTTCTGAATTAACCCATATATAACTCTTCAATATCCCATTAAAACACAACAACCGTGGCTCTATGGTCGTCACCTAATAGGAAACTAACACATAATTTACGGAGTTAGCAGAAATACGCGTTTAATTTCGTTGTCGTGGATTCACTGGTATTGTTGTTTTGAAATTGTGTTTTTCGTTAACCAGCTGTCGTCCCCTTACGAACGGCAGCCCTCAGAAGTCGAAACTTGTGCGAGCCAAGGATTAACGAGGTCTTACCTTTTCACGTGCGATTCCTAGCACTTTCTCGGGACATCAGAAAAATGTCTGCAGTCGCTAGGGTTTGGAACCTTTGACTGGCAGCCAGAGTGCGATTGAAACAATGTCGCTTCAACTACTAGCGGCTACCTGGCCCTGTGTGTTACCATACTTTCTTGTATATAATTAATTGTTTTGACAGATCATCTGACAAACAAACACGACCTTAAATTCATGATACTCCACTCAGAGAAAGAAGAGTTAATCAAAAATAATGTTTGAGGAAAACTGAAGATAAGTACTCTTAATTCGTTGAATTTTTTGTTGAAGTATCATTTCTAAAGCCATTTCTGTTTTTGATAAAGAACAATGAAAAATTTCGTGTATGTTTTATGCGTTAATCAGTGGTCTGAACGGCTCGACTCTGCAATTAGTTATCAAGGTAGACAATCTAATTCGAAATGAGTTGAGGATTCTTTATCTCAGTTTAAGGTGGAAAATTCTTCATCTCATAGAAGTATTATGAATTTGGGACTGGGTTTGTTTGTCAGTTGATCTTTCAAAACAATTGGTGCGAGAAATTATGGTCACATATCAGTGAATTTGCGACACCGATTCGATCCAATAATATGACGAATGAAAAAAACGGAGTTTGTTGGTTTCATTATGACTTACCTGTACTATGTCTTGAATTCTTCCAATATTGAAGAACGTTTAGGAGGTTGGCAATAATTATTCCTATGTGCTGTAAGAAAGTTACATTATGCGATTATTGCACACAGCAAATTATGTCTGTACTCGGGACCTTCTTCAGTTTTTCGCAAACATCTCAGAAACCTCCACTTTTAGGCAAATGCAATGTTATGACTTTCAGGATTAGTATCGATGAGCCTAACTGATGTCAAGGACTCATTTGTCCATTTACTTGTCTAAAGAAAATATGAAGGAAAGGATGGCCACATACCACCGTAACTACGCCACTGGTTTACGAAAATTATAACTTCAAATTATCACATTGATAATCCTAGATTTCAATTTTTTTCCTTCAGGAGTTTTGAAGAAAAAAATCTTAATTTTTTTCGTACTTTTGACACTGTATCTTAGAGAGAATGCATTTTAGGAAATACCTTGATAGAAACTTTTGACCTCGAAATTAGGTACCTAAGGAATCTGTAAGCGGAGTTTGTCGGTCTTATTCTGTCTCACCCTGTACAATCGGATTCCAATGCTGAGAGGACATCAGTTCTGGGTTAATTTCAATTTTCAATCTATTTTGAGGGGTATTTAAAAGATTTTGATTTCGTGTCCATAGTTATGAATGTGTTTGTGACAAAGCAGGTTGTTTTTTCTTTCATAGATAGTTCTTTATTTAAATAGGAATCCTAAAATACATATGAGAGATATAGTATATTAAAAAAAATATGTAAAAAAATTACGTGGTGTATGTATCAAACCTCACAAAGTAGTACTTTTTCTTAGTACCTACCCTAATATAAGTTACATCACCAATTATAATATAAATCCAAGTTTAAAACATTAAAATACATGACGAATCATTTTAAAATTTTACTACATATTTATGTATTAATCATATTTAGAAAATAATACCCAGAACAAACAGTTTAAAATATTAATATTGCACAAAACAAAGAAGAAATCCTACTGACAAATAACAATCAAACATATTTATACTCATTATACTTGTATATATTTCTTCAATCTGTCTTTGAAATGTATCAGTGAAGAGGATGCTTTAATGGAATCTGGTAATTTATTAAATTTTTAAAAAATAATGAGTTCATAGTGTTACGGTAAGACGTTTTTGGTACTTAGCTTTAATTTTTTCCACGAGTATTATAGTTATGGATATTTTTATTAAATAGTACGTATTTCTGAAAATATTCGGGTGCCACTGCACCTTTGCTCTCTATGATAGCTAGCAGATTAGAGCTCTTATGCATTTAATTTGGACAATAAAGAGTGTTTTTGTAGCGGTAGACTGTCCACAAGTATTATACCAAATTGATTGAATTTCTGCATAATAAAAGTTTTTCAGTACTTGCATTGTCAGTACTCTATACAGGCACCGTGTACAAGCCACAAATATTAAGTGCCCTGTATTAGATGTAAGGAATATCCGAGGTAGCTTTGGACATACGTCGCCATGGCAACAAAATAACATGTATGTTTGTTATCAAGAAATAAACGTCAATTCAAGTTCGAATCCATTCAGATTCATTTTTAAAATAAAGAAAAGTACATAATAGCAATTCAATTATATAAATCACAACACACCGTATTTGAAATATTTTGGTATTTACTACCTTGATTATATTATTTATGTGACTCCCAGATTTCAACTTCAATATTTATGTTTGCTATAAGTCCACACGCACCAAACGATATGTAGTGGAAATTATTCTAAAACTCAATGAAGTACCCCTCATGTTGATTTTTGTCGTAGCACCTTTCAAAAATGTATTTACATGCGCATCCCACGCAGTAAGAGTAACATAATTTTACAAAATACAAACGTGGTTTCTACCACTTAGAGGATATTTTTTTTACGGTAGGTATAATATGAGAAAACCCGAAATCGTTCACTTTGCAATGCAGTGAAATAGGTTTCTGCGCTGTGTAAGGGTGTTCAACAAAATGGAAAACTCTGAATTTTTCGACATGTCTCGTCGATAGTTTGAAGTGAATTTTAAATAGCTTTGTGGAAATTTCTGGCAATATGCACAAATTGATAGATAATGTAATAGGAATTTTAAGAAGATTGGGGGGTGATTAAACCTTTGGGGGGGCTTCATCCTGTAATTTCAATACTGATAGTTTGTAGAAAAAAATATTCTGGCACAGACCACCTTGGGAACTATATTTATTAGGGAATTTACTATAAAATAAGGGGCATTTAACCATTTGGAGATCAAAATATTAAATCTTTTCAACACATAAATGATTTGTAATGAATGTGTATGAAATTTAAGTATCTTTTCGATCACGAATAATTGCGTTTATGTTTTTAAACAAAGTGAGTGGTGTAGCTTTATTTAAAAGTTAGCTCTCGCCCATTTCCTGTTAACAGGGAATATAAAAAATGTTTTGATTGGGACACAAGATTGTAATAAATGTGTACAAAATTATATAATAGTTCATTTGGAGTGTGTCATAAATGCAGGTGAAGCTTTAAGTTCATATAATAATAACTTCATTTACTAGTAAGAGTAATTTAAAGAATATTTTATTCCACACAAAACCCAAGAGTTGAATGGAAAAATTCAGGTATAATATTGGAATGTATGGACATTAAGACAAAATAAATGGCATACTAAATAAAACAACATGAAAATCCTCCATCCATGTAATAAAGGGAGACGGATTTGTTCAAAGCTTTAATAGTAATAGACAAAAATAATAAAAATCCAAATTTTGGCACTCCCAATGACCTATTAAACTTGTGTAGCTTTCCATTTCTAAATTTGTTCATTTTCATTACCAAAGTTGGGCCCCGGATATCATTAAGACCTCTGTTAGCTACTTTGCATATACCAGCCAAATAGCTTATGCTGATTCAATTACATATATTAATAACATCTACCTGAAATGGAAATAAACAATATTTCAATCTCATCAGCTTCAGCTATGCCCATTGAAAACTCAATGTTATTTAACTAGTCCCTTAGAAATGGTGTAAGAGCCAAAACTAGGCGTGAATAAACCAAGACTCAGTGAGAATTAGACAAAAGTTGTAGTTTTTTAGAGGCTCATTCCGCGTTTGACAGCTACATTCGGTTCTGAAACTTGCAGTTTCGAAGATATCCATTTCCCTATCAAAACTTCACAGAATTTGAAAAGTTTGCTTGTTTTCTCCTCACCAGTTTCAAGTTTAATATCTTCATAGAAGATATCTATGTTGTCCTCACTTTTAAATTGTGCAGTGCAAGATGCATATAACTCCTGGTGGAATTACTTATAGCTGTGAAATTGTCATCCAAAACTGTTGATGTACGGCCTGCTTGATTCATGACATTTTTATTGCGTCAGGAGAGTTTACTCAATTTTAACATAGATGGCAGGCAAATCATTACCGATCATAATGACTTGACATGTCGTTTTGACAAACGCATGCTGCGTCATCGACATAACCTCAAATTGAACCATGTCATGATTGTCATGTCGAAGTCGAGAGTCGCAAAAAAATGATATACACTACCCTAACTTTTACGAATGACAGAAAAACACAAGAACAAATAAATAACAATAACCCAACAACTAAAAACGTCGCAAAACTACCGAACTGAGCGAAAAGTATTAAAAGAACAGAAAAATCACACGATAAATACCAATTAGGCTATCTACAACACGTGTCCACGGCTCTTTAAAAATGGCCGGCTGTAGGCACACATGAATGGTGTTTGTGTTTGGCACTAGCTTCTACTGCTAATAGTTTTGTTTAGTTGTGATTTGAAATGTTATTATGGCTGTTTTAACTAAAAGTGATTTATTTATTATCATTAGAACGAGTAAACAAAGACACTGCATCGATCTATAGAGACAAAAGGAGAGTGATAAAGTGCATGGATCCTTTTACTTTCACTCCTTGTGAAATGGACATATCTCTAGATCTTTTCACAACAGTAACGGCATTCGACATTATTACGTATCTGCTGTTGACTCATAAACAAGAAAGCCAATGAAGGCCTACAAAAGTTTAACAGGCTATAAATATCTTGAAGCTGGATTTGCCCATGATTGTGAAGCAAGAAAAATGGATGAACATACTGTTGTTGTTGCCAAGGTAGGTACTGATTTTTCGTAATTTATGAACTGTTCATTAATGTTTCCAATTAATTTTCAGATGAGGCATTCACAGCGAATGGATATTCCTTTGTTGAAAGTATAGATTATTTAATAAATTGATGGTTCTCCTGATGCGACGATGTCTTGTGGCTGCTATGGAAGTGAAGTGTCCATATTCATTAGGGAATATTGATATGGGGCAGTATTCAAATTTAAAAACCTCAACTATAATAAGCGGTGGAATTGCAATTACCCTAAAACGTGACCATGCTTATTATTACCAATCTCATTTACAAATGAAACTAACTGAATGAAATTACTGCGATTTTGTGATTTGGTCACCCAAAGGATATATGTTCATGAGTAAATTTTCCCAGATGAATAATTCTGGATAGTTGATTTCCCAAAAGCGTACAATTTTCGTAAAGTAGTTGTGCTACCTAAGTTTCATAAAAGGAAGACATTTTTTAGAGTAAAGATGGTGTCTTTGTGAAAAGGTGAGGATGGCAGAGTTGTGCTGCAGTGTGAAAATATCTGTGAAATTCTATTGGACCCTATAGGACTGTCCGATGTTCTCAGTGCATGAAGTTATGACTGTTTCCTCAACACTATTATTTGTAATATATGATTGCCTACACATTTATCTATTTTTATTTTCAAATCTTCATTGGATTGGTTGTTTTTTTACACACCGAGTGTCAGATATCGCAAAGTAATTTATTTTCACTTGTTACATATTTTTACCTACTAATTTGTTATTTCGTAACATGGAACTATGTATATTAGGGTATCCTACTTAATAAACATCTATCTATCTAGTCTTTGATTTAATATACCACATTATCAAAATGTAGCTAGCTAGGAATTTTTAAAAACTTCACTAAGTCGCGATCTCCACGGCTTCCACAATTTACAACATAACACTTTGTAGGCATGTTTTTTATTCGGCAAAGTTTCATACAAAAATTTCACTCCAATAGATGAAAATTAACAATAATCAGTCTCGTTCAAACAATAACAAATACAATGTGTGCCTTCAGGCGGCCATCTTGATTTTAGTTTGACAGCATCTTGGATAGCCTACAATGTAATTGACATATAACCTCAAAATAATGTTAACGTTCAAAAACTCAAAAAATGTATCTAGTAGGCACTTTGGATTGTTGGAAACTCCACTATATTCGACTTAAGCGTCATCCATTGACGAATGGAACAAACTCTATTGGCGCAATTACAGGATCAAGAACTTTAGTTGAAACAAAAGCGAATCAGTTAACGCACCAGGAGTTATATGCATCTTGCACAGAAAACACACACATAGAATGGACTCTCTATAGGGCTGCTACCGTTATAAATTCCATGCCAACAAGATGCTGTGCTCACCGGGTAGATGGCGTAAGTGGGCTTGACGTTAAAGCATTCTGTAAGTTTCCATAGTTTAACTATTAGTCAACAGATGTCGCTACAGTTCAATTTGAATATACTTTCAGGGTGACATCTTACGGTGATAATTTGAAGCATTTGAAAGGGAATGGCACTGGATACATGTATTCCTTGGACTTGTCACATTTTTCTGACTTTTGGATATATCATTCTACAGGTCTAAAGAGCAAATTTCTTCATTAACCTTTTCTTCTGGCTCTACAGGCTACAAAAACAGGTTGACTGTATAACGTCATTAATAGAAAATACTGTCTACTATAATATTCTATATCTGAGTATGTTCACCGAAATTGATATATACAAAGTAAATTGATATTTTTCAAAGCATATTATAACCATTGATTATATCAAGAAAAATCCACTCACTGACAGTATTTTCCATAACTGGCGTTATAAATTCAACCCACTTTTGTAGGTCAGCCCTTGGGTCAGCCTGTAGAATCAGAAAACAAAAGGATTGTGAAGAAAATTGATTTTTTTTGGCCTCTAAATTGCTATATCCAAAAATCCGAAAAATTTGACGAGCCCCAGGAATACATGAGAGAAATTAAAGTTGACAAGTGCTTGTCCCTTGTTATAACACATTTTATAAATCTGCAATGTGAAATAGAAACAAACATACTGTCAGAGGAAATAAATAAATTTTAACTTAGATATTTTACATTTATCTTAATCTGCATTTCCTTATCTATACAATCTTCTTTAGTGACCTTTGATCGCAAAGTGAGTATCACACACAACATAGGTATTATGGATCTGTTCCAATGATTTCTCCACAAACACTGGATTTTTCACTTGCTCAATTAAAATTTTAAAAAGATTCTCATCCGATTTTGGGTATCTGTGGTGTTTTATCCTCATCACAATTGGGAAAGCAACATTTCTTAAAAGTCAGTTGGTTTCCATAATAACAACGTAAAAAAATACTGAAAATTACGGGCAAACACAAACGAAAATCACTCACATCGGCACAATTACACACACTGATGACAGCAAAAGCTTTATAAAACATTTGCAAATAATTTGAACAATAAACCTATTTTCATTTTCATTCGCACTAATTAAAAACTTCTTAGTGGCTGTCATTTGTCAACTGCATAAAAAAAAACTACTAATATTGTATTTAGGGTTGCTTGAACATCAGGAAAACTATTCGCTTGCGTCATCTGCCCGGTGAGCACAGCATCTTGTTGCATGGAATTTATAACGGGGGCAGCCCTATGGAGTGTCCTTTCTATGTGTGTGTTTTCTGTGATCAGACAGGGCAGTCAACATTTCTGCTCTCGCTGTATCGCTTTGTCTTGAACTACGTGTTCTAGACCGGCGACCATGTTTTCCAGTAGACTCTTTTTCAGTCTTTTTTCCAGATGGTACTCTCTGGAAGACTCTGGAGATCTACTGCGTTTCCGTTTGTGTTTATGGATTCCCATTTAAAGGCCTAAAATAAAATAATTTTATTAATTTAAAGAATTTTTTGTTCCTGAAAATTAAAACACGTGTGACTTCTCTAAGCACAAAAACGAAGATGAGGTTAAGGTGTTCCGTGAGGATGGATCACGGCCATAGAACACGGAACGAGGCGCCGAACTATAATTATAGTTCGGCGCCTCGTCCTTTGAGATCACTAAGGTAGTGTCGACAGTGTCGTTTCTGCACTATATCAGCCACACGTTTAAAGAAAATAAAAGAAAGCGTTCCGTGTTCTATGGCCGTGATCCATCCTCACGGAACACCTTAACCTCATCTTCGTTTTTGTGCTTAGAGAAGTCACACGTGTTTTAATTTTCAGGAACAAAAAATTCTTTAAATTAATAAAATTATTTTATTTTAGGCCTTTAAATGGGAATCCATAAACACAAACGAAAACGCAGTAGATCTCCAGAGTCTTCCAGACAGTACCATCTGGAAAAAAGACTGAAAAAGAGTCTACTGGAAAACATGGTCGCCGGTCTAGAACACGTAGTTCAAGACAAAGCGATACAGCGAGAGCAGAAATGTTGACTGCCCTGTCTGATTATTTCAGAGCAAATGTGACACGTAGTCATAGTAACTCTGGAGCACGTAGCCCAGACACAAAGAGGAGAAATTAACAAGGGCAAAAATAAATTCCAGAGCAGGTAGCCTGGATATTGATCATAGATAATCTGAAGAATTGTTCAATCCTGAACATCCATTGTCCACCAGAGAGTTCCAGCGGCTCCGATAACGCGGATAGCAAAACGCTATCGAAGTCGAAGCGAAAAGGGGGAGCAAAAATGTTGACTGTCCTATGTCTGATTATTTCAGAGCAAAGTTGACACGTAGTCATAGTAGTAACTCTGGAACACGTAGCCCGGACACAAAGAGGAGAAAGGTAACAGGAGCAAAAATAAATTCCAGAGCATGTAGCCTGGCTATTGATCAGAGATCATCTGAAGAATTGTTCAATCCTGAACATCCATTGTTCAGGAGGTGGAAGCAATAGTTCACAAGGATTAGAGATCAACGGGGTTGTACAAACACCAAACTATTTTTGAGTGCCAACCCTTCAGAATAGGAGTCTGAGGGCAACAACTAGCATGTGGCAACATGTCCTAAGTATTGGACTAGACAGCTATCATTAAAGACATGATAGGTAAATATCCTTTTCCATCCAACTGGCAAAATCTCAGGGCACCCTTTCTTAATGCAAGGGTCGATCTCTTGGACGTGGTTCAGCAGAAACCTTCCACCCCACATGTCAGACAAATTGCATCGGGAAAGTAAAACCCACATTGAATATTCACAAAGATTCGGAAAGTGGACTCATACAATAGCTTAGCAGGAGAATATAGTCAAAAAGGTACGAAATAAGTTTGTTATATGTTCGACCAGCATACACTTCAAGATTAAGTTGAAATTTCTAAAACTACAGTTTGTGGGTTGGATTCCTTCTGCTTGACTCCGTCCACTTGACCTGAATAAAAGAGTGGTTCAGATACAAAACTATATAGGATCAGGAATGACTGTGTTGTGCAATGCTAAGAACCTGATCCTGGTGGGAGAAATGCCCCAACAAGGCACTAAATATATTACCGCTCTTGAGCTATGCAAGCAAAATTGTCGGTAAAATTCATAACCTCATATCTTTAGTAAGAAGGTCCAAACAGCTCCAAATTTATCAGTAATTGCCAAACAAACGGCATTTAGTAGCCCAATAGATAACATTCTTTTGGGAAAGATTTTGGCAAAAAATACAAAAATGCCAAATTGGTCCAGAAACAGTCTAGATCTGAAGGTGACACTTCCAACAAATAAAAAGGAAGCTGTCACACAAGAGAAAGCAGATCATTCCTCCCCATTCTTTAAACAGGAGGGGCCCATCTTATGTAGCCCATCTCATGTAGAGAGGGACATAAGACAAAAAAGAGACATACAGGAAGACCAAGGGTCGAAGATAGGATTGGTAAGTATAGCTGGAAGACTGAAGTCTTTCCACAGTAATTGGAAAAGAATAACGACCAACAAAATCATTTTAGAAGGGGTAAGGGGAAATATGCAACCTTTTCACCAGAAACCCCTTGGCAACTCCAAAGCTGAGAGTATATTATACCCAG
This sequence comes from Chrysolina oricalcia, assembly GCA_944452925.2. NCBI lineage: Eukaryota > Metazoa > Arthropoda > Insecta > Coleoptera > Chrysomelidae > Chrysolina > Chrysolina oricalcia. The sequence continues at coordinate 32,205,055 of OX101820.2, forward strand.
TTAATAACGCAACTGATATTATGCATTAGGGACCAGTTCTTATCCCCACCTTTCATAGCAGTGAAACCTAATAAAGAACCTAGATTTATTTTGAATCTAAAAAACCTAAATACCTATTTGAACTCGCACTTCAAAATGGAAGACTAGAACAGAACTGAAACTAATTCAGCATCTTATACTTTCACTAAATTACTTAAACCTGCACGGGACTGGCTCAGGCAATGAGAGGTCACATGTTGTTTATATCTTGACGACTTAGTAAACAGTAGCAATGACTACAGTAGAAGTGAACACCACACGAAAACAACCGTAAACCTATTAGGGTATCTTAGGTTTCATAATTAATTATGAAAAATAGTAAATGTACCTACCTCATCAAATACAGCACAGTAGGTACTTAGGAGTTATATCAGACTCCCTACACATGAGATTATCCTTGCCGGATGATAAAAAACATTAAATGATATGCATCATTGATAAATTTCTCACAATGGAACTTTGCAACAATAGAGATATTTATTGGACTTCTAATTCCAGTATGCCCAGCTACCAAGTAAGTATGGTTGGCTTTATACGAAAAGCTTGAAAGGGTGAAAGTACTTGTTTAGGCGACGGCAATCTTACCTATAATATATATATTCGGCTCGAAAAGACCCGGTTTTAGCAGCTTTTTTGAATGAATAGAGTCTGACAGTTTTTCAAAAAATTATATTTCAAATCTTTCCATCTGACATACAAATCAACAACATTATAAAATTCAATTCTTTTTCGCTACCGTGTGATAAAAAAATACATTACAGAAAATAAAAAATATAAATCAGGTAAACTCAACATTCTCCCCCCAGTGACGCTTCTGGAGGATCGTCACTTAATTCCAACAAATCGAGTTTACAAATTTTTGAAGCCGGTCCTCGGTACGTGCCACTCTTCGTTTTCACGTCTACAATTCTGACTTGACCATCTTTGCTTGGGTAAACCGCTACTATCTTCCCCAATGGCCAATTGTTTCTTGGTAGTTGGTTGTCCATCACAATAACTATATCATCTGTTTTCAAGGGTAGTTTTTTTTGAAACCATTTCGAACGTTTTCTCAAAGTCGTTAAGTATTCGCGAATCCATCGTTTCCAGAAATTGTTCGCAAGGTGTTGGCTCAATTTCCATTGTTTCCTCAAGTCACATGGTTGGTCACTATCTATTGGTGATTTAGCAGAACTTGCTGTACCAATAAGAAAATGGTTAGGGGTTATACTTTCCGGATCATTAGGGTGATCGGAAACATATGTCAAGGGTCTACTGTTCACAATATTCTCTGCTTCGAGAAGAAGTGTGAATAATACTTCAGGTCTTGGTCGTGTTTCTTTCAGAGTCACTTTCAGACTCTCTTTTACCGATCGAACCATTCGTTCCCAAGCTCCCCCCATGTTAGGAGATGCTGGTGTTATATACTTGAAGTCAATTTCCCTATTTATTAATTCTTGCTCAATTAGTTTGTAGTTAATTTTTTCTATTTCTTGACGGAGTTCTTTTGCTGCACACTTGAGGTTGGATGCATTGTCGCTTATGATCATTTTCGGTTCTCCTCTTCTGGCTATGAACCTTCGCAGTGCTAATATTGTGGAGTCGGTGTTTAAAGTATCAGCCAGCTCTAAATGGATTGCTCTTATTGACAAACATGTAAAAAGTACTCCATAGCGTTTTTCATTTCGACGTCCAATTGTAACAATAAAAGGTCCAAAATAGTCAAGACCAACATATGTGAAAGGTCTAAGTGGTTTGGTGAGTCGAAATTCTGGAAGTTGACCCATTTCTGGGATGCTGGGCTTGCATGTTCTGATTTTACACAAAATGCAGTCGTGTGCTGCTTCGTTCACAGCTCTTCGTCCTTGAATAACCCAATATCGCTGTTTCATCTCATTCAGTATCATTTCTCGTCCAATATGTCTCATTTTTTGGTGATAATGTTTCACCAATAATTTAGTGAAAGGGTGTTTTCTGTCTAAAATTATCGGTTTCTTGACTTCATCAGTGAGTTCTGGAGAATTGTTCGTCCTTCCTCCAAGGCGAAGAATCTTGTCATCATCAAATTCAGGAGAAAGTTGGTAAAGTCGACTTTGTGAGTTCACTGACTTGCCTTTATCCAACAAACTTATTTCTTCTGCAAAACTTTCGTGCTGAGACCTTATGCACAACAATTTTTCTGCCCTCATAAGTTCTGCTACTGTGAATTCATCTTCTTTCACCTTCATTTCTTTCTGTCCTCTTACTACATTCTTGCATTTTTCCACAAATTTTAGTACATAAGCCGTACTTCTTATGAGATATGTCCATTTCGAAAATCGATTTATGTCCGGTAGAAAGTCAAATTTAATTTTTTTAGAAATATTTAAAATATTTTCAGGTTTCAGTTCAAGATCCTCTTGGTTACAACTCTCGTTCTTGTCTTCCTGCGGCCATTGTTCTGATGGTAGGTACAGAAAGTTGGGCCCTCTGAACCATGAACTACAAGGTGATAAATCAATGTCTGTGGTATCTCTTGTAGCTTCGTCAGCAATATTGAGATGTGAGGGAATCCAATACCATTCTTCCTGATTACTATTTTCTTGAATTTCAACAATTCTGTGAGCCACAAATGTTTTGAATTTTCTTCCTTCAGAACGAATCCAACTCAGAACTGTCTTCGAGTCTGACCAAAAAAATATTTCCGTGATGTCATAGTCATGTTCTTCCTTAACAGTTTTTGCAAGTCGACTGGCCATGACTGCTGCCTGTAATTCAAGCCTGGGTATGGTCATGGGTTTCAAAGGTGCCACCTGAGTCCTCGACATAACCAGTGAAACATATGTGTCTTCTTCCTTTTGGAATCTGAAAAAGCTGACCGCTGTGAAAGCCTGTTCACTAGCGTCACAGAAGACATGTAGTTGAATTTGGAAGTTCTTGTCATACCTCAAATTGTAACATCTTGGAATTCTAATATTTTTCACATCTTCGAATTTCAAAATCCACTGTAGCCATTTTTTATTCAGAGCATGTGGTATTTCGTCATCCCAAGAGATTCCACTACGCCATATTTCTTGTAATAGAATTTTCCCCCTTATGATAAAATGTCCTAAAAGTGCCAAAGGATCGAAAAAAGACATTACAATCTTTAGGACCTCTCGTTTGGTGGGGTTCCTATGTTTTTCCAAAATATCTTTATCGACTTTGTGAAAAGAAAGTGCAAATCCCAAGGTGTCGTCGTTTGTTGCCCATTTTAAACCCAAAATCCTCTGAGAGTTTGATGATGCAACTATTTTTTCATCCATTCTGAGATGAACTGGAATATTTTGCAAGAGTTTTTCAGAATTGCTTACCCAGTTCCTCAAAACAAATCCCCCTTCTTCATGAATATGGATGACTTGCTTCACTAAGCGAATAGCTTCTTCTTCTGTTTCAACACTGTCCAAGTAGTCGTCCATATAATGTTTTTTTATTATAGCGTTGCAAGCTTCCGGAAATTCTTTTTGAAAATCTGAAGCATTCCTATTTTTTACGTATTGCGCAGAAAATGGCGATGAAATCGAACCAAAAATCATGACCGTCATGGCATAAGCTTCTGGTTCTGTTAAATTACGCTTGGAAGGCCAAAGAAAACGTTGTGAATTTTGATCTTCCATTCTGATTCGAATCCTATGAAACATTTCCTCGATGTCAGCCGAAAATGCAACTTGTTTTTGCCTAAATTTCCATAAAATAGTTACAAGTGAGTTGTATAAGTCAGTCCCTTTCAGTAAATAGTCATTAAATGATTGTCCGTCACTTTTACAGGCAGCGTCGAAAACTAGTCTTACTTTTCCAGGTTTGTTAGGATTTACTACCCCAAAATGAGGTAGATACCAAACTCGATTGTTGTCTTGTCTTAATTCTTCGTCGGTCACTTTTCGTGCATATCCTTTTTCTAAATACTCTGTTATTTTTCGTTCGTAGAGTCTTGCAAAGTCAGTGTCTTGTCGTAATTTTCTTTCTATGTACTGTAACCGACGTGAAGCAATTGGTCGACTGTCTCTAGTTTGTACTATGTCATTTTTCCAAAGTAATCCCGTCTCCCATCTTTTGCCAATTTTTCGTGTAGTTGTCTCCGCAATCATTCTTGCCCTTTCTTCTTCTTTAGTCAAATTCTCTTTTTCTATTATTTTTACACCTAAAGATTCAGTAGTGAAAAAAGTTTTCACCTGTTCATGAAGTTCAATATTATCTACCTTCTTACAACATAAATGTAAAACAAAATTTGTATCAACTCTCCCATTGAACAGTTGCATATTTCCATGTACTACCCATCCCAATTTTGTTCGAGATAATACAGGACAATTCTTTGGACCCTCAATTATTTCCCTACTGATTATGAGATCCCAATTGTCTTGCCCCAAAAGAATTTTAGGTTGAACTTCGTTCATTGTTGCAAAATTGAAATCTTGGAGGTGAGTCCACGCTGATTTGATAGCTTTAGAATTTACCGTCTGAACAGGAAGGTCAAGGTCTTTCATAGTGAAAACATTCGTCAATTTATAGCAAGTTTCGTCGTCTCCAGCTATGTCGAAAGTAACTTGTCTCGAAAGGAAATTTTTGCTAGTAGATTTGTCGGTCCACTTTATGTCCAAGTTTTTCGAAACACCCTCTAAATCTAGCAAGTCAGCTAAGTTTTCGTCTATTGATGTTATTGTTGAGGCTTCATCAAATAAGGCATAGGTTTTAATTTTCTTATTTGCTGAAATAATAGTTACAGGCGCAATTCGTAGCAGAATTTCTCGTTTACTCGTTCCTTCCAAAGTATGTGCGACAACTTGGGCAGTTGAAGTTACAATAGAAGAAGTATCCTTGTTTTGAAAATCATTATGAAGAAGAGTATGATGATTTTTATTACAACCGGCAACTGCGCATCTTTGTTTCTTTAAGCAATAATTCAATCGATGTCCCTTGTCTAAACAACTGAAACAAATCATATTTTTCTTGACAACTTCCCATCTGTCATCTGTTGACTTTTCTAAAAATTGTTCACATTTTTCAAGTTTGTGACCTTCGGCAGAGCAAAAAATGCATTTTGTCTTATAATTCTTTGTTTTATCCCTAGTCGTAAGAACAGCATGTTTATTTTTATATTTGTTTTTTTCTGTATAATATCCTATATTTTTTGTAGAGCATGAAGCATTTGCAAAACTAGCTGCTTCCGACTTTTGCCAAGCCCAATCTTTGAATATTTTTAAGGAAATATTACTTTCAAATTTGGCAACTTTTTCACCCCAAGCGAGTTGCATACTATGAGGTAATTTCTGCACCAAATCATCTAGCAATTGGGGACAATTCAAATAATTGCTCATATTTAAGCTTTCTAAAGTAGCCACCAGATTTGAAATCGTTTCAGCGAAATGTATCAGTGAATTGAAGTCATTTGATTTCACAAATGGTAAGTTCCTGGCTTCACTTACCAATGATCGTACAATCAAATCTGGTCTACCAAAGCGCCTTTGAAGGATATTCAAAATGTCACTCACCGATCCTGCAGAAATAAGTAAACCCTCGACTGACCTCCTAGCATCACCCTTCAGATACCGACGAAGTCTACTCAAGTTTTCCTCATTTGATAAACCCAAAACGTTCGTTGTTGATTGGAATTGACAATAAAATCCTGGCCAGTCTCTTGTGTCACCTGAAAAATATGGAAGTTCTTTGTCTATAGTTTGTCTAGCTAAAAACTTCTTCATGTCTGCTTGGAAACTGGAATCGCTTCCTTGGTTGTTCATTGGGACCACATTTTCATGTACGGCTGTCTGACTTTCAGTTTTATCCAACCATTGAGCAACCTTACTTTTTGCGGAAATCTTGGAAACATTAGCGATGGATTCGTCATTTATACTATCACCAAGATGAGAACCTACCTCTTCATCGATTCTGCTATTTTGCAGTTTCAGTCTATTCTTGATCATTGTCTTCTGAAGATCCAACTTACGCTTCTGCATTTCTTCTTCAGCTGCTAAAATATTTGCCATGGCTTCATCAGCTTCTATTTGAGCTTCCAGTTTTAGTCTTCTAGCGACACTGCTAGATTTAGATGCGGCTGCATCTGATTTTCTCGTGCTTTTGGCTGCACTGACAACTGATAAGTCACCTCCGTCAGTAACATCATCTCGGCGGGTCTGAGTTATGCTTTGTAGAGATTCCTTACTCTCAGCTGCTTTCAGTAGTTTGGCTTTTTGTCTGGTTACAATAACTGGATCCATAGAACTTGTTCGGACGGCAGAAGGACCACAAATGTTTAGGCGACGGCAATCTTACCTATAATATATATATTCGGCTCGAAAAGACCCGGTTTTAGCAGCTTTTTTGAATGAATAGAGTCTGACAGTTTTTCAAAAAATTATATTTCAAATCTTTCCATCTGACATACAAATCAACAACATTATAAAATTCAATTCTTTTTCGCTACCGTGTGATAAAAAAATACATTACAGAAAATAAAAAATATAAATCAGGTAAACTCAACAGTACTTGCACCTCAAAGAAGTAATCAATACAAAATGGCTGTTCCTAGGTCAATAGACTTTGAATTAACTTGGGAGAAAAAGCTATTTCCTATTCCTTCAACAGTAGGTATAAGAAGGGACAAATTTGACTCAGTTATTTACTCATGCAAGCCTTGCCGGCCGGGAGGAAGTTTGTAACGACCAAAAAACGCAGGAGGGTGTTCGAATGAAGATGAAAAACTTCACATTATCTTCCTAGAATTATTAAGCATTGTATAGGCTATCAAATGTTTTGCAAGAGGCCTGACAACCAAAGATGTCTGGGTCGGAGTCGGTAACACAACATTAGATATCCAAAAGTTAACAAATCTGAGTACAAATATTTGACAGTGGTACCTATTTTAGTCCAGAGTTTTGGTAAAGATTTTTTTATGCATTACCGCCGGTTTGACATACCCTACAAAGTTTGAAGAACAAAATCTTTACAGACAAAGCTGTCGGAATAGTGGTAGTCCCCAAATGGCCCACACTACCGTGGTTCCCTACTTTTCAATAATTTCTGAAGGAAACCATTCCTCCATAATATTGGAAACCTCCTTACTGCCCTTGGAGGTTCACAACACTGGGAAAAATGACCCTAGTGGCAGGTCTTTAATCAGAGAAGCACTTCTCAGAAATGGATATCCAGAGGAAGAAATAAATATAATGTTGAAATCCTCATAAAATTAAACAACAAAACAGTATGAAGGAGTATACAAGCGATGGCAGTACTATTATAATGAAAGAAATTTCCTATACCACCAGTATAAAACAAAGATTTCTTTCAGCTCACTTAACACCTATCGTTCAGCCTTAGCTCTGATTAGGTACAAACATAGAAATTCGTAAAAGTAGGAATTTCAAGCGCTCCCTCAAAGGAAAATAATTTCATATTGAGACCTCCTTCGAGACGTTACAATTACATTTGGGACCCACAAACTGTCCTAGAAATTCTAAAAAAGAAATCCCCGTATGAGTTTTATTATCTCTTTTGCAGCTTTCGAAAAAAGCAGCTACACTACTAGCGCTTATCACTGGAGACCACCTCCAGATTTGCAAAGAATAAGATTGGAAAACATACTGATATCAGAGAAAGAAATGCAGACCTTAATTAAAGATCATATTAAAACTACTCGGAATGATTTGGAACAACTTTGTTTACAAATCTCATTTTTCAGCAACATCAGCATTATGCCCTGCCTCAACACTAGAGGCATAGGTATATAAACAAAACAAGTGGGATACGGTCTAGGGTACTAGAATTCCTTTTATTTGTCCAAAAGGAAACAATTCTAACTAGCACCACCGGCCTAGGGATTAAGGGATACTTTAAAAGAATAAGCGGGAATCGACACGGATATATTGATGGGATACTCAACCCGATACGCTGCAACGTCTACGGTCAAAGAAGTCGAAGGTATTGGCGAGCTTCTATAATTGTCCATTGGAAAATTCCAAGACTTTGCTAGGACAATTATAACACCATAATGTAAACGGTGTTCTCAGACCATGTATATTATCAAAATCTGGGAAAAACCTAAATCGATAAACAACTACCTTAGTGATCTCAAAGGACGAGGCGCCGAACTATAATCATCCGATTAAACGAACTTACCTGTGAAGTTCAATCGTGATTATAGGAGGCGCCTCGTCCGAAGAGATCACACCCACCTCACCCAGATGAAAAATACATATGCAGACTGCAGAGCAGATGTATGTATATGTAATATATTTTCTAATAATCCCCTAAAAAAGGTTTTTCCTGAATCGGTTAACTAAATGAGGTTAAGGTGTTCCGTGAGGATGGATCACGGCCATAGAACACGGAACGCTTTCTTTTATTTTCTTTAAACGTGTGGCTGATATAGTGCAGAAACGACACTACCTTAGTGATCTTTTCGGACGAGGCGCCTCCTATAATCACGATTGAACTTCACAGGTAAGTTCGTTTAATCGGATGATTAACACGGAACGGGGAACACGCCATGCAGGAGATACTTTTCATTTTTGAATGGCGGACTTTTTCGTGTAAAATCGGACTTTTTTCGGAACGCAATCGGACTTTATGGTTTAACGCGTCCAACAACACTGCACCAGCCATTATGGAACATGGAGATTCAGCCGTCGACATCTCTGCTGCAGACACAAGAGTTTCTTATAGAAGGGCAGAACCTAGTGTTGTTTTCAGAATGATGTATAAAAGTTGCCAATGATTGATTAAATATTAGGCTATCCAAGATGCTGTCAAACTAAAATCAAGATGGCCGCCTGAAGGCACACAATTGTATTTGTTATTGTTTGAACGAGACTGATTATTGTTAATTTTCATCTATTGGAGTGAAATTTTTGTATGAAACTTTGCCGAATAAAAAACATGCCTACAAAGTGTTATGTTGTAAATTGTGGAAGCCGTGGAGATCGCGACTTAGTGAAGTCTTTAAAAATTCCTAGCTAGCTACATTTTGATAATGTGGTATATTAAATCAAAGACTAGATAGATAGATGTTTATTAAGTAGGATACCCTAATATACATAGTTCCATGTTACAAAATAACAAATTAGTAGGTAAAAATATGTAACAAGTGAAAATAAATTACTTTGCAATATCTGACACTCAGTGTGTAAAAAAAACGACCAATCCAATGAAGATTTGAAAATAAAAATAGATAAATGTGTAGGCAATCATATATTACAAATAATAGTGTTGAGGAAACAGTCATAACTTCATGCACTGAGAACCAATCCAGGGGTTTTTTGGTACATCGGACAGTCCTATAGGGTCCAATAGAATTTCACAGATATAATTTTCACACTGCAGCACAATTCGGCCATCCTCACCTTTTCACAAAGACACCATCTTTACTCTAAAAAATGTCTTCCTTTTATGAAACTTAGGTAGCACAACTACTTTACGAAAATTGTACGCTTTTGGGAAATCAACTATCCAGAATTATTCATCTGGGAAAATTTACTCATGAACATATATCCTTTGGGTGACCAAATCACAAAATCGCAGTATTTTCATTCAGTTAGTTTCATTTGTAAATGAGTTTGGTAATAATAAGCATGGTCACGTTTTAGGGTAATTGCAATTCCACCGCATAGTTGAGGTTTTTAAATTTGAATACTGCCCCATATCAATATTCCTTAATGAATATGGATACTTCACTTCCATAGCAGCCACAAGACATCGTCGCATCAGGAGAACCATCAATTTATTAAATAATCTATACTTTCAACAAAGGAATATCCATTCGCTGTGAATACCTCATCTGAAAATTAATTGGAAACATTAATAAACAGTTCATAAATTACGAAAAATCAGTACCTACCTTGGCAACAACAACAGTATGTTCATCCATTTTTCTTGCTTCACAATCATGGGCAAATCCAGCTTCAAGATATTTATAGCCTGTTAAACTTTTGTAGGCCTTCATTGGCTTTCTTGTTTATGAGTCAACAGCAGATATGTAATAATGTCGAATGCCGTTACTGTTGTGAAAAGATCTAGAGATATGTCCATTTCACAAGGAGTGAAAGTAAAAGGATCCATGCACTTTATCACTCTCCTTTTGTCTCTATAGATCGATGCAGTGTCTTTGTTTACTCGTTCTAATGATAATAAATAAATCACTTTTAGTTAAAACAGCCATAATAACATTTCAAATCACAACTAACCAAAACTATTAGCAGTAGAAGCTAGTGCCAAACACAAACACCATTCATGTGTGCCTACAGCCGGCCATTTTTAAAGAGCTGTGGTCACGTGTTCTGGATAGCCTAATATCCACAGAGTTACAAACCCTTTATAAAAATACTGAAACTTCTCCATTAATGGCATTATTCAAAATTAGAGGTTACTGTTCTGCCAAATACTTCTCAATCACAATATGTACCTACCATTGTTTGATCAATACAAATTTTCAAAATGGGGTATCAATTTGAGGTACTGCTAATAACTCAATAACCAAATATCGATTATCGAATTTGAATCTTACAGAAGTTCCTAGCATTCGTGAACATAAAACGTGTCAAATATATTTACTGAATGCCTCTCAGATGAAATCAAGCTTTAGCAAAAAACTGAAGGCAAAAATTAATACCTATCAGACAAATAAGGTACTACAAAACATCCAAAAAATATTGACATGATTGAAATACTGCATTTCTGACTCACCCATTTACAATCTTACATTTTTGTACATTCTCATTTGTATGATTATAAAAATTCCTTTATATACCTAATTAATTTTTTTTGTATTCCTATCATAAATAAGAAGTTTCTTGAGATAGTGAATTACGACCTCCATATGGTATGGTTGAAACAAGATAATATATTCACTTCAATAAAACAGCTATTCTAAAGAGATTACCAATTTACTAACATTATTATGGTCTAACCAATTTCCTCAAGATAAACGTCAATATGGAATTTTTAAACTTGTTCGAAAGAAAAGGTTCCATTTTTGCAATTTACAACTTTTCCATTCTATGTGCTTATTAGAATTGGGTCTTTTGTTCCTAAATGAATCTGAAAATTGATAATCTGGACAATTCAGAAAAAATTTGTCAGTCCTAGGCTCCTGTGAACACGAAAATTGTTATACTTACACTGCACACACTTTATTAATTGATCCCAAGAAACCTTTCTGTTTAGAGAGGGATTACATTTTTACATAAATTGTTCAACAGCAATACACATGAAATAAAAATCGATGAAGAAATCAAACAATTATTATAAAAGATGAGAATAATTTGTGAAATGATAAATAAGTCATATCAAAGCAAAAACAGTCAAAGGTGAAACATTGTTATATTATATAGGAATTGAAATCATCTGTTAAGTATACATTTCTTAAGTTCATTTTTTAAATTTAATTGTGGTCCTGATTTCTGTCACAATTTTACTTTCAATTCAATATTGATACTATTGATAGCCATTTCTTTCTCAAGGTTTCCTGTTTAAATACTGAAAAAAAAAAGTTTGAATGAAAATATAATCTGTATTTGTCTTTAGTGAGGAAAATGGTAAAAATGTATTCTTCAATCTACTAATTAACAACTTATAAACAAAATGATCTTGAACTCACCTTTGAGAATACAATATAATTTACGACTTTTGTCGGTATTCTTGCAGGTTTCACTGCAGAATAGGTACTTCACTTTCAGAAGAAAGGAATATTTGTATCAGTAGAAAAAGTAATCAACATATTCCTAAGTTGGATCAGTGACAGCAGGGCTCATCAGAAGATTTTGGGACTTGGGACAATCTGCTTTCTTTACTGTGAATCTGCTAAAACTATTTTTGAAAACATTTCCAATAACGGCAACGACATAAAAATTGACTTTTGACATGTGTCACTAGTTAAAACATCGGACCTAATTTTTGTGGTGTTTTTGGAACATTGGAGCTATTTAGACTCCACCCATTGGCCATAACCGTAAGAAGGCCAAAGCCTTCTAGGATTTAGTGACCCTAACCGCCACTAGGGTCACTGAATAGCAGTGAACTCTATACTAACCTAGTATAGTGTTCACTGCTGAATAGTGAATCCTAGAAGGCTTTGGCCTTCTTACGGGTACGGCCAATGGGTGGAGTCTAATAGTCAAAATCTCTTTAAATAGTTCTAATGTTACCACAGAATATTGAACTAAACAGAAGCGAAGCTAAAGTCGGCACCTTTGATGTTGAGGGGGCAAATTTTGGTAACCTTGAAATGATATGTTGAGTGAAATCATGCTTCGCACACTGAGAAAAATTACTTTATTCATCATTCAAGAATACTACTTGCTACACACAGAAAACTAATTCAAAACAACATCAGTAAAGTCTCGTTCATACCCTCGCGAATTTCGCAATTTTTCTGCAAATAAAATGACTGCCGACAAGTGTTAACGGTTGAATGTAAAGTCATTCCATAATCTTCTACACGTTATCCCATCATTAATAAAATAAATAAATAAATAAAATATCCTTACCTTCTCCAAATACGGTAAAAATCCGATAGAAAATAAGTACTTCCATGGCTAGCACCATGACGGGTATTTAATCAATAAATCTGCTATTTGATACAGGATGCGCTTGCAAATTTGTCACTGACGACAAACAAATTTTCTCAAATTTAATCAGTAATTTTTGGTAGGTACTGGAGTATGGAAACATTATTGAAATCCCATCTCGTATAGTTTTGTTACAATTAGCATGTCTAGTTTTGTCGAATTTCTATATTTCCCAATGTAAAAGGTGGCATTATAATTTGCGAGACAAAAAAATGATAGCGCAGTACTTAGCTGGATATCAAAAACTGACGTTCCTCAAGCAGTTGACAGCAGGAAGAGTACTGACAGCAGTGTTACCAATGTGTGAGGAATTCCCCAATTTGTGAGGATTTGGTGTGGTGCTGGGGAATTCATTGGGGATTGAAAAAATGTGAGGATTTTGTGAGGATTTCGAATTTGATATTATACCACAAAAAATTGGCATCTTACAATTTTGAGAATAATCAGTGGACGATAAATTCAATAAATTTCAGCTGAAAGGTGGAAATGTAAACGGTAAATATAACGGTTCTTGCTCTTGGATGTTGCAGAACAAAAGTGTTCTACGGTTTATCGTTCTGTAACGGTGGTTCTATATGTGAAATGACATGTGACAGCTGACTGCGTTTCAAACTAATCTGACATATCATTTGGGGGTTCACAAACTTTTTACGTTTCGTATACTGATTAGTGAAGCAGAATTTTTAATTAACCTGAAACAATAAGCTGTATTTTCACATTGCTTAACCAATCAGAAAACGAATCGTGAAAACAAAACCTAAAGGGAGCTTTAGGTTTTTTGTTTTGGAACATTTAGGATTAATTTTAAAACAGAAAACAAGAGTGGGTTTGGAAGGTTGAAGGACAATGGTTGAAGGTTTGATTTCTGTTCTTCAATAGACGAGGAAAGTGTGTCGTCACAAATGTCATACTTGTCAAAAACTGATTCCAAACGAAGAATTTTAGATGATGTTCTCTGTTGATGATTTTGCTGCTTTGCTTATCAGCTTGTGTTTGGATGTTTGGATTTTGTTTTCTCAGGCGAAATAAGTCGAAAAATCTTAACGGAAACAATATCGGAGTTATCAGACAAGCTGATTTAAATTCGACGGAGGTTTGTTTGGAATCAGTTTTTGACAAGAATGACATTTGTGACGTCATCACTTTCCTCGTCTATTCCATGCATTCATTTGTTATTTCGGTTTCGTTTGACTTTTGACAACTAAAAGGAAAATAGCAAATTATTAGAGCTGTTTTTGTCGTTGAACCGTATTCAATAATGTTTTAAAAACTTTTTCAATTCAACGTCATAGATTTGACTATGGCTTCAAAATGGTGCATTTCGTTTTAAAACATTCTGTCTATGACGTCAGTGTTTCAACGCTAAAATGAAAAGTTTTTAAAACGGACTAAATAATTTAAAAAAAGTGATACGACAAAAACAGCCTAAGTTTCTCCGACATTACACAAAAAGTTTTCAGTATGCTGCTTTAAAAAGGTTTTTATTTCGTTCTAACCAAACTGATTCAACTGAAGTAATAGAAAATTCTTTGAATCACATTGTCATGCTCAATTATTTTCCATAGTTTTTGGGTGTGAGCATTATGTGAGGATTTTTAAATCTTTCATTGAGGATTTTGGGTATTTGCCAGGAAAATTTCGGGGAATCTAACAATATTGGATTGGCAACACTGACTGACAGGTTTGATGTGAAGCGAAAGCGCTTCTATAATGACTGCTTTTGACTGGAATCAACTATTTCAATTTTGCAGCAAATCCAGTCGTTAACAATAATACTATATTTGGAAAATGTTTTACATTTACAAGACAGAGACAAAAAAGAAAACATAAATCGAATCAACGTCAATCATAAGTTTTACTTGAAAAATTTTTCACATTAAAACATTCATGAAATGTATATCGTTGTGAATTGATCAGAAAAAGCTTCTAAATTTTAAATGTGTTGGGACTTTCACAAGTTTTGATTGATTTGAATTCTCTCTTGTCGGAAAATTTTCAGACTTGGCATTATTTCACTGATTTACCATCGTATTCAAAATAAGGCATTCATGTGGGCATGTTGAATATGAAATAAGTATTTCGTTTCTCTAAACCTTAATGATATTCATTCAGAATAGTCATCTGCATTTAGAGTTTATTAAGTATATTATGAATGCAGACTGCGGATTCTCAGATTTTCACTTTATTGTTGAGCCAAAGCCTTGAAGTTATCAAATAAAATCAGTATGTAGACATTTCGTAATATCCCTAAAATCCCATAAAAACAACAAATAACATTTTGAGTGCAATACTTTTTAAATTTATTTACTAAATCTTCGGTCTTTCGGAAAGGAAAAGAGACTAATTCCTTCTTGGTCATATCTGGAAGAACATCCACGATAAACACACACAGTACCTCCTTTCGACGCCATTTCAGAATTATTGTTACAAAATAAGCAAACATAACTAAATTTCACTGCCTGGTGCTTAGATATAAATAGGGTTGAATGCTTGAATGTTTAATTAATAATTAGTCGTTACTGTCAAAATCTTTGTTTACCTGATCACAATGACAAGTGACAGTGACAAGAATCATGCATATTAAATGGTGGCTGCGTTCGAGCAAAATGGCTTAGCTTCGCTTCTGTGTAGTTCAATATTCTGTGATGTTACAAATAACCCACAAAAGCGCCAATCAGGAAGTAAGGGTCATAAGTGAGAGAGAACAGATAATTTTGGAAGAAAAAGTTGGGTTATGTTTCTTTTGAAAGTCAGAATGTCAAATAAAGTAATTGTTATGGGAACACACATATTATCAGAACGAAATAAAACATATAAACAAACTGTACGATTTTACTTTATCATATTACGTCTTGATCAGAAAATGAATTTGGTATAACGCACTTTTCCCCACCACAAAACTCAATATTGCACCTCATCAGACAGTTTTTTATCCGACTGGACATTAGCAGAATGGAAAATATCGATTGTACATTCCTGTATTTGCATTTACACCTACATGTATAGAATCCGAATATGAATTGCGAAAACACGTAATTTTTCATATTAATATATTCTCCGATTGATGTTTCATTAAACCATTAATTCAAAATACCGGCAGATATCCATATTACACCCAACACAGAACGCACATTCTCAGTCCGATATAAAGATATACCGCCAAAGTAGCAGACCGTACATTGACATACTGCACATTGCTAGACCGATGGGATTTCCGAACACTGCTCGAACAGTGTTGCCGGTGCTTGCAATTAAAAAGTAATTTGAAGAATTGTTAATTTATAACGGAATAAGTTGTTAGTCGAGCAGGTCGAGCTGTTGAGCATTCATATGTGAATAATAAGTTTGTTATGAACTTAGAATATGATATTTAATATAGGTAATTCAATTTAAGAAAAATCATTGAGATATTTGAATTAGGCTGTATTTTGAACGTTTATTCAAATATCACTTGTGAGGTTATAATTTTGTAATGTTTTGCTGTCTCACATAAACAACTAATTTACAAAAAAGACACGAAAATGTTTGGTAGGTATTTACATTTACTATTTTTGTTTTTAAAAGTATTCTTGTATATGGGTTTGTTCTGTTTATTCATAGGTATATGTATATTTTCTCATTAGAAAGAGAAACTTACTGAAACTGACGATAGGTATAATAGGTAGGTGTGTTATGAATTAAGTTATCCAAGGATCCATGGAAATTAAGTATTAGGCAAACCAAACAAAAAATATAATTAGTTACAGGGAAACTATTTCTTCAACAAGACTGCACAATCTTTAACCAGGCATAACCAGGAATAACCAGGCACAATATATCAATAGAATACCTCGGAAAACATCCATATGGCTTGCACTTCTCTTTGAGGCTATAAATCCTGCACTAAACCTGCAATTTTTTTATACAGATAGGAAAGCCTATACAGACATCTTAGCCTATACCTATTTATTTAAGTGAAAATAGAGTATTTTTCGATTTGATTCCGAGAGAAAACCTTTGAAAACAGTTTCGTTGTCACACACTTATCAGAAAAGGATTTATGGATCTCTCGAAATCAAAACGAATGCACTCAAAGTTAGTACCTTGAAGGCAAGACAAAGATTACTTAAAGTTACTTATTTATTTATGTATGTCATAAAATTTCCTGCATCTCCCCTAACTCGAAATTTATTACTATCCAAACAGGGCTCATCTTCATTTTTCTATGATAGGCTGGTGCCAAAACGAATTCTAAACGCTTTAAAATAAGAAAAAAAATAACAGGCAAAAGGACCAGGTGGAGAATGTTGATTGGGGTTCCAACTTTGAAGAAAAAAAAAATTAAACACGAAATGGGAATGCAGTTTAGTGGTTGAAAACGGTTTTTAAGATTTGCGGCGAAACGTGACCTCTTAGCGGAAAATGTTCAATGGCAAAGTTGTAGATAATAATAAAGTAGTCGCCGAACACTTTTGAATTAAACACTTTTCGACATAACCTCAAATTATCCGTCAACATGGCCAAAACATTTTTTTTCGGTATTTAATTTTTTTCTTTCGAATAAATGATTCATTTTGCATGAAAATTTGTAGGAATATGTCTTTTTGGTGTCGAATTAGCAAGATTTTTTCGCAATTCAGAAGACGACTAGTTTTCGAGTTAGGTAAACATTTCGAAAAAAATACCCCTTTCTTCCACGAACAAATGTCTTGAAATTTTTTTGTATTTCGAAGGTCTATAAGTTATCATTTTCATTGTTGAAATGTTTGCTTCAAAATGGTCTCTATATGTAACTAGGTGGTTTATTGATCGTTAAACCGCTTAAAATTGAGAAAAAAGTCTCTCTGAATCATGATTTTCTCAATATTTTCAATTATTTTCGACTTTCTTCATTATTTTTATAACAAAAAGTAGTATATATTAAATTATTTATTCATAATAAAATATTAGAATGCATAATTACACCATTAAATTAATTTAATAATATCATTTTTAATCTTTTTCACAACTATAGAAAATCATTGAAAATATTGAGAAAATCATGATTCAGAGAGACTTGTTGCCGGCTTTTCTCAATTTTTAGTGGATTAACGATCAATAAACCGATGATCACTTATAGACCTTCGCAAGATACATAGAAACCCTGGTGTGATCTCTTATAGCTTATAGCTGTGAAACCGACATACAAAAGTGTTAAGGTACGGCCTACTTGATTCGTGATATTTTTACTGCGTTGATACCGTTTCACCTCTTTAGCACACAGATGGCGGCAAAATTACAGATTCATGATGACGCTTGGACAAGTGTCATGTTATGTAATTTTCAACATTGAATTTTATTTGTTGTGATATTCATTTACCATAATTTGTAAACATTCAAATTTTAATCAAATAATTATGACTCAGTACTTCGGAATGTTGGAAACTCGGTTATTTTCGACTTTACGCCATCCATCGACGAATGAAGCCAACGGTATCAGTGCAATTACAGTCTCGAGTCGACAACTTTGTTGAAACAAAAGCGAATCAGTGATAACACCATGGTTTCTATCAAGATGCATATAACTCCTGGTGGAATTACTTATAGCTGTGAAATTGTCATCCAAAACTGTTGATGTACGGCCTGCTTGATTCATGACATTTTTATTGCGTCAAGAGAGTTTACTCAATTTTAACATAGATGGCAGGCAAATCATTACCGATCATGATGACTTGACATGTTTTGACAAACGCATGCTGCGTCAACGACATAACCTCAAATTGAACCATGTCATGATTGTCATGTCGAAGTCGAGACTCACAAAAAAATGCTATACACTACCCTAACTTTTAAGGCCAATTCTCACTTTCGTGCAAGCCACGTGCTCGGCACAGGCAAGGCACCGGATCGGCAAAATATCTTTGTCATTGATCATATGGTTTTTGTGTGGTTAAATTCACATTATGCCGGCAACGTCTCGGCAAGCGACGGCCTTTGCCAGCGGGGTTCTTCTCAAACAATATTTGCCGAGCATGTTCCGTGCAGGTTCAGACAAGTGTGAATACGTTACCGGCTTGGTAGTATTTGCGTTCCTAGGATTTTAGGAGTGTAGTGGTGACAAGAGTGAATATGTCGTCTCGTCAGAAGAAGGACAGTTTTTCATTGGAAGAAGATGAAATCCTTATCGAATATGTTAGAGAAAATGAAGCTCTTTATGATTTCTCTAATAAAAGATACGCTGACAGTATGTATAAAAACACATTATGGAACACAATTGGCAAAAAATTACAAAAAGGTAAGTGTATTTATTAAATATATATTATTTTATGAATACACATTAAAGGAAATATTATTTTTTCTTAAAAGTATAATAAGTAGGTAGATTATATTTTTTCATATTGCCAAGGCACAGAACCGGCCTCTGAATTAAAAAACCTGGTAAATATTTCTCTGGTATTAAACGCTGCTTGTTGTGCAGACCGCCAGTTTTTGAACAGGTGAGATGGATTCACGAAAGGTTGTGTTCTGTTTTTGAAGAGGTTCCTTAATTTTTTCCAATAAATTGTCAAACTCATCCCTAGACATTCGATAATATTGAAAAATTTTTGTCTGGTCATCTAACAGTTCTGGGTGCAACGTTGCAAATTCTCCTTCTTCATTTCGTTTTTTTAGCATATTATGTACCCAATAACGTCTTTTTCTCTTTCTAGAATTGTTCATTTCAAGCTCTTCTTCATCTAACAACAGAGCAATTTTTATTAACGTAGAAGTCGGAAACATTTCACTTTTCACAAAGCTGAAAACTACTTAACCCACGGCAAGCCTATTGCAGTGTGAATTGCCTCAAGAAATCTTGCTCGCGCCGAGCATGTGCCTTGCCGTTGCCAATTTGGTTCCTGGCACGTCTAATGAGAATCAACCTTTACGAATGACAGAAAAACACAAGAACAAATAAATAACAATAAAGGCCATCACAGACACACTTGCATAGCGCATGCCGCATAGCATAAAGACATAACAAAGTTCAACCAATCGAAATGCGAATATCCGTCGCCACTGGTATTTTGGTTGGCTAAACTCCCTTATGCAAAAGTGTCTGTGGGGGCCTTAACCAAACAACTAAAAACGTCGCAAAACTACCGAACTGAGCGAAAAGTATTAAAAGAACAGAAAAATCACACGATAAATACCAATATGCAATGTAATTGACATATAACCTCAAAATAATGTTAACGTTCAAAAACTCAAAAAATTTATCTAGTAGGCACTTTGGATTGTTGGAAACTCCACTATATTCGACTTAAGCGTCATCCATTGACGAATGGAACAAACTCTATTGACGCAATTACAGGATCAAGAACTTTAGTTGAAACAAAAGCGAATCAGTAAACGCACCAGGAGTTATATACATCTTGGTGCAGTGTTACATTTAGACTTGCTACGAACGATGCTACGAACGGCCGACGGCGAAACTTGAAGTTCATTTAAGTCGAACGGCAGCCCAACGGCGAACGGCAGCGCCGACGGCAGATATAAATGGTCTTACGGGTTTCTGTACTTTTAATTGGGAGCGCCAGTGCGAACGCCAACTCCAACGGCGAACGGCAAGTTTATAAATCCAGCTTTACTTGATAGTTTCTGGGAATATTCGGAATGATATAATATCTCTTCTGGGTTCAGTTTCTTTGCATCAAGTTTTTGTTCATTTTGCTCTTGTTGGCCGTCGGTAGTATTTATATGACCCATAAACATAAAGTCTGTTTCATCAGTACAGCACTCATCATGCTTGAAAGATTCATTGAAAATATCGATTTCGCTCAGCTCCTGTTTCACTGCATTTGTTTGACAAGCTTCATTGAAATCGTTCCAGTCGACATTCCTCTCAGTTTTTACGATTGTGAATTTACGAGTATCCATTATTAGTAGATATATGACTATTAGACTACTAGCCGTATGCGTATGTACCATAAGGGCTTTTCGGAAACTCACTCAGGGTTACTAACCCGATCCAAAAAATTAACCCGAGTCGGCGAGTCAGTGATCGTCGTATGCAACACTAAAGTTTACGAACGCGGGTTGGTAACTCAGGGACCTCATCAACCCGAGTAGATTTCCGAAAAGCCCTATAGCCGCTTTCCATTT
This sequence comes from Chrysolina oricalcia, assembly GCA_944452925.2. Taxonomy (NCBI): domain Eukaryota; kingdom Metazoa; phylum Arthropoda; class Insecta; order Coleoptera; family Chrysomelidae; genus Chrysolina; species Chrysolina oricalcia. The sequence goes on from OX101820.2 coordinate 32,225,748, forward strand.
GACCTGGTAGCTCCGAGTTGACCGAGTTACTCCGAGGAGCTCCTGAAGTCCTGAAGTGATCTCACAGACCACGAAAGAACATGTTTCTATTAAATAATATGTATTTCTGTCAGTTGAACTGATTTCTGTTTGTTTAACCACAACAGACAGGTACAAATAAAAGAAGAGGAAGAAGTTAATAAATTAAGGAAGAGGAGAATTTTATTCTAAGGTCATGTTCCGATATTGCTGAACAGTACTGCCCAGTAATTTTGGTCGTTCCGATTTTACTGAAATTGACTGGTACACATTTCGCGCCAATTTTCCATATATCTATTAACTTAGATATATGCAATTTTCATGGAACCTTGTTAGAGGCTAGAAATTTACTGGTTGCTACTGTTACAGAAATGGTCCGGGTCCCTGACTGGGACACCCGGACCCAAATGAAATATCGGTTCCGGTTCGGGTCCAAGGGAAATTGAAAATTTCGGTTCCGATTCAGTTACGGTTCTCAGAATATTATTTCGGTTCGGTTTTGACAATTTTTTTCGGTCCAAACGCTTCTTTTCGGTCCGTTTCCTATATATGTTTGGAATTCAGTAATATATGCGGAAAATAGTATTTAACAGCTTTTTTTCTACTCCGATAACTATAATGGCATTTTTTTTTAACTCATATATAACATAGCATCGTTATTTTACACCCTATATTTTCAAATTATGTGTACCTATATCCAAACAAAACTGCTGCTTCAGCAATGAAAATGGATAAGACCAGTGACTCCAGTGCAAAGCGACAAAGAGTACACGTTGTGTAGGTACTCTTTGCTCCAGTGAGTGGCAGTGACCTTAATTAACGCGCCAAAACGCCCAAAACATAAACCATAAATGTAAAAAATAAAATCTTTCCACAAAAGAAGCCAGTTCACTATATATAGACTACCTAAGCGTGACGTCAAAGTGGGTGAAACTTGGTAAACCTTTCCAAACATTGAAATTCTTTTTTTCGGCAAAAGGTTTCAACTAACTGAGTCTTTATTGAAAATCAAATCAAATAATTTCTTATGGGGTTTTAACACGTATTAACTAGTTTGTTTGGAAAGGTTTTATAAGCTCCGCCCACTTGTGACGTCAGGACATAGGTAGTCTATTCTCACTGAAATGAAATTATCACTTGTCATTCTATTGATAATGAAGGAAACGTGTACCTTCTGTGACATCCACAGAACTTATGGTGGATTTATGCAGCAATCATAAGTCATAAGTCTTAAGTCATAAGGAAGAATATTCGTCAATGATTGGTTGGAATATACGGACCAACCAATCATTGACGATTATTCTTCCTTATGACTTGAGACTTATGACTTATGATTGCTGCATAAATCCACCATTTAACATACGATTAACTATGTTTAGGTTCTGAGGTGACATCTCGCATTTCATCAATGATTGACTTCGGATAGAACCGAAATTAAACGAAAAAACCGTTATATTTTTCAAGGGTTTCGGTTCGGTACCACGAAATAATCGAATTTGAAATATGGGTTTGGTTTCGGTTCCGGTCCACGAAAAAATATCGGTTCCGTTACGGTTTTCGGTTCAAAACGGTTCCGGTCCGGGTCCCTGGTCCCAGTATCCCCTCCCCGAATTAATAATGAGTTAGGTTAGGATTTGTTATTTAATATTTATTCAATTTATTGAGAGCAATATCATTACAATCAGCTCATCTGAAAAGACAGCAGAGAAAATGTATCAAGTGGTATCAGAAGACTTGCTAGTAGAAGTTAATGCCGGAGCAGCTGCTAATGTACTAGCTTTGTTCTCTCTCGCCACTCGTCCAAGTAGATGCATATGAAAATAAATTTATCGAAATCATGCCAGGCGATATTTGCAGGCCTTCAAAGACAATTCTACAATGAATTCAAAACATCAGAACAAGAAAATAAATCCACAGGTCATTATAACAAAGAAATAATACCTAGCTTATAATCATAGCTCGGCTAGAGCTTGAGCTATCTGAATTTTCTGATAATTCAGAATCCCTATCACCTGATATTTTCTCTATTATTACTTGATTAATTGCAACCATCAATCAGTATCACATAATAGTAATTTTGAACTAGAAACGTTCCAGCCTTACATTTGACAGTCTGACCTTCCCAATCGTTCCGAAATTAGATGACAGTTTCAGGTTACTGTCACTGTTAGGCGTTCCGAAATTACCTACTGTTCAGTAATATCGGAACATGAGCTAAACTAAACCCTTTAATCTAACCTGCAAGGCTGCAAAGCATAGACAAGAGTTATATCTAAGTAAAATAAACGGACATTTGTGTTTTTTTCAAATATTAATGTACAAACTAGACACTAAACGTTAATATACAATGGACAATAAACTGAAGAGGTATGAAAAAATTGAATTCCTTGGTGAAGGTCAATTTGCCACAGTTTATAAAGCAAGAGATGTGGAAACCGAAAACATAGTGGCAGTGAAGAAAATTAAAATAGGCAGCCGACAAGAAGCTCAAGATGGGATAAACAGAACGGCTCTGAGAGAAATAAAACTCCTTCAAGAATTACACCATAAAAATTTAATTGGACTACAAGATGTGTTTGGTCATATGTCCAATGTTTCTCTTGTTTTTGATTTTATGGATACTGATCTTGAAGTTATAATAAAAGATAATAATATAATTCTTACAACAGCCAACATAAAATCATATATACTGCAAACACTACATGGATTAGAATTTTTACACTTGAACTGGATATTACACAGGGATTTAAAGCCAAATAATTTACTGGTAAATTCCAGTGGAGTTCTGAAAATAGGAGATTTTGGATTAGCTAAACTATATGGATCTCCAAATCGAATAAATACGCATCAGGTAGTTACAAGATGGTACAGAGCACCAGAACTTTTGTATGGTGCGAAGCAATATAGTACTGGTATTGACATGTGGGCAGTAGGATGTATTTTAGCTGAACTATTATTAAGGCTTCCTTTATTCCCAGGGGAATCTGATTTAGATCAGTTAACAAAGATTTTTGGAGTGTTTGGAAACCCAACAGAAGACAATTGGCCAGGAGTGAAAAGTCTGTCAGACTACATGGAGTTCAAGCCTTTCACTCCCATTCCCCTTAAACATATTTTCATTGCAGCCGGAGATGATTTATTAGACTTGTTGGAAGGATTGCTTGTTTTGAACCCAATCAAAAGGAAAGAGTGTACAGAGTGTTTGCAAATGCCATTTTTTAGCAACAAGCCTGCTCCAACATCAGGTCCCAAGTTGCCATTGCCTCAGAGTGTAAGAAAGGTTAATGAAATAGAGAAACCTTCATTGAAAAGAAAAATACTTGATGCAGCTGAGGGAGGGACATTATCTAAAAGGTTATTTTTCTAGTGCTCATTTCCATAGATGTTTAGGTATTATTTAAAGACATTTATCTAATCGTTTGTAAATGTATTGTTATATCTTGTTTGGTGATGAATGCAACCTTCACTTCCTTCTTGCATTGAATAAGTTTATTGATATTTCTTGAATAAATGTTCGAATTAAGAAAATGAAGTGTGTGTATCATGAGTTGATATGTTTTAAGAGAAGAATATTTTCTTGACTAGTCAATAAGAATCATTGATTCAGTACAATTACTAGTTTTGAATCTCTATTTTCAAATTTGTCAGGTATATGAGATGTCAGTAAACCAAGAAAAAATAACTTGCTCAAGTACATGTATACTATTTATCAGTAACCCAGAAGATTTACTAATCAGAAATTACATGGATCTTTCCATATATTCATACTTTAAGAGAAAACTAAAATATAATACAATATTAAAACTCATATCAATTTATAATTTGCAATCAATCGAGAAGAACCATTAAAAAAAAATTATTATATGTGTTAACTCCACACCTAAATTTAAATAGGTTTCATTGGGAACACACATATTTTCAGAACGAAATAAAACATATAAACAAACTGTCCGATATTACTTCATCATATTACGTCTTGATCAGAAAATGAATTTGGTATATCGCACTTTTCCCCACCTCAAAATTCAATATTGCACCTCATCAGACAGTTTCTTATCCGACTGGACATTAGCAGAATGAAAAATATCGATTGTACATTCCTGTATTTGCATTTACCCTACATGTATAGCATCCGAATGTGAATTGCGAAAACACGTAATTTTTCATACTAACATATTCTCCGATTGATGTTTCATTAAACCATTATTTCAAAATACCGGCAGATATCCATATTGCACCCAACACAGAACCATTGTTTATATAGAAGTAAGATAGTTAGTGAATGCCTGTGTAATTGGTTTTGGACGCAAACGCAAGTGTCATCTAGCGTGATTAGTTACAAACATGAATATTTGACGTCATTTTAATGCAGTTTTCTTCAAAAAACCCTGATTTTAATGCTGTCCCATTGTTTCGATCAAGTTACGACATGACTTGGAGGCCAGATCTCTGAAGTTACGACATGACTTGGATGCGAGCTCACTATCGCCATCTACATGTCGCATCCATTTTGATCCAATTATAATCCCATAAGGTTGACTAAGGCTGGATTCCCACAGATCCGATGTCCGATGGTACGAAAATGTTCTGATTGGTTGAATTGGTAGGTGTGACAACAAATCAACCAATCAGGACATTTTCTTACCATCGTATCATCGGACGTCGGATCTGTGGGAATTCAGCCTATCTTCTATATAAACAATGACAGAACCACAGAACTATATAGTTCTGTGCCTGGGGCCCAATTTTTGAATTGTCGGAATTGATTCTCTAGAGAAATATGACGTCATTTTCTCTCAATTTCGAGCAATAGGCACAGAATATTGAACTTATTCTGTGCAATAGGTAGGTAGGTGCCTATAAAATGACGTCATATTTCTCTTGATAATCTTGAGATTTAATTCCGGCAATTCAAAAATTGGGTTACTGTAGTGAGGTAAATTTTGTAGTTATGAAATATGTATGCACCCATTATTGTGATAAAAATCTAGTATTTTCAAAATAAAATTTCCTATTGTTGCTCCTATTCAAGTAACCTCCGCTGGCGCTCTCAACAGCTAGTGGGTAGGGTCACTGAATCTAGAAGGTCGTGCCGTCCTTACGGGTATGGCCAATGGGCGTGGTCTGGTACTTGAAATAGACTTGCTCTCTAATTGGTGATTTTGTGGGTTATTGGAATACTGGAACTATTTCAAGTATTGGACCACGCCCACTGGCCATACCCGTAAGGACGGCACGGATTCAGTGACCCTACTAGTGGGCTGAGATTTACACCTGAACTCCCCTGAGATCACTTCAGGATCAGTTCAATTGACAGGTACACATGTTATTTAACAGAATCATGTTCTTTCGTGGTCTGTGAGATCACTTCAGGAGGTCCTCGGAGCTACACACTGTGTCATTGGAAAGCGGCCTTGGTGCAAAGAGACTAAACTAAGAAGAGGGGTTTAATAAGCTCTAGCCAATCAGAATCTTGTAGCATCAACGCGTCATAGTGACGTACTTGGATATGAGTACAGAGTCGAACTCGAACCAAGCAACAAAACTGTCAGCAGTAACTCTCATATACCAAGAGCTAGTCCGTCACTGTCTATAGAGAACGGCGGCCATGACACGTCCAACTACGTCACATTTCATCTCTTCCTACCAGTGTCCCCATTGTCTTATGGGGATTAAACTCTCCTTGTTAAATTTTAGTCTCCTTGGCTTTGGTGTTCCTTACTTGCGTAGGAAAACTGTAAATTGTTTCCAAGGTTGTGGGTATGCTTGATATCTAGTAAATAAAATCGTTGATGAAGTGACAAGTGTAGTACTGTACAGTGTTGTCAAGTTGAGCTAATAAAACTATTTGCTAAAATGCACGATATAAGCGCTCCGTACAATGATGTTATGCAGATGCAGGACATTGACGTTGCATTGAACTGGTTCAGCACTCAGCAATGTTCTCATACAGAGATTGGAGAGGATGCAGAGCAAAGTACTTCGTATCGTCGCGAACAATGACAGATACATTCGGCTGGTTGATTTGCGAGATCTAGCCAACATACCGACCATCGAAGACCACATGAGAACCCTGTCAGACAAGTTCTACAGGTTCTTCATCCTGACTAGGAACATGACAGCAGTGAGAGCTCACCACAAAAATGTGAGGTGGAAGCATGGTGGCTTTCATATACCGATATCACAGAGTCCGATATTTTCCAGGAGAATCTGAATTATGTCTTGTGATAATAAATACTTCGGGTGTATTTCAAGTACTTTATTAGCTTCCCATTTACTCTAAACAGCGTTACATGTAATCATGCATGACGACCATGCGCCATGTTTCTGCACTGGCTAACATCCCGTCGGCCATCAATTTAATATGACACACAGAACTTACAACTAATACATGTTTTCTCTCCTATAAATTAAGCCAACAGGTTTTTTTGGGTCCATACATATTAGCAGAATGTAAAATATCCGACAGGTAATTCGTCAGAATGTAAAAACTCAAATTCGTAAACAGATTCGTATTATGTAAGAACCGTACTTTGGCGACCGGACAATTGTCAACTGTACATACGGCGATTGTATCCTGTCAGAAATTACATTTCTATAATGATAAAATGGAGACTGCATTCTGTAGGAACGATAAAAATGTAAACCAGTAAAGATCCAAACTAGTACTGCAAAGAAATGGAAAATTATCAGAAAATGATTCCATCGAAACAGTTTTGCGACAGAAAATGAATACAGCAGAAGTGCATTTGAACAGATTCGAATTTTATCAAATTCGTACTTTGTCAGACCGGATTGTGTAGACCGTGAATCCGTCAGATTGCGCGATCCAAAACCATGCGCATCAGACAGAATAGCAAGCAACACATAATACATACCCTGGGCGTAGCGGTGTTGCCAAGCTGCACAGTAATGATTCCTCGAATCAAAGGAAAATGATTTTGTAATTGTATTACGTTAACTGAGTGAATTTCAGAGACAGTTTTTAGTAGAAGTACTGGCATAATTTGATGTACTGTTATCGAAGGGATTCAATTATGATTTGGTTAATATTTTTGATATGATTCGAGACGTGTGAGGGGCTGGCATACAATTTGTGACTGAATTGATTTGATAATGAAGTTTTGAAATCACTTTGACCAGCAGGTTCTCAGCTCAGTGGGAATTTTCAAGAAATAATCAATGCAGTCAACTGCGGTTATTGAGATGTATATGATATAACTTTTGTCAGTACAACCAGTGTTCAAGAGTGAGTTATTTTAGAATAGAAGTATCAAATTGTTTCTATGGATCTATTTGAAAGTAGAAAATTTCAAATTTAATCAAAGAAACTCGTAGAATTTTATATGATAATGAAATAAATTTTGATAAATTTAGTTGTTTCAGTTAAGTGTATGTTAAATTGAATATATGAATGAGCAAATAAAAAGTATTGAAAACAATGTATGTAAAAACGTATATTTGGAGCATATTTTTCATGACTATCCTAAACATTTCATGAAAACTAAATAGTTTTGAATGAAATCACTATACATATAGGTACAGTTTTTTTAACAATTTTTATCATGAACAGAATTGAGGGCAATTTTGAGTAGCGATTTTCCTAGTAAATAGAACAAACTTGTGTTCATACATATTTTCCTTTATTTATTAACCCACTCCAGTTTTTTTTTATTTTAATTATTGACTCAATAAAGAGATTCTGTGAGAATGAAAATAATTATTTGAAAATGAAATACACTACAATATGTGACCCAAACATTCTTACAAGAAGCTAAATCACATGTTTTTTCAGACATGATCTGGAGTGAATAGACATGAAAGTAACACAATGGTAAAACTGCCCAAGGAAGTATGGCATCACTTATTATAGTCCAGTTGGCAGAGGTCACGGGAACAAGTAAATAGCAATCTCGCTGAACTTTGTTTTTAATAGTAGCATATTTGATGTAAAAAAAGTGCACTGGTCAATCAATTTCTAAAGTCAAAAAATATAATAAAAAATAAAAAATACTGTCTTGTAGGGAAAGATTTTTCTACCAAAAAGATTGATTGCACTTTTTTTGTCAGAGTTATACTTTGTCCGCAAAAAAATCATTTAGGAACTTATGCATACTACACACGGGATGCCTGGTCAGCCGCGTGAGGACCAATTTTTTAGAACCGGGCATATACATTATAATCTGATAAGTACTTACGAGATCTCAAATTGTAGTTATAAATACTCTATTTTCAAGTAGGAAATCTAAACTTTCTAATGGTATAGTTCATTTTTCGTTTTTAATAATACATTGTATAGATAAAACGCGTATATATGTATATAAGAATCGAAAATTGACTGTTCAGATTATAAATTTTCTCAAAAATAATTATAATTCGGAAAAAAAAATCATTTCGGAAAATTGTTATTTAGGTGACTTAATTAACGAATAAAATTTTCCAGTCATTGATTTTTTCTCGTATGGCTCTTGTGATGATTTTGAAATTTTTTCGAATCTAAATTTCATAGCGATATAAATACAGTGCGACGCTAAATTATCGAACAAATTCATTATTTCTGAATATAAAGATATTTCGGACTGGTCGATTTTCTTTTCCGATGGGCCTATTTTTGAACCCCACCCAAAATATATAGGGTTATCCACAACTGAGTAAAAATGATTTTGGTGATATTTTTAAATTGGACACCCAGTATATTTTTCCATATTTGGTTAGGGATCGTCATTACGAATGAAGTGATACCAATAAGTTTGATGGGATTATGTCAAACGGCTGCGGAGATATGGCCAAAAAACTTCCTCTTATGTCTAATGAGTATGACTGCGAGAATCCACACTATTCAGAAAGGTTGAAAGTCTCTATCGCACTCATTGGGTATATGGAGAAGTTTTTTGGCCATATTGTCAAATATACAAAATAATCATGAAATAATTCAAATCCATGTATGCAAATGCAAAGTTTGAAGATCTTTCAACATCAACTTCAACATTTTAAAATAAAAACACTCAGTATTCACAATTCCATAGTTTAATTCTTCAAGTTCATAGACATCAAAATTGATACAATTACCGGATACAGAAATATAAACTAGCTCGAAATTCACAGACTTACACAGAGAAGGTAAGCATTTTTATGCCGTGCAGCGACCTGACGATAAATGCAAGCTCATCATATTGTTTCTCTATAAATACACCTTTTGGGCAGGTCAAGATTCATTCATCTCTTTCGATTCATTTACGATTAATTATCCAGTCAGTTTGCTGGTCTGGAGTTTATTATTGGCAGTCACTAGAAATGTCCTGCATCTCCCCATCTCTGGCTCTGCTGGTTGCCAGCACAATGTAAGTAATTTTTATATTTTTACGTTTGTTTTTTTTATTATTCAACGTGGTCATTCATTTACCTGATTTTTCTGTAACAGTTTTATTTCTTATGTTGTTTTTTTGTCTTAATAAATATTAATTCGATTAGAAAATGAGTTTTTTCATTTATTGGATGAATGTGGGTTGGGTGAAAACAGCTTAAAAATCCTCTCAAAAAGCCAAGCGAGTTCTGAGTTGCGACACGTGGTGGAGGCTTGCCGGTCTTGTTTCCTTAATTTAAAATGATAAATTTGAAAGCTGTTTGATTCATCCAACCACCATTACTTTCCAATGATGAAAAAATAAATCCAATTTTCTGTTTTCAAAATAAATTCCAAGTAGATTTTTTTTCTTTTTCATAATTTCAATGAATGACTTTGCTTTTTAAATAATTTTTTTTTGTTCTTTGACAAGCCGTATACAGGGTATTAACTGAGTTTGGGTATTTTTGATGCAATTTTTAGTAAACATTGTGTTGCATTTTTATTTAATACAGAGCGTTACAACCACAGTATATCCTCAAACTCACATTTAAGTAATTATTTTGTTTTTTTTTCCGGTTTTCCTTGATTCCTGAATTATGAGTGATACACTTTCTAATATCTGTTCATCAGCTTGGAAATGTATTATCATGATTGACTATCCATAAAGAATATCTGTTCATTCAGCTTTTTATGATTACCAGTCACATATTTCAAGAATTTCAATTCCTACCTGTAACTTACTGAGATATGAGCGGTACATCTTCCAATAACTATTCACCAGCTTGGAACTGTATTGTTGAGATTGGCTAAACGTAAAGAATATCTGTTCATCCAGCTCTTTACGATTACCAATTAAATTATTTCGGCATATTACATCCCTATATATCTGACTTTCTGAAGTATGAATGATACACCTACCAATATCTGTTTCATCAGCTTGGGAACGTGTTTCATAGAGACTGCTTAATTGAAGCCGTTTGACATAATCCCATCAAACTTGGTATCACTGGATTTGTAATGACGATCCCTAACCAAATATGGACAAATATACTGGGTGTCCTATTTAAAAATATCACCAAAGTCGCTTTTCCTCAAATGCGGATAACCCTATATATTTTGGGTGAGGTTCAAAATTTGGCCCATCGGAAAAGAAAATTGACCTGTCCGAGGATTTTTCCGAAATATCTTTATATTCAGAAATAATGAATTTGTTCCATAATTTAGCATCGCACTGTATATAGGCCTCTGCAAAAGTATTAAAAATAAACTTATTTGGCTGAAACTATTTTCAAAATGTAGGTTAAAAAATACATGTCAAGAATCTTTAAGCATAAATTCATTCAGTGCGGAAAATGTTTCAATTATAATAATTTTTTGTGTATATCAAGAAAATGGCATTTTTTTGTTCTAATTGTTATCTCTTCGTATTGTTGAAAATAAATTTCGATACTCTTATACCAATTAGATGAACACTGAACCAATAGAATGTATATAGTGGACAGGTAAGAAAAAACTCAGGTAAGAAATGCAATAGAAACGGATGCAGGTATAAAATACGTTAGGCTGCTGATGTCGCAGCTGCTCCGGATTTCGGGAGTTTTGGTGTGTGCGCGGTTGGCTGCTCTCAGCTGTGTATTATAACGTTCATATGATGTTATAGCAGAGACGAGTTCTAATGAATCTGATGCTGAAAACAATGACGATGATAACGATAATATACAAAATGTCGATGGTTCCATGTAATTTTTTTCTAATTTTAATGAAAAAAAACAAACGAGGACTTTTTAATTTAAATTAATTATTTTATACCCAGAGAAAAATAAAAAATCAAAAAAAAAATTTCATATTTTTGAAATTTTTTGAAAACTTTGAAAAAAATTTGAAAATTTTTTAATTTTTTATTTACGAATCCTTAGAATAAAGTCCTTCTACATGAATAATGTAATAGATATTCGAGTGGAATGTAATAATTTTGAATTTTATCTCATGTTTCTAGTACAAGATGGCTAATGGCGTATCAAATTTTTTGCGGACAAATATAACTCTGACAAAAAAGATCAGAATTTCTTCTTGGTAGAAAACTTCCCCTTCTAGTTGGTGTTTTGTATTTTCCATTATATTTATCCCAGCCCAAAATATTCTAGGATTTTGAAAATAAAAAATATTTTAAAATTTTTTTTTTGACTTTGGAAATTGACTGACCAGTGAACTTTTTTATATCAATCAGTATCTCTAAACTACTTATAAAAAACAAGCGAGATTGCTAATTACTTGTGCCCTATAACAAATTAGGAATCACCACGCACTAAACAGTCCATTCAATTTTCACATTTTCACGACGAACTAAAGATGTTTTTGGCAATAAAAAACATTGACTGGGAAGTTAAATGATTCACCAAACACAAACACTGAAGAAAACGACGAAAAAATGTTACTAACTGGAAGAAAAACCGCTATCAAAAAGTATAAAAATACACGAGCTCTTATGGTAGACGAACAGTTCTGGAGGCCAGGTGACGTCAAATGACGATGCATCCTCGCTGAAATTTGAACAATGTACGGAGAAAGGAATTGAGCCATCCCTTGTAGTGCATAATCGTTGAGTCATTTTCATAGAAAATTGATTGTGGCGACACTGAATAGGAGTACCTACTGAAATTGTCCACTAACCTTATTCAACGATTATACACTACACAGGATGGCCCATTTCCTATGTCCGTTCATTGGTCAAATTTCAAAGCGGGTGCATCGTCATTTGACGTCACCAGGCCTCCAGAACTGTTCGTCTGCCATAAGAGCCCATGTATATTTATACTTTTTCATAGCGGTTTTTCTTCCTGTTAGTAAAACTTTTTCGTCGTTTTCTTCAGTTTTTGTATTTGGTGAATCATTTAACTTTCTGGTTAAAGTTTTTTCAGTGCCAAAAACATCTTAGTTTGTCGTGAAAAAGTGAAAAGTGAATCGACTGTTTAGTGCGTGTTGAATATCCTACTTCGTGATAGTACCATATATTGTTTATTTATTCGACTATTTCTCGATTTATTGAAAATACTTGAGATGAATATAGCTATCGAAAAATGACATACTTTCTTGGGCAATCTTCCAATGTGTTATTACTTCATGTTTTTTTAAAAAAGGAAAATATGTAAGTAGCTATAAACACAAATTTGTTCTATTTACTAAAGAATCACTACTTGAAATTGCCCTCAATTCTGTTCAAGTTGTACTCATTTATTGATTGTTTTCAAAGCTTTTCTTATATGCTCATTCATTTAATAATTTCACATGCACCTAACTGAAATAATTGAATTTATATATATATATATATATATATCATATATCATAAAACTCACCGAGTTTTTATTTCGATTAAATTTGAAATTTTCTACTTTCTAATAGATCCATACAAACAATTTGTATTTATTGATAAATTACTTATCAGCTTTTATTATTGTCATCCCTCAGCTTGAGCTAATTTAATGATCTCCAAACTGAGATATCTATAAAATAACAACGATTTATGAATACCTATTAAATGTAAATTTCGACATATATATTTTAATGACAAATGGAATACACTAGACATCTCTATGCAGATGAGTTGGATAAAATACTTTATTGCATATACCAATAGCAGAGCAAAATAAAAATGTCTATTTAGTTACGAATTTAAAATTTTTATATTTTCGTCAGGATACAGATACTTAACATTTTCATTTGCAAGGTTAATGCCTTTATGTAAAACAAAATTTTAATTATAAAAGAACAGCGAACAAACACCACCATATTTCAAAATATTCAAGCAAATTCAAATATTCATCAATCATGAAAACACTATTATTGTTGCAGATCCATTGTGTGTATGAGCGCTCAAAACAAGATAATCGTTTCAAAAAATACAACTTTTGAACTATTAATGCTCCAATTATTCTTGAATAAAAATAAATGAACAATTCTCCAATTTGCTTACCATTTATAAGCACCGGCAACACTGTACGAAAAATCAATCAGTCGCCAAATTCTCAGTCTGACAAAGTACGATTCTGCTATTTTCACTTTCTGATAAAATGCGAATCTGACCGAATTCCATCGGCTCATGTATCTGTCGGAGCAAGTCCAGTCGGTATTAGTGTATAGATAATTGTTGGTCTGCTGAGTTGCTGGTTTTGTGAAACACGAATCGGAGGATGTACGAATTTGAAGATTCACTTTTCTGTTCAAATTCACTTCTGATACAATAAGTTTCTGTGAAAAGCTCATTCTTATCATTTACGTATTTGTCGAAATAACAATCCAGGAAAGTACAGTCGATATTTTTCATTCTGCCGTCGTCCAGTCTGACGAAGTACGGTTTGATGTTGTGATGTTTTACATTGTGCAGTTGGGATGAGTATGGATCTGTTCATTTTATTTTCTGATCAAGTAGCTACCTGATGGAGTAAAGTTTGTCAGTTTCTTCATTTGATATAGTTCGTTCTGACAATATGGGTGTTCCCGGTTTTTTTATGTTCCGTCCTAATCCAATTCTAACTACACTAGGAACATCAGGTCTGTCAATTTCAATGTGAGCATCAGGGGTGCGATTACGAACACTCGATCCGTAGTAAGTTTGACATATGTCAGATTTTAGCAATTATGAAAACCGATACAATTCAAAATATATTGCAACTTGAGTCGATATCAATGGTCTATATGGTAGATATAATTCCATTCTATCTCTATTTAAAGAAATTTCATGATTTCGATTCCGTTTCGAATCGAGAACATACATCGTTCTAGCCTACGTATCGTGACAGCTCTCTTATCGAGTGTTCATAATCCCACCCCAGGTCCAACATCACCATGCAGCTCTACAACAGAATTGTGTCCCTTTGGAGATCTTCTACTATTGCGATCTACATATGTATTATCTGTTACCTGAGGCTCACATTGATTATTGTTATCTGCTGCTGTAGATATGATTACTGGGTCTCTGTCATTAAGTTCCAACTTAAGAGGGTTATTTGATGGTCTCAAATCATGTCTATTTCTTTTAAAAGTATTTCCCACCTTATCCTTCACAATATAAGATCAGGAGCCCTATTCTCAAATGTCGACTACCATATGTCGCATGCGACAAAATATGTCCATCTCTTTTCAATGCATATTCTTGAAAGGCGATGGACGTATTTTGTCGCATGCGACATATGATGGTCGACATTTGAGAATAGGTCCCCGGGGTTGAATAGAGGACTTCGGATAAGGATTCAGTGATGCCACCACACAACGTTTGGCTTTTTCGGCATTTTTTCTTCATGTCAGGGTTCCTGGCACCCTCAGGAACCCCGTAATATGATTGAAATTGTTCATAACGACGGTAATATTGAGATTTTCCATAAAATACAAAACACTAGGGACTTTAATTTTATTTAGGGATTTTTCTTTCAAAATGGCGCTAAATTCAAAACTGGAGAAAGCCACCGTGGGGTCCGTAGCAAATGTGAACCAGAGGCCCTTGATTTGCATCAAGTATTAAAGTATAGAATATAAAATAAAACAGCACATTTACAAAACGACTTTCCGTGATTTAATCCGAGCAAATTTGGAGATAACACTCGTCAAATCAATATTTTTAAGTTAATCATGTTCATTATATTGAGGTCGTTTGATGTTCTTGACCCATTGTGCTCCTTAACACATTTTAAAAACGCTTTAACGTTGAAAAAGAACATTCTCCGCTGTAGTTGGTGCGATTATCAAAATCAAGTGAATGCGAAACACTATTCCAACATTTGGGAAACACGATTCCAATGAATTTTATGTCAACAGTTTATAAACTTGAAGTTCCTGAGCCTCGTGCTTTTTCTTTCTGCTGTCAATATCAGCAGCCACATCTGTTTTCAGCAGCTTCGCAAACTGCACCAGAGTTCATTGCCCAGACTGTATTCCACATCGTCTAGGAAATAATTGACGATAGTTCTTTTTAAGATCTATTCTGCCGAAGTATTCCAAATACACTAGTCATTTGATGGTAAGCTTCCATGCATTTAGCTAATTCAGACAATTACAACAATAAAAACATGAATTTCAAAACGTTGCCTTCTTTTATGAGGTCTGTGAGTAGAGCTGCTGCTGAAATGGTCGTACTTTGTATTTTGCTTGGGTTTTCTTGAAGTCGATTGTTGATATTCTTGGCTTTTGCCTCTATATCTGAACATTTGGATCGTATTGCTTGGAAGTAGCCTTGTAATGATTTATAAAGAACGCACCTATCTCGTGTTAAGATCTTGATCGGACGACTGCAACGAAGCGTTAGTCGCTTTTGCAAGTGTTCTAGAATTTCATTCCACACTATAGTTATTATTCCCATTTCTAACTTTATTCATTTTCTGTAGGTGGTATAAAAAACATATCTTACTTGATAGTTTTTTTTTTTTACTTTGCGCACAGGCCCGTAGCATTTGCTTACTGGCTAATTTGCTAACTGGTACTTGGTAGCATGCTAGCGGCACTGAGTGTAGGGTTATTTCTTTGTCAGTGCACATTCGTTCCATGAAAAAGTTCAAAAGTAGAAATGATATTCAACTATTTTAACAGTTATGATTAATGTAACACATACCTCTGACACATACCCACAAAACTGAAACAAAATACAAATTCAGTAATGTAACCTCAAAGTATTCAGGCCAAGAGCATTTTAATCAGAAAGGTAATAAGGTTTGTTTGTCCGTGAAAGTTACCACTCAGAATATTTTCTAGATCGATCAACTATTTGGCAACTAGGAAACGTGAAATACGCATTTTTTTTTAAATTCAGGAAAATGATATATTTTGAAATTAGCGCCATTTTGTGAGAAAAATCCCTTAAAAAATTAAGTCCCTAGGGTTTTGTATTTTATGGAAAATCTCAATATGCCCGTCGTTATGAACAATTTCAATCATATTACGGGGTTCCTGAGGGTGCCAGGAACACTGACATGAAGAAAAAATGCCGAAAAACGTGCCAGTAGTTTTAAAGCCAAAAGTTGTGTGGTGGCATGACTGAATCCTTATCCGAAGCTGGTGTACTCTTTGATCCGAAGTCCTCTATTACTGTCATACGGAAGCCCGGTCGGGCCATTCAGACTTCAGACATCCTCCGAATTCAGACATCCTCCGAATTCAGATGCCCTCTGAATTCAGATGCCCTCTGAATTCAGACATCCTCTGAAATTGTTCTAAGATACCTATATTGTCCTGTTTATAACCAACGAGACTAAAATTTAACATATCGTGAATCTCTGATGTGACGAGTGGTTCACTTTTGTTTTTAATTTTTCAAAGACAATCGAGGACTAGGTAATTTCATTTATAATTACAGGCTGACAAATCCGTTGAAGGAACAGTTCACTGTTATAATACAACGACACCGACACTAGGCGAATATTGCGCGGTGTTCTGATGTCTCCTGTTTTATTCCAAAGTTTCTCAAGCAAAACTCGATACACCAGGATTTATTAGTGAAATATGTGATATTTTGCATCATATTGATCTTGAATTGTGATTGGTATTGAAACATTTCTGAAAAAACTGAGCAGTATGAAAATATTAAAATAAGTTATGGTTATTTTTTTATGAAATAAAAACAATGAGAAAACAAACTGAACATGAGAAAGAACACACTTGGAAAATGTTCGTCTACTTATTCTTTATTTAATTTTCTTTATTTTTCTGTTGGAATAAGGTTTCAAAATTTTGTTTCATTGAATAATTTTCTTATCAAAATATTCATTTTCGTATCGTGTTTTGGGCAACCATTGCAGAAAATTATTTGGCATTTTAACCCTGCGTTACCCGCACGGTGAGCGCGGCGCTCACTTTTTTTTTTAAATGTGCGATTACTTACACAATTTTCCAAAACTGTATGTATCCATCTAGGTAATCCTAGAAACATATTTTCCAAGTCAGTCAGCCTCGCTTGGGCCGTAATAAATGTATGTAGTGTCATTTGATATTTGTTTGAAGTAATAAAAGTGAGCGATCCGCTCACTTGCGGGTAACAGTAGCAGTATATTTTTGGTAAATTTTAGAAAAAAATTGAGTTCAGAGAGGAAATACAAATCTGTTTTGACAATTACGTCACAAAACGAATTTTAGATTTAAGAGAATGTCTATAAATTCAGAGGACGTCTGAATTCGGAGGATGTCTGAACTCTGAATGGCCCGACCGGGCTTCCGTACTGTCAATTACTCTGCCCGAGTTCCATGTTTTAGTTGAATGATTATAGATTGTCACATTTTCATCTTTTTGTAATGGTTTTTGGTCTTTAGCATTTCTATCAAAATATTTTTTATTACTGTCCCTTTTTGCTGAGATTTTTTCAACGACATTTTGACAAAGTTCAGGTCTTAGTAAGTTCACTGAAGTTGGTAGCTTCGTTTTGCACCCACGGCTGTTTAGCAACTGTGATGGCGAGTAATCCATATTTTTAAGAGGAATGTTTTCTGTAATTTAGCAATGATATCTCTATATCTTTTCCTCCCTCAAGTGCTTTTTTAATAATGTTTTTTGAAATAGACACTGCCTTTTCAGCCAACCCGTTGGATCGAGGAAAGTATGGACTTCGAAGAGTCACTTTGAAATTCCAGTAGCGAACTTTCTAAAACATTCACTGTTGAATGGTACATTATCAGCAACTAGAATATCTGGTGGTCCAAATTGAGCAAATATAGGTTTTATTTTATTAATTACAGATTCTGAGCTTTTGTCTTTTATTTGTAAAAGTTCCAACCAGTTAGAGTAAGAGTCTAATACTACCACATAACTTATGTTGGCAAAAGTGAAAATATCTATGCCCAAACGTTCCCAAGGCCGAGTTGGTATTGGATATGGCATTAAAGTTTCTTTCTGATTTTTACGCGCATATTTTTCACAGATTTTGCAGGACTTCACAAATGTCTCTGTCAGATGCTATTCCTGGCCAATAAAATGTTTCTCTTGCTAGTGACTTGGGTTTTTCAATGCCAAAATGACCTTCGTGAAGAAGCCTTGTCATTTCCTTACGAAGTGCAGTTGGTACCACTAATTTGTTATCTAAAAGCAGTAAGTTATCGAAAACAGATAGTTTATCTCTGAGATTGTAATAGAATTTTGTATTTTCGGGACACTTCTTTTTCTCAGATGGCCAACAGTCATTGAGAAACCCTATTACCTTGCTCAAAATAGGATCATTTTTAGTTTCATGTTTGAACTGTTCCTTTCTTTTTTCTGATACTGGTAGATAGTTATATATGGAATGCACTGCATATGCTATTTCCTCATTTGATTTCAGCCCAGAGTCACTAGCAAGAAATGCTCTAGACAGAGTGTCTGATATGTACATGTATTTTCCTCGTTTATAGATAATTTGTAGATTGTAATATAATAGTTTCAGTCGGATGCGCTGCAATCTGGGTGAGATTGCCTGGATATCTTTTTTGAAAATCGATTCCAGGGGCTTATGGTCACTGTATTTACTTTTAAACCATAAATAAAATAGTGGAATTTCTGTACTGCAAAAAGGATTGCCAAAGCCACCTTTTCAATTTGCGCATACTTTTCCTCCGTTTTAGTTAAACTTCGTAAGGCAAATGCTACTGGGTGCCCATCTTGTAACAAACAGGCTCCCAAACCATCTTTGGAGCTATCAGTTTCTATCTCTGCTTTTTTAAATGGATTAAAAAATGCCAACACAGGTGCATTACTGGAGTAAATGTTTCAACTGCAACTGTTGAATAGATATTTGATGTTGATCAGTCCACTTCCAACCAACATCAAGCCTGGTCAGGTGCCGTGATTTTAGATAGGTTAAGGATGAATGTCTCCACATATTTTACCATTCCTAAAAAGCGCAGCAATTCTTTTTTGTTTTGAGGTGTTGGCATGCCTCGAATAGCACTGGTGTAGTTTGAATTTGTTTCAACTCCTTTTTTGGAAAATATCTGTCCCATGAACTTTACACTGCTTTGCTTGAATTGCATTTTTGACTTGTTGAACTTTTATATTTTACTGCCAGATCCAATACACTCTTCAAATTCGTGTCATGCTCGGCCTCTGTTTCGCCTGTTATGATTAGGTCATCGAAATATATTCCAACCCCCTTCAGATCACCAAAGATCTCATAGTTTTTCCTTTGGAACACTTCTGGAGCTGAACAGATTCCGAAAGCTAACCTTGTGAACTGATACCGTCCAAAAGGTGTTCCAAAGGTGCAAAGATCTGCACTATGAGAGTCAAGACATACTTGCCAGTAGCCATCCTTCATGTCAAGCACAGAGAAAAACTGTTTATTACCTAATTTTCCAGAAATTTCATCAACAGAAGGGATTAAAAAGTGTTCTCGTTTTATAGCATTATTTAGGTGTTTTGGATCTAAGCATAGTCTGAGATCACCATTATGTTTTTCTACTATTACTAGAGGGTGGACCCATTCTGTGGGTTTTTCTACTTTTCGAATTATTCCTTGTGATTCCATTTCAAATAACTTATACTGGAGCCTATCATGAAGAATTTGGGGAACTCTCCTTATTGGTATTATCATTGTTTATATAGAAGATAGTTAGTCAACCTTATGGAATTATAATTGGATCAAAATGGATGCGACATGTAGATGGCGATAGTGAGCTCGCATCCAAGTCATGTCGTAACTTCAGTGATCTGGCATCCAAGTCATGTCGTAACTTGATTAAAACAATGGAAAAGCATTAAAATCAGGGTTTTTTGAAGAAACCTGCATTAAAATGACGTGAAATATTCATGTTTGTAACTAATCACGCTAGATGACACTCGCGTTTGTGTCCAATACCTTTTCCACGGGCATTGACTAACTATGTTCTATTTAAACAATGGTATTATTGTAGGTGTAACATTTTCTTTAAGAGTGATATGGTGCTCACCAGGAAAGCTTCCCAAATCTTCGAATACACTACGGTATTTTTCAACTACATGATCAAATGATTTGAACTGTATGCCCACATTATCCACTCTTTTGATCAAATTTAAATTTATACAGTCTTGTAACCCTAACAACGGGTACTGATTTGTTGCTTTGACTACAATGAAGTTGATCATAACTGTATTATCTTTAATTCGACAAGGAAGTTCTACCTCACCTATTGTCACAAGCTTGAACTTGTGGCTGCCATGTGATATTAGAGATGTTTTACTTTTTCGAATCTTGGTTGGATTAATTTGTTTAACGATATTTTCTGGCATAACACTCACCTCAGCACCAGTATCAAGCTTGAGTTCTATAGGTATATTATCAATAAATACCTTTTTAGTCCACATTGTATCATCTCTGTTACCTCTTACAGAACCTATACTTTTTTCAATGCTATCTACATAGAACTCATATTCACTATCACTATTTTCTTCCCGATACTTGGTAGACACTTCATTCACATTTTTCTTTTTTCTCTCTTCTCTTTCCTCCTTGGTCACCTTCTTTTTGTTCCTGCACACGCTTGCAAAGTGATTACGTCCTTGGCATTTGACACATGTTTTGCGGAATGCAGGACACTGTCTTATTGGATGTTTATATCCACATGCTCCACAGGGTCTCTTGTCCACACTGCCAGGGTTACTATTAGTCTTAATTGCATGTACTTCTGTTTCATTTTGTAATGCTTTTGACTGACTTTTGCTAACCTCCACAGCTCGGCAAAAACTGACAGCTTTATCTAAAGTCAACTCAGATTCTCGTAATAGTCTTTCCTGGGTTGTTTTATCGTATATACCCCTGACGATTCTATCTCTTATCATGTCCTGGGCCTCTGGATACTCCGTTGATTGTACCGCTTTTCGAAGTTCGGTCAAAAAATTGTCAAATGGTTGAGCCTCCTTCTGCACAATGCTATTGAATTTGTATATCTCAAAAATAACGTTCTTCTTTGGGGAGCAGTACTCATCATACTTTTTTTTAATAGATTCTAGCGTCTCTTCGTCCCCTGTCACAACTGGGAATGTGTTATAAAGTTCCAGTGCTTCAGCTCCGACCAAACTCAGTAGAACAGCAATCTTTTTCGCTTCGGGTTTCTTATTTAGGTCTGTCGCTGTCATGAACAGGTCAAATCTCTGTACGAATTTTCTCCAATTCTCAGATGTGTTGCCATAAAGGTGCAAAGGTTCTGGCGGTTTGAACATATTCTCCATTTTGTTGCTTTTTTAATCTTGAGCCACACTTCTTCCGATTAAGTATGTCCGTTTAGAAAATGTCCAGTTACTCTCCCATTACCTGACACCATGTATTATGTCTTGTGATAATAAATACTTCGGGTGTATTTCAAGTACTTTATTAGCTTCCCATTTACTCTAAACAGCGTTACATGTAGGCTGAGTCAAGTCTCCGGGTTTGTATGTGACCATTTTCAATCATCTATCGGTCCGACTCATCGTCATACTTCATAGTCTTCATACTGAACGCGCCTGCCTTGTCCGACCGGTGACTTGACACAGCCGTAATCATGCATTACGACCATGATACTATAAAATATAAAGATATGCTCACTAGAAGAACGCAATTGAGACACGGCCGCGCATGACGTCAGTAAGTGACAAATATGCGAATTTGGTCCTTATTGCACCGTTTGATTACATTAGCTTTTTTTAGTTTTGTGCAAGTAAATCCGTTTTCTCATTTACTAAGTACTATGAATAGACAAAATGTACCATTTATGTGTACAATATATATACCTGCCCCCTTTACAGCTGGTATTTATACTTTGAAAGGAGTAATTGAAGTTTGGTTGAGTGATATTCAAAATTTGTTGTGGGTGAAGCAAACACTGAATATTGATTTGTTGGATCCGATGCTCTGTATAATTCATCTGAGACTGATAATGGTAATCAGTAAAAGCCGCCGTCGGAGACAATGACCTAGCGGATAATTTTCGTGTTGAAAGGAAAGTATGAAAACAGCAGCCGAAAGATAGCAGCTAATTTGCCGAAGATTGCCGATCGGTCAGTGGCGTCGGACTGAAAATTTATTGAGGGTTCTGCGCATTTGTAATCATTTCCAATATAATATAAAATATAATGAAAACATGTATCATTGGATGATCTCATGAAAAAACGATTGATTGTGGAATGGCAATTCGTGAATCAAGTTCGATACAAAACACATCACTTGTGGAGAGGACAGGGTAGCACCCTGACTTGGAAAAATGCGACTTTGGGAATACACTTGAAACTGTCTCAACCAAAGTGGGTCCATTTCATTATTCATGGTACAGAGAACCATTCCGTGTTGAAAAAAATGCTTGCATCACTTGCAGAGAAAGTGGAGTAACAATCCCCTCATAAAAAAATACGATTTGAGGTGTCAAACCTGAAACTGTCTCAACCAAAGTGGGTTCATTTCATTATTCTTGGTAGAGAGAATCATTTCATGTTGAAAAAAACTCTTGCATCACTTGCAGAGAGGGTGGAGTAACAAACCTCCTTGAAAAAAAATGCGATTCGAGGGGTTAAACCTGAAACTGTCTCAACCAAAGTGGGTTCATTTCATTATTCTTGGTAGAGAGAATCATTTCGTGTTGAAAAAAACTCTTGCATCACTTGCAGAGAGGGTGGAGTTAAAACCCCATTGAAAAAAATGCGATTCGAGGGGTTAAACCTGGAACTGTCTCAACCAAAGTGGGTTCATTTCATTATTCTTGGTAGAAAGAATCATTTCTTGTTGAAAAAAACTATTGCATCACTTGCAGAGAGGGTGGAGTAAAAACACCCTCTTAGAAAAATGCGATTTGAGGGGTTAAACCTGAAACTGTCTCAACCAAAGTAGGTTCATTTCATTATTCATGGTACAGAGAAGCATTCTGTGTTGAAAAAAATTCTTGCATCACTTGCAGAGAAGGTGGAGTAACAACCCCCTCATAAAAAATACGATTTGAGATGTCAAACCTGAAACTGTCTCAACCAAAGTTGGTTCATTTCATTATTCTTGGTACATAGAACCATACCGTGTTGAAAATAATTCTTGCATCACTTGCAGAGAAGGTCGAGTAACAATCCCCTCTTAAAAAATGCGATTTGAGGGGTCAAACCTGAAACTGTCTCAACCAAAGTGGGTTCATTTCATTATTCATGGTAGAGAGAATCATTTCGTGTTGAAAAAACTCTTGCATCACTTGCAGAGAGGGTGGAGTTAAAACCCCCTCTTAGAAAAATGCGATTTGAGGGGTTAAACCTGAAACTGTCTCAACCAAAGTGGGTTCATTTCATTATTCTTGGTAGAGAGAATCATTTCGTGTTGAAAAAAAGTCTTGCATCACTTGCAGAGAGGGTGGAGTAAAAACCCCCTCTTAGAAAAATGCGATTTGAGGGGTTAAACCTGAAACTGTCTCAACCAAAGTGGGTTCATTTCATTATTCATGGTACAGAGAACCATTCCGTGTTGAAAAAAATTCTTGCATCACTTGCAGAGAAGGTGGAGTAACAACCCCCTCATAAAAAAACGATTTGAGGTGTCAAACCTGAAACTGTCTCAACCAAAGTGGGTTCAATTCATTATTCTTGTTAGAGAGAATCATTTCGTGTTGAAAAAAACTCTTGCATCACTTGCAGAGAGGGTGGAGTACCAACCTCCTTGAAAAAAAAATCGATTTTAGGGGTTAAACCTGAAACTGTCTCAACCAAAGTGGGTTCAATTCATTATTCTTGGTACAGAGAATCATTTCATGTAGTTTTTCGTGAAATATTCATAATTTTCAATCCTAAATCCTAAAATAACTAGTTTTCTCTCTTAAATTCTTCAATCTTGTCAAGATTCTATCAATGTTGGAGCTCAATACGTCCTAGATACCAGTTTTCATTAGAATGGGATCATAAATCACAAAAATAATCCATGTCGAAAATTATGAACAATTAGCTGACCGGCGTGTGTTTTGCATTGCTATGCAAAGAAATTGAAATATGTCTGTCTGTTTCCACCCGATCCCGTCATCCCAGTCCCGTTGTTCCGGTTCCGTTAGTCCTACACCATTTTTCTGGTCCCATTGTTCCGGTTCCGTTGTTCTGGTTCCGTTGTTCTGATTCCGTTGTTCCGCTCTGTTCCGGTTCCGCTCTGTTCCGGTTCCGCTGTTCCGATCCCGTTCAGGTCAGGTTGTCCCGGTCCATTCTATTTAGATTTTCAATTTCGGTAAAATTTCATAATCTTACCTTGAAAACCCCCGCATACAAATTTTGAACCGAATGTGACCATAATAAAACCCGTTCAATAACTTAGAACTGCCTTCTTAGAGCAGCCATTGTTAATTTATGAACTTTGACGGAGTTCACCGAACCCGAAAACCCTCACATACCAATTATATGAATCGAATCGGACCATAACCACAAAATTCGTTCATCTCTGATTTGCCAAAACTTGATGAAAGCTCAAAGTACTTTCTAAACTCTCCCTGTAACGTGTCGAATATCACCCATAAATTTGTGTTAAATCGGTTTAGTGGTTTTCGAGTATCTAAAACACAAATAAACAGGCAAACAAACTTACAGTTTTATATACAGGGTGTCAATTTGAAAACTTCCCACCCTTAATATCTTCCTTCCAGTAAACAATATGAGTAATCGAAAAAACAGGTCAATTTTATTGTCAAGGGGGACACTTTCAAGGACTATTTGTAGCCCTCGTGGTTCAACCCCCTAGGAGGGGTAGATGTTACCCTTAGAATTTTAAATGGGAAGGGGGGTCAAGTGGCACATCATTTTGATGGGCGTTCAATTCTTGTTCCAATGGTACCCTGACTTATTATTTTTTGATGAGCATTTTCCGAAAAATTGCGTTCTAAACTAACAGAAGTAATTATTAGAACGCCTATACTGAGATGCATGGTTTGGCCAGAACTGGTTAGAATATTAGGTGGTACCGTTCCAACCCTTTATTAGGGGTAACATTAGCCATTAGCTCCAAACACTTTACATAAAAAAGTAGTCTAATAGTAAAACGTAGATGGTAGTAAAGTTGTGTTTATTAAATACTGAATTTTTAAGTGTCATCGCAGAAATTGTACAGATAGCCTTCCTTTTTTGCTACTTCTGCTGTAAAAAGTTTCTGTTTTCCGGCAAAAAATTGGTTAGCAAATTTGAACTATGTGGTAGTATTGTGAATACCGTTGTACCTGTTGGGCTGTTTAGGAATTACTTTAATAAGTGTATAAAAGTGTAAAAATGGTTTACATTCTTCAAGACAGAATTGAAATGATTGTAATTTATGGCGAAGATGGAGAGTGCGCACGAAGGGCGGCATGTCTTTTTAACGAAAGACATCCAAATTGTAATGTAAGTCACCGGTATGTGCTTGATTTGGTGAATAAGTTTTACGAAACTGGTTCAGTGACAAATAAAAAAAGAAATAACCCCAGAGTACTAAATGAAGCAGCTCAAATTGAAGTTTTGGAAACATTTGCTGCAGAGCCCACGAGCTCCTTACGATCAGTATCAGAACAGACGGGAATGTCACGCGAGACTATAAGAAAAGCATTGAAAATGCATAAATTTCATCCATATAAAATGCAGATTCTTCAAGAGCTCCACGAGGATGATTATGATAGAAGAATAGAGTTTTGTGAAATCATGTCTCATCGAGTCAATACCATCCCTAATCTTCTGTTAAACATCTGTTTCAGCGATGAGTGTTCATTTTTTCTGAATGGCAATGTTAATAGACAAAATCGTCGCTATTGGAGTGACGAAAACCCACATATTTTTCGGGAAGGGCATACACAACACCCACAAAAAGTTAATGTTTGGGCTGGTATTCTTGGAAATGCCATTCTTGGTCCATTATTTCTGGAAGAAAACTTGACTGGCAATCTGTACCTTCATATGCTTGAAGAGACTATCGATCCTCTTATAACTCACGAGCTAGAAACTCAAATTGATGCAGAAGGTAATGAACTTTTGCAGGAGGATCTGTTACATTTCCAGCAGGACGGTGCTCCACCTCATTATTTTCTTCCCGTCCGACAGTGGTTAAACGAGAGATTTCCGGGTAGATGGATTGGCAGAAGGGGAGCAGTTGAATGGCCTCCGAGATCACCGGATTTAACACCCTTAGATTTCTTTCTTTGGGGGCATCTTAAATCCGTTGTTTATAAAACACAACCTTCTGATATTGACGAACTTAAAAGACGAATTACAGCAGCATGCCAGTCAATTCCTAGTGAAGTTTTCCGTAATGTTAGAGGGGAGTTCGAAAACAGACTGTATTACTGTTTAGAGCAAAATGGACAACATTTCGAACAGCTAATAAGATAAGCGTAAGTAGATTTTATGTTGGAAATGTCTTTCTCGCAAATTAAATTTTATTGTGTAGAAGGAAAATAACCACCAAATAAAAAATCCCATGCGTAATAAATTTATTCCTGTCTTTCAAGGGTTGGAGCGGTGCCACCTACTCTTCTAACCATTTTTATTAAAGGGAGTCAATACAATAATGCATCTCAGTATAGGCGTTCTAATAATTACTTCTGTTAGTTTAGAACGCAATTTTTCGGAAAATGCTCATCACAAAATAATAAGTCAGAGTACCATTGGAACAAGAATTGAACGCCCATCAAAATGATGTGCCACTTGACCCCCCTTCCCATTTAAAATTCTAAGGGTAACATCTACCCCTCCTAGGGGGTTGAACCACGAGGGCTACAAATAGTCCGTGAAAGTGTCCCCCTTGACAATAAAATTGACCTGTTTTTTCGATTACTCATTGTTTACTGGAAGGAAGATATTAAGGGTGGGAAGTTTTCAAATTGACACCCTGTATATGGATTCATAATCTACCCCATTACCATAAGAAAATCCAAGTCAATTGGATATTTGTTGTTTGAAATTATATGTGAAAAAAATTGGGAAACCTGTAACACTCTACTGCATGTCTACATGAGAATGGATTCCAATTATATCTACCAAATATGACATGACGAGAGTTGCAAATTTCTTGGAAGCAGTCAACTGACCATCGCCATTTACGCGCGTCTATGTTTTTGTCATATAGTGTACAGCTTGGAAAATCTAGCTCTGAATGTAGAAATGCCACGCCTATCGATGAGCGGTAGCAGAAGAGCTCAGTACAGTCCGAAACAAGTATGAGTTGATGTACTCTGGCTATTTCTATTGAATATGTCGCATCGCGAAGGGCACTGTAAAGTCTCATTACTGAATGTACAATTAAACTACCCTCTTTATCGTCCGAATACTTTCTCATTCTTAATTCGCGCATATCATACATTTCTCGAAATTCAAATCTGGATTTGCCAAGCTGTAGGTATTATATTCTATATTTTTTTTTCAAGGGGGTTGGTACTCCTCCCTCTCTGCAAGTGATGCAAGAGTTTTTTTCAACACGAAATGATTCTCTCTACCAAGAATAATGAAATGAACCCACTTTGGTTGGGACAGTTTCAGGTTTAACCCCTCAAATCGCATTTTTCTAAGAGGGGGTTTTTACTCCACCCTCTCTGCAAGTGATGCAAGACTTTTTTTCAACACGAAATGATTCTCTCTACCAAGAATTAATGAAATGAACCCACTTTGGTTGAGACAGTTTCAGGTTTGACACCTCAAATCGTTTTTTTTATGAGGGGGTTGTTACTCCACCTTCTCTGCAAGTGATGCAAGAATTTTTTTCAACACGAAATGATTCTCTCTACCAAGAATAATGAAATGAACCCACTTTGGTTGAGACAGTTTCAGGTTTGACACCTCAAATCGTTTTTTTATGAGGGGGTTGTTACTCCACCTTCTCTGCAAGTGATGCAAGAATTTATTTCAACACAGAATGGTTCTCTGTACCATGAATAATGAAATGAACCTACTTTGGTTGAGACAGTTTCAGGTTTAACCCCTCAAATCGCATTTTTCTAAGAGGGGGTTTTTACTTCACCCTCTCTGCAAGAGATGCAAGAGTTTTTTTCAACACGAAATGATTCTTTCTACCAAGAATAATGAAATGAACCTACTTTGGTTGAGACAGTTTCAGGTTTAACCTCTCAAATCGCATTTTTCTAAGAGGGGGTTTTTACTCCACCCTCCCTGTAAGAGATGCAAGAGTTTTTTTCAACACGAAATGATTCTTTCTACCAAGAATAATGAAATGAACCCAGTTTGGTTGAGACAGTATCAGGTTTAACCCCTCGAATCGCATTTTTTTTTCAAGGGGGTTGGTACTCCACCCTCTCTGCAAGTGATGCAAGACTTTTTTTTCAACACGAAATGATTCTTTCTACCAAGAATAATGAAATGAACCCACTTTGGTTGAGACAGTTTCAGGTTTAACCCCTCAAATCGCATTTTTCTAAGAGGGGGTTTTTACTTCACCCTCTCTGCAAGAGATGCAAGAGTTTTTTTCAACACGAAATGATTCTTTCTACCAAGAATAATGAAATGAACCTACTTTGGTTGAGACAGTTTCAGGTTTAACCCCTCAAATCGCATTTTTCTAAGAGGGGGTTTTTACTCCACCCTCTCTGTAAGAGATGCAAGAGTTTTTTTCAACACGAAATGATTCTTTCTACCAAGAATAATGAAATGAACCCACTTTGGTTGAGACAGTTTCAGGTTTAACCCCTCAAATCGCATTTTTCTAAGAGGGGATTTTTACTCCACCCTCTCTGCAAGAGATGCAAGAGTTTTTTTCAACACGAAATGATTCTTTCTACCAAGAAAAATGAAATGAACCTACTTTGGTTGAGACAGTTTCAGGTTTAACCCCTCAAATCGCATTTTTCTAAGAGGGGATTTTTACTCCACCCTCTCTGCAAGAGATGCAAGAGTTTTTTTCAACACGAAATGATTCTTTCTACCAAGAAAAATGAAATGAACCTACTTTGGTTGAGACAGTTTCAGGTTTAACCTCTCAAATCGCATTTTTCTAAGAGGGGGTTTTTACTCCACCCTCTCTGTAAGAGATGCAAGAGTTTTTTTCAACACGAAATGATTCTTTCTACCAAGAATAATGAAATGAACCCAGTTTGGTTGAGACAGTATCAGGTTTAACCCCTCGAATCGCATTTTTTTTTCAAGGGGGTTGGTACTCCACCCTCTCTGCAAGTGATGCAAGACTTTTTTTTCAACACGAAATGATTCTCTCTAACAAGAATAATGAAATGAACCCACTTTGGTTGAGACAGTTTCAGGTTTAACCCCTCAAATCGCATTTTTCTAAGAGGGGATTTTTACTCCACCCTCTCTGCAAGAGATGCAAGAGTTTTTTTCAACACGAAATGATTCTTTCTACCAAGAAAAATGAAATGAACCTACTTTGGTTCAGACAGTTTCAGGTTTAACCTCTCAAATCGCATTTTTCTAAGAGGGGGTTTTTACTCCACCCTCTCTGTAAGAGATGCAAGAGTTTTTTTCAACACGAAATGATTCTTTCTACCAAGAATAATGAAATGAACCCAGTTTGGTTGAGACAGTATCAGGTTTAACCCCTCGAATCGCATTTTTTTTTCAAGGGGGTTGGTACTCCACCCTCTCTGCAAGTGATGCAAGACTTTTTTTTCAACACGAAATGATTCTCTCTAACAAGAATAATGAAATGAACCCACTTTGGATGAGACAGTTTCAGGTTTGACCCCTCAAATCGCATTTTTTAAGAGGGGATTGTTACTCGACCGTCTCTGCAAGTGATGCAAGAATTTTTTTCAACACGGAATGGTTCTATGTACCAAGAATAATGAAATGAACCAACTTTGGTTGAGACAGTTTCAGTTTTAATCGTATTTTTCAATGGGGTTGGTACTCCACCCCCTCTCCAAGTGTTGTAAGATTTTTTTTCAACACGAAATGATTGTCTGTACCAAGAATAATGAAATGAACCCACTTTGGTTGAGACAGTTTCAAGTTTATTCCCAAAGTCGCATTTTTCCAAGTCAGGGTGCTACCCTGTCCTCTCCACAAGTGATGTTTTTTGTATCGAACTTGATTCACGAATTGCCATTCCACAATCAATCGTTTTTTTATGAGATCATCCAATGATACATGTTTTCATTATATTTTATATTATATTGGAAATGATTACAAATGCGCAGAACCCTGAATAAATTTTCAGTCCGACGCCACTGACCGATCGGCAATCTTCGGCAAATTAGCTGCTATCTTTTGGCTGCTGTTTTCACACAGGTAGTATGGATTTATCTGTACAGTATTTGTATTAGTGATGTATCCATGTCACAGAAGATGAAATCTCCAAGTCTAGATGCATAGAAACCCTCCAACTATATTAAATATGAAGATGTATTCAACAATGCAGACTTTGTGATAAAAGAACTTCCCACAGGAATCTCAAAGTAAATGTTCATTACGAATGTGAATTCTGCTGACAAGTTAAGAGAAAGCTAGGAAAACTTGTTGGGTACGCAGCATGCAGGAAGCATACTAGCTGCTCTTATAACACTTGTTCCAATATTTCGACAAAGTTTATCGTCATCATCTGGGAAAGAGTGTCCCTGAGGTCGTAGTTTAAGCTTCAAATACAGGTAGCTATGTTGAACGTTTTTTGAATTTTATTATTGTTGTTTCCGACTATAAAAGTTTAATTAATGGTGATGGCAACCTTTAAAGACTCTTACTAATTGTTTTAATATGTACATTGCAATTGTTAACTTATATTTTATAATATCTATGCACAGAACCGCACGGACACTCATTCCCTGATGATGACAATAAACTTTGTCGAAATATTAGA
Organism: Chrysolina oricalcia; assembly: GCA_944452925.2. NCBI lineage: Eukaryota > Metazoa > Arthropoda > Insecta > Coleoptera > Chrysomelidae > Chrysolina > Chrysolina oricalcia. Next base: position 32,256,795 of record OX101820.2, read on the forward strand.
ACAAGTGTTATAAGATTATACTTGCTGCATACCCAACAAGTTTTCAATTTAGGTCGCCTTGCAGAAAAATCCATCAGCCTATGTTTCAAACTATAGTCCTCTTTTAGAAAATGCTCCGAGCAAATTCTGGCATTGGTGACATTGAATTTAAATCGCTGACCACACCTTTGCACCCATATTCCGCATAAAGTCGTATTTTAGGAAACGAAAAATAGCTGCACTTGGTTTTGACCTTTAAATTGTTATTATTATTTCAATTTACAACGGCGCACATAACCATTTTCGTTCAAAATGAGGCAAAAACAATTTGAAAACACCCGTTACCCATAAGACAACATACAGCTGATCACTACTTTTGTCACTTACTGACGTCATCGATAGGAGGGGCGTCGAGGGAAGATGCGCGTGAGCATATCTAATTCGTTTGTAGTATCATGCATTACGACCACCGTCCACCATACGCCATGTTTCTGCACTGGCTAACAGAATCCAAAGGATGAGTGACACATGACCGATGACACCATGAACACAACCCGGTTTTTCGTTGTTTTTATCAATGACATATTACGGAAAGGTAATAAGGTTTGTTTGTCCGTGAGTTCTGTGCATACAATCGCCATATGTACAGTTGACTGGGATTCAGTGTTGCCGCGAAGGTGGAATATTTATCGGTGGAATAGCACGGGAAAAATCGGTAGAATCATCTTTTTCGGTAGGTATTTGCACATGCGCAGTCTTCATATGGAATTCTGACACTCCCCCAGGCAGCAGTTGGTGGACCCATGATTTAATGCATGGTTGAAGAGAGAGAGAGAAAGATGTTCTAGACCAAAGAGATTAAACGTTATTTGACTAGGAGAGTCTAATCTCCAGACAATGGGGGCACTTATAGAAAGAGAGGAAAGAACATTTGTGACGAATGTGACGTAGTTGGAATGTCATGGCCGCCGTTCTCTATAGACAGTGACGGACTAGCTCTTGGTATATGAGAGTTACTCTTACTGCTGACAGTTTTGTTGCTTGGTTCTACTTCGACTCTGTACTCATGTCCAAGTACGTCACTATGACGCGTTGATGCTACAAGATTCTGATTGGCTAGAGCTTATTAAACCCTCCTGTTAGTTTAGTCTCTTTGATTCTTGACAACCATAAAAAGAGAAGAGAATTTTTTCGATTTTTTCATGTTGCCTTAGGACGCGCTCTGATTGGTTACTATAATTGCGGGGAGTTTAAATGACAAGACAGCATGCAAATTTTTATGTTGCCAAATAGGGGATATTTACTGGAATTTTGAAATGCATGATAGTTGTTGGAGTGTTTAATCAAAAATTTATTGTGGCTGTGAGGCAATCGTGAAGTACCCAGAGTGAAAAGCAAAAGAGCGAGAAATTGAAAAACCAAACTAAAAATTTAATTAAAAAAATAAATGAAATAAATACAAAATTCTTGAGACCAACAAACAGGTACAAAATAGATGTTAGAAGGGGGTTAAAAAAACATCTCTGTAATATTTTCCTAAAGAGTAAATAAATGTATGATGTAATATTATTTATTATCATAATAAAATGAAGAATAATCTGATATCCCTATTGTGATTTACTCTTTCTCAGCATCGAAGCACTTATATCAAAGTCGAAACAACTATGGTTTCCTAATAATTGATTGACCTCATAATACCGATTAGAGTATCAGTGCCTAATTATTCCTTACTTTGGTTTTGTTGTTGAGGTTGACAACAGAAAAGAATCCTTTCACAACAAGCACTGGAATGAGGTAGTGAAAGGAGATTCAACATTAAAATACTCAATTTTTGGTTACTCCTACTTCCACCCAAAACTGTTCTACATTTTTTTTATTTCTTCAAGAATATTAGAATTTCTCAGTGATCTATATTCACTATCTAAAGTTTGGTACTCACTCCCTTTCATTAAATTAGGAAAAAATATTGCAAATTCTCAATTCTCAACTGTCAGAAGTCATCAGACTAATGTCGAATGTAATTTCATTGATCATGAAACACTTGGTTAAAGGTCTATTTTCAAATGATGTCACTATTTCATGACGTGCGTTTCAATTTAACGTCTGTCGTCCGGTAACGGAAGATGTATGACGTCATAGTTGTTTCGTCTGGCGATATCTGTCGGATTGAATTTTGAAACGCTCTCCTAAATCGTGGGGTAAATAGTTGACGGTCGGGCGTTCCACTCAAGAATTTTGAAACGATGGAATGAAGTTGTCGGACAAGACGTTCTAATATCGAAACGCTTCATAAGAAAAGATATACGTCGGCCGTAATCTTGAAACGCGAGAATGGAACATTAATAACTGGTTGATATTTTATTCACTAAAATGTACCTTGATTGTTTCCAGTTCTACAAAAATCGGTAGAAATTGATTGCAAATCTGTAGATCGGTAGAAGGAGATGAAAATCGGTAGATCTACCGGAAAATCGGTAGGAACGGCAACGCTGCTGGGATTTCAAATTAAGATTGTAGCGCTACCGGCGGCGGACGATGAAGTACTTTCTACGACATTGATTTATAACCTTACTTTTTCTTCCATATAGATTTCATTGTTTACTTTGTTTATTTCGTGTATTGAGTATTTGAAGCGTGGTTTAGGCCCTACGTTGTTAAAACTGTGATTTCGATGATTTTTACCTTTTATTAATGTTCATTTAAATAAATGATTATTGGTGTAAGGATTTGTTAAGGTGTTAATAGTTACCTTGTTAGAAAAAAGCCAGTGATAAAATACTTCAATGGTCTTCTTATAAACAAAGACAAATGGCCCAATTAAAATTAAGTTTATTGGACTTTCTGAGGTATGTTGAAGTGACCGAAAGTTCTCGGTGTGTAGTTGAAGGTGAAGAAGTCCTCAATGCAGACCATATAATATTATATGGAAAAAATAAATGGAACTCTTCAATGACAAAAGTGTGTGCCCTCTGTCTCAAGACAAGCGCTCTGCAATCCGAGCCTCATCAGAATTATAGACGGTTATATTAAAATTATGCAAATGTAAATAAGTCAATAAAAACAAGATACCTACCTACCTTTGTTAATATAATCTTCTTGCTTAAAATAGAGCGAACACACTTTCATAAATTTGCTTATTGGTTTGGCAATCCGAACCTTTAATATCCAGGCTTCTCTTCTTGAGATTAATTCTCGTCCCATCTCCGTTTCAAAATAAACCTTTGGGTCATTTTCCTCGGGATATCTTTGAAAAATTTATTTCTTTTGGCCTAGGAATTGCAATATGGCACAGAACAATAACCATTGTAAGACGCCATTATAATACCAGAAGGGTCGCTTTACTTGTAAAAAGGCAATTTCTCATCACTAAATTAAGATGAAATAAAAACGGTTCAAAGAAAGGCTCTATATTCTTAAAAAATCAATAGTAAACAAACGATACGAAAGTGTGGTTAGAAAACAATGTCGCAGAAACTAGTTACATTAAAGCCACCAGAGTGCGTATCGCTTAGCATGAAGTTAGGGTCACTGAATCTAGAAGGCGGTGCCGTCCTTACGGGTATGGCCAATGGGCGTGGTCCAATACTTGAAATAGTTCCAGTATTCCAATAACCCACAAAATCACCAATTAGAGAGCAAGTTTTGTGGGTTATTTGAACACTTGATCTATTTCAAGTACTAGACCACGCCCATTGGCCATACCCGTAAGGACGGCACGACCTTCTAGATTCAGTGACCCTACATGAAATGCCAATAGACGAGGAAAGTAATGGAGTCACAAATGTCATTCTTGTCATAAACTGATTCCAAACAAACCTCTGTCGAATTTAAATCAGGGGTGGGATTACGTGAGCCATGGAATTCTATAGTCGACAGTTATGTCTCTGTCTCTCCCGTGAATTCAACTATAATGACACCTCATTTATTCGATGAAAAGTACAATTCTATGGCTCACGGAATCCCACCCCAGCTTGTCCGATAACTCCGATATTGGGCTTGTTCAGCAGTGCTCAACAGTAGCCAACATTTGAGTGATTAGTCAACTTGTTTGGCTGAACGGTCCGCTTTTCCATTGACTATGGCTGAATAGACGAGGAAAGTGATGACGTCACAAATGTCATTCTTGTCAAAAACTGATTCCAAACAAACCTCCGTCGAATTTAAATCGGCTTGTCCGATATTGTTTCCTTCAAAGTTTTCAACTTCTTTTGCTTGAGAAAACAAAATCCAAACAACTATACACAAACTAAAAAGCAAATCAGCAAATAATCAACAGAGAATGACACCTAAAATTCTTTGTTTGGAATCAATTTTTGACAAGAATGACATTTGTGACGACACACTTTCCTCGTCTATTCCCACAGATCCGACGTCCGATGATACGATGGTACGAAAATGTTCTGATTGGTTGGAAAAATATCCTGATTGGTTGATTTGTTGTCACACCTACCAACTCAACCAATCAGAACATTTTCGTACCATCGGATCATCGGACATCGGATCTGTGGGAATCCAGCCTTAAGCCTGATTCACATAATGGCAGTAGCAGTGGCGTCACCCCCCTCTATTGATAAGATAACCAATGGCAAACATGTTTAGACGTCGCTGAAAATTCAAGATCACGCTGCTGAAAGTTTGATTCATTTAAACTTTTTGCAGTAAAATCTTAAAATCATCATGAAATCGAGATTGCTGTTATGATTCCTTTCTACTGCTTTTAACAAACAATTAGTTGAAAATTTCCATTCCAATGTCACTCATTCGGATAACAGCGTCAAAAGGGGCGGAGTCACTGCGCCTTTAGTGCCACTGCTACTGCCATTCAGGGTTATTCAGGTGACCATTGAAAACGAGGCAACATTGATTAATTGCCAACTACTTTTCAATGCATGTTTTCAACGTTGAGCAAAGTAACCTATTCAGGTGACCACTCATTCCCAACGATGACTCTTTTTCAACGTTGAAATAACAATGGGGTTGATGTTGGCTATTTTATTCACGGAACACCTAAATTATGCTTTGGCGCTAACTTCATGTTGACTTTTTTTGGAATTTGTTTTTGTTTACGAATTTACGATTCGTTTCGTTTTACAAATATACGTGAACTACTTGGAAAAAAAAATACATTTTGAGAATGGGTAAATTAAACCCTTGGGATGACCCCAAAAAAAAAATCAGAAATACGGGAAAATGACTCAGGAATTAAACGCCACTGGCGATGGCCCCACTTTAGCAGTCATGACTGGAAAAAGGTGAGTGAATTATAATGATCTGTGTGGTATGAAGAGAATATATTTTTATTACTCTCATATTACAGGTATTTCGTGAGTGGAAAAGTGCTGTCAGTAAAAGGGCTAGGGAGAAAAAAGAACTGACTAGCCTGGAAAAAAAGATCTTATAGCTAACGGGATCAGTGGCTGTGGCAGGTTTTGAACTGCCTGAAGCTGGAAGAAATTAGGGAAGCTGGTGTATCAGATACTGAAGGAGTAACTGTAGCTGCTGCTGAATTTGTACTTGCAGATGAGGCAACAATGTGTGAAACTGAGGAAAGACTATCTGAAAATGAGGATATTTAGGTGATTCAAGTGGAGGCACCAACAGTTCCACAAAAACAGAAAAATCGCCCCAAAATCCTCTGCTCACTGCATATCAAGATGGACAGGAGATGGAGAGAAAAGGACTGGAAAATATTGCCAGAGCACTTGATAATGTGGCCAGTAGTATTCATAGATTTTGTGATATTTACGAGAGGGTTCATCTAACTCATTCATTCAACTAACTTTCATTTTAAATGAAGCTCTGTGAGGATCAATACCTGAAATGTGTTTGTTGTATATCATAAGGAGAATAGAGACTTTATTATTTATATCTGAATTTGTTTTAAAATTATTCACAGGAATAACGACTAGTTTGTACCAGAATTTGATTTCAATACATGTTTTTGAAAATCAATGAACATGTTTCATTTTTGAAGCGAAATCTAAAAAACCAGTGCAGAGCAATACAAAGTATACCTCCAATACTTAGAAAAATTCAAAGTGGGGGGAAAATTTCTGAATGACGAATTTGCTAAAATGTGTAATGAATTAAACACTTTGAAGGGACCAATGAGAAATCAAAAAGAATGGCATAAGGTACAGCAGGAGAATTTTGGTCATTTTGGTTTGTCTCTTCAATAGACTTTTCTGGAATGGACTAGTGAAACCATAAAAAAGCTAGAGAAATATTCAGGTACCTACAAGAAATAGGTATAATATATAATAGGAATACCTAACTTGGAAAATTGGCTACTAAGTATTCTGAATAAGTTGATAATCGTTGGCATGAAAATTACTGAACTTGGTCTACACAAGCCAGAAAGAAAGCAGAAATCAACTTTTGTTATAGGACCAAAATATAGGGAAACAGTGAAGTGAAAAAGTAAAGTATCATATAAGTTTATTTAATTTACATATAACTTTTTTTTACAGGAATGACAAAAATAAATTCTGTTAAACAAGAATATTTACTTTCAATTTGTTAGAGATCAATATTTCCTCCCTCACTCCTTGAGGTAAGTGAGGTTCCAGAGTCTCGATCAACTGACTCACCATGTCCCTTGATAGGCGATACACAAAATTGATTCTCATTCATATTTAAAGGATCACTTTGATCCCTCAATTCCTTCCTCAAAACTCTGTTCTGTAATGTGAATATGGAAGGATAACTTAGCTAGACATCCCTAAGATAAATATAAAGCCATTTATTATTATTATTTGATTTATTCCAAAAATAGGAATTCTTTTTGTGAAAACTTTTTCTTTACCTTTCTTCATCATCATTGGCAACATTCATTTAGCAGAATAAAACCATTATTCGCCATTTTACCGACAAACAACGTTGAATAGCTGATAGCAAGTACCAAATCTACTTGCCAAATAACCAACAGTGTTTGTACAAGAGGTTGATAAAAATTCAATACATGTTGGTCACCTGAATAGGAAAATTAAAACAACGTTGAAAAATAAACAATTTTGATTTCCAGTGAACGTTGTTTTGTTTTCAATGGTCACCCGAATAGGAAATTTTAGTCAACGTTGAAAAGTTGGCAATAATTGATCGACAGTCAATGTTGTTCCGTTTTCAATGGTCACCTGAATAACCCTGATTATGTGAATCAGGCTTTAGGCTGTGTCAAGTCACCGGTCGGACAAGGCACGCGCGTTCAGTATGAAGTATGACGATGAGTCGGACCGATCAGATGATTGAAAATATTGGTCACATACACACAGTTCTAATTAGGTCGTCAAGTCAACCAAATAACCGCGCTGGTCTAATCATATTGGTCAGACCGGAGACTTGACTCAGCCTAAGCTCTCACTGATGAATAACTGACTCAACACGTTGTGATTAATCTCAACGGTTGAGCACGGCTATTGTTTCCGTTAAGGTTTTTGAACTTCTTTTGCCTGAGAAAACAAAATTCACTTAAAATTCTACGACAAACTTTCCTCGTCTATTATCCGGTCGCCAAAGTACGGTTCTTACATAATACGAATCTGTTTGTTTACTAATTTGAGTTTTTACATTCTGACGAATTACCTGTCGGATATTTTACATTCTGCTAATATGTATGGACCCTGTTTGGAATCAGGGTTCCTTTAAAGCCTGATTCACATAATAGCAGTGGCGTCACCCCCCTCTATTGATAAGATAACCAATGGCAAACATGTTTAGACGACGCTGAAAATTCAAGGTCACGCTGCTGAAAGTTTGATTCATTTAAACTTTTTGCAGTAAAATCTGGCAGTGTTCGCATTTCTAACCTTAAAATCATCATGAAATCGAGATTGCTGTTGATTCCTTTCTACTGCTTTTAACAAACAATTAGTTGAAAATTTCCATTCCAATGTCACTCATTCGGATAGCAGCGTCAAAAGGGGCGGAGTCACTGCCTTTTTTTGATTGTGTGAATCAGGCTTAAGAACCCTGCCGTATTGTCGAATCGGAAAAATGCGAATATATGCAAGGGTATGAACGAACCTTTAACCCCACTCCGTGCTTTCTGTATAGATTTATTTTTCGATAACAGCGCTACGAAGGAACTACCATTGTCTAAATACGAAATAATAAAAAAATAAAAAAGAGAGAAGGCTTTTCGTTTTCATGCGGAATTAACCGAATGTCTCAGCCAATCGCTTGCGTTATTCGCAGAGGAAAAATTTGTATTAATTTGGTGCCACTTGGTATGTTTTTTTGTTTACTTCTCCCTCTATCCTATACGAGCTCGTTGTGTACAATTGATGCTCGAATGGTTCATTATCAGGCAGAGAATTTCGGAGAATTTGAGGTTTCCAGAGAACATAGCAACTACGCATAGGCAACACTGCATATATCTATTAACTTATATGCAACAATGCGGTCAGAAATTGAAGTAAGTCAAGAAGAAAATGAAAGGTAGAAGAAGACAAAAGTCAAGAAAGGCCCACTGAAATGAAATTATAATATGATGACTCGAATGCTCGTCAGCCTATTCTCAAATGTCGACTATCATATGTCGCATGCTACAAAATATTTCCATCGTCTTTCCCAAATATGCATTGAAATGAGATGGACATATTTTGTCGCATGCGACATAGGCTAGTAGACATTTGAGAATCGCACCCAGGGCCAAGAAGAATAAACTCCTGTTAGGTGTTTATTCTTCTTGCACCAGGCTACGCGACTGGATTTCTCATGGAGGCTGCCATGTTTGTTTTGTGTTTCCTGGCAGAGGCGGAGGAATCGATATTGAGTTGATTGTAACATATAAAACTGATGCAAAGACGCGCTGCACTGCACTGGCGTGTTTACAAACCATAAATTGGGAAACTATTAACACGTATGTGCAGATGAATGTCTCTCTCGCACCCATACAAGTAGGCAAAAAAGTATTTCTCCCCTAGATTGCATGTGCCTCCTTTCTTCATCTCATCATCTCCTTCTAGAGTTATCACTTTATACGGGTGCGCAGAGGAACTAAGAGCATTTCAGTCATCATATTATAATTTATTTCATTTCAGTCACAGAATATACCCCACACAGAATATATATTCTGTGTTTCAGTGGAAAGGCCACGGATATTATTCGTGAAGAAAGGCAAGATTGCCTTTTACCTCTTTTTTAACGTTTTACGAATTTTAACCATTTTTGTCATTGTTGATTGTTGATATTGAATTATTGAGATGAGTTGATGACAAATTCAAAGTTTTATTAGTAGTTGTATTGTTAAATTTGTTTTAATTTTGTAAACTGTATAGCACATAGCACAGTCTATCAGTTGGTTTGGTTCAGCACAGTAAGAAAGCTTTTTTGAGAGGTTGTTATTGTATGTTGACATTGTTGACTGTAATTTTAGCAATTTTGTTGCTTCTGATATTATGAAGAAACTGCAAATGTGTTTTATTTCATGAGCAGACTAAAGTTCCATTTTCTATAAATATGAGGGACAGTGAAGATGAGAGCTGTATTCTCACTGGGTTTTTGTTTGGAAACATTGATGAATCAGGAAACTTGGAAACTGATTTTTTCGATTCAAATGAACGGAAACAGCTTGCCTCTCTTGGAAAGTAAGTCTCTTTTGCATGTGTCTCATCAGAATATTTTATTTAATGTTTTAGGTTGGGTTTGGGATCCTTTGTGAAAGATATAATTGGTGGTGAGAAAATCAAAGATGAAGTTGAAAGTGATTCTGAAAACTTTGATGTTTCACAAATAAAGCAAGATGACACAAGTACTGATGAATATGGCTCACATAGCAGCCAAAATGATCAAGGAAGTTTTAGTCAAGGATATTTCAGTCAAGGTAGTTATTCAGGAAATACTGACTATGAGGATGGTATTGATATCAAGTCTCCATCAGCTGAGGATTTCTTTGATATGACGGAGCTTGCTGAAGAAGAAGTATACTTTTGAATTCTCATTTGTTATACAAAAATATCAACAATTTGATTCCAGCCTGAAAGTATTAATGAAGATTATGATGCTGATGATGAAACTCCTAAGAAAGATGTCAAGCTCATGCCACCACCTAAAATACCTGATAATAAAGAACCCACAGAAATGTTGGGGTCAGAACTACTTCAGCAGCAAGCTGATGACAAAAAAAAGTTAGAAACCCCTTTGGCTGCAATGTTACCTTCCAAATATGCTAATACAGATGTTACTGAGCTCTTTCCAGATTTTCGCCATGGAAAAGTAAGACAGTATACATATTTACCCTGTGTCAAGTCACCGGTCGGACCAGGCAGGCGCGTTCAGTATGAAGTATGACCATGAGTCGGACCGACCAGATGATTGAAAATATTGGTCACATACATACAGTTCTAATGAGGTCGTCAAGTCAACCAAATGACGGCGCTGGTCGAATCATATTGGTCAGACCGTAGACTTGACTCAGCCTTAATTAATCTTTTTTGTGTTCAGAACAATTGAACAGTCAGATTTTGATCATGTATAGCTCTTCTTGGTATCAAAATTGAAGTGTTATACAGGGTGATTCAAAAGTACTTTGACAAACTTCAAGAGGTGATTCCTCACAAAATTCTAATATGAATTGTCCAAATAAATATATGAAAACGCTTCGTTTCCAAGATATAGGGTGTTGAAGTATTATTTTTATTTTCGTTTGTTTCAAATAACTTTTGAAATACTGAACTTAATTAAACGTTTAACTGTCACAAAATATGTAATTACCAAAACTACTTACTTAAACGTCAAATTCTTTTCCAAAGCATTCTTGTGAAAAATGCAAAATATTGGTAATAACTTCAACATGCATCGATTATCAAATAATTGACTTGAAATTTTCAAGTCCAAATATTTAGAAAACGGTTGCTTACAGCGACTTTTAACAAGGGTAGCTTTTTTATGTAGATATGATAGAGGAATCGATTTTTTTACTGAAAAATGTGCTAGAAGTACGCTCAAAAAAGTTATGAATCTTCAAAAAAGAAAAAGACGTGTAGGTGGCGCCCCCTACGAATAAGAGAAATAATAACATCAGGTTCGAATTCGACACCTCAAAAACCTCTTATTACCAAGTTTCGTTTAATTAAGTTCAGTATTTCAAGAGTTATTTGAAAAAACCAAAATAAAAATAAAACTTCAACACCCTGTATCTTGGAAACGAAGCGTTTCCGGACATATATTTATTTGGGCAATTCATATTAGAATATTGTGAGGAATCACCTCCTGAAGTTTGTCAAAGTACTTTTGAATCACCCTGTATATGCAGTATTATTATAACCATAATAATTCATTTTATTTCAGCCAATTTCTACTGAAACAGATTTTTTAGGGAATTTCTGGTCTTTATAATTTCTAGCTGTTTTTACTTAATTTGAATGTGAAAGTGTGAATTATCCTCATACATTGGTTGTAGGTTTTGAGATTCTCTAGACTGTTTGGTCCTGGCAAACCAAGTAGTCTTCCAAACATTTGGAAAAATGTTAGGAAAAAACGTAAAAAACGCAAACATAAGGAAGGCAACCTACACGATACTGATTCAAACTCTGATGATGAAAAACCTCGAAACAGAGGCTGGTTTTTTGATTATGCCGAACCAAAGCCTGAATTAATCATGAGTGATGATGAGGTTTGCATTATGATACCTTTCCTCACACCGTTATCAATATATTATGTGTTCATTATTAGGAAAAGTTTCTGAAGCCAGCAGAGGCTCCTAATGAAGAGAATAAACAGGATGCAGAGAAAAAAGATGATTCAGGCCCCAAAGCTGCAGACTGGAGATTTGGTCCTGCACAAATTTGGTATGACATGCTTGAAGTGCCAGAGACAGGTGAAGGTTTTAACTATGGATTTGAAATAAATGACAAACCAGAAAGTGAACCGGAGGTAGGTATAATATTGGATTTCATTTTTTGAATTTTATTTATCTTGTATTTACGGAATTTTTTTCTCGATTTTTTTATTATATGATTTGATTATAAACCTTCAAATTATAGAGTGAATAAATAACATTTTTTATTACTATAGATCAAAGAAACAACTGTGGAAGACAAAGAAAATCAAGATGAACAATATCCAGATGATGCCTTCCTGATGGTTACACAATTGCATTGGGAAGATGATGTGGTTTGGGATGGAAACGATATAAAACATAAGGTATCTCTCATAAGAATAAGAACATATCAGTGGATGTATATTCAGTCACAATAGGCCATTGGCCGCAGTGGAGGGCCTGATACGGGCCCACTCACGTTCAAAACCTAAAACCTATTCAGTCAAGGCATTTTTAAATTGTTCCTGTTCAGAGGCGTTCCAAAGAACTTTTCTGCCACAAGCCAAAGAAATATTTACTTAAGTTCATTAATGAGTGAATTCATAATTCATATAGTGTCCTGCTTAGTTGAGATTTGATGTTCATCAATGTCATAAAAACAACCTTATTATGGTATCCTACCAAAGACAATATATTACAACATAATCATACCTTCTACAAGTATCCAGAAACGTTTTATAATCTTATGGGCAAGAATACAACCCAAAATTATGAAAATTTATAACTGAATTCAAGAGTAAAATTACCATCCATAAACCTTATTGTTATTGCCAGAAACTCTGTAAACAGTGAAACAAACAAAAATGTAATTATATCAGCTATACTTTCCATAAAATAAAACATACCATAGCAAAAAGTGATATTGAAAGATTTGTCCGCAAATATTTATAGATTTTACTTCAATACAACTTGTTTGTGCGATGCCTGAAATTCAAAGGGATTTAATGATAGTTTTTCAGGTTGTTAGGCCGACGTGTATTGCGAGATGTTTACGACGTTTCGCCGACACGGAAGGTTGTCATTTTCAAGATAAAGATGTTGAGAGTTGCTCCGATCACTGTTCACTGTTTACTTATTGATACCCTCCCCCATGCACCCCCTAAGGTTGAGACCCGGAAGGATGAACTTCCCAGTACTCTAAAGCTCACCCCCCCCTCCATCCACCAGCCCCACGTGTTAGAACGGTTCCTCATCCTATTGACTGGCGATCAGCAGAATAAAATCTGATCGTTTTGACATGCCTCCATTACATCTGACATGAGTTGACGTTTATAAAACCTTTACTTTATGTGCATGGTGCCCCCCTAAAACTGGCTGAAGGCCTGGAAAAACACTTAGCTGAGGGCCAAGTATTGTGTGATTGAATTTACTATATTTACTTCCTGGTCGGTTTTTCTTGATATCTGAAACATAAATGTATGATTAATCGTGATGTAATGCCTATTGAAGACTGAAGTTGACGTAGGAGTCGCCGAAGGTTCTGCTTCCGTCGAACTTCTTCAGGGGTCGCCTCCCTGGTTCACTGGTAGTCTGTATTTGTCTCTGTCTTTGTCGTCTTGCTCATTTCTGTTCTCATGGAGCTCCGTGAGCAGCGGGTTCATGTGGGTCTCTACTCTGCCTAGAGTAGTCCCCTCATGTTGTCTGATCAGTCTGGCGATGTGGTCTGGATGGATGTCTAAGTCTCGGTATTGTATAAACCTGTTAGGCATGAATCGTGGTGCGTCCATTGCCATTCTCAGGCAGACATTGAAGAAGGCCTGCATCCTTTGCCTATGTTGCCTATGTTGCTTGTACGTCCGATGAGTGGCCATAGTTTATGCCTTGCGGCTTTCGCTAGTGCTGATCTGTGGGAGACGTGCCTCTGAAACGTGTGAGTTTCTTGTCCAAGGTTACTTCTAGGTAAACGGTATTGTCTACCCATGGACTTCTCTCGTCGTAACATGGCCATCTGGTGTCCTACGTGGCCTTGTTTTTGTCTGCATTGTTTCCGATCTTCCAACGATTGAACTACAGTTCCAGCTTGTTGATCTGACTTAAGAACTTCGATGTCACTCCTCTCTCGTGGGATGACTCAGCAAAGATTCCCGTGTCATCTGCTAGTTTGGTCATGGGGTTGTCCATGTCCGACATAGGCATGTCTGCGGTGTAGATAGAGAACAGGTGTGGAGACAGCATTGCTCCCTGTGGTACCCCTGCTTATGCTTCCTTCGCGAAAAGAGAGCATTTCCGACTTTGCATCGGTAATGTCGATCTCTTAGGAAGGAGTTTATCAGCTTGACCATTGGTGTGGTTTATCTGGCATCCACTTGCTAAGTGATCAGCCCATCGTGCCAAACTCTATCAAGGGCCTTGAAGACGTCTAGGAAGACTACTCCTGTAAGGTGTCCTTTGATCGTGCGTTTGATACCCGTTGTCTCAACCGGTATTTATGTATTGGTTTTGATTGGTCCACTGTGTCAGGTGCCCTCCTAGGGTTTTTAGTGCCTCCATTATCTCGGTGCTTACCCAGGTGCGGTCCTATTTTGGTATTTCCGAGAACGGATTCATTATTGCTTTCATTATTCAGGCAAGGCGCTATTTCGGTATTTCTGAGGTATCCAGGCCTTGTTCAGGCCATCGGTTCTCTGTTATTATGGTATTTTTGAATTTCAATTGGTTTCCGGAAGAGTCTTGGTTAATAAGCAGATGTTCTGGATGAGTTGGGTTTCTTTGAATTTTACTCTTGTGTCGTTGAGTGCATGTTCTGCGACAGCGGATTTTTCAGTGTGTCCTAACCGACACACTGGTTCCGATATAAACGCTGTCACAGGTGCATGGAATGCGGTATACCTCGGATGAACTTAGCGCTTCTCGTTTGTCTTTTTCTGATTTTAGGTGATCCGTCAGTTTTTTATTTGTTTGTTTATATACATGCTTTCGCAGTATACGACCACTCCGATCTGTGTCCCTGGGGACATACGGTAGGAATGCTTTTCTTTTCTCAATGTTAGTTTTCTTATTTAAATCCAAACCATCCCCAACTCAGTCAGTCTTATTTTTTAAGTCTCCATCCAATGACAATGGATTGACGTCGGCTTGCCAAGTCACCCTCTAGCAACTAGCAGATAAATTTGCCGAGAATTATCGAACGGTAACTGAATTGAGTCGGTATTTAACAAACTTTTAGAAGAAGCTTGCTTCTCTACCGCTCACCTCAGATGTCGCCGTAATGTCCGTTACGTTAGGGTCACTGAATCCTAGAAGGCCTTGGCCTTCAAACGGGTATGGCCAATGGGTGGAGTCTAAATAGTTCTAATGTTTCAAAAACACCACGAAAATTAGGTTCTGTATTTGAACAAGTGACACATGTCAAAAGTCAATTTTTGTTCAAAAATAGTTTTGGTAGATTCACAGAAAAGAAAAAAAATCTGATTGTCCCAAAATCTTCTGATGAGCCCTGATCCAACTTAGGAATATGTTCTTTACTCTCTTTACTGATACAAATATTCCTTTCTTCTGAAAGTGAAGTACCTATTGTGAAGTGAAAACCTGCAAGAATACCGACAATATTGAATTCTCAGAGGTGAGTTCAAGATCATTTTATTTATAACTTGTTAATTAGTAGATTGAAGAATACATTTTTTCCATATTACTCACTAAAGACAATTACAGATTATATTTTAATTCAAACTTTTTTTTTCAGGATTGTCACATGAAACCTTGAGATTATTGAATAATTTTGTGGAAAATTGTGACAGAAATTAGGACTAAAACAAAATTCAAAAATGAACTTAAGAAATGTATACTCAACAGATGACTTCAATTCCTATATATAACAATGTTTTTGCTTTGGTTTCTTTTTGCTTTGATATGACTTTACTCATTTTACAAATTATTCATATTCCTTTTTTAATAATTGTTTGATTTCTTCATCAGTCTGTATTTCATATGTACTGCAATTTATGTAAAAATGTAATCCCTTTATAAACAGAAATGTTTCTTGGGATCAGTAAATAAAGTAAAGTGTGTGCAGTGTAAGTATTGATATGTTTGTGTTCACTAGGACTGACAAATTTTTTTCTGAATTGTTCAGATTATCAACGCATTTCATCAATTTTCAGATTCATTTTGGAACCGAAGACCCAAAAATGGTCTTTGAACAAAGTGGCTATTTCTAATAAGCACCTAGAATGGAAAAGTTGTGAATTGCAAAAATGGAACCTTTTCTTTTGAGTAAGGTTAAAAATTCCATATTGACGTTTATCTTGAGAAAATTATATATAATATAGTGTCAGTATATTGGTAATCTCTTTAGAACAGCTTTTTCATTGAAGTGAATGGCTATATTTTCTTATTTCAAGATTGTAAACGGGTGAGTCACAAAAGCAGGATTTCAATCATGCCAATATTTTTGTAATATATATGTCTGATATTAATTTTTGCCAAATTCAATAATCGATATTATTTGGTTTTTGAGATATTAGCAGTACCTCAAATGGATACCCAATTTTGAGAATTTGTGTTGATCAAACAGTGGTATATATTGACTAAGAAGTATTTGGGAGAACAATAATCTCTAATTTTGAATAATGAACCAAATTAATGAAGTTTCAGTGTTTTTATAAAGGGTTTCATTGGTTTCATTGGCAACCTTTACACATCATTCTGAAAACAGCACTTGGTTCTGTCCTTTTAAAAGAAACTCTTGTGTCTGCAGCAGAGATGGTCGACGGCTGAATCAAAGAGTAGAATCTTTGGCTGTATCTCCAAGACTCCAAGTTCCATAATGGCTGGTGGCCGGGCCACAGAATATCGGGGCCGGGCCACAGAATATCGGGGCCGGGCCACAGAATATCGGGGGCGAGCCCAGAAGTCGACGCCTTTTTTGTAATTCGAGTCAGTTGTACACCTAACAATATCAATCCATAAAAAATTTAGAATTGATATGTATCCATTTAAATTGAACATGATTTACATAATTTACTTATTTGACATCCTGACTTTCAAAAGGAACATAATCCAACTTTTTCTTCCAAAATTATCGGTTCTCTCTGTCTTATGACCCGTACTTCCTAATTGGCGTTTTTGTGGGTTATTTGGAACATTGGAACTATTTGAAGAGATTGGAACTATTAGGCTCCACCCATTGGCCGTACCCGTAAGAAGGCCAAAGCCTTCTAGGATTCAGTGACCCTACGTTACGTGGTTATTAAATATTCGTTCCGTGAGAACGTTCAATAAATTGGCCGTTAGAGACTGGTTATCTTTGCTATAGTGTATTCACATTGCAAATATGGACGATGTCAACAAAAGCACGAGAACGCCAAACTAGAACAGAGGCGTATTATGCTTACAACACGTAGGTACGTTGTGAAATAAAACCAACGAATGTTTAACGTCACCCGAAACCAACACAAAATTTTACACTAAACAAATACTTGAAGCAAATAATCAATAATGTAATGAAAAACACAAAAGAAGACACCGCGGCAACTACAAAACGCAGCTTTAATAATTGTAATGCAACCAACCTGAATACAACTTTGCAGAGTCTGGACTGTCTGGTCAGGTTGATGTTCTAACGACCAGTAGCGTTGCGGGAATTGGCGATCACGAGGTGGACACGCTAGGGTCACTGAATCCTAGAAGGCTTTGGCCTTCTTACGGGTATGGCCAATGGGAGGAGTCTAATAGTTCCAATCTCTTTAAATAGTTCGAATGTTCCAAATAACCCACAAAAGCGACAATTAGGAAGCAAGGGTTATAAGAGAGAATCGATCCTTTTGAAAAAAAAGTTGGGTTATGTTTCTTTTGTAAGTCAGAATGTCAAATAAGTAAATTATGGATATCATGTTTAATTTCAATGGATACATATCAATTCTAATTTTTTTATGGATTGAAATTGCCAGGTGTACAATTGACTCGAATTTCAAAAAAGCGTCGACTTTCGGACACGGCCCCGATATTCTGTGGCCCGACCACCAGCCATTATGGAACATGGAGATTCAGCCGTCGTCCATCTCTGCTCGGCTGCAGACACAAGAGTTTCTTCTAGAATGGCAGAACCTAGTGTTGTTTTCAGAATGATGTGTAAAAGTTGCCAATGATTGATTAAAAATATCCACAGAGTTACAAACCTTTTATAAAAACACTGAAACTTCTCCATTAATGGGTTCATTATTCAAAATTAGAAATGACTGTTCTCCCAAATATTTCTTAGTAACAATATATACCTACCATTGTTTGATCAATACAAATTTTCAAAATTGGGTATCAATTTGAGATACCGCTAATAATTCAAAAACCAAATATCGATTATCGAATTTGAATCTTACAGAAGTGCCTAGCATTCGTGAACATAACAATTGTCAAATATATGCTTCTCAGATGAAATCAAGCTTTAACAAAAACTTAAGGCAAAAATTAATACCTATCAGACATATAGGTAGTACAAAACATCCAAAAAATATTGACATGATTGAAATACTGCATTTCTGACTCACCCATTTACAATCTTACATTTTTGTACATTCTCATTTGTATGATTATAAAAATTCCTTTATATACCTAATGAATTCTTTTTTTTGTATTCCTATCATAAATATGAAGTTTCTTGAGATAGTGAATTATGACCTCCATATGGTATGGTTGAAACAAGAAAATGTAGCCATTCACTTCAATAAAATAGCTGTTCTAAAGAGATTACCAATATACTAATATTATTATGGTCTAACTAATTTTCTGAAGGTAAACGTCAATATAGAATTTTTAAACTTGTTCGAAAGAACTGGCCACTTTTTTCTATGACCATTTTTTGGTCTTTTGTTCCTAAATGAATCTGAAAATTGATAAAATCGGTTGATATTCTGAACAATTCAGAAAAAAAATTGTCAGTCCTAGACTCCTAGTAAACACAATAGTTGTTATACTTACACTGCACACACTATTTATTGATCCCAAGAAACGTTTCTGTTTAGAGAGGGATTATATTTTTACATAAATTTTTCAACAGCAATACATATGAAATAAAAATTGATGAAGAAATCAAACAATTATTATAAAAGGAATGATGAGAATAATTTGTGAAATGATAAATGAGTCATATCAAAGCAAAAACAGTCAAAGGTGAAACATTGTTATATTATACAATGAGCACGTAAAGGTTGGAACAAATTCGTTCAACGCTTGATATGGCCATTAGTGAAAATAAGCTCAGACACGTCGATTTTATTTTTCAGTTTCGCATTTTTTGGTCTACTCATATTTTTGATGACGTCATCGCTGTTCGAGTTATGCGTCATTATATATTTTTTTAAATGGCCTTACCCTATTTTGATAATACTTTAAAAAAAACTCATTTTTCTGTGTATGGGTGTTATATTTTTTCTTATGATCGATAACCGTATGTTCGAGAAATAAAATATTTTTTATTCATAATAGTGTTACATTAAGTCTGTTAACGTACACTTTTGACTTGAGGTATCTCCACAAAATTAAATATTGTGGGGCTAGATCAGGAGATCTAGCTGGCCACTCTAAAAATTCTCGTCTGCGGGTAGAGGACGGCTATTATTATCACGCCGTGGCGCTCTGGGGCGACTTCGGAATTCGATCGCAGACGAGAATTTTTAGAGTGGCCACCTAGATCTCCTAATCTAATCTCAATAGATTTTTTTTGTGGGGATACCTCAAGTCAAAAGTTTTCGTTAACAGACCTAATATTACATTATTATGATTGAAATATCCCGAAAATACGGTTATGTAACATAAGAAAAAATATGACATCCATACACAGAAAAATTATTTCTTTTTGAAGGTATTATCAAAATAGGGTGAAGCCATATAAAAAAAATATAGTGACGTCATGGCTCGAACAGCGATGACGTCAGCAAAAAACTGAGTATGCCAAAAAATGCGCACTTGAAAAATAAAATCGACGTGTCTGAGCTTATTTTCCCTAGTGGTCATATAAAGCGTTTACGTGCTCACTGTATAGGAATTGAAATCATCTGTTAAGTATACATTTCTTAAGTTCATTTTTTAATTTAGTTGTGGTCCTGATTTCTGTCACAATTTTACACTAAGTTATTCAATATTGATACTATTGATAGTCATTTCTTTCTCAAGGTTTCCTGTTTCAATCCTGAAAAAAAAAGTTTGAATCAAAATATAATCTGTATTTGTCTTTAGTGAGGAAAATGGGAAAAATATATTCTTCAATCTACTAATTAACAAGTTATAAACAAAATGATCTTGAACTCACCTCTGAGAATACAATATAATATACGACTTTTGTCGGTATTCTTGCAGGTTTTCACTGCACAATAGGTACTTCACTTTCAGAAGAAAGGAATATTTGTATCAGTAAAAAAAGTTATCAACATATTCCTAAGTTGGATCAGTGACAGCAGGGCTCATCAGAAGATTTTGGGACTTGGGACAATCTGCTTTCTTTAGGGCCGGTCTTTTCACCTATAGATAAGTCCCAGATAACTCTATCTATCAGATAAGGATATGTAAACCTGTAAAGTTTATCCGATAGATAGTTATCAGAGACTTTATTGTGAGGTGAAAAGACCGGCCCTTACTGTGAATCTGTTAAAACTATTTTTGAAAACATTTCAAATGACGGCAATCACATAAAAATTGACTTTTGACATGTGTCACTAGTTCAAACATCGGACCTAATTTTCGTGGTGTTTTTGGAACATTGGAGCTATTTAGACTCCACCCATTGGCCATACCATAGAAATATATATTATATACTTACTCTAGAATGCTAATCCCGCCAATTTTCACGGCGAAAAGCATGCCGCGTATGCACCCGTTTACGATGTGCGCATGCTCGTCATCAGTGTAGTTTGAGTAGATCGTTGCCAGGTTTAAAAATAATATGGTGTTCCAATTCAGAGTTTTTTGTTATGAGGCAATAAAACACATGTCATTTGAAAGAGAGAAATTTGACAGCGCATTTAGGACTTTTTAAAACCGAAAAGAACCTTTTAGAGATAGATTACTCCGAATTTTAGGCGCGAAAGAAACTTATTTAAAACAATAATGTACTCTATGCTACTGTAATTATAATGACCGTGCAACAGTGCTTTTTCATCAACGGGAAGACTTGTCACTCTTGTCAGAGATCAGAGACGGTTTTTAGAATTTCAGATTTTCTCTTGTCGTTTTGTGTGGTGTATGTTGTTCTTGGTTATTCTTTCATCATTAGTGAATTTCCATTAATCTTATTCCTTTAAAGACAATTTCTAATAAAGCCGTTTCTTCCTACAAATATACAATGAACTGTTTAGTGTTGTGTAAAGGAAAAATATAAATAATTTTTGGTAGATAATGAAATTTTTCATGTACCAATTAATATGCTTTGCTCAAAATAGCTTGAATATTATTTTAGCTTGACAAAAAAGGCATGATTTTTTGTTATTGTTTTCAAGAAGAGACCCCAGCAGAACATTTGAGTTAGAAAATTGTAATTTGTGGCAGACATTTTCCTTATGAAGATTCATGTGAAAAGGACAATAGAATAATTTGAAACCTAGTGCAGTTCCAAAACTGTGTCTGCGTAAGCATGCATGGCGAATGATACAACTTTCTGCCACACCGCTTATATTATTAGTTCTAGATTCCTACAAAAAGTACTAAACATACACAGAATCGCCTCAGAAAATTAATCAATATGGAAGTGATTTTCTTTGATGGTAAGGAAAATGCTTCTGGCCCCACTTTTTCATGCACCCCCATTGCGGAAATTGCACTAAGGTAAAACAACCAGAAATACTCGTAGAAATAGCATGTTATTCTCTTCAAATGATTCAAATTGAAATTATTCATGATATTAGCTGAAATAAATTTTCATAGTTTTTTGTACTTTCAATTTATTTTCCAATCCAGTGCTTCCTTGAAATTCGCACCGACGATTTGGGGTGGTTCCGTAGGTATTTGTTGGTTAACTATACAGCTGAAAAGTGAATGTGATACCAAAAATCAGTCGCTTCAGAGCTACTTTCTGATGGCCTTTGCTGAACATTTGGGATCATAAATATGTGAAAATATGTATTCAAATCGGCTAAATATAAATAATAGGTATAAGTACAATGAGGTCTCCAACCTTATTCTCCGAGATTCAGAATTAACGTTTGTTAATCTTCACAAGTACCATAATATTTGACAAAAACCGGGCCTTTTACAAAAATCACTAATGACGCGCTTGCGCATTGCGGACTAGCCTGAACTTTTTACAACACTTTCGACATGGTGATTAGCATTCTAGAGTAAGTATATAATAAATATTTCCATGGGCCATACCCGTAAGAAGGCCACAGCCTTCTAGGATTCAGTGACCCTAGGACACGCGGCAAGCATGCATTGATCATTGTTTACATCGTACGTATTTGAAATGTAAATACACTGTAGACGAAACCTATTACCCCGTATTGAGGAATATATTCGTTTTTGACACCAGATAAAAATATGCCCACAGTTAATTTTTTTACGATGTTTAGATAGGCTCTGGTCCTTATGACCTCAATATCGATAGCACTAACGGATATTAGGTTCCCTTTGCCGTTAAAAATAAATTTGGAATTAATTCCATATTCTAAAAAAAATCTATAACACACACTTTGTTACACGTTACCAATACATAACAAGACTTGAAGCAAAATAAGAATTTTGCGAAGAATGTTTTTTCTATTGATTTTTGGAGAGTAGAGCAGGACTTGTAACAAGTTGAAAACAAGAAAATGTTGATTCTTTTTTGCTTTAGTTTAGGATATTCTTTCAAAATATTGTTGCATTAACTGAATCAAAAATATTACATTCTGGATGATATTCTTCCTCATAGCGATATTCTTGCAAAATTTTGGTAGTTGAAATTAATTGTTTATTCTGAGTTCTTGGCGCCTGAGCTCACATCTAGAGTGGCTGATTGTTTTTATTGTGCCTCCGGTTGGTAAAAAATAATTAAAATATACTATGTAGAACATGAATATATTTGATATTTTTATTCTTCGGAATTTGTGAATTTTATTTCAAAGTAAATGTGGGTTTAATATTTATGACTAGAGTTCGGTTTGGTTAAACGGTGTTCAAATTAGACGAATAACGAATTATTTCGTCCTTATTGTGAACCAGGTGTTGCAGAAACTGAGTTCCAAAACTAATGCGGCGGGATGGGTTCCAAGTAGTGGCAACAGAACAGCCCAAGCTTTCAGCCAGCCAGGAAAAGTGGGCACTTCTGTTCGAATGCCTCCAGTAGCAAATCCACCTTTGCCAGGTTTGAAGTCGAAAACACAAATGTAAGAAAGTATTCTCCCGGTAAAGTTCTAGCTTGACTGGTTCATATCTTTAGGTTGAAACCGAGACCTGATCAGGAACAAGATGACACATGGTATTCCATTTTCCCTGTAGAAAATGAAGATTTGGTTTATGGTAGATGGGAAGATGATGTTATATGGGATGCTGATAATATGAAAAAAATACCGAAACCTTCCATTCTCACTTTGGATCCTAACGATGAGAATATTATTCTAGGTATCCCGGATGACATTGACCCTTCAAAACAAATTGCAGGTAAACGATCACTTTTTATTTGTTGTTTGGGGTTCAAGTAATAAATAATTCATTTTACAAATGTGGGTATTGGTAATCTTGAATAATTTATAAGCAACTTCGAGGAATAACCTGAAGATTACCGAATCAAAATATCCTTTATTGTCTTTAAGAATGGGATTTTTGTTAACAAAGCCTGTGAATACAATTATATTGAGTATGAAAATAATATAATAATAGTTAGATAATATAAGATATATCATTTTTTACTTGACCAAATTCATACAAATTAAATTACAAAAATATATACACAGACACATACTTAAAGACAAAAATACATAAATTAAAACAAAGATACAACATAGATTTTAACAATTATCGCTTTATATTTCAGTGAACTTTGGTGAGTTTTCGCATTTACTCTTCCTGGAGTCTTTGCTTCCGAGGAGTGCTTATTGATTTTTCCTGACAGGTGGCGCTGCTACTGCCTCATATTGATTATAATTCATTGGGCACTTGGGCAGGTACAAGACGACTCTAAAGTTGCACAAATATCTTTCAGATGTAGTTCAATATCCGTCGTGGTATTAGCCAGAGAAATAGTTGTTTTCTGTCAGAATTTTGCCTCATATTTTCCACTTGGAGGAAATATTTGGAGTGAAAGGGTATTACTTTGACTTTGTCGATTTTATTCATATCATTTACAACATAATGATTTATATCTATTAACATAAAACGAATATAAACTTCAATAATATAATTGTTTATATAGAATATAGTTAGTCAACCTTATGGGATTATAATTGGATCAAAATGGATGCGACATGTAGATGGCGATAGTGAGCTCGCATCCAAGTCATGTCGTAACTTCAGTGATCTGGCCTCCAAGTCATGTCGTAACTTGATTGAAACAATGGGACAGCACTAAAATCGGGGTTTTTTGAAGGAACCTGCATTAAAATGACGTCAAATATTCATGTTTGTAACTAATCACGCTAGATGACACTCGCGTTTGCGTCCAACACCAATTACACAGGCATTGACTAACTATCTTACTTCTATATAAACAATGATAATATTTATAATACAAGGATTAAAAATAGCGTCACAGTGAAAAATAAAGTTAAAAAACAAGGTCTCTTAAAAATTTCATATATTTGTTGCTATTTTACCATGATTTGATTCCAAATCATATAAAAACGATCCTTCAGACATCCGATATCGCGTATCCACTCTCCTGTATCTCTACCCAAGACGTATTGTGAAACCTCTCCCGAAAGGAACGGAGTTACGACCAGAAGGGACAGATTTCGTTTACAACGAGTACGTAGATCGCGATAATTAGATGAGGCATTCCGAAGGGACAGGCCGAGACGTCTCTTCGGAATTCGTTTGTCATTTTTTATATTCGATATATAATAGTCGTTGGGCCAGGAGTGGATAAAATTAATATCGCAAAATCCTAGTTCCCTGAAAGCTGTTCTTAGTAATTCGGGACTAGCCGTTAAGATTGATATACTGCGTCGTACCTAAGTTTCAAAAGGAAACGAATTCACCTTCCGTAAAATCAGTTATCAGTGGCCGTATATATATATATATATATATATATATATATATATATATATATATATATATATATATATATATAAGCGTCATTGTAACGTCCGAATAGGGGAGAAATAGTATATTGTACAGTGAGCATGAAATGACATACATTTAATGCTCATTGTACACTATACTTTTTCTACGACCATCTGAATCATTAACAAATCTGTAATATTTTTAATAATTCTTTTTATCATAAACTCTCCTGCCGTCATTTTTACATGGTTTAGATAATTTTTTCTTTCTTCACCTGCTGAATGAAACATCTAGTTTTTCTTTTTGCACACGTACCTACCTACGTCGTGAAACAAATAACATTAAAAATTTTCAAATTTTGACAACTTGGAAATAAAAAAACTTTATGCAGAAAAAATCAAACACTAATCGATTTCATAAAATGAAAAAAAAATGTGGCTGCGTGGTTACTAGAGCACATAATAATTTGTTCAAATTAACTGCTATATAGAAAGTATCTGTCAACTATTCAAAAATATAGAATCCGATTGTAATCAATCTTTTTATTGAAATTATTCTGGTTTTATGAAAAGAAAATCATACCTTTGTCAGAAGATAGGCATTATCAGGAGCTTCTGATATAAATTTATTAATTTGATTGTTAAATCATCCTCACTATGGCTAATCATTTTTAATAACTAAATTTTTTCAATCGAATTTTGTAATTATCTATTGATGTGAAATGTCAAATTATTAGACAGACGTAAACAAACTTGATTCGATGTTATGTATGTTCATAAAATTCTATGTATAATGACAGTCTAGTAGTTCATGAAAGTCGTAGGAAATGAAATATTTCGATACAGCTAGCCCGTGGGAAATGAAAATCGGTGTTACAAGGTGGTAGGTTTCTTAATCGAAGACGAAATTGAAATGTTCATTTTTCTTAATGGTCGTAGAAAAAATACGTTACAGTCTGAGGAAAACTCACAGGAGACTTCTAACTTGGAAGCTGCCATAAAAAAATTATAAGGGAAGTGATGCCGGAGATAGATAGTTAGATGCAGTGGGAGACAGAGTTCAGCATAGTCTTGTTGTGATATTATGAACTAGAAGTAATATTTTGACAAATAAATAAATCAAAACCGTTTATCAGTCGCAGCAAGTTATTGAGGAAATTAAAACTTTTCAGGTCAAGCCACTCCTGTTAAAGTAAAGATTCCTCATCCTCACGTGAAAAAGTCGAAGATTTTATTAGGAAAAGCAGGTGTCATAAATGTTCTTCAAGAAGATACTCCTCCACCACCTCCGAAGTCACCCGATAGGGATCCATTCAACATTTCAAATGACATGTAAGTTTAACACAGTCCAAGCACTCCTCTACTAAGCAATTATACAGGGTGTTACATAATTCAATACAAATATTTTAATGACTTATTCCTGGGGTCAAAATAAGACTTTTTTTTCCTATAAACATGTGTCCTAAGCTAGCCCGTGGGTCCAAGCTACAGGCATCGCAAGATGCGCAAGAAAAATCTTAAATTTTGAATTGTGGCTACAATTATGCATCAAATATTTGAAAATTCACAGGTACTTGTATTTTTAGACGATCTCTTCATTTCTTGATTCAAAATAAGGTAACTCGAATAGAAAGGGGTGAATGAGGGTTGCATACAGATTTGATGGCAAACATTTTCAATTTCCTCCAAAAAAATTTCAAACATCATCGTTGAGAACACATTTCAGTCTCTTGCATTTTTTTGAATTAGGTAACCGTTTTAGAGAAAATCGCTGGTAAATGAAAGGGGTGTATTGAAGTAACAAACAAAAATACCTATGACTTTTCACTTTGTTTCCCCTATTGACGCTTTTGATGTTTAATTTTTGAAACAGCACTTTGATTCACTTGTAAGTTTGACGTTTGTTAAACAGTTTATCTTTTTGTGTTTTTTGGTTTAGTATAAATTGTGTCTTGTAGTAAACGTTGAAATGGCAAACGAACATCTCGCTGATATCCATTTTGTTTATGGTCCGGGTAATGGTAATTCAGTTGAAGCTCGAAGGTTATACGCAATTAGATATCCCAATCGCCGTCTACCCAACTTACGAACTTTTGCAAACACTCATCGTAATCTTCGTGAGTACGGAAAATTCCAGAATCCCAGAAATGATGCGGGGAAACCGCGTGAAGTCCGTAACCCCGTGACAGAGCAGTAATTTTTAAACCTCATTGACGAAAATCCTGGATTGAGCACTATGCAAATTGCCCGGGATTAGATATTTGTCATGTAACTATCTGACGGGTGAAGCACGAAAATAGTTTATACCCATACCATATTCAACGAGTACAAGGATTGCTTCCTCAGGATTACCCGCGACGCTTGCGGTTCTCGAGGTGGGCACTTGAAAAGTGCGAAAGAAATTAAAAAAAATTATCACTCATCCTTTTCACTGACGAGGCTAACTTTAGCCGCGATGGAGTTGTAAATTTCCACACTCATGTCTGGGCTGTAGAAAATCCGCACTAGATCAGACAAAATCGTCATCAGGTGCAGTTTAGCCTAAATGTTTGGACCGGAATAGTGGAAAATGAACTAATTGGACCTTTTCCAAGAATTTTAAATGGCGAAACATATTTACACTTCTTAGAAAACAATTTAGAAGGTTTTTTAGATTCCGTTCCTTTACTAATTGGTCATCGCCTATGGTTTATGCATGATGGTGCTCCACCGCATTTTCGAATAACAGTGCGCAATTATTTAAACTTACGGTTTCCGAATCGATGGATTGGCAGAGCAGGTCCAGTACCTTGGATTCCCCGCTCACGAGATTGTAACCCGCTGGACTTCTTTTTCTGGGGGTATTTAAAGAGCCTAGTTTATGATGCAGGACCTGGGGTCTATTCTCGAATTCTTTCGCATACGGATATCATTAGAATCCGTGTACGAATAATGAATCCTGATTCTCAAAGTGAAATAAACGGAATTTTTCGTCTGTTTTACTTAATCCGCATACCAATTGAATTCGTATGGGGTAGTTCCATTCGAAAGGCTCAAATCGCACGAAAAGAATGACTTTTTATGACAGTACGAAACAAATTCTATAAACTTTTCCGTCAGTTATGGCAAATTTGAATGAATTTGCTTATTTAGCTGCAATTGAAAATTTAGAACAACTTGAGGATGCTGCTGAAAATGTAAGAGTTCACCGTACAACTAAATATAATGCATTCGAATTATCTGACGCACAGTTTGTAAAAGAATTCAGGTTGACAAAAAATGTGGCCAGGCTTGTTATAGATGATGTTTCTCCCTTTTTGATTCCAGCATCACGTTCAGGTGCATTTGATGAAGAAACGAAGGTAAGTACCACAAGACTTTTATAATGATGATAGATATTATTCCTTGAAACGATTTAGAAACTTATACGACAATTTCCACTCATGCAAACATATTTGCAGGTCCTGGTGGCACTAAATTTTTTTGGAACTGGTAGCTATCAACGACCAGTTGGTAGGAACATTTTTATGTCAGTTTCTCAGTCTTCTGTCTCCAGGGCTATTTCTGAAGTAGTAGAAGCTCTGAATCGACCAGAAATATTCAACCGATGGGTTCATTTTCCAGCAAATGTGGCAGAACTTTCGTCTTTGAGGCATCAGTATAAAAATACAATTTTCGTACTTCATCATTCACTTCATCATAATATGTATTTTATAGATTCTCAAGAAATCATAACCTGCCAGGTGTTATAGGATGTATTGACTGCGCCCAGATAGCAATCCATCCACCCAAAATTTTTGATGAAAATGCACCAGAACATTTGTTTGTTAACAGAAAGAATTACCATTCGATAAACACCCAACTTGTATGTATGATTTCATATTATGTTGTTTATGGTAATTGTGAATTTAATACATTTAGATTTGTGATGCCAACCTGAGAATCCTGAATGTTAATGCTCGTTACCCAGGAAGCACACACGATGCATTCATTTGGAATCAGTCGAGTATTAGTGATTTGATGCATAATCTTCATATTAATGGGCATCGAGGATTTTAACTTTTGGGTGAAACATTTGTTCAAACTGCTGTTTGAATTTAATTTCCAAATCGAATTTTTGTAGGAGACTCAGGATATCCTCAAAGACCTTGGTTACATACATTAATTCCTGACGCTCCAGACAATTCCCCAGAACAACGATATAATATTGCACATAGGAGTACTAGAAGCCTCATTGAAAGATGCAATGGAGTTTTGAAGATGAGATTTCGTTGTCTCTTGAAGCATAGAGTATTACATTATACTCCAAGTAAAGCTGCACTAATAATAAATGCTTGTGTTGTTCTTCATAATATATGTAAATATTTCAATTTGGAAGATTTCGTTGAAGATAATGAACATTTTGATTTGGACTTTGGTCTCTATGATGGCCTAAATTACGCAGAACCGGATGGAAGAAATAGAGACCTAATTAATGGAAGACGTTACCAGCAGACTATAGTCAACAACTATTTCAACTGAAATATTTTTATACATACCTACTTATGTTTGAAATGTCAAAATAATTAGAAAAATTATTAAAATAGTATTTATAATTTTGTTTTATTTGAATAAAAGAAGTAATTCGATAATCAACACACTACATATTCTACCTAAAAATAAATTTCAATTATCACGTAAAGTTAAATAATTTGAGGTTATCAATTTTTTTCCCTATCAATATAAGAAACTAACGTTTCTGCAATTTTCTCGATAGCACTTTCTGCCTTTCGTATAATACTAATTTTTTTTCATAATAATTACTTTTTATATCATTTCTCTTTTCAGTCAACTCTGTTAGCTTGTTTGTAGCTATCGCACTTTCCTACAGTCTCTTTGCTGCAACGGGTTGTTTCGAAGATCCTTTCGAGATTGGAGTATGAGATGGAGGTTTCGCTAAATCAGGTATTTCGCGAATAATATTGATTTTTTGTTTACCATGTGTCTCTGTATTGACACATTCATCAATTTCGCTTATCCGGTCTTCTACCATCACTTCCAGGTTTTCAAAATGGAAATCACATTGTGATTCTTGTATATTTTCCAGCCCATTTACTGCAGTGGGATTTATAACTTCAATTATCTTACTGTCGAGAGACGTAACTACAGAATCACTTATTTCTCCACCACCGGTCTTCTTTTGGTGTTTTATAATATTTGCTTGTTTCGATTTAGTAGCAGTTTTCAAATCATGCCAAGCCTGAGTATTATTTTATGATGTTATTGATTTCATGATAAATACATTTCATTTTGTTGTAACTTACCTTTCTCCACTGTTTCCACTCTTTATGCGCACCAGGAATAGCGTTCAAAATACCAGCAATATCTTGCCATCGCTTTTGGGCTATTTTAGCCGAAAATGTTGCCGTGAATTTGCTGCTGGTTAGCTCTTTATCTGCGTGAATTAATTCAACTAGCACCCTTTTCTGTTCTTGAGTCATATGTTTCATCTTGGACTCCATTTAAAAAATTTAAATTTAGAATTATTCAGTCAGTTGCCCGCCGTTTTATAGATGACGTCTATCATTCTACTGTCAAATCACCTAATAATTCAACGTTGTCATTTTTCCAACGTACGAAAAAAAATCGAATACGAATTTGTATTCGGATGCGTATAGTGTGTACTCAAGAATAACTTCGGCAAGTCGTATACGAAAACTCGTGAACGGAAATAATCGCAAACGAATATTTTCGAACAATTTCGAGAATAGACCCCCAGTGCCTTCGATTGAAGTACTTCGTCAACGAATCATAGATGCTTTGACCACATAAGAAATACTCCTGGAATTTTAAAACGCGTACGTCAGTCTATGCGAAGGAGAATGGTGGCCTGTATTGTAGCAAGAGGAGGGCATTTCCAGCACTTGATTTAACAAAATTATGGTTAGAGTAGATTTCATTTTGTGTTTTTTTACCGTTAAATAAATAATTATCAGTATAAAAAGTTAATTATTATTTATTTTTCTACAAACATTTGTAGTAATTGAACCGTTTTCTGAGCTTGTAATGGTAAGTTGAGGAAAGTGAATCGATTGTGACGGTTATAACATACCACAATGTCAGTTTGGCATAAAAGATATTAATTAATCATTAGTTTTTTTTTTTTTTTGTGTCTTGGCATCGACTGCTATGGTCATTAGCCGTGTGTTCTGGATAGGCCTTGTTACTAACTCCATACGCCACCTTAGGAGCAGCACTGTTAATTGGGACGCAACAGTGAATCGGGCAGGACTCACCCCAGTCTAGCCACGAGATTTTAATAATTTAATAGGTCAAATTAAATTAAAAAATCCCAGCCGCAACTGGGACGCGAACTCCGGACCTTTCGACCCAAAGTCGGACGCTCTAACCACTGCGCCACGCCCCGACATAATCATTAGTTACCAGAGACAATAATAATCATAGCTCACTAAGTTTTTTTAGTATAATAATTTGAAAATACACCCCTTTCATTTACTAGCGATTTTCTCTAAAACGGTTAGCTAATTCAAAAAAATGCAGGAGACTCAAATGTATGTTTCTTTAGTGGCCAACTCAACGATGATGTTTGAATTCAATTTTTTTTGGAGGAATTAGAAAATGTTTGCCATCAAATCTGTATGCAACCCTCATTCACCACTTTCGATTCGAGTTACCTCATTTTTGAATAAAAAAATGAATAGAACGTCTAAAAATACAAGTGCCTGTGAATTTTCAAAATATTTGATGCATAATTGTAGCCACAATTCAAAATTTAAGATTTTTCTTGCGCATCTTGCGATGTCTGTAGCTTGGAGGGGGTGGATTTTAGAACACATGTTTATATGAAAAAAAAGTCTTAATTTGACCCAAGGAATATGTCCTTAAACTATTTGCATTGAATTAACACCCTGTGTAGATGAATAATCAATTATGTATTCAATTACGAAAACCTACATTTTTACTTTTGAAAAATATAAATTTAGAGAGAAGTTCTCATCTAGAAGAAATAAAGGAAGTCCATTTATAAGACATCAATAGAAATTTGACAGTCATACTATCTTTCACAAGTTTAGGAGTTCTCTGAAAAAATAATCTATACACACTATCCATACACTAATTCATCATGTATAGATATTACCAGCCTAGAACCTCAGAAACAACTCTCCGGCTGAAAGTTGGGGGTGCAAATTTGATACAGCACTCCACACCGGTGGTCGAGCTGAGGGCGCCTTTTGTGCAAACTCATATGGGTCCAATGCGATTGAGGAATTTCCATAGACCTCCAATGAAAAGATTTTCTCATGGTCCTTTATCCCAAGCTGGAGCTCATGGTGCCATGCCTCTGGTGAAGCATATCAAAAAGAAAGCAAAGGTAAGTGAATATTATTCTGTTGTGCAACGTTTAAGAATAACAGGATTATTTTTTATATTCAATTCACTGCTGGAAAAGAACTAACAGATTATACATTCATTTAAAAAAAATCCAAACTACAAAGTTTTTATAAAAAAAAAACATTTCTTTGACATTTTTCAGCAAAGAGAAGCTGAGAGAATGGCATCTGGTGGTGGTGACGTATTCTTCATGAGAACACCAGAAGATCTGACTGGTCGTGATGGTGATTTAATTCTCGTGGAATTTTGTGAGGAGCATCCTCCTTTGATGAATCAGGTAAACACTACTATCTCTCTCAAACTTCTCAACGAATCAATTGATTATGTTTCCGAAGGTTGGAATGTGTTCAAAAATTAAAAACTACTACAAGAGGAAAGCAGGGAAAGACTCTGGTCCACCAGCATATAGATATGGGGAGACAGCCTATGCACATACTTCTCCGTTTTTGGGTATATTGCACCCTGGTCAGTCTATACAAGCTATCGAAAACAACATGTATCGGTAAATATTACCTGTCTTTTTCTTACTCTTTCTGATCATGGTGTTTTTAGGGCTCCTGTGTATGAACATAATATTCCAGAAACCGACTTTCTAGTTATAAGAACCCGTCAACAGTATTACATTAGGGAAATGGATTCGGTGTATGTCGCAGGCCAGCTGTGTCCTTTGTATGAAGTACCAGGGCCAAATTCCAAAAGAGCAAACAATTTTGTTAGAGATTTTCTTCAGGTGAGATTTTGTGTCTATCAAAAAAATATTTTCCTCTCGAAATTGCAAGCTCCAATCAGAGTGAGAGTGGTATCATCTTGAATGAATATACTTGTTTATTTGATTACATGTCACAAACATTTTCAGGTGTTCATATACCGTTTATTTTGGAGGAGCAAGGATAACCCAAGAAGAATAAAGATGGATGATATAAAAAGAGCTTTTCCCTCTCATTCTGAAAGCAGCATTAGAAAAAGACTCAAGCTTTGTGCAGACTTCAAAAGAACAGGTATAATTTATTAAAACTTAATATTTTGGGAACAACTGGGTTTATGTTGATTTTTAGGTATGGATTCCAACTGGTGGGTTATCAAACCGGAATTTAGATTACCAACAGAGGAAGAAATCAGGGCTATGGTCTCTCCTGAACAGTGTTGTGCATATTTTAGTATGGTAGCTGCAGAGCAACGTTTGAAAGTAGGTTAAATCATAATTATATTACTAATAAGTATATTAATCCAATCTTTCCAAAAACAACATGAAATTACCAATATACATAATAATAAAAAAAAGTAATGAAACATGTCCAGTGTTGAAGGATTTATTTCCGGAATAGCCTAAACAAAAACCGTGTTCACATGCAAATCAATTCTCAAAGATAATTCAAAAGTTGAAGAAGCTTGTATGAATAAACTGTTACCATATTGAAAAAAATATCTGCTGCATTCAATAGAAGTGTTGAAAATCAATTTGTTCATATTTGGATACACTGAGAAGCAAAAAACACGCATTCTTTCTCGGCATTCCTTCTCAGCAGAGGATATGTATTTAGTATCTATCTTAAATATTGAAAGAAAAAAAAATTGTTTTCAAAATACGGATTTACACATGACATTTTTTTATTGCACAAATTTTTTTTTTCGTGAAATAATTTTGACAATCATTAATTGAAAAACTGACATGAAAAAGTTGCGAGCCCGTAGGTCGAGTAATTTTGTTTGTCAGTTTTTTTAGTGAAATTTCTGATTGAAAAATTTCGAGTTGAAAGAATTTTATCGAATAAATAAAAAGTTCGAGTGATTTTTGGCTGGATAGATCAACAATATATAAATGCACAACAAGAAAGAAACGTTTTTTGTGATTTGTTCAGACGAAATTTCCTCCAATTATAGCTGACAAGACAGAAATTGAAGTAATTTTATGGTTCTGAGGACAGACATTTTTATCGTGTTAAAAAGGGATTCACCTTATTTATCACTGTCAAAATGACCCAGCTATCATCATTAAATGGTTTTATTTCTACAGGAGTTGATTTATACAAGATTATTCAATGTAAAAGTACATTCAGGTTTCCATTCATTCCTTATGAATGTGATGTGCAATCATTTCCCCTTTGTAATGAATATTTCATCTAATCTTCCCAACAACTGTGGGGTTTATCTAATTCATCACAATGTATTCCATCATAACGTCAAAGGAGAGAAATTGAAAAGCATCATAAACTAGAGGATCACATTTGTAATGCACAGAAAACAATAAAGAGAAACTGTAAGCCATCATAATTGCACTAAATCTCCTCGTAAAACGGCAGAACGCGCCTTTTCATAACGTACAAGTTCATACCGTACTTATAGAAATGACATCCGATCATATTCGTAACGCATTTTAATCGCATTTTATCACAAATTAATGTATCATATCGCTAAAGCACAGAATTCGTATTGCACAGAATACGCACTTGATCTGATCCTATACGGATTGTGTAGAATACGGAATATATCCATCATAATTTGTATGCGCGCGCATCAGTCTCACAATAGTTTATCGGTATTACAGTCGAAAGGCCGACAAACATTTTTTCGAACTGAAATAACTACTAGTAGAATATGTAGTTCGCGGAAATTGTGTATACTTCTCGATAAAACAGAATGATGTGATGACTACGTAAGCAAGAGAAATTGCTCAAACAATTCCAAACTTTCATAACATTATCCATTTGGCCGAAATCAGTTAATGATATTATTATTCAATAATCATATACACTTCAGCATCAGTTAAAGTCTTTTAAACTTTTATTGGTTTGATGCACAATTGACAGGTCTGGAGGTCTATATATCTCAGTTCTCACTTTCCAGTAACCTTAGAAAAAGAAAGAGGCGCACTTGTCCACTTTGTTAATGTTGGAGAGTCTAACAGACGGATTGAAAATTGGTATATTTGATATTCGTATATGAGAATAGACATATGTGTTGAAATACTTATCTTATAATGAAATAATAGTAATTCGGGCAAATATTAAATAAAAAACCAAGTGTTTGTTTGTCGTTGATTAGTTCTGAGAAACCCGAACAATAAAAATTGTTTTATTTTTCTCCCACTTCTCAAATAAAAGTAAGGACCAACTAGAAATGCGTCCGAAATGTTAAAATGTTTTCGTAATTGAACATACAATTACCAAAATATTTATTTTAATTCATCTAGGAATAATTTGAAAACTCTGTCAGAGATATCATATACAGTTTCAGACATATAAGTATATCAATGGAACTATCGCCCTCACCAGATAATTTTTTAGAATTTTAAATGCTGTCCTAAACACTAATGGTGGATTTAAGCAGCAGTCATAAGTCATAAGGAAAAATATTGGTCAATGATTGGTTGAATCGTTTATTCCAACCAATCATTGACGAACATTCTTATGACTTATGACTCAAAACTGCTGCATAAATCCAACATTACACGTTGTTAACGTGAAAGTTCAATAAAACTGGAAAAAATTTACAATAACCCACAAACATTTCAAACAAATGACAGATCGGATCAGCAACTTCAAGGCAGCCAATCGTCTTAAAATGTCAGTTAACATTATAATGGAAAATTGATTAAAATTAAGAACACCCAATGAAGAAATCTAACAGCCGTATGCATAGTCAATACCAGCGACTCGCCAGAGTTTCGCCGTTCGCTACACAAGAACTGTAATGCCTAGTCGATCTCTAAAAAAGTGCTACATCGCCAGCGTTTCGCCAAAATGTGACTTATCGCGTGGTTGTCACTTTTTTGGAGCTCGACTGTGCATTATAATCCTTGTGTAGCGAACGGCGAAACTCTGGCGGGTCGCTGGCGATTGACTATGCATACGGCTGTAAGTGTTTAATTTAATATAGATAGATAGATAATTTATTCATAATTGAAGTTTTCACATGTGTATATAAAAACTTGTCAGACTAGTCAAGTCACTGTCACAAAACTAATACCCATTTCACACAGACTGACAGATAACAAATATAAACATATAGAACTACTGCATCATTAAAGAAATGAGATACTCTTCTATAGAATATAATGTATTTTCGCATAAATAATTGAACAATGTTTTTCGATATGATATAGTCAATTGCTGTATGTTACAATTTCTGAACTATACGTTATGGTGTATTGGGTGTTCCCCAACTGTGTATTTACAAATATTTTCAAAATACAAGTAAAGTAAAATTAAACATAACTTTGCATTTGTTGATACTTTGAACAGGATGCTGGTTATGGTGAAAAATTTCTATTCACCCCTGCTGAAGATGATGATGAAGAAATGCAATTGAAAATGGACGATGAAGTGAAGGTGGCTCCTTGGAATACTACCCGTGCTTATATTCAGGCAATGAAGGGCAAATGTCTACTTCAATTAACAGGCCCTGCTGATCCCACAGGCTGTGGGGAGGGTTTCAGCTATGTCAGGGTTCCCAATAAGCCAACTCAGAGCAAAGAAGAGCAAGAATCGCAGCCTAAACGGACAGTAACTGGTACTGATGCCGATTTGAGAAGGCTATCATTAAATAATGCCAAAGCCTTGTTGAGGAAGTTTGGAGTCCCAGAAGAGGAGGTAAGACTGAATGATTGTGCCCCCTTTCATCTTGGCGATACGGTGATGTGGGGTTTTTCTCTATTATAATTCATCATGCAATTTTAAATAATTTCAGAATATCTAATTAATGAAGCTTTGTCAATATAGCTCTAATCTTGAAACCTCGATTTCCTTATATTTGTTTTGTGTTGTGGCCTTTATGATAGTAGAAGTAGAGGGTGTTTTCCTTCTTTAGATTAAAAAACTTTCACGTTGGGAAGTGATAGATGTTGTAAGAACTCTTTCTACGGAGAAAGCCAAAGCTGGAGAAGAAGGGATGGATAAGTTTTCTAGAGGTAATAGATTTTCGATAGCAGAACATCAAGAAAGGTACAAAGAAGAATGTCAACGTATATTTGACTTGCAAAATCGAGTGCTGGCAAGTGCTGAAGTACTCAGTACTGATGAAGGAGAAAGTTCAGAGGATGAAAGTGATGAAGATATTGAAGAAATGGGAAAAAATATCGAGAACATGTTGGCTAACAAAAAAACAAGTACACAAGTAAGTACAAAATACTATGAGGAATTAGTTATTTTTCATGTTTATGTTTTAGCTGTCATTAGAACGTGAAGAACAGGAGAGGCAGGAATTAAGGAAAATGATAATGGAAGGTGAAAAGGAACGAGCCAAAGATAAGAAAAAAAGCGAAGAAGAGACTGATGACCAAAGTTACACTCAAGGTAAATCAAAGTAGAAACATTCGTTTTTCTTCAGTTAACTTAATACAATTTTCCAGGGCGTATTTTGAAAATAATACGTACATACAGAAATCCCGAAGGAAGGGAATTCAACCGAATCGAATATGTTCGAAAGCAAGCTGTGATAGATGCTTATGTCAAAATCCGAATGACTAAAGATGAGGCGTTCATCAGACAGTTTGCTACTTTGGATGAAGCGCAAAAGGAGGAAATGAAGCGAGAGAAACGTAGGATACAAGAACAACTAAGAAGGATAAAGAGAAATCAAGAAAAAGAGAAAATGGGTGGCGGACATGTGCACAATACTCCTATTGTCAGTTTATCATCTGCAAACTCTATGGAAAAATTGCCCAATCCTAATGAATGTATGCATTTGAAAAATATCACTTTCCATGAAACAGGAAATATATGTTTTTATTTTAGATGCTTCAACTCCTGTTACACCAACCTCCAGCAAAAGTACAACCTCCTCTCCCCCCAAATCAAGGAGGAAAACAAAACTTAAACCAGATTTAAAATTGAAATGTGGGGCTTGTGGTAATGTTGGCCATATGAGGTAGAAGAAATTGTGAAAAATATCGGCGAATGTGAAATAAAACACCTTTGTTGTTACAGAACCAACAAAGCCTGTCCACTTTATCAAAACACAACAGGCATGAGCGCTCCTATAAATGTTGCTTTGACAGAAGAACAGGAAGAAGATATTGAAAAGCAGCTGAATACTGATGATGAAGATCTTGTCAATGTTGATGGTACCAAAGTGAAATTATCAGGAAAGTTATTAAAGGTACATACTTGATACATTAGTTATCTATATTTATACAGTATTGAGTAAACTTGAATTATTTTAGCATGCTGAAGAAATAAAACGTAGAAGTCTTATGCTGAAAGTGCCCAGAGATGCTTTGGGTAATAGAAAGAGACGACGAGGTATGTCAGATTTGCACTGTGATTACTTGAAGAGACATAATAGGCCTGCAAATAGAAGACGTACTGATCCAGTTGTTGTGCTTTCTACTATTCTTGAAAATATTTTGAATGAAATGAGGGATATGCCAGATGTACAACCGTTTTTGTTTCCTGTCAATCCCAAGGTAAAACTTTGTTTGTGTTATTGACTCATTTTTTACTGTTTCATTTTTAGTTGGTTCTGGATTACTACAGGATTGTTCAGAGACCAATGGATCTACAGACAATACGAGAAAACTTGAGACAGAAAAAATATCAAAGTCGTGAAGAATTTTTAGCTGACGTGAATCAAATTGTAGAAAATTCTAGTTTATACAATGGTGAGTGATGTTCTATAAAGAATGATAAAAAATTTATTCAGGTGACTTTCATATTGTTTTGTTTGAAAAGTAGTTGCATCTTGAGGCCAGCCAAATATTGAAAAATAAAAAAAAAAATCAGGATTTTTTGGAACATATTCACTGACTCTGACGCTGGTTTCAATTTGATTCTGTTTCAGGTGCCAAAAGTAGTCTTACCGTGGCTGCTCAAAGAATGCTGGACAAGTGTGTAGAGCGACTGGGAGAAAAAGAAGACAGGTTAATGAGGCTAGAAAAAGCCATCAACCCATTATTGGACGACAATGATCAGGTTGCCTTCACATTTATCCTTGATAATGTGTTAAATACAAAGTTGAAGACAATGTCAGAATCTTGGCCATTCGTGAAGCCAGTGAATAAAAAACTTGTGAAAGACTATTACAGTATTGTCAAAAGACCTATGGATTTGGATACCATTACAAAGAGAGTTGCTGGTAAGTACCTGTAGATCTTCTGGACCACCTGATTAATGAAAGAAATTTTCAGCTCACAAATATCATAGTCGACATGAATTCCTAGTAGATATTGAACAAATCCTAGAAAATTGTGTTCTTTACAATGGAAAAGATTCTTCTTTCACTGATAAAGCAGAGCAGTTAGTGAAAATATGTAAAGCTACTTTGGATGAGGTGAGTTTATTTATAACTTTTCAGGCTGAATTATACAATGTCATAATATGTACTAAATAAATTATGCAGACTTAAAAAAATTAAAGTATTGACAGCAGCCTACTGATAAGGACGAATCACAGGTCAATAGAACGCGCAAAACGTATTAAATATTCGAGATTGATTTGGACCAGAAACTTACCTGTGAAAACGGTACTGATAGGTTTTTATCGAGGGGGAATAACTAGCCATTTTTTGTACACCTAATGAAAATAATGCAGTAATTAACTCTAATGAAAAATAATTACCATTAATGATGTTATACTATTCATCGGAAAATTACTGATTAAAATCCGCGTCTGCTCAGCTATCACCGAGGCGATTACTTACCGATTGTCAGACGGCATAAATTTGCCAACTTGGAACCGAAAAAAATCATATCACGGATCCCCAGAAATATAGATTTCGATTTTAAGTTGAATATGAAATGATTAATGAAGTAATGAAAATGTTATGATGTACACCTAATGAAAGAGTTACTTCCCCCTCGGTTTTTATCAATGATGAGTTTTATCATTAAACTTCTGTCTGGGACTGTTTCATTAAAAATGATCAAGCTTGCCTACTATGGACCCGTGTAGTCCTTACTAACCTACGGTTTAATTTTCTGGGGTAGTTCTGCACATATTAAAATAGGATTTCTGCTACAGAAAGGAATAATATAGAGAAAACTGTAGACAATTGTTATATTGGGTATTCTTATTCTATATATATATATATATATACAGGGTGTTAATTAAGTACGTTGACAAACTTCGGGAGGTGATTCTTTGAAGGTTTTCAGGACGAAATGTTCATATAAACATATGTCCCAAACGGCTTGGTTTTCGAGATACAGGGTGATAAAAATACATTTTTTTCAAGATTTTTTAGAGTTAACTTCGACATTTTCTACAATAATCAGTTCAAATTAGGCAAGTACAATCCATTCAATAGTACGCACGATACAAAATAATGCATTCCTCAAATAATTCACAGGGTCCTCCTTTTTTCAGAGTCAAGCTTTGTTCAACCCTTCAGAATTTTTTTTTCCGCCGCCACTGACATATTATGAGAAAGGAATAATGAATGTTGTTTCATTTAACATATTTTTGCTCTCTTGATGTTTTTCATTTACTTGTACGGTTCAGGAGTTACAATGAAAATATTAACGCAAACATTTTCCAGTAACGCATAACATAAAGAAATTTGAGAAGCAAATAGTCTAACAAACTTGAAGGGTGATTCTTTGAAAGGTTTCAAGATGAAAAGTTCATATAAACATGTCCCAAGCGGCTTGGTTTTTGAAGTACAGGGTGATCAAAATACATTTTTTAGGAGTTTTTGGAGTTTACTTCGAAATTTTCGACAATAATCGATCCAAATTAGTTCAAATTGGACAAGTACAATCCATTCAATAGTGCGCATGATATAAAATAATTCATTTCTCGAAGTGTCATTGCCACTCTCCAAAGATTAGCGCGTGACGCAATACGTCATTTTGTTCTCATTACACAAATAGCTATTTTCTGCTCGTGTAGAGAAAATGTAATTTTATGGATCTCCCATACATTTTTTACCATAACTCAGGTTGAATATGTATTGCACAAAGTTAATTATGGCAAAATAATTTTGGACATTTTCAATAGTGAATAACTTTATTATCAAATACTAGAGCAAAGTAACATAAATTCCCTAGGAATAAAATTAAGTTCAGAAAAGGACCATTATTGAAATTGATATGTCAGAGCAGCTGCTGGAAATGGCCACCGCCAACTTCAATGCATGCGTTTATGCGCCTAACCATAGACTGGCGGACACGCTCAAAAATACCAGGAGTGTTTCTTATAATTCCGCATGACTCCTGTATGCGATTCCTCAGGTCTTCTTCACTTTGAACTGGAGTTCGGTACACTAATGATTTAAGGTGCCCCCAGAGGAAAAAATCAAGTGGATTCATATAGGGTGACCTTGGTGGCCAAAGTTGTGGCCCACCACGCCCAATCCAGCGATCAGAATAATTCTCTTCTAAATATTGGCGTGCAACCAATCAGAAGTGTACTGGAGCACCATCATGCATGAACCAAATTCCAATTCTTTCCCTCAATGGGATCTCTTCTAGGAGTCCAGGTAAGATGAATTCAAGAAAATGTCGATAATGGTCACCATTGAGTCTATGAGGCAGAAAATGTGGCCCGATAAGGAAATTCCCTACAATTCCAACCCAAACATTCACAGAAAACGTCTCTTGAAAATGGTTTTCAATCACGGCGTGTGGGTTTTCATCAGCCCACATATGATTGTTGTGAAAATTAATAATGGCTTTACGGGAAAAGCATGCCTCATCGGTGAATAATACTTGAGATAAAAACCATGGATTTTCCAACAATTTATTTCGAATCCAAGTGCAAAAAGTTAATCTCTTTGGAAAATCCCTTGGCAGAAGAGCTTGAACACGCTGTATATGATAGGGATAAAGTTGTTGCTCTTTTAAAATTTGCCATACCAATACATGGGTTACGTTAAACTGTGCCGCAATTTGTCTTGTACTGGTGTCTGGATGCTGCTCAATTTCGTTAAGTACAGCTTCTTCTATCTGAACTGTTCTAACTCTCCTGGGTCTTCCTATGAGAACAGCAGACCTCTTGAAAGTACCCGTTTCACGAGGACGGGAGTGAATATTGATGAACATTTGTGTGCTGGGAATATGACGTTGTGGAAATCTTTCTAGATACATTCGTCTGGCGGCACGAGTGTTACCATCAGCCATTCCATACATTAAGTGCATGTCTGCCATTTCTGAATTTGTATATTCAACCATTTTATCCAAAGGAATATTGAATGAATCTGCTTTATAGCTTGCACTAATGAAGAATTAACAATGAGACAGTTTCTCAACTTTCGATAACTGTCAAGTTGTTGATATTTAAATAAATGAATTAATATCAAAGCCCACTTTGCTATTTTTATGAATTCAAATTGATTACAAAATTTCTGCGTTACTGCAGAAGAAAAAACAAACCGAAATTTCTGATAAAATAATGTACTCCGTACGGAAACAAAAATTTGTTTGATTTAGTTTTTCGGAGTTATGACCAGAGATTCATAAATGAAAATCAAATGTGTAATGATCTGCGACTATTAGATAAACCCTATTAACTATCTTCCATTACAGGATTACCTTTCGGAAGTTTTTTATGTTGAAAAGGAAACGTTCAATTGAAAACTAAAAAATATCTTTTTTTAAAATAACAAAAAATTTGTATGAGTTCTCTATCAAGACTGATGGGTAAAAACATTTTTAATCAAATATCTCAATGAAAATGCACATTTTTACCATCAGAATCTTCAGGTTGAAAGTTAAGGTTTTCCCAATATCTGTCAGATCTAGTTTAATATCCAGCGTACCGCAGTGACGGGGAGATAGTAGTTTTCTGTTAGATATCACAAAAAGAAATCACATCTTTACAATAACAAGCTTTTATTTAGCTTCACTTGTAACTAACTAACAAACAATTTAATAAAAGTTGAATTTGACCCACTTCTAATACTCCGATTAATTTGAAATTTGGCAGGTTTCCGTAATTCCGGTGACAATGCATTAAAAAAATGTTT
The DNA here is from genome assembly GCA_944452925.2 of Chrysolina oricalcia. Lineage (NCBI taxonomy): Eukaryota > Metazoa > Arthropoda > Insecta > Coleoptera > Chrysomelidae > Chrysolina > Chrysolina oricalcia. Next base: position 32,299,986 of record OX101820.2, read on the forward strand.
GTCAAAAAACAAAATGGCGGGTCCAATATGGCGGACGAGTTTTGTGATTATGATCCGATTCTGTTCAAAATTGGTATGTGATGGTTTCACATAAAAAATAAAAATGTTAAAAATGAAAATTATAAAAAGAAAACATTTTAAAGTTTTTATACAATACACTGAAAAGGAAAAAATAATTCATTTCATTGTTTGATCTAGGTAATCTTGTACAGAAAGATTTTGATACTCACAGAATAACCTACAAAAAATGAAACAAATTATTTTTTCATTTTCAGTGCATTTGTATAAAAGCTTGTCTTTATATTTTTTATTGTATAATTTTTATTCAACGTATTCTGAAAAAATATTTCCATCAATTTACAATAAATGAAAATGTTTAATTTTCAAATTTTCTAATGTTATGCCACACTGGAAAATGTTTAAATTAATATTTTCATTATAGCCCCTGAACCGTACAAGTAAATGAAAAAATGCAAGATATCAAAAAGATGTTAAATGAAACAACATTGATTATTCCTTTCTCATAATATGTCAGTGGCGGCGGAAAAAAAAATTCTGAAGGGTTGAACAAAGCTTGACTCTGAAAAAAGGAGGACCCTGTGAATTATTTAAGAAATGCATTATTTTGTATCGTGCGCCCTATTGAATGGATTGTACTTGCCTAATTTGAACTGATTATTGTCGAAAATGTCGAAGTTAACTGTAAAAAATCTTGAAAAAAATGTATTTTTATCGCCCTGTATCTCGAAAACCAAGCCGTTTGGGACATATGTTTATATGAACTTTTCGTCCTGAAAACCTTCAAAGAATCACCGCCCGAAGTTTGTCAACGTACTTAATTAACACCCTGTATATATATATATATATATATATATATATATATATATATATATATATATAAAATCATAATTGATGTGGTGGTATTAATCACATATCGCGTTATATGTAATAATAATAGTAAAAATCATAATATTTATTTCTTTGGTGGAAAAGTACACTTGAAAAAATCAATCCACAATAAATAAAGAAGTCAAGTCGCCCCGGAGCGCATATGGTGGTGGTACTCTCTTTCTTCTGCACTTATGTTCAGGTCGGGGAGATTATCACCATTATAGTCTGTATTATAATACATACCTATTTCAATTTACATTTTTATTTATACTTGAAAGCTTTGTCGATAAGTTGAAAAACTTCTGACACTAAAGTATATTTTGACTTTGACATGGTAAAGCTGAAGATCTTAAGTTAGTTGATCAGTTAATTCTTGAAAGGTGTAACAGATCTTTTGAAGTAAAACTTTTTTCAGCTGACATTTGAAAACATGAATGTTTGGAGAATTTTTAACAGCTATTTGAATGATATTGTAGAATTTCTACCCGTTCTCCTCTACGCTTTTTTCATACATAAAGGTTCTTTGAACATTTGCAACGACTATGGGCTGGTTGCATAAATGCCAATCAAATATTTGATGTCCCGTTAAATATTTAACTTGGCGTTATATGCGAAATTAGGTTGCATATTTTAACTAATGATGATGGCTATGGAACGTTAAATATCGGTTGCATGAAAGCCAATCAAGTTCTAATGTCACATCAACTCTATTTAATCATGCGTTAACTTAATCAGAGCTACATTACTGATTAAAGTAAGAATCAGAAACTGACATATGAGAATTCTGCCAAATAATTTGAATATTTATGAGTTTTTGTTAAAATTGTCGACATTTTCAGTTCATGATGTAATTAAGTTTATATGAAGTGGGGTAGGTAAATAAGCTTTTAACCCAATTGGGGTAGATGAATGTATATATTACAGAAAATGTATAATTTACAACGGTGCAATCTGGTCTGTACTGACCGCTATATTTCTCTTCTCTTGATGTCCAATCCTTTGCATACCATATTGTGTTCATATCTGTAGAGAAAGTAAAAAGAAGGATACCTGGTTTCCTATACTTGTCTTATGCTTGTTTATACATGGAAATAGTTTTACTGAAAACTGTACTTACTCTTTTACTGCTATATTGGATTATATTTTATCTACTTCTTCTTCATTCTTAGATCAAGAAGTATCGCTTTCTTACTATTATTTTATCTCAGTCAATTAACATAATTGAATAAAACAATACAAATGACTCAGATTTCAAATGAAAATACAATTAAACCTATCCTATAAATGGACAATGTATCATATCATCTTTTCTGTCATTAGTAAATGAGACTTAAATAACTTGAAGCATGTTTTATCTGTTATTTATCTTAAAAGAGAGTTGAAGTAATTACAGTACGTGAACCTTCACGTAGACGTTAACATAAGAAATATAAAGATTACGGGTTGTTTTGAAATTGAATTGAAGTCTTGTTATGTGTGCGTCCAAGGATGAACGTGTATGTCAACCGTTAACACTAACCTGTATTTTGCTTATGTTGTTTTCTCTGAATAACTGGATTAGAGTTCATCTTTGCGGATCTTAATAGGGATTTTGACCATATACCTCCCTTGCCAAATGCAAATCAAATTCTTCCGGAATCGGCTTTTCGAAATATTCATTGTTTTAAATAAATCGAAATACCAAACAAAAATACATTCATGAAATAATGATTGATGTAAAATTGTAAATAATGCTTTGTCACTTTTTGGTGTTATGGCTTTAAAGTCAAAATTCGCTCATTCTCAACTCATCGGTGTGATTCGTATACTCTTCGGTTTACGTGCGTTGATTTTGAAGGTATTCGTGTGAGACCGTTAGTTTTCAACGTTAACGAGAATAACTAACGAATGCGCATGCGTAGATGTCAATTTGTGTGTTAACGTTCACGTTCATGGCAGCACTTCAACTTTCTAACATCAAATTTGATGTGACGTTAGTTAAGGCGGATTCATGCAACGTTCATTATAATTCCAATTTCACTACATTAACAATAAGACAAGTTAAGCACGTGTACTTCATAGGAGGCGTTCATTAGTACATTACATTTACACTGACTCATCAGGAAGTTGGCCAACTTTCAACTAAAAATTATAACCACATTATGATCTTAGTGAAAACAACCAAATCGCATGCGCAAAGACTTGTGATTCGCACATCGTCATGATTTATGAGGTTTTCTTCATTTGAATATAGCTATTTGAAGATACGATTTTGGCTATTCTATTTCTGTTTTTGATGAATGTCGTTGAATGTTTTTTAAAATGGTTCAAGATTCAAGCTATACTGATATATTTGGTACAATAATACACACATCTATATGATTAATGACATAGACAGCCAGCTTACAAGGAAAAGTGTCAAAAAAGGATAAAATGTTTTGTCACATACCACGCATTGGCAAGTTTAAAAATTAAGTCTTTTCATGAACGGTACCATTCGTTAGTGAAAATGCAATGCGGTGTTAATTATAATGTAATGAAAATGTAGTTATAGTGAACGTTGCATGAATCCGCCTTGATTGATTTTTCTTCATGCAACAGGCCCTAACGCTAATAAAGTTACCGCTCACGTCCGGCAGACGGGTGGTTTTAATAATTATTATACAAGTTTTATAAGACACTATTTTGTCGCATGCGTTGTTTGGAGTACGACGAGCGAAGCGAGGAGTGCTCCAAGAGAACAAGTGCGACAATATGTCTTATAAAACGTGTTTCATATACTATTTTTTTTGTAGTTTTTTATTGAAAAAAAATGGATTTGATCATAATAAATAATATCAGAAATATCGGGTTGGCAACATTGATGAAATATTTAAAATTAAGGATGCTGTCAGGTAATTCATTTGTTCACATAATTTATTCAAATTTTGAATGCAAATATCAGTAAATTACCTTTCTTTAAATGACTGATGTAGAAAACTCAAGTTGCACCCCTCCTGAATTGAGAGTAATTGCTCAAACGGCTGTGAATGATTTGTTGCCCAAAAAATCTCGTTCAGTGTACGAAAAGGAATTTCACAATTTCGAAGTATCCGATGCCTCACCGCACTCCCACTGCAGTCAAATTAACTTCAAACAATCAGACCACTGAGCATAATTTTGTAAACCCAGTCCTAACGCCCGAGAAACCAGTCATGTAACAATGAAAGTTTATAATAACTGCACCATCCAAGGCAACAAATAACACCACAACATTCAAAGGTTATTCTTCTTCTTTGTTTAATATCTGAAAATCCCATCCCTCTTGTCTGACGTTCATCTGACAGTTGATGTTCCCATTGTTACCAATCTCGAAAAATTTAAAATGCGCATCACACATTTGGGTTTCATAATGACTTCATTTTAGACTCCATATAGAAAAAATTACAATTTAAACTAGGACCGATATGCCAAGTCAAACCTTTGGAAGTCTTTACTGCAGCTCTCGAACTAAATAATAATCGATTCAGAGAACGAGTGTCTCCTGCATGACCTATTTCTATTTCAGTATGATGAGCATCTTACCCAATTAGAAAACAAACTCTTATTGGCCCAAGAAAGAGCTATGCAAGATGATGATCAAACTTGGATGGGAGGAGACGATGAAAACTACACTATTGCCGAACCTGACCGGATTGTAAGCACAACTACCGAAAACACGCTTATTTTTTAAATAATTTTATTTATTTATTTTGCATTAGAGCCAACCTAGTTCTCCCGAACATCTTTCATCTATCAAATCGCAGCTTGATGAATATGATCTAATAGATGTCGAGGGTGAGGGGCTGCAAGGATTGGAAGACGCCATGTTTCCTAAACCTCCGAAGCAAAGGAGGAAAATTAAAAAGGAAGAGTTACATACCCTGGAGGAAGATTTGCAGTTTTCGAGTGAAGAAGAACTCGACGAGGTTCCTCTGAATGAGTTTGAGGATGACACTAAAGGTATCCTGATATCTGCTGAAATGCCCTTGGAAGGTGAAGTTGCCGACGATGACAGTCAACAAGCTGCTGAAGCCATGGTCCAGTTGGGAACTATGGGATACTATCCTCCAAATGAAGGTGATGAAACAGAAACTCTGGTTTATAAAGGTACTGTATACTATTTCAAATGTCTCCAATTATAGAATAAATAAATTTGTGATTCACATACAAAATTGAAATTCTGAACGTATTAAAAAAAATATGTATGACAATATATCTCCTTGCTTAACAACCAATCAGTCTATTTCAAATTTTGAAATTCAGCCAATAGAATCGGAATTACAGTGAAAATATAGCTTGTCGCTGTATTTTCACGGTGATAAACCTGCTTAGTTTTTGTTTTACTCTGTCAAGTGAAAATAATGATTTAAATTATAAATGTCAAATCTTTGTGTTTTGACTAGTTATATTTCTTAATCAATATGAGCGATCGTTGGGGACAAATGGCTATTGGTATCATAGATGAAGCAGTGGAAAAAAAGAGTATTCCGTTGAATACGGCCAGAAATAAAGAATCAATTACCAGGCAATTCAACAATTTTCGGACTCGTTGTATTTTCAGCTTTGGGATTGCAATTCATTAATATAAAAAATTATCGGTAATAATCATACCACTTATTATATTACCCATGAAAATATAAATTCAAGTGTTTGAAGATCCTTAGTAAATGACCGGTTAAGTTTTATTTTATAGTAATAAAGTTCATTTATTATTATTATAAATTCAAGTTTCTTTCAAATAATTTCTCATGGAAAATATTGAACATTCTGAACTGCTTCAGAGAATTTCATCTATTCCGTGAACTGTCAAAATATTGGAAGTATTTTGGTGAACTTTGGCGTGATAGCATTTCTCAATAGAACGTATTTTCAAATCGGTGTTTTGACTGTTCCTAAGTTCTACATTTCTATACAAAAATCACGGTAAATATAAACGTCAATGGGCCTCAAACTTCAACTACAGTCCTCACTGAATTTCTCGATACGGAAAAAAGCCTTTGAAAATTAATTATTGTCAATTGAAGTCAACGGAAAAACTAAGCTTTGAATTGCATTCTCCAATTGCTCGTATAAAGCGGCACTCTAAATTCCCTTCAAAAAGTTATTTTTTTTGGGTAAATAACTGGAAAACGCGAACAACAGTAGGAGATTTGAGCCGGTTCTGGGCCTCCCCCCTCCACTATGACGTCATCGTTGACCTTGTGGTGACCTTCAGGGATGACCTTGGTGCATAGGTACCTTTGTGTAGGTCTATGACCTTGGCATGCCCTAGAGATGCCTTTGAAATTTTGTGTTTGACCTTGATTTATATTGTTGGGAGAGGTGTTCAGGGTTTGTGTTTGACCTTGAGATGACTTGGAATTTTTTTCATACACGGACAAGTACTTTTTGTAAGTACACATATTTTTTTTTCCTCCATGTCTTGCATGACCTTCATGTCTACCTACTCAGGGACTGTGTATGATCCTTGTAGAGTGCACATGAAAATCTATACCGAAGTATGGAGACGGTACATGTCCGCACACCACGGAGATCCAGCCCGATATGTGAGCTCTGATTTATCTCCCGTGATGTATACCTTGCGACGGTGGTGGGGGGAGAGGTCGCGTGACGTCAGCGCTATGCACACGACGATCCACTGATGTGTGTCAGGCCCTCGCTCCCGACACGGTGGGTCCGCTGACGTCACACACCCATACGCTGTGGCGATGTAGCGACTACTATTTACTCTCCGTCCTCTATCGATGCGATGCAAACTCGCGCATGGTGGGGTCTTTGCAACACACACGCGGTGCATGAGTCTGTGGTGGGGGTGCTTCACTATCTATTATAAAAGAAGTGGGTATGGTGATATGAAATCAGAAGTTGTATACCTAGCAGTTGAGTAGTCAGCAAGAGTAGTGAAGTTATTCAGTGCCTACACACAGAGAGAGAGAGAGATCAGTGAGTGTGTTTTTCTATTGAAAATTATTTATATTTTCCTTATATATTTTCATCATGTCAGTTCCAAAGGTGGATTTACAAAAGCTCAATTCTATAATTAAAGAAGAGATGGAAGTGTTAGAGCAAAGAGTAATATCATCTTTGCCACTGAATGAAGCTTTCCCAATTAAGACTATATCATTTTGTTCTACTCGGTTTGGTAAATCAATCCTATTAACATTGGTGGATGTGAGTAATGATACAGTGTTCAAAACATGGCTACCAAAACGTGTTTCAGCACAATTAACGGATGCTGATGTTACTTATATCAATTCTTCTGGTGGTAAATATACGATAGCATATTTGGGTCAAAGTCAACAGACTATTGTTGGCATGAAAACGAGATCATTGGTCAAATTTGATCTCACTGAATAATAGTAATATATAATTTCCACTTGTCATAGGCTAATTCTGATTCTTTATATTATAGGTGATAATTGTAAGGAAAATATAAAACTTTTCATACATTGTTAAACACACTCTTCGGTAGAGACATAATCAAAAGTCTAATGTGAGTAATACTAATTATTTTTGTAGCATAGTTATTTCAATAATTTCTCTTGATTATAGCTTCATTCTTGAAAGATGTGGATGCAATATGCCAGCCAATACTGGACCAAAGCCACAGATATCTCTTCAGCCGTTGAAAGGTTGTCATCAGAACTGGATGCTTTAGGTGAGGACGCTCACCATGCCACCAATTACGACTTGGGCGTGTGCTATGATGAAGAGCAAATTGAATACTGCTTGCGAGACTACGAGAACTACAAGAGGGGTGCGAATCTTTGCGAACAATATTCAGATGGTGCTTTGGATTTAGATCAACTCTGCAATAGTATGATTGCGTGCGAGTTGAGAAGATTTATTTATCGCCTCTTACCATATCTACCTGAAGGGATCATCCAAAAGTACCAATTGGATGATCATAGCGATGAAGAAATCGAAGACGGCCAAGAAGATAGTGATGAAGAAGGAGACATAATTTTAGATTGTTTGCATATACCTAAAACTAATTGAATTGTAAGCTAGCGATATTTGAATAAAAAACGTAATATTATTTAGTCATGTTTTATTTACCTATTCCTCTTTTACATAAATAAATGAAAAAGAAATTAATACAAATGAGAAAAATTAAAAATACATAATATGTGTGTGTGTTTCTTCAATATCTGCTGAGAACTGAACCATCCAATGCATTGTATTTCAAAAACGTATCATGCAGAATGAGTGCATATACTTTGGTGTTGGCCGGGAAGTTGGCTTTCCTGGTTTCAAACTCGAGCTTAATATCAATCGTTGATGATTTTGTGGCAGTCGGCTGATGTGAACAATCGATGATGAATAGTGGATTTTGTCGAAATTGCCCAATGTCCATGAGAGGTTCACTCATATCTTTATCATAATAACTTCTTTGAAAATTCTCATAGGCATAATAAGCTGAAGTATCGAGTTTTTTATCGAAATCCAAATTCCAACGTTCATATGGGTATACTTCAGAGTTCAAGTACACTCGAATGTTATTGATATCAGCAGTTGTAAATTTAGTGATATCCTTTGTCCTATCTTCCCAAGTGGTGTTACTTTGGAACCCAATGATGATATAACGAGGTGTTTCAAGTGCATTGGTTGTCTTGATAGCCCATATATCTGAAGATGTGCCACGTAGTGATGGAAGTTCATAGAGATCCCACATGCGATAAGCCAACTTGATTTTAGCATTCAGACCATTTTTGTTGATTCTATTCAAAAGTTTTAGCTTGTGTTTATCTTCTGGCACTATATGTCTTATTTTCCACTCAATTTTATTGATTTCCAAATCAGCATCAACCGCACCAATATATGAGTTCTTGAAGGATCGAGCGATTATTAAAATTATTTCTTGTTTGGCATTCAAGATACTTTTGTTATAATCTTCAGCGAAACCCATCACATATTTCAGTGGTAATTTACCACTAAATACATGACTGGTTGTGTCCAAGATATCCTGTTTCGTTTCCGAAAGTCCCCATCCAGTTGTTAATAATGTGTTGGCATGTGATTGTCCAAATGAAATCATATTCTTCATAGTAGATGTTATCCCCGGCTTCCTGACGACAGCAACATGTTCACCACCCATTTCGTAGCGAATTTCATCAAAAAGGAAAGCGATTGCATTGTTCGAGAGATAACATGATTGCGTTTCATCCCTAGGTGTGAATTTACCCTCTATATAAATGAAACTCTCAGTAATGTCGAGTATAACGTCTTGATTATTGATTGCGATTCGGATTTCATCTGAATTCCTAAACAATGGTGATCCATATGGTTTGTATGTGTGCTCATGTAAACTCGTGAGGGAATGATCGATCATCGGCTCATCGAATATATTCAATTTTTCACTATTTGTTTCGAGCACCATTTTTCCTTACTTTCAGTCCAATAGATTTCAAAAATTTGAAATCTCTCACTGACAGAGCGTGGTGTGCTAACTGTTTAGCGTACACTTTTGGAATGAGCCTTTTTCTAGTCGAACCTTCCTTTTTAGCGGTTTGTGGAATGATTTGAAATCCTCCACGATTCTGTCTATTATAACAAAAACCCATAATAGTTATTAGATTTTCGTCAATTCCAAAATAATAACAATCTCTTCTGTACTTCCAAAATCAATAATATTGTTTTTGTGATCCAAAATACGCACTGTGATGTTGTGAATCAACTGACGACCTTCTGGACTGACTGGCATATATATAATCTTGTGTGGTTCTTTCGTGAGATTGAATCCAGGCTCCACATCGATATCGAATGAAAAAAGAATATGTGATTCTTCATTATTTATGTATGAACCAGATATAATGTTGCAATCTAAGCGGATGAGTCTCACAGTTGTTACGTTTATCGGTAGTGAGGATTCATGTATCTGATTCGGTTGAAATCTATCAAAATTGAAACCCATCATCTTTGCTATGGAATTCGGATGGGTAAGATCAATTTCAAATTTTGATCGCATCTCACATTTGAAAGTATTATTATTGGCATGTAGGTAGAATATATCATCTGCATTGGTATCGTTTTGATTATTACCAGAAAATAATCTAAACATGATATGTTTCTGAATAACTGCATTGATCTCATCTATTTCATATGCACCACATGGAATTTCAATTGTGTATTTCTGAAGTATTGGTGAACTGTCAGCACTGATTCTAAAACTGATTACATTGTTTTTTTCAGTTATATTATTGATTGTGTTGCATCCATAGAATCCTGAAAGTCCCAATCCATAACGACTGTTTCTATCCAATTCAATGGGTGGGAAAAAGTCTGCACTCAAGACACTCGTCCCGACAGCTTGTAGTTCGAACTTCCGTGACATGACTGATACATTTTATGAATATCACTTCAATTTATTGTTGTCTACAACACACTTGAGACAACCTACGCTTTTTCGGAGATGGTTCATCAATATCCAGTTCATTTTTATTAGCACCAATATTCATATCGTTTATATTGCAATAACAGCAGAATATTTTTCGAGGTGTAGGACCATCATTCACATCAGAATCTGGAATGCTGTCACCGTCAAGATTGTGGTGTTCATTGCAATATCTATATTTCATTATGTCGACATCATCTTGTAGACTTTTGGGTAACTTTTCCCAAACATGAGCAATCTCATGTGCAGCACATGCAAGCATCACTTCCTTCGGCATAGTTGCAAGCATCACTCGATCCATTTTTGTCAAAGTGCGATATTTTGAATACATCTTGAGTGAAAATCCCATTCCCTTAATAGCCTCTCGCGTCATTGCTGGAGTTGTATCCATTTTATAATGATTCAGAGAGAAACTTCAGGCACAAATGACCGCAGAAAACTGTGTTGAACTTCTGCTGGCGATCATAGTTATATATAATTTTCACTTTCGGACATTTCTGAAAGTATTGAATCAACTCTATTGGTGGGGGTAGATCTCCAAAACTATCAAAGTATGCAATGTCTTTCCCACATTTGCCGTATGCCACCCAATGTGTTCCCGATCCTCTTATTCCATCTAAATTGACAATAGCGGTCTCGTAGTTTCGTGGACCTCTAGTGGGTAATGTATCACGCATGAAAATACCGCGAAAGTATGGAATTTTCATTTTCTTGGCATAATAATTGAGATCGATGTCGGTGAGAGGTCTTCGAGGTAGGGAATCAATTAGTTTTTTGGATTGTATGGTTTCAAGTATAGTCCGAGTCCTTTACGGTATGGTTTAAGGTATATACCACTACCACTTTTACCCAATGCCACACTTTCCATCTTCTTATTATGACGATTCGCTTCGATCAGGGCTGTTCTGCTTGCTTTTGCTGCATTCACAGCTCTGGTGATGCCTGCAACAGCACCCGCTAAACTTCCTAGCGCGGACAATCCTGCAAAAATTGGTATCAAAGGTAGAATCCCCCCAACCTTAGGAATTGGAATTATGCGGGGTGTGCGGATTGTTTTCTTCCCACCGGCAGCTTTGAGGTATTTACGTGCCGCATGCAATGCCACTACGGTAGCTTTTTTCCTATTATTCGTAACAAATTGCTCACCCCCAGCTGTTTTCAATACATTCCGCACTTTATGAACCACCCCAGAACCGAAGGCGATTTTTCTGAGTTTATTTTTCTTTTTCTTCGGTTGCTTCCTCTTCTTTCCCTTCATAGTAGTACTACAACCCATACCAAAACGTCTCTTTGCTTTCATAATGTTGGTAACGAGTAGGGCAGCTGCTCTTTCCTTAATACCAGCGTCTTTCGATTTAACCCTATTCCAAGCTGCGTATTCGAGTTCTTTGTCTGCCGTATGTCTCGCTGTGAGATCAGTAAGATGATTCAAATATTGAATATCGTGTTGTTTGCATGCAATATCCAATTTATTGATTCCAGGATCTTTGCGGGCTAAACGTTTTTCCAATTTTGTACCAGGTCCACAGTACTGATATCCTCCAGGTAAATGTAATTCGAACGGAAGTTTGTTTATCAAATTATTAACGAATCCACGACCGTTTTTTCTGCATCTACCACGAACACATCCGTTTCGTTTGATGGTACTCATTTAAATGAAACGTTCACAACATATCATCGCTTACATAGTCTCCAACCACGGTACGATGCGCATTGTGAAGCAGAAAGAAAAGTTTGCTGTAGATAATTTAGATGAAAAATTCGGTTGTGGATTGAATGGACAGAAAGTGTTGCGGCATGGTCCGCTACTTCCATCATCTGTTCGAGGACTCATTATCGGACCGTCGAATTGTGGAAAGACGAATGCCATGATCTCTCTCTTAACACATCCACAAGGACTGCGATTCACAAACGTTTATCTCTATTCGAAATCACTCAATCAACCCAAATATCAATTCCTACGGAATGTATTGGAACCTATAAAGGGGTTGGGTTTTTTTACGTTCAGTAATAATGCAGAAATAGTGGAACCGTCCGATGCCAAACCAAATTCTGTTTTCATTTTCGATGATGTAATATGTGAAAAACAGGACATTATAAGATCATATTTCTGTATGGGACGCCATAAAGATGTTGACTGTTTTTATCTTGCTCAAACATATTCACGAGTGCCCAAACAGTTAGTGCGAGATAATACCAACTTTATCGTAATGTTCAAACAAGATGAAACGAATCTACACCATATTTATTCCGATCACGTGTCACCCGACGTAACATTCAAACAATTTCAACTGATGTGTGTTAAATGTTGGGAGGATCAATATGGATTTATGGTCATTGATAAAGATAGAAAAATGCACGAAGGTAGATATCGCATGGGATTTGATAGTTTTATATATCCATGACACTGCAATCCACATTCAATCGATCGTTGGATTGCACACAGGTTACTTCAGTGGTGTAATCTCTCTTGTAGAACAAAATGAAGAACGATTCAGTTGTTGATGATAAAAACAATGCATTGAATTTGAAACGTCAACTAGTTGAGACAACAGAAGCTGTACGCCAGAAATTTAACTCTATCAAGAGTGGACTTATTGAAAATCGAATAGCACTTGAAAAATTCTACGATCCCCTAATGAAGCCATTGAACGTTCTATCTTCAGCTGCTGCAACGAAACAACTACCACCACCACTACGACAATCAATGACGAAGCAAGTGAACTCACACTCTACTCTAGTTAGGAGTACTCCTATGGGAAAGAATCAATTTGGTAGTGACACCTCGTCTGCTGACAGTGACACCATCAAAGAATTCGGTGAAACGTCTATATTCGAAACACCATCATCATCTCGAATAAGTAACTCGGACTATTCCTCCCTTTCTGAAGGCAATATTGAAGATATTTTGAAGATGCATTTGGAAAATGTCAAAACAAACAATGGTGACTATGACACAATATTTGGTATCCGTTCAGATCCTGCTACGGGAAAACTCAAAATGGGAAGTCTCAATGTAAATTTCAGTGGTGGAAATATTTTATTTTGGAATGCCAATAAAACAAAAAAACATGAATTCCCAAGTAGTCCGGAGTTATATAATATGATTTTTTTAAAAAACCCACCTGAAGTCAGTGATGATGGAATTCTTCATACATATGCTAAAATATTGAGAGTCACGAATGCACCATACAAACAACATCAACTGAGGAATGGTTTCAAACATACGAAATCAAAAAAATTCCGTGAAGTTATTAAACCAGTACTAAACTTATCACATTATCTAACAACGAGAAGTAGAACAAAAAAAGGTGCAGGGATTAATCGGATACAAAAAAGGTATGATCCCAAACCTGCGAATTATGTATACTGGAATTCACCAAAAGAGTTAGTCGCTCGTTTACGACTATTGATATCCTCGAAATCAGCTGGACATACTGGACACGACAATGAAATAATTTCAATAATTGAAGAATTACGTGAGGAAAGTATAATATATTGAAACATTCAAGAAAATGATCATTTTGTACACGGAAACAAAGTGAAGCAGTCATTGTGAGAGGATGGACAATGGAATAAGTGATCTCAAACGACAAGTTGTCAATGAATTACATACACCGGCAAGACGTAATTTCACCAGAAGAACCACCACCCTCAAAGGTTTTGCAGATCTATGGCAAATTGATCTTGCCGAATTACAACCCTATGCTAAACATAATAAAGGATATAGATATGTCCTTGTAGTAATTGATTGCTACTCAAAATATCTATGGACAAAACCGATCAAAAATAAAACAGGTAGTGCTGTAACTGATGCAATGGAAGATGTGCTGAAAGAAGCCGACTATTCTCCGAAACATCTACAAAGCGATCAGGGAAAAGAGTTTTTCAACAATACTTTCTCATCTCTAATGGGTAAATATAAAATCAATCATTATTCAACATTCAGCACAATGAAGGCGGCCATAGCAGAAAGAGTAATTCGAACAATAAAGACGTGGCTTTATAGGGAATTTTCAGCGATGGGACACAACAAGTGGTTAGACATTCTTCCTATTATAACAAGAAAATATAACCATAAAGTGCATCGTACAACTGGTATAGAACCAATCAATGTTACACCAACAACAAAACTGAAATTTAAAGTTGCCAAAGTCATTCGAGGAAAACAAAAACTGCCCAAATTCCGAATGAATGACATTGTTCGTATAAGCAAGTACAAAAATATTTTCGAAAAAGGATATACTGCAAATTTCACAACTGAATTATTCAAAATCATTAAAATCAATAGGACATATCCCACAACGTATATAATTGAAGATATGGATGGCCAACCGATTAGAGGATGTTTTTATGAAGAAGAGTTATTGAAAACGGAAAATCCTGACATTTATCTCGTCGAGAAGGTGCTGAAGAGTAAAAAAGATAAACTATATGTGAAGTGGTTAGGTCTTCCCATTGAACACAATTCATGGATTGATAAACGTGACATGGTTTAAATATGTATTAACTTTAATAAAGTGGTGAAATTGATTTTGAGTTTTCATTTCAAGTAGACTGAATTGAAAAAATATTGTAGCGGTAAACGTTGCCCCAGCCAATCGCAACGTTCTGTGTATGCCAAACCAATTTAAATGCATACCCCATTCCCGCTTATATATTTTCAACTCACAACATTGATGACATTCCATTATCCTCAGAGCTAATCAGTATCATATTGAAAAGCGTGATCAAACTCTTTTCTCCACTTATCACGTACAGATGCTGCCGTATCGAAAAGTTTAGTGGACTCCTGAAGCTCCATCTCAGCTTGCACTTTCAAACAATGGGTGAACTCATTATTCTGTGTGATTTTGTTACGGAGTTTATCTGCATCTTCACACATTTTGATCAGTTCAACCTTTGTTGATGCAATCTTTGCATCGAGCTCCTGAAGAGCCACCTCGTCTATGCTGCTACTTTGAATATCGTCATCGCATTTGACGATGGTGGCCTTCGCTTTTACGATGCGGCATTTGGCTTTCTTCAACATGTCCCCACAGCACTGCAGTGGACCGAAAGAATGAAGCGATACATTTCCCAAATCACCCATCACTTTCTTTAAGGTGTCATCTACCTTCTTCTTACGGGGTTTCCGTACACCCTTAGTTATTTTCTTGGGTTTAGAAACAGTAGATGTACCCTTCCTCTTAGATTGTTTCGGTTTATGATCCACACTAAGAGGAGAGAGGAGTGGAGGGCATTCGGGTAGTGACAGCTGTGAAAGGGTTGGATCAGCACATTCTGAAGATTCCGGTTTATCTGTCATCTTTAGATAAGCTTCGAAGTTGAAGTCATCGGTGGAATCTTGGGATGACAAGTGATATACCGGAATATTTTCAAAACCAAACTCACCATTTGTTGCACCTTCTTCAACAGATAAATTTGGTAGTGAGTTCATGATTATTTAGCTCGGAGGAATGTGTGATATCAATGGGATGTGGATAGAAATGGTGCTGATGTTGATGCGACTTCACGTTTTATACAATCAAGTCGCATGGTACATGCGCACATGAACATGACAACAAACCACCGTTAAAGGAGAGGGGGTGAATATCCCATGAGTTAACTCTACAAATTTCATAGTAATGGGAAGTGTTGAGAACACACAGTATTCTTCCAACCGATGTCTTCTCCAGATGTGTATATAGTTCTATGTCACCTACATAAGCTTTGCCCAATTAACTATAAATATGGAAATCATTTCGTAACATAATGCGAAAGTGTGATTTAGAACTAAATGATCAAAGTGAGTCATAGTTCTGATTTACACCTACGTATTGCATATAATTATAGTGACGAATATGATTCCCAATAGAAAGTGTGAGTTCTTTTTTGTAGCCTTGAAAAAGGCTGTTTTGCTCCAAAGAGCCAAGGGGAATTGGGTGAAGACTGATTAGCTTGAGTCTTCACCGACATTGCCAACATTCCTAGCATAGAATGCCCTAGCCCGCTCCTTCGTCTCCGCCCACACACGGTTAAACTCTGTAGCATCTCCGATATCATTGTCATCATCGGACCCATGCTCTTCTGCTGAGTGCCGCGGTGGCGCTGTGGTAGTTGGGATCTCCTGTGCTGTTGCTGAAGACATGTTGAATTGTTGAATGATACTTTGAGTAGGTTGTTACCGTATTTATAGTGATCGGAGTGGGGATATGTGATGGAAATGGTGGTACACATCTACTGTGTTAGAATCCGCCGAGTACTACTACTAAGATTTCAAAAAGTGATTGAAAATTTTTTTTCAATCATTTTTCCAGTAGAATTCAACATTTCAAACTTTTTATGTGGTATGAAATTTTCTGATAGAACTCACCATTTCGGTTATATGAAATATTTCAGAAATTCCAATAATTATTTTCAAAAACACTCTAAAAATTATTTTCAAATATTTTTTCCTATAGAATTTAACATTTCCAATCATTTATCTAGTATGCAATTTTTTGATAAAACTCTTCCTAACGCGAATATAAAACATTCAAAAAAATTTAAATAAATATTCAGTGACGCCTATGGATTTCACGTTATCGGATGTTACTACTACCTGCTATTGAGTGCTTTGTGAAGGATAATTTCATATTCAAGATGCACTCGGTCAGAAACAGGTAGGCAGGCGATACTCCTTAGACAATTCTTTCAGGTTTTAGTTGTAATTTGAACTTTGCTACGGTTTGTTTATTGAGAATAATGGCTAGTTTAAACTTATCACAAATGGAAATGGATTCCAATGTTGAGTCTATTCTTGTGGAAAAATCAGTACCGGATGTTTTGTCACCCTTCAAATCTCCCATATCGTCGAAAATTAAACGTAAGCAGCCATCAAAATTGAATAAATTTAAACGCGTGATAGAAAAAAATAGCCCATACTCTCAAAACGCATGGAAAAAACCATCGTATCAATTGGATTGGAATGTTCCGGGCTCTGGTACGTCTAAAGGTAGTGGAAATGCCACAAACTGCGAAGAAGAAGAAATAGTTGAGTTGATTGATCAGACTAAGAGAATGTTTTTGTATTCGAGGGAGTCAAAACAAAGAGTGACACAAATGAAAGAAAAATTGGAAGCGCTGAACATCGAAAGAGAAATTGTGAGAAAGAGAGAGCAGGAAACTAGAAAAAAATATGCAAACTTTTTTTCAGGAGAATAATTGATTACGGAAAGTCCTATTGGAGTACATAATATTAATTGGACGTTGTACACAGTGACTAGCGATGTAGAGGGGCTATTCACGGACTTTCCTTGATTAATTGAATTGAATTGTTTACAAAATCGAAAAAATTTAAACTTCCATTTTTTTTCTCTAAAAACACCAATAACTCGAAAACTGCGGCAAGGTCAAAGGTCATCAAATTAAAAAAAACACGGAATAGACTTCCTATTATTCACCTCCCAACCATTATAATAGGAAGTCGATTCCGTGGGCCTCCACACAAACTAACACATCGGTCTATTATGGTTGCCAATAAAAGTCCAAAATATCTTCTAGCCTTTATATCATTCGCCAAGATGTATACAACTAGCATTACGTTAGACATCCAATATTTTAATATTGAAAACTGAAGACTATTACCATCTGGTGCCAAATACCGCAACACTGATACGAGTGTTCATTTTAACGTTTGAAAACTGAAGACCAGTTCCATCTGGTGGCAAATACTCCAACACAGCTGTGAGAGTATGGACAGTCACATCCATTTTGTTAGAGCATTGGCGTAGCGGTGGGTGGAATTTCTGAATTGTTTCATATTAACGAAATAGTTAGTTTTATTAGAAAATTTCATACCAGATAAAAGGTTTGAAATATTCAATTATACTGGAAAAATGATTGGAAAAATTTTTTCAAACACTTTTTGAAATCTAAGTAGTAGTACTCAGCGGATTCTAGCACAGTAGGTGTGTACCGCCGGTTCCGTTTCCCCCACCACGACCTTGTACATTTCTACCATTAAGTGGTGAAAATGTGTGTGTGTGTTCTTTTTGTGGCCCTGAAAAGGGCCGTTGGGGTGCTCCGGAGAGCTGGGTGTCATCCCGCATATTTATGCGCGACGACCACGGAATGGGCTTAGATGACATCGTCATCGTCTGATGACACCACGATGATGGTGTCATCGTCAGAGTCATCGTCCACCAACATGTGGACCTCCTCTTCAGAGTCTTCGTCCACCAGGACGTGCAGGTCCTCGATGCCGACATGCACGACCTCCTCCTCAGGGTCTTCGTCCACCAGCAGGTGCAAGTCCTCGATGCCGTAATGCACGACCTCCTCCTGGTGGTCGACCACCGCTTCATCCTCCGATGAATCGGATGAAAACAGGTCCTCCCAGTAAAGCGGTTGAACGTCCATCTCATCCTCTGATGATGGCGATGACGGCGATGGATAATCCCAAATATCCGTGGAGTCGCTCACCTCATTTACTTGGATAGGGCCTCTGGAAGGTCTATACCAGTGACCCCTTTCCCCCTCGTACACGACATTCTCCTGGAGAGGAAGAAAATCCAGAACTTCATCATCTTCAAATGCCCAGATGCGTCTCGGAGATGAGGTGGAGTCTGGGAAAGACATCTTGGAAGACTGATACTATAATATGAGCTGGCATTGAATTTATAGTAGTTCAGAGGAAGAGAAAGGTGGGAGAGAAGGGTGGGAAAGAAGGGTGGGAGAGAAGGGTGGGAGAGAAGGGTGGGGCTTTGAAAAGTGTGTGATAGGAGAAATACACAATATGATATTTTATCAAAGGGTTAAAATAATAAATAGAGTCAAAGATTATTTACATACTCATTGATCAACATAAGTATGAAAGACAATAATTAGAATAAAGTGATGAACAATGCCCCAACCACACATTGCACAATGTGTACCTACCAACAAATTGAATGTACACTCCTTTTTTTTCACTTATTCTTTTTTTATTACTAACACCTAATTTAATATATACAACTTGAATTAAAATACAATTGAGATAAAGTGATAGGCAATGCCCCAACATCGCATTGCCCAATGTGTACCACCCAACAAATTTAATGTACACTCCTTTGTCACTTGATCTTTTTTTTATTAACAATAACTAATTCTACACATGCAACTTATATTTAAATTAATTTTTACAACACTTACAAATAACTTAACCTATAAAAAATATCTTACATCTAACTATTTCTAAGTCGTTGGAGGGTTGCCATCATCCTCTCCGTCAATGCCGTCACCTGAGCTCTGGCCGTCTCCAACCTGGTGAAGCGTTCGGCCTCCAGGATGGCTTCCTGACGGTCACGCTCAGTCAGCTCAGCCAGCTGACGGGCAATTTCCGCCCGCGCTACTTGGCTCAGCTGGAAGTCGCGCTGAGCCTCGGCTATCACACCCATCAGCTGGTCCACATCCGTTTCCAACGTGGGAGCGATGGCCTCCAAGGCGACGTCGGCGACGGGATCGATGATGGCAACTACCTCCACGATAGGGGCTGGTGGAGGTACAGCGGGCGCTGGTGGTACGACATCAACGCTGATGATTTGCACAACAGCACGTGGTGGTACAACTTCTGCGACTCGCGGTAAGTCGACGACTGTCGGCTCCACGGTTACAACTATAGGTGCAACCTCTTGAATACGTTCAATAGGTGCCACTACAGTTGCAACAGGAGTCACAACAGGGACCGCAGCTCTTGAGGATGATGGCCATCCTGCTTGATACGGGTTGGTTTGATCGCATCTCTTCCGATATGCGGAAATAGCACCAACCCTACTGCTTTTGCCCGATTGCTTCCGCGATGACGATTTCACGCCGCTACCACTTGGTCGTGGTGGTGTCGGCTCGAACTCATCCTCGCTATCCACAATCTCAATCGGCTTACATATCATTGACGATTTTGCCCTCATTTTACGTTTCTGTTTGGGAGCAACATCGTCAACGGAATCGCTTTGTCGCTTAAGTTCACTCCCACCTTGCTCCTGTGAAACCATCGGCGTCAACGGCTCAGGGATCTCCATGTCCTCCTTAAGGCTCTCCAGGGCGTTGGTGAAGTCCGCTTCGTTGATGTCCGAGTGATATGGTCCTGGTGAAGGCGGCGGAGATGGTCCTTGAGGCCTATTTTCGTCGACCAGGACATTGGTCAATGCTGCGAACATCAACAGGTTGGTCGCCGGTGGAGCTGGAGCCATCGCTGTACATTGAAAAAAAAAATTAAACAAAATAATGAATATAAGATAGAGTACTCACCAATTAGAATTGAAGATATGGAACTTGGACGAGAAACTGCTGCTGGTGCTGGTGGTGTTGGCTTGGAGAACTCGAAGTCAACTGAAGAATATTCAGAGGAACTCTCCTTTTAAGCCATCGGCCCACCTCCCACTCTACCCCCTCCCTCTCGAAACGCTACTTCGACCATTGCGCACATCTCTCCCCTGGTACCATCTGAATCAAACCCATCATAACCCCACCCGCATTTCAACAACGCTAAGTATTACAAAAAATACATGTACTTAGTGGAGTGAGTTGAAATAAGGGAGTTTGGCATGCATGACAATGGTGAGTTGGAGTATCAGCATACTCAACAGTTGTATGTGAATGGTGATTAGCATACAACCCACCATTGTCATTCATACCACAGTACCGTAAATAGCACATGTGGCAGACGAAGAATTGGCCTTCATCACCGGTATCAATTGCAACGAAGGCTAATGTGCAACAATACAAATTAGTTGCAAAATTGTTCAACGTCTCCGACATGTTGATAGGTATGGTGCGACTTATGATGGAGTCGAAGTCGCTGGCAGAATCCACCTCAACCCCTTCATCGACGTCATCATCTTCGCTGTCCTCGTCGACGGCATCCATCTCAGGGTCCTCCGGCTCCACCAGTTCCACCAAGTCCACGAACACCAGCTGGTCCACCATTTCCTCCAGCTCATGGACCGCTGGTACTTCCACCTCTAGGTCGTCTTCCCACTCCTCCTCGAAGTTGTTGACGTCCATGTGGGACAGGCTCGTCAGGACTTCCATATAATTCTCCATCGCTCACACAGGTATCAATAAATTATAATAAATATGAAATATACAACACAATATTCGAATTATGAGATTCGAATGAAGTATTCAGTGACCTGCCCGTCTTTTATATCTTCCATTCAGAGTAGGGGGGATACCACCACCATAACTCTTCTGCATAAGAGTATAGAGCTCTCGTGTCTCCCAAACAGTGTTAGCGAGAAGATCAGTGTATGTGAATGTGTAAGTAACATTATGGTATTGAAATACAAATAACTTTAGTATGACAAAATTTATTCTATATATTTTTATGATAATACAAATTCATTTTTCAAACAGCTGGGTCTGGATCACTGCCTGGAGACCAATTTACAGCTGGATCTGGATCACTGCCTGGAGCCCAAAGTTTTGGTCTATGTGTGAGCCAAATATCAGGATGTTTCCTCTCCAAATCGACTAACCTCTGATGTTTCTTCTCTAATACAGCTAACCTCTTTTCCAAATCATCATATTTTTGCATCATTGCAGATGTAACTTCAAAATCCTCTTTCATCAGATTGCATTTATGATCGAGGTCACTAGTCAACTCTGTTATTTTTCGTGTAATTGTAGCTGTGGTATCCCATACTTTGATATCCACATCACTTTTTAGATTACTATATTTGCGATCTAGATCATCAGTGACCTCCTCTATTTTTTCATTGAATGCTAGACGGGCATCAGGTACAATCTTAGCCGTTGTGGCAAGTATGGCAGCCTGCAAGGCTTTGAGGACACGTGCCTTCGTCTCCTTGATTTGTTCATTGAGATATAATTGGGTTACACAATCACTCTCATCTATCGGTTCACCAACATTTTTCAGTCTTTTACCTTGCACATCATATTGGTCATCAGGTGAAAGCTTGAATCCTATACCTTGGGGACCTTGAGAACCTTGAAGAACTCGAACTTTAACAGCACCCCATTTTCGTGTACGACCGAATTTATCGATAGCCTTAGACATCTTTCTCCCACCTTGATATCTTTCATACTGATGATTTTAAAACAATCATTTGTATATATCTCTGTGTAGGTATGTTGATATCTCAAATGAATCAAAAGGAATTCAGAAAAACATGTTTATTCAAAAAAATATATTTGGTAACAAGACATAAACTAACATTGACTAGTATAATTCGACTTTTATACAATAAGAGTACTATATAATATATTCGGTACAGGACAAGACATCAGCTAAAATTGACTAGTACAATTTTATTTTTATATAATAAGCGTAATCACATATGAAATACAAATAAATAGGTATAGTGGTGGTGAATTTTCCATTTTGAATGATATTTCATTTATTCAATTCAGCTGTTAATAAATGAAGTAATTGATCTAAAGGACTCTCTTGGGAAAAAGATTGAATAATATTGGAAACCCAACGAATATTCTCTTCTGGGTCATTCTGGTAGAATTCTATATCGCTATGACCCCAAGGAAGAGTTTGTGTCGTATTGGGAATGATGAACCGTTTATCATCATGGTACGACAATGCAACTTTGTTTTTCAATTCAGTATACATGTCGTGCAATATGCTTCTAAACGAGTTCATCTTCCTAAATATTAAACCACCCTGTTCGACAATTTTCTTATAATCTTCACATGTCAATTCATTCTTTATGACGGATCTTTTGACACCTTTTGCTTTCTTGAATTCACTACCTACAGACTGAACATAATATGCTTTAGCACCGGTACCATAAAAGCTAATTATGGGATCATTCGGAAATTCATCTTTGAAATTACCCAGAATTGACTTTGTAATGGGAATATTGAATTGGTTTCCTAATTTGTAATTGGAAGTATCAAACTCACCTATATTGCTGGTAATGAATTCATAAAAATTATCAGTTTTTACTTTCAAAATTAAAGAATCCGTGTCAGTGTAGAGTAAGGTAGCATTTTCTGCATAATGACGTTTAATACATCCGTAGAAGAAGTTGTACATAACTGTTTTGGATAATTCTAGAATACAGAATCCCAAATATAGTGGTTTATCGTACAATACATTAACTTTGCCCAATTGAATAGCAACGAAATTTTCGGAAAAAATTGAACAGCTTTTGAAATTAGGACGTGATATTAGGGTGCTAGCACCCATTTTCCTCTTGATGCTTTCCCAATGCGTCACCAATCTAACATCTATTCTGTTATCAACGTTTTCCATCGTTTTCCCATAAACTGCATTATTCATGAGTTTATAGAAATCTTTTTCAGCTTTGTTGTTAGAGCGATTGCGCATTTCAGTGTTCAAATCAATATAAGGTTTCATCCAACATGACTGCTTGAATTTCAGCACTCTATGTGTATTCATGACAATAAGACCATTGGCCACAGCCTGCTGTAAGTTTTTATAATGTACAATATATTTTCTCTTGTCATTTAAATTTGGAATTAATTTAGGAATTTTCGATTTGGAATGTGGAGGTATTAAACTTTCAACGAGAAAAGGGAGATCAGCATGTTTGTCATGTAATTCTTGGGGATAATGAATATCCACTTCGAGAACATAACCGTATGGACTATCAGATGCCACAGCCATTACGTCCAAATTGAAAATGTCATTGGGTGTTAGCCAAGCAAAATCATTGGTGGGTAATGGTTGTGACATACTGTGACCATATAAGTTGGTGGCATCTAAATATGATATGAATGATGAAGGTTCATTGGGGTTATAATCGGGTAAAAATTTATTATTAGCAATATGCTTCCTTCCACTACACTGACTTATTCCACCACGTATTCCTTTCTTGAAAAAATGTATCATGTCAATGTCTGTCAATAATTCCAATTCAATATTTGTATACTTTAGCATTGCATCCCATGATAATCCGGGTGCTGTATAATACTGTGCCGGATCTAATTTATATTTCTCTAAACATATGTCTCTAAAATTCTCAAATATGTCACATAATAGAAGCACATCAGACTTCAAATATAAATCCGAGTATTCTCCCAAACTCTTACACTCGAATAAATGCCAAACACGTTTCGCTCTCATATAATCCTTATCTGATATATGCTCTCCGTTAAGATTGTCATAAAACTGATTTTTTGTGGGGAGAGTTGGATGATTCAACTTGTCAATATGATCAACAAAGTTATATGGAAAAACACCTTTCTGTCTCATCAAATTGAATTTGTCAATTTGTGGAAAATGTTTATGCATCTCAATACACTGATCGGATGTTAAGTTAGCACCTAAGTTCTGCAAAGAATTCGACATGAATTTAAAACTGTCTATGAATCTCATTTTCAAATAATTCTTTTTCTCTTTTCCATCTTTGTCAGTGTATGAGTGAGTAAATAAATGCTTGGTGAAAGATATGTATTTTTCCTTAGTTTGTGGGATAACATCCACTTTGTCTTTGTTTCTATACAGTTCTTTTATGAACAAATGACAATCATATCCACTCAGGTTATGGAAAATTATCGGAACAAAATTAGGTAGTTTGAAATTCAAGTTACATACAGAATGTGCTGCAGGTGATCTTTTTTTTCCAGTGAGATGACAATGGTCTCTCACTTTCACATCACCACCCGAGAATGGTTTATCACATATACCACAAAATTGAGTAGAAGAAAACTCTTTTTCTTCCGAGGGGGTTTGTGCAGCCATAGGAATTGGATACCTCAAATGATTGTGATAAATATTCCTTAAATCATCTTCAAGTTTTGTAACAAATTTCTCGGCTGCATCCTCACCCCTATATGTCACAAATTTAGTTAATTTATCATTGTATGAACATTTTATCGAATAAGCAAATGAATAAGGTTCATGTTTGTATGTTTTGTTCGAGTATGAGTGTTTAGGGTTGGGTTGACTAGTTTGAATGGGTTTGAGAACTGATTCAAAGTCGGCATAAACTAAAAATGGCACCTTCAGCTGTTTCTCAAAATTTTCAAACATAAGTGTATTCCCCGGTAACATTTTACCATATTTGTTGATTCTGAACTTGACTGATGGTGTTGTAGTGCTCAAGTGATTACAGTCATGCAACTGATGACGTAACAATAATCGCTCATGAGAGAAATACAATAAACATCCATCACAAAAATATTTTTTATGCTCATGCGCAGATAGTTGACTTGAAACTAATCTAGAAAGGTCTTTAATCCAACAATAATGACTATTGCCAGAATCATCTGTTATAAGTAACAAATTGACATGTCTTCTGAGTCTTCTCTGTGAGTAACGCAACGGACCAACCACTTCATATTTCATTTTACCCTTATCAAGTTTCGACTCTAACCCATAAACATTTATTGAAATATCATTTATGTCTTCAAACTTTTTTATAGCTTGAAGTTTAACTGGAAAATCCATACCTGTTACATTCAAGACATTGGAATAGTGGGGGTATGAGGAAACTTCTGACACTCTACCATTCGCAGGAAACAATGCAGATGTGATGGCCCATGCAAAACAATGTTGATCTTCATTGCGAATATTCACAACACCTTTTCTTGTCTCAATGAATTCGGGCAGCTTCACATACGAACATCCGCTGAGTGGACTATACTTGTTGATGTTCACTTCGAGGAACATAACTTTTTCACAACTCCATCCTGAAACATAAACATAATTTAATATTCATGTAATTAGAAGGAAACCTTAAACATACCTGAATCACGTTCTTCAAATTCCGTAGTCTGAGCAATGATGACATCACGGAATCCATCGAATAATGCACCCAAATCCGTAGACTGATCCACAATTTTATTTTGTGAGTTGAATGACTTGGTATCACTCAAATCCCGTGTTTGGACAATGTAGCTGCCAAATACTTCCATATTCACTTTAAAGATCTTGTGAACCTTTATTGCCTCTTCAAGTAATCCAATAACTTTTTCTCTGATCTCACTGAAGAATGGCATATATTCAGTGTAAACATTTGGACTTTCCACGCGATAGCTCACAATTCTACACTTGAAAGCATTCCTTATAATTTGTATGCCATCACTCACTTGAACACATGCATTGTTCTTGTGCTGGAGAGTTCTTTTGTGAGAACTAACTTGGGAAGCAGGAATTGACACATTACAACAATTGCATGTGTACATTGGTGTCGATGCTGCCGCATCTAACTTAATCCTTTTCACAGAAGGGCCACCTTGGCAACTTTGGAGTTGATGCCGACGGAGATTATCACTACGAGTGAACGATTTACCACATCCACAGGAATACATTTTCTCGATGTCTCTTCAGCACAAAACTCAATGAAATACTGATTTCACAATCATTCTCACCACCTTTAAATATTATTTCGATGAGTGGAAGAGAGGGTAAACAAATTCTCTCTGCATCGACTACTCATGCAACGTCACAGAGCCCTCCCCACCAGTTAACGCATCCAACAGCATATCAATACAGAGAGGACGGAGAGTTAATAGTAGTCGCTACATCGCCTCAGCGTATGGGTGTGTGACGTCAGCGGATCCACCGTGTCGGGAGCGAGGGTCTGACACACATCAGTGGATCGTCGTGCGCTTAGCGCTGACGTCACGCGACCTCTCCCCCCACCACCATCGCAAGGTATACATCACGGGAGAGGAATCAGAGCTCACATATCGGGCTGGATCTCCGTGGTGTGCGGACGTGTACCGTCTCCATACTTCGGTATAGCTTTTCATGTGCACTCTACAAGGATCATACACAGTACCTGAGTAGGTAGACATGAAGGTCATGCAAGACATGGAGGAAAAAAAAATATGTGTACTTACAAAAAGTACTTGTCCGTGTATGAAAAAAATTCCAAGTCATCTCAAGGTCAAACACAAACCCTGAACACCTCTCCCAACAATATAAATCAAGGTCAAACACAAAATTTCAAAGGCATCTCTAGGGCATGCCAAGGTCATAGACCTACACAAAGGTACCTATGCACCAAGGTCATCCCTGAAGGTCACCACAAGGTCAACGATGACGTCATAGTGGAGGGGGGAGGCCCAGAACCGGCTCAAATCTCCTACTAACAACAAACTAAAGACTTGGACAGTTATGGTCAAAACGGATGGCAAATACGTCAAGTTTTAATTACGATCGTTATGTTCTGAAATAACGGAAGCAGTTAACGAAACACGTTACGGGCACTGTTATTCATGATACAGCATACCGATCTTATCAAAATAACGGAAATGGCGGATAACGTTGACGTTATGTTTAACGGAAGTGATACACCATAGGACTGAATTTGATCAAATCATTACCAGAACTTGCAGAAAATTCAACCAAATGTATCCTGAATTAACGAACGAGAGGTAGTTTGTAATAAGGCTCAAAGTTAAAAGCGCCTCCAACATTACCAAAACCTATTACTTTAAATGAGGACAATAGTTGACGTTATGGCATGTTTTTATATATCCAGAAGCTTTCATTCATAGTACAGAAAAATATTTGGGTGTATCACATGCTTCAGTACAACGAATTTTGGAAAATCACGAAATGCGTCCGTATAAATTTTCCAAAGTTCCAGCTCTCAAATCAAACAACTTAGGAAGTAGATTGCATTTTTGCGAATGCCTTTTAATACATAAACAGGATGAATGGAAATTTTTGTCAAAAATAATTTGAAGTCACAAATCAAAATTTACGAGGGGTGTGATTTTTAATAGAAAAATTAAGTTAGTTTTTTTATTTATCCGCAGAAGAAAGTATGGATGTCGATCCCAATTATGATCCTTCAGATTTTCTAATGTCTGGTTTACCTCTACGTAAAGTGGAAGATTTACATCATGAAACGGAAATGAAGATCCATGATGACCTGGCCGTAAGTGAAAGTGAAGATGAAGGTGCAAATATTCCAAATGAAACCATACAGGAAGAAGATGATGGCGGTGATCTTTGGTTTTAATTTTATCATTATGGTTGCTCAGGGAAGGAAGTTAACAGTTTTTGTGTATGTTAATTTTTGTATACATTTTGATGCAGTAGGAAAATGACGGGGATGATCTCTGAATGGTTTTATTTTGGTTGCTTAAGTGAGAATTCAACAAATTTGTACATAATTATTTAAAACATGTTTTGTATATATTTTTTTAATAATGAAGGAGTTGAGTTAGTTCACATGTATTTTTAACTAGTTCTTGCCCTCCTTACTATTAATGTTTGTCCCCACTATGTATATCAGAAATATATTGTTTTATATATCGATGTTAGTCTTGATATAGACACCAGAAAAATACATCTTGTGATAACTACCAAAGGAATAGCCTATGTGCATATACGGAATTCGTAAAAAATTAGAAGTTCATTATCCAACATAACCTAACCTGACTAATCTTGTATGAATAAACTGAGACTCAACCATCAAAAGGCTAAAACTATGATTATAACTCAAAAATATAATTGATGTTCATGATTTGAATGTGGAATTTATGGAAATAAAACATACATACTATTAGAAAACAAATATTTTGGTGTTATTCTGATTTAAAATCTTATTTCAACCATATACACATGAAAAAATTTGAGTTTTAAATAACTATATCTTCTCTGGATTCAGGACACATCTTCTCAATCTTCTACAGTTTACAGAACTATTATACAGCCACATTTTGGTTGGTGTCCTATTTTGCTTTCTCTGCTAGATAGAGGATCATATATTTTTTCATGAATTTCCAACATATTTTATAAGAATTAATTACATTTAACAACCAAATTCATAATTATGAGACTGGGAGTAGTTTTAATTTTTATGAGTGGAATGAAAAGAGCTCGAATTCGTTATTTCACCAAGGCTTACTTGATTACAATAAACTTCCCATGGAAATCGAGATGAGTCCATTTACCCAAATTTTCAAATCCACAATAAAAAATTGTATGATGATTAGTCATCAATACTGACAGTACCTACTGTTGCATAAAAAGTTGTATTATCATGTCATGACTTATGGTGGATTTATGCAGCAGTCATAAGTCATAAGGAAGAGTATTCGTCAATGATTGGTTGGAATAAACGGACCAACCAATCATTGACGAATATTCTTTCTTATGACTTATGACTGCTGCCATTACGCACACTTTGTTTTTTTTCTTTGGAATTATTTTGACACATGATAAGCTGAGGTAGAATTCTAACAGGTTTGGCACGCGCAACGAGTTTAAGGTCACGACGCGAAGCGGAGTGCCCTTAACGTCGTGCTCTTCACAAGCGAGTGCTTTAAAGGCATTTGTACACGTGTATCACACTCTATTTTTATGCCTGCATAGTGACTTCAAAAACAATGCCGGAAATGAGTTAGAGATCGGGATAATATCCCTTATTTTTCATTACATCTAATCAAGTAGGTAAAATGTACATCTGATGTCACCTATTCTTTACATGGAGACTTATTTGACATTTCAAATGATAAAACTGAGAACTTGTCAAATTGAATTCTTTAAATAGATCACTATGGTAACTGTTTGATTTCAATATTTAAAACCCGCCTGGCAGTCTCGTCTTGGTCTGTCACGATGACATAAGATAAATCAACAAACAACACAATTTTGTTGTTTTAATATGAGATCGTATGGTATATAACGAGTTTATAAACTCGAGGAAACTTCGAATTATCGTTTTGTGTGATGAATTATAGTGAAATTATTTATTGCAAATTGAAATTCAGGTTAATTCACTGATCCAAATCAAGAAAAAAGACCCGTTAAATAATACCCATGTTTAGCTACATAAATCATTTATTTCACATATTTGATGTTACATAGAACGGATGATTTATTGAAATTTGAATCCGAGATTTGTATGGGTAAACATAATCACATATCTACAGGTGAGAGAGATTGAAGATTATAATAATAAGAAGGCACCGCTGAAAGAAGACGAGAAATTCAATACAATCGCATAAAACAGCCTGTTGTCTTCTAGTTTGTACATGTCAAATTCTGGGCCATTGAAAATCAACCATATTAGTCATTCCAGCAATGATTTTTCATAGATTTACAAGATTGGATTGACCAATATAGGAAGTGATTTAAATTAAATATACTGTAAGAAACAAATCAGTGCCACAGTTTTATTTGAAATAACAAGCACGAACAACGACGAAATAAAGGAGTGAGTTAATATGGTTTTATTGAAGTTATACTTTCATCCTTTTTTACCTTTTTGTACATCATAATATTAAATCACTTTCAAAATGTAGAGATCATTCATTCAATGATTAAAGTGAAGTTTTTCATAAGTCCTTGGTTGTCAAACCATGAGCAATGCTCAGTTTTGAAATCTGAATGTATCCCATCAATTTTCAATGACCCTCTGAGTAATTCTAACGAAATCAGAAAAGATTTTTGACTTTCAACCATAAACGTCCATCAACTAACGAAATCAAACGTTATTTGCTGTTATATTCGAGCAGACTATAATTCTTTGCATAATAACAAAAAGTTTATATTTACAAATGGACACTGACTTATTGCTACATTCCAGACAACGAAAAATATACAGGTAGGTAACATTAGATATTGCTGAAAAACTCATATGTAGTAACAAAGTTCTGTGCAGATTTATCTTTGCAAGCCTCGACTTGAAATAATCTAGAAATTAATACTGAAATGCATTCAGCACACAGTGGGTAGTTGGTTTATTCAAAGTTCAAAAGGAAAATTCATAGCATTTTCTATCATAAACCTAATACGTTTTGTTGAAATATCGATAATTGAGTCCTGGCGATTCATAATTTAATCAATATGTAAGGCTTGTATGGCCTTTTCGGCAAGGAAACAAATAATGGTAATTTCGCAGTAGGTTAGTAATTTGAGATTTCAAAACCCGAGTTATAAAACCACTAGAAATTCTCTTGAATACGAAAGCGGGCACTGTAGAAATGTTTGCATAAGTTTGACGTAAAAGTCAGAATTAATATAATTACGAGATAAAAGTCATAATTGTATAATAATTCGGTGATCAAAGTCAGAATTATTATTTTATTTATTGTAGAAATAACTTCCAGTCAGAACAAGTTCTGGTATAAGGAAGTTTGAATGTACATTAATGTTCAAATACAGTAAACAAATTCTACCAGAATATCAAATAATACAAATAATTCATAATGTTCTGTTATATTTTTATGAACATCATTTCAATTGAAAAATTTCTTTTAAATTTTTGGAAAATGAAATTATAGTTTGTGAATTTTTTATTTGCTCTGGTAATGTATTAAATTTTCCTTTGTTCGAATAAATATTGCTCAAGTGAAAGTGGTTCAAAATCAGAGTATTATGACTATGTAATTTGGAATTTTTTTGTATTACTTTTGAATATTCTTGGTTAACTTGAATGCAAATTCAATAAGTTGGTTCAATATCATATTATTTGGTGCTTTTGTACAAATTTTCCATTTATTTTTATTGCTTAATTCATCAATCTATAAATAATTGCTTTTTGTTTTTCACTGTGATCACGTATCTGATTCGAGACAATATATGCGTTATATACAAACAATTAAATATTTTTTCTCA
This sequence comes from Chrysolina oricalcia, assembly GCA_944452925.2. Taxonomy (NCBI): domain Eukaryota; kingdom Metazoa; phylum Arthropoda; class Insecta; order Coleoptera; family Chrysomelidae; genus Chrysolina; species Chrysolina oricalcia. The sequence goes on from OX101820.2 coordinate 32,331,791, forward strand.
GAAATTGTATTCTTCTGATATATTCTATCAGAGGAATAATATAATTTTTAAAATTTTTCTATATGACTCTCAAAATTAAATTTTTTGTGAATCATCAGACCCAAATACTTGTGTTTCTCAGCTTTAGCAATAGTTCTGTTTTAAATTATAATTTGATGTTTTCCATATTCTTTCGTTAAAATATCACAGACAGTTTTTTTATGAATTAATAGTCAAATCAAGTTCATTCAACCATATTTCTAAGCTATTCACATAAATCAATTGAGAATTGGCGCCAAAACTCCAAATTCTGTTACTTTTTTGTAACTTTTACATTTCGAAAATAATTTTTACATTCAATGCATGTCTCTTTATACCAGATTATTTAAGATGTCTATTAGAATTGTATGATTGACAATGTCAAAAGCTTTCTTTAGATAAATGAATATTTCAACACTATAATTACTTGTATCTAATGTTTCATGAATACTACTCAGAAAGTCAGTCACTGCTGCTTGGGTATTGGAATGTTGTTGGGAGGCATATTGAAATTTATCAAAACCAATATTAGCAGTGATGATGATGATGATGATACAGTGCGGCTTTTTTTAGTCCCCCCCCCCCATGTTAACTTTTGAACGGTTTGACGTAGAAACATGAATAAAAAACCGTTTGGAGGGTTTCACCGATATTACTTTTTGAAATAAAAAGTATGGTGATTGCTCGACAGGGGGCGCGGGGGGGGGGGGCACATCAACTCAAAATTTTTAAATGGCATGGGGGGTCAAGTGTCACATCGTTGAAAAGAGAATTCAACTCTCTTCACAACCATCTAATTTTTTTTTAATTTAATTGAAATTTTTTTCACAATCCAAATTCGAAATATCAAAAATAAATGCGGATCTGAAAACTACTCATACCTCGATAAATTTGAACGGTTTGTTGTGGAATAATGAAACCACAAATATTTTAAAGGGTATTACCGATACTACTTTTTGAGAGAGAAAATATTGAAATTACTCGACAGATCAACTTGAAATTTTCGAAAGGCATATAAATCGATATTGAGAAAAAATTTCTCAACAAAATTCAAAAATATTCAGATGGTTGTGAAGAGAATTGAATTCTCTTTTCAACGATGTGACACTTGACCCCCCATGCCATTTAAAATTTTTGAGTTGATGTGCCCCCCCGCGCCCCCTTTCGAGCAATCACCATATTTTTTGTCTCAAAAAGTAGTATCGGTGAAACACTCCAAACGGTTTTTTATTCATGTTTCTACGTCGAACCGTTCAAAAGTTAAGAGGGGGTGGGCTAAAAAAAGCCGCACTGTATAATTGGATTTTCAACACTTTTTCAATAATTTTAGCAAAAACATTCAAAATTGCAATTGGATGATAATTTTAAATGATTTTTCTGTCACCTCTTTTATAAATAGGTTTCAAAATTGTTCTCTTCAAATAGTTTGGAAAAATACTATTTTCAATACAACTATTAATAATTATGGATAGTGCTAACTAGATCAACAATTTTAAATTGTTTGAAGCAATTTGATCTTCACCAGGTGATGTATGCGATTTGAGAGTCATAATTATTTTATAAGTGTCGTCTTCTGTAACTGGCTTTAAAAAAAATATGGTGACACATTTTTCAATACAGTTTAAAATTATTTGGATAATTTTAAACCAATTTCTGTGAAGAATTTAATGAATTCATTACATATGTCATTTGTATTATTCAGTAGTACACCGGTTTTTTACTCATAATTTTTTACCTTTATTTATTTATCCCAAGAAACATTTCTGTTTATAGAGGGATTAAATTTTAACATAAATTGTATAAGAAATTGTATAAGAAAGGAATGATACAGATAATTTGTGATATATGAGTAAATAAGTCATATCAATCAGAAAGAAACAAAAGCAAAAACAGTCAAAGGTGAAACATTGTTATATTATTATTACTTGGTTGATTGGTATTTATTTTTTATGTATAATTCCGAGATAAAAGTCAGAATTACATAATAATTCGGAGATTAAAGTCGGAATTACAGAAAAAAAAGATTCCACGAGACGTCGGCGTCGCTAAAAACATGTCTGGCAGGAGAAGATCGCACAGAACTTAAACAAAGAGGAGAAGGGAGAAAGATTCGTTTCACGATGGGGAAAAGGTTCCCATAAGTGTCAATTAATAATCAAATTAGCCCTTGGTGCACCTGTACTTTGACATAATAATATGTAATTTTTCAAAAGTGGTTTGCTTTTTCCCTGCATTCATCTTCAGCCAGACATGTTTTTAACGACTCTCGTGGTTTCTTTTTGTCCTATAATTCTGACTATTTATATCCGAATTATACTAATTCTGACTTATCTCGGAATTATACTAATTCTCACTTTTATCTCCGAATTATAATGTAATTCTGACTTTTAACTCCGAATTATATTCATTATGACTTTTATCTCCGAATTATAATATAATTCGGACTTTTATCTCCGAATTATATATAATTTTGACTTTTGTATCAGAATTATAGAAAAATTTCTACCAGTCGCCGTTCTACGCTTTCCTAATTAAACGCTAAATAAACTACAGATTTTCTCCATCTACACACTGTATGAAACGATCTTGATACTCATTATTGCATCTGTCATTAGTCTATAATCAATCATATATTCTACCTCTATGTAGATTGAACTACATACACTTACTTATGCCGTTATTTTTTCATTAAGGGTCATGCCAGCTAACGGATATGGGTATTTTGAAACTAGGTCATTCAATAATAATATCACCAAGTTTTCAAACATAAGTGAGGTCGTGACTGAAACATCTAAATTGCTGAAAATGTATCCAATCTGTATAAAATGTACCTAATTATTCATTTATCATGTTATTTGTTATACTAGTATAAAATAATCAGTCATTATACATGCAGTCAAAAAACGTTAACAATCATACTCCTCATAGTTGACATTTCATTGATCACATTTGGAGCAAGTACAAAATACTTGATTGTATGTATATTCATAAGATTTCAAATGCAGAGCTTTATAACTCTAAAAGTATTTTTAATTATGCTTCGTTATGAATTAGTCATTCGAATGTTTCATAAGAATAATACATCATGGATTTGAAGTAAATACATTTTCCTTTTGAACAATTTAGAAGCTTCTCTTCAGTTTAATTCTGTTGGAAGTAACAAGAAATTCTAAAGGCGTTTCACAATACTAATCTTAAAATGTCAACAAATATTCAAAAAATAATTAACAAAGACGTTACAAATATTCCCGCGATCCACCATTTCTAAATACAATATGTCTGATCATTCACAAGTTGCATTTAATATATGAAGCATACATAATCTCTATGACTTCTTCGAATGGATAGATAAACTTTTAGAAACCGTAATAATCATAATAAAGTTGTCTAGGCGTTGGATTCCTTCAAATCTTGAAGTCTGGCTAACTGATGGGGTTCTAGTTCATCTGGAATACTCGCTCGACCTCCCACTACTTGTTTTGGTTCACTGTCTGAAGGTGGCGGAGCTTGACTAACTGAGTTCTCTGCAGTACTGGGTCCTGTCGTCTCACCATCACTGCCTGTACTACTGCTTATTACAAATGGAGCATCCCCGTGATGATCTTCTAAAGGTTCTTCTGAATCTTCTATTGTGTCGACTCGGTTACATTCAATTTCTGCTGCATCTTTTTGACTTTCAGATTCTAGGTCTTCTTCTGCCAAGCTCTCTTCAGTATTTTCTCTATGATTCACAGTGGATTCTTCAGGAGGGGGAAATGGGTGTTCAGCCTCTTCGATCATTGGAGTAGCTGCGGTGATGACAATTGATGCTGCGCATAAACCTTCGTAATCATCGGATGATGTTGCCTCATTTTGTTCTATCTCTTGTCCATCCTAGAAATGACATTATGTTTCAGATATTGTCGCAGTGCTGTCCAATAATACGAAAACTAATAGACCGGTCGGTAATGATACATTTTTTGCAACTTTTTTTAATGTACCTATGCTTTCTTTAAGTTGTGATTATCATAGGTTTTGAATGTCATCACCAAATATCTGGGACTGGTCGCATGCGGCGGTGTGACCATCAAATTTTAATTTGCATTGGAAGATTCATCAAACGATTTTTTAATGCATGCAAAGATGTTTTCCTTGCAATTTGAACAGATAAACCATCGAAAAATATTTGCACACTATTCTCTCGTGTAGAATGTCGAAATTACCAGCTATAATATCCCAAGGACATTGATAACTAACGAAATAATTTTGTCACAGTTTTCGAAAGCACGTTATTTGGTAACAGCCCGACGCCGAAGGCGGAAGGCTGTTACCTAAAAACGTGATTGAAGAAGTTTTGATAAAATTATGAGCTATTTATCAATGTTCGAGGGATATTCGGTGAGAACTGTTTTTCTGACAGGATAGTCACATATAAGAAATAAATTAAATTAATGAAATGTCAAAGACTTTGTGTCAACCTCGTGACATTAGTGATAACTAACCGAGAAAACTGTCCATGGGTAGCTATCAGTGTAATGTCGATTTCATTGGTTATTTCGACACACATTACTAGAAATAGACAAATTTGATAGGATGTTTCTTGAAGCAAAACATTTTCAACTGAACATGTGAAAAAAAGAAGGTATTCAAGTACGATTATTCAACATCTGCTGTTTCATAGGCTCAGTTTTGGTATTATATGGACCACGAAAATAATATTTGCATTCAATTTCGGTGTGCTCATCCGTTGTAATTATTTTGTTAGCATGCAATTTTTTTTTGTAATAACAATTATTTAATTTAGGCAATTTGACTATGTGAAAGGTAGATAGATAGGTAGATAGATAAGCTTTATTGTCTAAAATGAAAACATTTTGTGGACAAAGTCAATAAAAGTTAATAGCTTTCAAAATACCTTACATGTAACAGAAAATGTAAATAATATTTACTTATATACATACAGTGTGTCATACTTTTCATTGAAGCACCCTCGTAACTTCCGTAATTATGAAGGTAGAATGATGAAACTCTCAGAACTGAAGGAAATGATGGAAATGTACCTACCGGTTTAATGGTAATCGGGGCAAATTGATCATTGCCCTCTACAATTTGAATTAACATTTTTTTTATTTTCAGACTGTGGAAGGTTACAATTCCCAAAAAGGTACTTATGTAAAGAAACGAATAAACTTTCATTCAATACTCCTTACATATACTGTTATCCTTTTCTTTGTAACATTTCTTTGTGAATGAATGAAGATGATTAATATTATCAACAGTGTGGAAGCAATAACTAACATCGAAAGCACAGAAGTGGCAGAACGTGTAAAAAACTTGAGCAAAAAGCATACCTCGTCGATAATTTCAACGCTTGGCACGTCGATCGCTAGAAGCAGCATGAAAATGAAAGTTAGTTGAAAGAAGAAGAAGTCACTGATAGTCCAGTGAAAAAATCCAAAAAAAGGCCTTCATTAAAATTTCAGAAGCATTTTGTATTACTTTTTGGCAAAAGGCATTTTTCTACTAATTGGATCCCGCTGAATCCGAAAATGCCGGTTGCTAAAGCGAAATCGTAACCGGAAGTGAGATATTCAAGATGGCGTCCGAAATGGCATCAAAACCGAATTTTGCCGCTAAATCTCCCTTGTTTGAGGTAGGAACGCAACCAAATGATCTTTTTATATGTTTTCAGACATGAAGAAATCAAAAACACACAAACTAAACACGTTGAATAAATATATTTTCCAAACAATATGACAAAAGCGGTCAAATTTAAATTGCACTTTTTTGTTTTTAGCAAACAATACACTGTGACTAATGTATTATATCGTTTTATGCATAAACAAATATCATTTCCTAACACTCAAAACAATAGTTATTTGTTCAAAAAAAAAGTATTGAGTAACAAAATAATTATTGTATGTTTCCAGAATTAGTCATTTTGACATTAAATCGATGTGATCCTTGTCGATTCGATATCAATCGTTTAGGGCGAGTTGTACAATACAAGTTCACCAAGAGTTCAACTAGACTGAGTTCAGTTGGTAAGGAACTAGAAATTTCCTAGCTACAGAAGCGAGTTCAATTAAACTGTTGGTGAACTTGCTTTGTACAACCCAATCTTAGTCATCTTATAGCGAATTCCATTGGTAAAACTAGTGTTGCACTAGTTTTGCACCAGTACTGCATCGACACTGTACTGGTTTTCTCCAAAATGTGCACTAGTTCATCCTCAATGGAATACGAAATATTTCTGATAGACACGTGAAACTCGTCACCTTGTCGGTTTTCGTTTTCACAACCATCATATATAATAGAGAGGTCATTAATAAAATGAGTTGGATATGAATAATTCACATTCGTGCCATAATCCGGAAAAGGGATGGCTGAATCATGCCAAACCTTTGAGACAAATCTCTTATTGATAATTTCTTTCCTTCGAACCAATTATAATGAAAAAGTGTTATATGGTGGGTTTGACGCCTCCAGCTTATAGGTACAAAACAAAGTTCAAATTTAAAAAACCAGAAAAATGTTTTTCATAGGCAGTAACTTAATGGAAGTGTGTTCTTCAGGTTGGAATCCCACATGAATTCTTTATCAATACTTCTTCAAAAAAAAAAGTTCATGAGAGGTCAACCTTGAGGACAATATGTTTCATTCATTTCACTATTCGATTCGAATAATTCTCTCCTTATCTTTATATTACACCAATCCACTTTGATGACTCTCTGCTGTTATAGGATTTCTGTCCCCATGGCATGTGTTTGTTGAATAAAACTCTGATGTTCTAATGATTAAAAAGTTTTCATAAGCAGTGTCTCTCCGCATCCTATATTTTTTTCGGAACTGCAAAAACATGAAGAATGAGAAACCACAATTAAAATTATATTTTTCTCTGACCTCTTCACCACTGAAGTTACGGACATTTTGTACAAAGTTGTTGATTTTAGGACGTGGTCTCATCTCCTTTATTACTTCGTAACAAAAATGTTACTAGAAGTAGTCTGTATTTTTTTAAATATTTGAGCTTTCCGTCAATTTCACAAATGCACTGACTTCGCACGAGCTCAAAGAGCTCGTGCTAAAATTATTGCAGAGTTCAAAACTAGGTACCTACACCAAATTCCCAATGTAACACAGAACTCCACACCAGTTTTACGAATGGAATTCAGAAAATGCACTCGGTGCGCACCAGTTTTACCAATGGAATTCGCCATAAGGCTTTAAACTTAAGAAAAATGTGTGGTTATTCGCTTTTTACAGGTTTTGACATTTGATGACGTGTGGAACAGATACAAAGAGATTGAGAACAGTAACAACGTTATCGTTTCCATATCATTTCAATCTAGAAAAAGTTGGAGATGTGTTCCAGTTTTTACAGCCTCTTACCGCGAAATCAGTGAACGCCATATGCTTCCGATTCCGATAGGCAGAGGTAAAAGACTTGCAGCTGATGACTTTTATAATGTCGACGTTAAACAAATGCCTAGTTTTGAACCATCTCAGGGCAGGGAATTCCAAACTCTCGTGCATGCCGCTTTGAAAATTAGAAGGGATTTTTTGTCCTGGAAGCCTGTATTAAAATACTGCCAGACTCCTTACACCTGTTTATAAATGTGCTGTTGAAGGGAATGAATGTTTTAGACAAATTTTGTAGCGGCGGAGACGATGAACTTGACAGCGACGACGATGACGAAGAAGGGCAGGAGGAAAATCTTCGTTTGACCGGGGATGTACTTACATCTATAGCACAAGACATAGTTTACGCTGTAAACAAAAGGAAGAAGTTACATCCAAAACACATTGGCCTGGCTCTGACAGTTCACCAGGCAACAAGGAGCTAGAAATTGGTGAACTTGTTGCATGCAGCAGGTCACTGTATGACTTACAACAATATTTTACAGGCTGATTATAGCATAGCGGCTCTATCTTTAAAAAGCTTTGCGAAGAAACTGGTGCTATTGTCCCTCTTAACTTCAAACCTTCTGAATCTGATGTTATTAATCATATGTTCATCACGTCACTGCTGTCACCATTGACATTTTATGTAAAAATGACGTTATTTTGATCACTTATTTTGCACTAAAAATATCCATACAGGACAGAGTTTGAATACTTGCCTTGTCGAGCAAGGCGGCAACACGAAGCTCTCTACAGATTTGTATGAAAGGAAGGCTTTCCTTATTGTTTGCTTCTATTGCCTTCCAGCTCTCAAACTGTGTACACCTCGCAAACGTTCTTGCCTGAACTCTGGAGACGCACAATAAACATTTTGTTACTTAATACTTTTTTTAAACAAATAACTGTTATTTTGAGTGTTAGGGAATACTATTTTTTTATACATAAAATGTCTTATGTGCATAATACGATATAATACATTAGCCAGTATATTGTTGCTAAAAAATAAAAAGTGCAAATTTTACAGCTTTTGTCATATTTCTTAGAAAATATCTTTAACCAACGTGTTTAGTTGATGTGTTTTTGATTTCTTCATATCTGAAAACATATAAAAAGACCCTTTGGTCGCTTTCCTACTTCAAACAAGGGAGATTTAGCGGAAAAATTCGGTTTTGATGCCATTTCGGACGCCATCTTGAATATATCACTTCTGGTTGCAATTTTGCTTTGGCAACCGGCATTTTCGAATTCAGCGGGGTCGAAATAGTAGAGAAACATCCTTTGCCAAAAAGTAATACGAAATGATTCTAAAATTTCAATATCCCAAATATTTGCCTAGTCTATGAGTTAGCTTACTCGGTGTGGACGTTTCACTAAATTGACTTCCGTAGTGGTGTTGTTGGTCCCGGGTGAGCGCGATTGCGAATCCTGGTGAAGGCGGATCTTCGATTATTTGTGGGGCAATCTCGTCGGACTTGGACTTATCTAATTCCTCCATTGGAGGCGCTGGAGGTGGCTGCTGCGGTGGAGACGATATCAAAACGTCTGTGGGTTCGGTGTCCTCGTCGGCCATATGGAAAGGCGCATCGGGAGGGGTGAAAACGGGGGGTGCTGAAGGAGGGGGAGTTACGTCCCATTCGTTCGTTAAAGGTTCGCCGAACTCGTCACACTCCTCCACCACCAGAGAAGGGAAGTTTCCTATGTGGCCTTCCAGCTCACCTTGCCACCAGCCATCGTCTATGCTATGTGCACACTTGCTCAAAATTCTTATTATTTGACCTTCTTCAAATGTCAGTTCTTCCTGACCTACAAAATATTTTTATTATCAATACTTGTTGGGAGATAAAGAGGTGTTAATACTAATATGATTTTTTCCCCTGCCGATATTGTTAATAGCCCATACATGCTCTAGAGTAAGATCCCAGAGCTCCCAGACATACTTTATTTTGTGAAAGACAAATTGTGGGGTCTCGAGTAGTGTTTACATGTAAACTGAATGCGAGCATACCCACTAAGTTTGTTAGACGGCAAATTTACAGGTACCAGATGAGAAAGGTACGTAAAATAGGACTAACTTAGCTTACTTTCTGGTAGATGATTTTTATATATTATGTTCTATAAAATATTATAACAAAATGACAATCAACTCTGCCAGACTTACGCTGGCCATAACTTCCGCCAGACGCTTTAATGCTTCCAAAAAAATAATAGAGATTTACTTGTATCCTGACGCTTGATTTTTAAATATTGTTACCATTGTTGTTTGTTTTTGTTGTTAAAATTGTTATTTCCGTCAACCGATTGCACCCCTACGCGCAACCCTCGGAAGTCTTCGAGAGACTTGATTATATAGAAATGTTGTTACTCAGGGCGGTTGTACAAAACAAGTTCACCAACAGTTTAAGTAAACTCGCGTCAGTTGCTATGGATTAAGCCAATATAATTTCTAGTTCCTTGACAACTGAACTCGATTTAGTTGAACTAAGGGCGAGTTTTACAAGACAGGTTCACCAACAGTTCAAGTAAACTTGCGTCAATTGCTATGGATTAGCCAATAAGGGCGGGTTGTACAAAACAAGTTCACCAACAGTTTAAGTAAACTTGCGTCAGTTGCTAGGGATTAGCCAATGAAATTTCTAGTTTCTTGGCAACTGAACTCGGTTTAGTTGAACTATTGGTGAACTTGTCTTATACAACTCTCCCTTAGGGCGAGTTGTACAAAGCAGGTTCACCATCAGTTTAGCTAAGCTCGGTTCAGTTGCTAGAGATTAGCCAATGAAATTTCTAGTACCTTAGCAACAGGACTCAGTTCAGTTGAACTGTTGGTGAACTTGTATAGTACAACCCGCCCTTAGAGTTCTAGTTCCTTAACAACTGAACTTAGTTTAGTTGAACTGTTGGTGACAAGTTCACAGAATTAAGTTCAGTTGTTGAGGAACTAGAAATTTTATTGGCTAATCCATAGCAACTAAAGTTCAAGATCAAGTTGTACAATACAAGTTCACCAACAGATCAACTAAACTAAGTTCAGTTGTTGAGGAACTATAAATTTTATTGGCTAATCCCTAGCAACTGAAGCGAGTTTACTTATAAACTGTTGGTGAACTTGTAATGTACAACCCGCCCTTAGGGAATTATTTCAAACATTCAAGTTCGTAGATGAGGTTCCAATTAATACTGTGAAAATCATTTTGAAAATGATACATATCGAATGTTTTGAAATCATGAACAGTCACGTACTTGTTTTTTGATGAAATTTCAAAAAAATTCAATTTACAGGAAGTAATTAAATGATCTGAAATGCCTGGAAGATCGAACACGTTGCTATCCAAGATCAGATCTGGTGAATTCGTAATAATGACATCAATTAATGTTTGTGATGTTGAAGTAACTCTTGGTGGCATCACCAAAAATGCGTTGAAAATTGTCGCAGGATTATAATTCCGAAAAAGATCAATATTGAAATCGGTTGCTAGCAAAAGAGTATCACAAGATATAACCAATTCACTCAGAACTTCTTCAAGTTTTCCAAGAGACCTCATAATATTAGAAGATGGTGGACACGTTGATATTAAATTTTATTATGTTTATTACTATTCATTTGATTCATTTTGTTGTTTAATTTATTTTTAGATTTCATATCATGTGTTATTTTGATGAATTTATTAATTTTTTTTTATCCAATTGCTATTTATTTTCAAAAAAATGTAACTTTCGAGAAAAAAACTGAAAATAACTCAGTATATCTGATAGGGGTAAGTAGGTTTCAAGATGAGTCTTTTTATTTATTTTTTTTTAATTAAAGATTTTTTCCATTTGTTGAATGTCACTATAAATAGTGTCTTTCAAAAGTCTGGAAACAGTCTCATATTTCAGAAACGGCTCAGCGAAAATTCATGAAAATTTCTACAGGGTGGTTTTTGATGATGGCTCGATTCAATGGTGATTTTGGTAATGTTACCAAAACAACAGTTTTTCTGATTTTGAGGGTAACTCAAGTTTCTTAAACGAAACACCCTATTTATTTTAATTGCAATCGATTCGGCGCCCCCTCATTACTTAGTCTTCAAATATCAGATTTTGAATTATTGTGGTTTTTGAAATATGACAACATGGCTTTTTCGTACAAAACTCTGGGAACATTCCAATATTTTCAATACGGCTCAAGAAAAGTTCATGAAATTTCATACAAGATGGTTTATGATGATGCTCGATTCAATGGTGAAATTGGCAATGTTGCCAAATCAACAGTTTTTGCAGATATTGGGAGTAATTTTATTTTTTTCCATGGAACACCCTGTTTATATTCATTGCCATCAATTTAGCGCCCCCTCATTACTTATGTCACCAAATGTTAAATTTTGAATAAGTGTGGTTTTTGAAATATGAGAACATGGTCATAAAATTCCTTCAAGGTATTAGTAAGCATTTGAGGCGTGATTAAAAGAGCTTCCTGACATTTTATTTTTTAACATTTCCAAATTTGCTGGTTGTTACACAAAAACCCGATTCCCAAAAATAGTCTAATGGTGTCAAATCGGGAGAGCGGGCTGGCCATTCTATGGTTTCTCTTCGTCCAATCCATTTGTTTGAAAATGTTTGGTTCAAAATAGTACGTACCATTCTTGGATAATGGGGTGGTGCCCCATCTTGCTGAAACCACATTTCTTGTACATCACGAGCGGAGTTCAAACCTTGGGCTTACATTTTTTTATGTGTTAAGAGATATAGATTGTATTGCCATCAATTTGGATACCGACTTTGGCTATATCTATCAAAAATTGTCAAATTTGTACAGTGAATTTCAATCTAGTAGTAAGTAAAGAAAAAATTAAATCAATATTATTAGGTAATAATGTATGATCAATAAAGTATCAAGTGTTTTTCTGTATCTGAGATATGCGTTTGTCGTAAAAATATTGTTTTAAATTTGAGCATAAAGTGTAATTGCCGCTCTCCAAATAGCTCTCTTTGTCCCAGACTTTTGAAAGAGAAACATGTTGTCATATTTCAAAAACCACATTAATTTAAAATCTGATATTCGAAAATATAAGTAATGAGGGGGCGCTGAATTGATTGCAATGATAATAAATATGGTGTTCCATTTGAAAAAATTGAGTTACCCTCAATATCTGAAAAAACTGTTGATTTGGCAACATTGAATCGTGCATCATCAATAACCACCACGTAGGAATTTTCATGAATTTTCTCCGTGCCGTTTCTGAAATAAGACCGTTCCCAGACTTTTGAAAGACACTGTATATATTGATACATTGATACTCGGGTGAAATTGAATAGTGATAAAACAAATATTTTTTTTTCATAATCCATGTATGGAATAAGTCCTACCTTCTCCTTCGTAATCATACAGTGCTATGCAGTACGAAGGTACTGCATCCTCTGGCGTTTTTTGCGGTATGGAAATAACAGAAACCTGTTCTGGAGATTGGGTGGTTTCTGTTTGTTGTTGTAAACTCTCTTCTTCGTTATCTATTGTATAATCGACGGAAGAAAATGATATTTGCGTAACAAGGCCTGGCGTGGTGGCCGACGGCTGCTCCCGTTCTACGCCCAGATAATTCTGCGGAACGTAACCCTCCTCCCCTTTGTAATTTCTTGCTCGCAACCAGCCATCACCATCACCCTCTCCCACAACTTCCAATTGTTCGTTCTCGACGATTGTTAATTCGTCAGGATTTTGAGCCTGAAATTATTAATAAAATAACTTATATTCATAAAATATAACTTCCCCAACCTCTTCCTCAAAATTAAAATTCAAAAATCCAAAATACAAAAATGCTCTTCATTTCCTTTTTGATTCAACAAATCTCTATAAAAAAATACAAAAACATGTTCGATATAGGGTGCGTCAGACTAGTTATTAAACATTTATTTATATATAAATAAAAAAATGGTCGCATATTATTATAATATAACAAGTTTACATCAACACATATTAAAAAATTGGTCTAGTGAATAATAAACTCTGGGCAACAGATTATTTTTCAATTCCAGTTTGAACTTAAGCATATTGGTTATATTATTTATTTCCGACGGTAGGTTATTGAATATTCTTATCGACATGGCATGGGGACCAACCATTGCGCTACAAAGGCGATATTGTGTGGTACATAGTTTGTTCTTTCCACGTGTATTGCAGTTATGGACGTTCTCAGGGGTTTTGTAGTTGTTGATCCTACTTTTCACACATACCAAGATGTATATTGATATTACTGTTAAAATATCATATTTAATGAAAAGCCCTTTGCACGAGTGCCTTCGCCCTTGCAATTTGGCGAATTATATTTTTTTGTGTTATCAATACCGATTCGATATTTTGTGAGTTTCCCCAACATATAACACCGTATGATAATTTACAGTAACATTGCCCGTAGTAAAGCATAAGCAGTGTGGAATTACTAACATGTGGTCTGAGTTTACGAAATAGAAAGGAAAGGGAGTTAACGGATTTGCATAGAGACTCTATATGCGCGACCCAGGATAGTTTACAGTCCAGATGGACTCCCAGGAGTTTTGTGCTATTTGCTGTATGGTGTTTCCATGACCAGATCTAATCAAAATGCTGTGATTCAAAGGTTTATTTTTATGTTCGAAGTGAATCATCTGTGATTTTTATTATTGAGACTCAAGCCATTTTTCTTCGACTTTTCGTTCATTTTGAGTGCTATATTCTGTGAATGTTCCGCATTTCTAATGAAACTCGAATCATCAGCATAGAGTATAGGTAGAGTTCTGTCTGGTGCAATGCTAGGTAGGTCGTTATTCATAATAAGGAACAACGTCGGGAATAGTAAACTACCTTGCGGTAGTGCAATATTTGTTGAGAGTGGAGTGGATTGTGTCCCATTCGAAAATACTATCTGTTCGCGATTACTCAAGTATGATCTTACTCAGCCTATCGATGGTCCTCGAATTCCAATTTTTTCCAGTTTAAAAAACAGTATTTCATGTTTAACAGTATCGAAGGCCCTAGTAAAGTCAAAAAATAAACCTAGAGTGTCTTCTTTACTATCGAGTGATTCCAAAGTAAATTTAACACTCTCACATAATGCAGTCTCCGTACTTTTATTTTTCAAAAATCATGTTGAAAGGGGGTTATGATTTTGTTCGTGTCTAAAACTCACCGTATAGGAATACAATGCAGTGCACTTCAGTAGAGGTACTGAAGATGACGTTTCTGGTTGAATCAATCCTTCAGATTCTTGTGTTGAGTCTTCTGTTCCCCAGTCTACTTGTGTTGGATCATCCCACCCAGCGGTGAGTTGCTCGATTTTCTGCCTTTCTTGTTCCAGTTCATCTGCAGTATAAACAGGAGATGTAGATATTCGAGATATTTCAGTAATATTATGCTCAAGTCTGATAAATCATTGATGATAAATAGATTTTCTTAGAAAATAAGTTTTGATAAAAAAAATGGTTGCCTGGAGTTTTAAAGAGACAGTTTCCCTCAATCAAACAATCAAATACCATAATTTTCTCATTTCAAACCAATGTCAACAAATCTTTTTGAAAATATTGCCTCCTGCTCGTGGTGTTTTTAAATTGAGTGCATAGTTATAACAATCACGGTAAATTAAATGTTACTTGCACTTTTTGATATCCATGCTCCTTTGAGAACTGTAAAAATTAGTCGGCCTTGTGCCCTTTGGATCACAGAATGCATTAAAAAATGATGTCGCTCAGATATAAATCCCTCAGTAGATATAAGCGACTTGAACACTGGAACTACTACAAGGCCTTAATAAATGAAACTATATATACAATAGTTCGAGAGAAAAAAAGCTTATTTGAAGTTCAGCGTGAACAAAAACAAAAGCAACCAGCACTTTTGGAATGAGCTTAAATATCTTGGCATTCACTCCGAAAATACTTCCCAAGTAATAACAGATCATCTGAAAAATGCTTTCGCAATCAACTCTTATTTCGTAAATTCTTCCAGGAGCGATCTTTTTCTTGATCTGGATATTTTGAATCAATATTCAAGCCACTTGCGACCTGTCGTGAGCAACTTTTCTTTCTCACTCTCATCAGAAAGTGAAATATATTTGGGACCGGCCCTGTCGCCTCATTTGCAAATCTCACCTCACCATCGCTTCGGAATATCAGCCGGCGTTTCTAGAACCTGTCGAGCCATTTAGAATCAAAGCGGCGACCGATCTGGAATTTCGAGTACAATCGCGATACAGATCTACTTCTATATAAGCATCAAGCCAACATCTCAGAGGACAGAGTATCAGTGAAGACCGACAATTCGATGCCTTGAGAGACATAATTCAGCATAACCAGTCTAGTTTGAAATTAAACAGTGTTATATAAATTAGACAAATTGTAATAATATTAATTAGAAGTTAGACTTTATGTTTACAAATAAATTATTTAAAACCTTACTAAATTCTTTTGCGTGTGAAGGAAATGAGTGTGGTTTTGCTGGGGTTTGCCCTCAGTCCTTCTCTTTTGCACCATTCCTCTACGGTTCTCAGTGCATTTTGTATTAGCTCAGAGGTTAGAGAATGTGTGGGGTCTGATGACAAAAAACTGTATGATATAAACTTTCGACCCAAAAGTAAAGATCATCTCAACAATGTCATAGAAGAGATCTGGGACGAACCAAGCGATGATAAGGAATTAACGAGAAATATGTTTTCTTCGATACCTCGTCGATTTAATGAAATTTTACATTCGGATGGGGCTATGACAAGATATGGAGATATTTTCTTGTGAAAAATCCTTTTCTATATTTGAGTGTGATCACAAATCAGTAAGTATTTTCATCAATAAAACTTTAAAATAAACGATTATTTTCAAAATTTGCCATTTCAATCAAGGAATAAAGGAGTTATTTGGTAATTAAAACCTTGAACAATACTTTGCACAAAGTATATTTTAATTTTCATCTTTCGAACCGGAATATTATTGTAAAATATTCTGAACTTTGAACTATCACGGATATAATCGGTATGTGACTAATATTTTGGATCCGGTATAGAAGGAAAATATATTACTATACTGGATGTATCTCTAAGTAACCGCCGGAGTATGCCAGAAGTTTTGGAAAATTATTTGAGTATTCGTCATCAAATTACTTTTCCCGATCAAGCCCATAAAAGGAGTAGAATAATAAAGACTTTTTCAGCTGTCGTAGAGAGATTTGCTGATTATCACGATAAGACCGATGCCAATATCATTTTAGTTTCTCATTACAAAGTCACTATCGAACACATTATATATGGAACAAACTCGATTTATTTGTAGAGATTTCGACTTTTTCTCTAAATTTCGACTTTTTTCACAAACTCTCAAAATATTTGTCGACATTTTTAAATTCAAAACTTCGACTGCGTATCATCGAGTATGAATGGAGGTATCCTGATTTATCGAAAGCAGATTATTGCGGATATTCAATACGATGCGGTAACAAAGAGTACAGTGTTAGTTGAAGTTAGAGTAGACAATCCACCGTTACCTTCAAAGTATTCCGCTGGTATAAAATGAATTAATTCAAAACAGTACATTCAAGGGATTACTGTAGGTCCAGAAATGCTTGCCCTCGAACAAGACCTGAACAGCCCAAGCCGAAAGTTATATATCCACAGATTACATTCATCCCCATTTTGTAATCTCTAGATATGCGTATTACTACCCCACTCACCGTCGACCTCGCAGATCTCATAGTTATCCGATTGGCTTTCTCTTCTTTCATCTTCTTTGATATCCGGTGTGGTCTCTACTGGAACTGTAACATCCCCTTCGGCAAAATCGCTATCGTAGAAGGAATCGGAACTAGGATGGTCCTACAAAAATCGAAACAACTCTACATTCAATTCATCATAATCATCATCGGATTCACGCTTACAAAAAATGATGACCGAAATACAGGGTGATTTACCACCACTTGCAAAAAATCAAATGGGGTACTGGTCTATCATATGCGAAAGCACCTGTAAAATTTGAAAGCTATCCTGCATCACTGAATTTTAGGAACTATCTAAGTGTATAATCTTGCTACCGTAAACGATGTCATGAGACCGGAAGCATTGCAATGTTACTATCTCCGAGTGCAAAATCGCTGATGGTCGTTGCATGTCTACTTGAATACCCACGGCAAATGTGAAAAGACCCAAAATTATCCCTCGACATAACCCGTTTTTTTCAGATAATGCAATTATGAACCGTAATAGTCCTGAGTACAGAAATTTGAAAAGCACGTGTGTATGTCACCCGTCAAAAGTCAAAACAATAGTGATTGTATTTTAACGTCTTTCGTAAAACGGTACTGCTTGTTTAATATGCCTGCGTTTACCTCTCGTGAATATTATGATATTATTGTACACATGGTGCGGTGAATGAAAATGCCAGAGCTTGTGTCCAAGAATACGAGACAAAATTTCCAAATAGACGCCATCCAAACTCTATTTGTGGCTTGGAATTGTGTATTGACGGTAACGGAGCAACATTCAAATATTTGCTTCGACATAATAAAATATAATTCTATTGTGCTGTTATGTGATTGGCAAAAATATTTCATTTATTTTTGCCATTTTCTAATGTGAGTAACATCCCAATCTCACTTCTAACCCCAAGTCTGATGAAGGGGGTTCCACGTGGGCAGTTTCGATCCAGTTGCGGCGCGTTCCTACAAATTATTCAGATATTTTTTGTGTTCTATTTTTGTAATTCCTTTTGGTTTTCAACTTTTTTGGTGGAGAGAGCACTCTGACAAATTTTGTGTAATTGGTGGTAAATCACCCTGTATAAAAAACGTCGAAACTTCTTCTAATTCACTTAAACGCTTGGAATGTGGCACAAGATTTTTGATAATACGTCTCGTTTATTCAGGGTTTTTTAGTTCCTATTCATGAAGACTATGCGGTTACCTCACTTTTCCTGTACTTTTCATTCATTTTGCTACTTATACATGAAATAAAAAAAGCTAAAACATGTTTTCAGATCGGAGACAATATTTTTTACTTGTTTATGACTCGCACCGAGTCAAATTGACATAGTTTTAGTGTTTTCTATGTTTCTGAAATAATTGCAACTGTCAATATCTGACATTTGAAATAAACGTCAAACTGTTTATTGTAATAGAAATAGACCAATAAATATATGCACATATATGTGTAAATTTCTGATACAAATTCGAAAAATATAACATTTCTGAATAGAGGATGATGAGACCTTTTAAATGATGTATCGCATACTTTCCATTTAAAAATTGGGAGGTTGGAACTGTCACTCGAAGGGTGTTGAAAGTAGAGATGAAATTTTGTCATTTCAGAATATCATTTAAAAATCTGAAATTAACGTGTTTCGGGCTTTTATATAAATATGCACAACAATTATTGAAATAATGAATTTATTCCATTTGGCTGTACAGGGTAGACAACGATGAGTTGAGTCGATATGTAGGTACATGGCAAAATACTGGGAGAATTTTTCTGAAAATTTGTATATGGGAGTTTTCCTAGGAAAAGTTTTTTCAGTCAAAATATTTTCAGTTGACTACGACTTCCGGTTATACCGGAAGTAGACCCCAACTTTGTTGTTTTAAATGGAACACCATATTTTTTATTGCGTTTTTAGAATCTACGATGAATTTCTATATAACATTATTCGAAACATCATATTTCTAAATGGCTCCACTATTCAGTTAGTTAAATTTTTTTGAAAATGTCAACTGCTGCAGCCCTTCACAAACAAAAAACGTTTGCTAACAAAGACTTGAAACTTTCTAAATATGTGGTAACTTTTCAAAAAAAGTATACGGGGTGCTCAGAAATTGGCGCCGAATTCGGCTATCTTGAAAATTGTGTAACTTATTTTTTTCAAATAATAACCCCATTTTTTCTCAACGCCGGTGGATTGTTTAGACATATGACGTTTCGAATAAAGTTATATTGCAACTCTTCGTTGTGTTCCAATAAAAAAAAAACAAAGTTGGGGCAACTTCCGGTAAAACCGGAAGTCGTGGACGAGTGAAAATATTTTGACTGAAAAGAGCTTATCGGAAAACTCCCGTTCACAAATTTTCCCAGTTCTTTTCCATATAAATAGGTAACGACTCAGCTCATCGTTGTATACCCTGTATATGAATACATGGAACTGATCCCTCATCGCAGTACGGCGAGTGGCGCAGCTAGGATCACTACTGAATCCTAGAAGGCTTTGGCCTTCTTACGGGTATGGTCAATGGGTGGAGTCTAAATAGCTCCAATGTTCCAAAAACACCACGAAAATTAGGTCCGATGTTTGAACTAGTGACACATGTCAAAAGTCAATTTTTATGTCATTGCCGTCATTGGAAATGTTTTCAAAAATAATTTTAGCAGATTCACGGTAAAGAAAGCAGTTTGTCCCAAGTCCCAAAATCTTCTGATGAGCCCTGCTGTCACTGATCCAACTTAGGAATATGTTGATTACTTTTTTTACTGATACAAATATTCCTATCTTCTGAAAGTGAAGTACCTATTGTGCAGTAAAAACCTGCAAGAATACCGACAAAAGTCGTAAATTATATTGTATTCTCAGAGGTGAGTTCAAGATCATTTTGTTTATAACTTGTTAATTAGTAGATTGAAGAATACATTTTTCCCATTTTCCTCACTAAAGACAAATACAGATTATATTTTCATTCCAACTTTTTTTTTCAGGATTGAAACAGGAAACCTTGAGAAAGAAATGGCTATCAATAGTATTAATATTGAATAACTTAGTGTAAAATTGTGACAGAAATCAGGACCACAACTAAATTAAAAAGTGAACTTAAGAAATGTATACCTAACAGATGATTTCAATTCCTGTATAATATAACAATGTTTCACCTTTGACTGTTTTTGCTTTGATATGACTTATTTATCATTTCAGAAATTATTCTCATCATTCCTTTTCTAATAATTGTTTGATTTCTTCATCTATTTTTATTTCATATGTATTGCTGTTGAACAATTTATGTAAAAGTGTAATCCCTCTCTAAACAGAAACGTTTCTTTATCAATTTTCAGATTCATTTAGGAACAAAAGACCCAAAAATGGTCATGGAAAAAAGTGGCCAATTCTAATAAGCACAAAGAATGGAAAAGTTGTAAATTGCAAAAATGGAACCTTTTCTTTCGAACAAGTTTAAAAATTCTATATTGACGTTTATCTTGAGAAAATTGGTTAGACCATAATAATGTTGGTATATTGGTAATCTCTTTGGAACAGCTGTTTTATTGAAGTGAATGGCTATATTTTCTTGTTTCGACCATACCATATGGAGGTCATAATTCACTATCTCAAGAAACTTCTTATTTATGATAGGAATACAAAATAAAGAATTCATTAGGTATATAAAGAATATACAAAAATGTAAGATTGTAAATGGGTGAGTCAGAAATGCAGTATTTCAATCATGTCAATATTTTTTGGATGTTTTGTAGTACCTATTTGTCTGATAGGTATTAATTTTTGCCTTAAGTTTTTTGCTAAAGCTTGATTTCATCTGAGACATTCAGCAAATATATTTGACACGTGTTATGTTCACGAATGCTAGGCACTTCTGTAAGATTCAAATTCGATAATCGATATTTGGTTTTTGAGTTATTAGCAGTACCCAATTTTGAAAATTTGTATTGATCAAACAATGGTAGGTATATATTGTGACTAAGAAGTATTTGGGAGAACAATAATATCTTATTTTGAATAATGAACCCATTAATGGAGAAGTTTCAGTGTTTTTATAAAGGGTCTGTAACTCTATGGATATATTTAATCAATCATTGGCAACTTTTACATATCATTCTGAAAACAACACTAGGTTCTGCCATTCTAAAAGAAACTCTTGTGTCTGCAGCAGATGGTCGACGGCTGAATCTCCATGTTCCATAATGGCTGGTGGTCGGGCCACAGAATATCGGCGCCGTGTCCAAAAGTCGACGCTTTTTTGAAATTCGAGTCAATTGTACACCTGACAATTTCAATCCATAAAAAAAATTAGAATTGATATGTATCCATTGAAATTAAACATGATATCTACAATTTAACTTATTTGACATTCTGACTTACAAAAGAAACATTAACCCAACTTTTTTTTTCAAAAGTATCGGTTCCAAAGTAGCACACCTATATTGGTAAAATATTGGTACAATCTTGTGAACATATTGGCGAAATATTTGAAATGCAATATTGGCGAGAAAAAAAATGTGAACATTCGGCGATATTGGTACAATATTACTTGAACAATATTGGCGAAATATTCTCGAAGCAATATTGGCCTCAAAATATTCGGCGACATTGGTACAATATTGCTGGTACAATATTCTGACAATATTGGCACAATATTCAAACGTTATATTGTGGAGAAGTAAAATGTGAATATTTTGCGATATTGGTCGAATATTGTTTAGGCATTTGAAAAATAGTATTGGTGAGATATTCTTGAAGCAATAATGGCCTCAAATCATTTATCGATATTGGTTCAATATCATTTGGATATATTGGTGGAAGTGAATATACCTTGGTAAATTATTAAATGTCTTTTAGTTGATCAAGTTGACACTAGAGTCTGCCTTTTGATCGCCATAACCACTGAGTAAGTTATCTTGAAAACAAGTCATGGGAAGTATTTAATATATCATTGTAAGTTTTAGAAGACATTCTATATGTAGAGCCATCTAGCGGATTTTTATCCAGGTTTTGTCATGAAATGATTTTAATTTGTTTCATTGAATATTCGGCCAATATTCAAAATTCATCCTAATCTAGATGTGGGAAACAATATGGAGACAACATTGTTTTAACGATATCGGTAAATATTATTGAACCAATATTGACCCAATATTGATTGATAAGATTTGATTAATATTGGCGAAATAATATTCAACCAATGTGTGATCACACTTGGATATACAATATAGTTTTTATTCCTTGAATCGATATGAAGGGAATAATGGGATTGCAATATTTATTTTAGATGTTGAAAACAATGTGAAACCAATATTGTTTTATCGATATTGGTGAATATCATTGAACCAATATTAACCCAATATGAGTTATTACAATTTGTTAAATAAAGTTGAAATGATATTCAACCAATGTGCTGTCAATCTTGGAACTACAATATAGTTTTTATCCCTAGATTTGATATGACTGGAATATTGGGATTGCAATATGTATTCTAGATGTGCAAAACAATATTGTATTATCGATATTGGTAGAAATTATTCAACCAATATTGACCCAATATCACGTGTGACAATTTACATTCAAAACAGGTTCAACCAATATTCCACCAATATTTTTAATATTATATTGCTTTTTGAATATTCACCCATATTGGACCAATATTATTTTTTCATATACAATATATCTATATTGGCCCAATATGGAACCAAGATTCAGCCGATATGATGTGCTACCTGGGTTCTGTCTCTCTTATAACCCTTGCTCCCTAATTGGCGCTTTTGTGGGTTATTTGGAACATTCGAACTATTTAAAGAGATTGGAACTATTAGACTCCACCCATTGGCCATACCCGTAAGAAGGACACAGCCTTCTAGGATTCAGTGACCCTAGGAGCAGCGAGTTAAACTACCCCTCTATGTTTTTACACTACAATCAACAACCAAACATTGAAACACCCATAACTCTCACCATCCCGGAAGCATCAGTCCTCACCGATAATGAACTGGTAGATCTTTGTATGTCTTGCACGTTGAGTGACTCTGCTTCTTGGAGCCATTCATCTACGTTAACACCTCCTCCCCGAAGACACTCTATGCGAGCTTCGGCTTTTGCTTTCGCTGTCTCAGCCCTTCTTATTGCGTGTTTCATTTCTTCTATTTTTGTTTCTAAATCCGGGCCGTTTGGATCGTTTGGATCTACCTACAATTAGAAGTGTTGAATTAGTTGATTGATAATTATTTATACAACAAGAATATAAACCGACTCTTTTTTGCATGATCAAGTTTTTATAACGAGCCATAGGCGAGTTCCCCACACGTATCTTGTTCGAAAAAGATCATCAAAAAATAAATTGAAAAAGAATTGGACCCAAAACAGTATCTTGAGGCAGTCCATATTTCATCATTCGATAACTGCTCATAGTTCCATTGATATTGAAGCATTGTTTCCTATTACTATTATTATAGGGCCAGGTAGCCAAGTGGTCAAAGCGACATCGTTTAATCACTTTGGATGACAGTCGGTGATGGTTCAAACCACGGCGACTGCAGAATTTTTTCTGATTGCCCAAGAAAGTGCTAGGAATCGCACGTAAAAAGGTAAGACCTCGTTAATTCTTGGCTCGCACAAGTTTCGACTTTTGAGGGCTGCCGTTCGTAAGGGGATGACAGCTGGTTAACGGAAAAAACAATTTTAACAATATTACATAAATACTTTATGAGCATCTCGTCGAATGCCAATATTTGAGAGCACCGACAATGATTTGGAATGGTCGAATACTTTTGTCATATCAATGAACACAGATAAATGGATTTTTTTCTGAATTGCATTATTTATCAAACCTATCAATCTGGCATTGCATCAGACGTTGAATGACTCTTACGAATATAATATATAATAACTTTCGAAAAATGAAACCAACCTCTTTTGTCAATTTTTTTCGAAAACTTTTCCATTGCTCGATATCAATGAAAAAGGGCTCTGGCTCGTAACATCGAGTTCATCACCGCTTTTGAAGAGAGGTATTATAACAACAATTTTCAAGATATCTGGAGATTTTCCGTCATTCATCGTCTTATTCACTAATGGAGGTGCAATTTCTTCCTTGATATCTTTCAGAATTTCAGATTTTATATTGTCAATAGGGAATTACACTAGTCATTTTTTTTCCAAAGATTTATGAGTCAAACTGGGTAAAGAAGGACTTTTCAATTTTTTTTTATTGAATTTGATCCAGAAAAAAAAATGATTGAAGTGGAATTAAAATACCAGCTAAATTCGCTCGAATTTGTAACGGTATTTTATTGGAGGAATACAAGTGACGTCACAGTCTTCTGACGTCAAGATCTCCATATATAGCCTATTTGCCTGTCTGTTGTTAAAACCAAGTGTACCTTTCCATTAAATTCGACTGATTAGTATCGAAAGAAGATTAATCTGGTGTACACTGTGACTGTGATTCAAACTGAGAAAGCATTATCTGATGAGGACTCAAGGACGTTTAGAATAATACAAGTGACGTCAGCCCGCGAAAATGTGGCGTTTGAATCTCTCTCAATTTGGAACTGTTTTGAAGTGGATTGCAGTTTTTATAAAACAAATAAATAGGTTCGTGAAATGATTTTACATACATCATATATACAGATGAGATCATTTGTTAGAAATAAAACGTAATGTTTTACTAAAGTGTAATTCTCTGTGATTTGTTACTTTTCAGATTCAATATAATCTCCTAACTTCTGCCTCGTTCGTATCCGATAAAAAAAATTGAATTATGTTTTTGTATGACAAGTTTCTTTTCCGTTTGGTTTCTTAAATTTTTTTGCCATTTTTTCACCAATATCAGTAAAATATTTACAAAACTTATCAGAAATTTCTCTAGTATCATTTGTTGTTTTTCCAGCGGAATTTGTTATTTTTTAAATTTTTTTTTTGATTTTTAGAAACTTTAACAATACATTTTCATAGACTTTTACTCGTGTTTTTATTAACCTCTATTTCATTATTATAGTAGTCACTTTTTGCTTTTATTAAATAATTTAACCAATTGCTGAAGTATCTAAATTGTTCCTTGTTATGTTCTATTGAGTGATTCTTCTTACCTTACCTGTATTTATAAACAACGTATGTCTAAACTTTAGGTGAAGGATCTTGTGTTTGTAAACAGGAAACCTAACATCTTCTTTGCAATCTTGCAGATATTTTCGAAATGGTCAGAAAAGGTAATAGTCCCGTCAGCTCGCTGCCAAAATGTATAATAATTTTATAACATGTGTCCTTTAGGGTTTTGGTAGTTATAAATATAATGATCAATGAACAATAATAATAATACTTTATTTTCTCAAAGACATGCATTAACACGTAGGTATATATTATACATTTTATTTATTTCCCAAGATTATGACAGGGAAACGCATTTTCAACTAAACTAAATTAATTACCAACTAGATATTTCTAATTCTCATATTATTTATACAATTCATGATAATAAATATTTTTTCAAATTTACTTTAAATCTCATTTTACCATTGGATTTCAAAGATTTTGGCAATTCATTCACTGTTAATTGTCACTGTAATTTAGATCCTAACCGTGCACGTAATACTGTTTATTTTTTAAATACGCATACGGAACTTGTACAAACCGTATAAAAATGTTGTCCTCTGGAGCTTAACTGAATTTTTTCTCAACCTGATTTGTACAACGAACCAAAAACTTAAGGTTCGGTTCATTAAGCGTAGGCTAAACTCCCGTTTGCACAATCGGCCCTCAATGACATTTATTCATTACCTCAGTAACGTTGATTACAAATAGAAGTGGTATAAAAACATAGAAAGTAATAAATAGATACTTACTTTTTGTCCAGACTCACGAAGCGCGTTAAAAATCTGCAACTTTCTGACGCTCTCTCGTATATTGTTGTTCTCCCTCGCAATCTTGGTGGCCCATCTCCGCGCCTCTTTGCTGAGCGTCGCGGCGGAAGAATCGTGTTCGGTGGTCACGTGACCGACGGGGTCGTGGTCGCACGGTTCGAACTCGTAGTGGATGTGCTGCTTCAGTACCGGATAGTACAGATAACAGCACTGGAGATTGTACTCTCTCGTCAATTGTTTAGCTTGATCTCGAATCGTGCTGAAAGAGTTCTGCATTGCGGAGCACGTGAGGAGTTCCGTTCTACCCATGAGCGAGAGGTATTCCGCCACTTTGTCGTAGACGCCGCTCTCCATGGTGGTCATGCAGAGTTGGAGATCGACGATGAAATACCTTTTGGACGAGAGTCATCGAAAATTTAGTATCATGTTAGGATATTTTTCAACAGTGAGCAAGTATGTTTCAAAATCATGCACGGTTTCTTATTCAGTGACTTAAAAGAGAGATAAAGAACGAGAGATGGATAGTAGGTAGTGCTGTATTAGATATTGTGAAAGCTGGAATGGGAGAGTTTCGTCCAAGTTACCAATTTAAAATTATTTCAAGAAAAACCCCTGTCTCATCAATTGTAGAAGTTCCTTCAGTGGGTATCGTGTATAAAAATTAAAATTACATCAGTTGAATGTCTTAGTTTTGGTCATAAGGCCTTAAATACATATTTTATGGACAGAAACAATTTTTGAAGAATTTTATGCGTAATGTTAAATTTCTAGAGATTTTTCGACAGTTGAAACGTCCCCCACAGTCTTAGTTGGCAGGTCCATAATTATGTAGAATTCCCGCCTCCTGCAGAGATAGTTGCAGAGGTTAGTAGGTAGAGCATCCCGGAAAAGGCTCACTGCAAAAAACCGGGGTTTGATATTGGTCTTATTTATCACTTTGGATGCCCTTTACGGGTCTGGATCGTTATAACGCCCCTGAAAAGTGTCCAGAGCTTGATATATAAGGCCTCCGTTTTTGCAGGAGGCATTGTCATACTCCCTAATGCGAACATTGCTCGTCAAAGGGCCTTTTGGTAAGAGATCAATCTCATTGAGTTCAAATGCATGCCTGCCCGTAGCATCTTGTTGACCAGACCTTCGATTCATACGGTATCGAAGGTCTTTTCCATATCCGACAGGGTCATGACCGTGTTCAGATCTTGGTTGAAGGCCTCCTTCACTCCGTGTACAATTCGGACTACCTGTAGAGTCGTATTGTGACCTCTGTGGAATCCGAACTGCACGTTCGGGATGAGTTTCAGCCTTTCCTCAAAATTCAGCAGCCTTTTAAGGAGGATTTTATCTTCCACTTTGGCAATCACGCTAAACAGCGAGATTGGTCGGTAGTTCGTAAGCTGATGCTTATTCTTACCGGGTTTCAATATTGTTGTTATCACAGCTCGCTTTAGACATCACTTCATGATGGCGTGGATTATGTGTAACAATTGTACCAGTGATTTACGCGGAAGGTTCTTAAGCAGAATTGCGTCAATTCCATCCTCACTGCTTGCCATTACTTTGGCAAACAGTCAAACAGATCAGGGCCCAACGGGAGAGCAGGTGTGAAAATGTTTACCAACGAGCTGCAATACCTACATGAATGAAAGGTAAAGTTTCAAAAATTAAGGGAATTAGTAGTATACAAGAAAATATGATTGAGTTCATGTTCTATAATCGACAACTGTGTCAAATAGCGCCAGATGATCGAACAAACATTTATGAAGTGTCAAAAGTGTTGTTCTTGGCTCATCCGCCATTTGTTATGAGAAGTACTTAAAATGTAGAGTTGTATAAAAAACAAAATAAATGTTTTGCTTCACTTAAGTGGAAGTGATACCTTACAAACTGAAAGACTGTGGCGCTACTATCCGTATACAAAATGTTGCCATGCAAGGGTTTCGTTGTCCCTAACTTTCAAGGTTTGTTTTTCATTATTAGTTGATGAAAAAATTTTAACATGTCGGTAAAGATTTAATCTGTTTCCCTTTTCTCACTTTTTCGATGATATGGTTCTTTTAAAAAAAAAATGGGAAAACCATCAAAAAAGATGGACTTTGGTGATATTTTTCAGAAAAATCTGAACCAAATTTTGAGAAAGTGAGAAAAAGGGAACATCGATAACATCTTTACCAATACTTACTTATTTTTTAATTCACCCAAAGTGAAAAATGAACCAAAAAAGTTAGGGACTACCAAACCCTTGCATACACTGTTTTAAGTATAGTACAACTTCCTCTTAGGTTCAAGAAAATGTAAAATGTGCAACACTTTTGTGAATTCAAGGTTAATGCACTCGTTCGGTTTGCAACACTCGCCAACGACTCATGTTACAAACTCCTCACTCGTTATAAAATTTGACTTCACACACTTGTTACACAAAATGCACTTTATTAACATTTTGGTAGTTGATTTGGTTCATATATTCAATAAAGTATCTTCACAATGGCCATTTGACAGTTTGAAAAAGTTATCTTCAGTATTCGGTATAATCTTAATTGTTGAATTTAGAGCATTAGTGCAATATACAATGCATAAAAAATTCGAACAAATTCGCCAGAAGCCATTTTCCCGTTGATGTGGTGGGAGGGTCCATTATTTTCTTTTATCAATATGTGATGTTATTGTGTTTTTATAAAATGAAATTTCAATAGTAATTTATGAAACATGTTCGTAAACTAAGACTTTTTTGTATTAGCGTAAAGTTTGTTGAACGAGGCGAAAGCCGAGTTCAACAAAAAACTCTTCACGAAAATTTATCGTACAAAGTTTTTTCTACGACAGTTTTTATGTGACAAATTGAAGCAATTGTTGTATCCCTTAAAGTTTTCAATTTTCGTGGTATTACCAAATGATGACTTTCGAATAAAATCTGACGCAAAATACTGCCTTTTTGATAAATGTATGAACAGTGCGTGAACCATTATTTTACGCACAGCTGATTTTTTAATGCACGTGTGCTAAAAAGTGTCTCGTCACGCATTGTGAACAGTGCGAAAACCTTAGTTTACGCACTGTCGAAGAAAAACATGTATACCTGGTTTGGTGTGCATTTGCGGCTGCGAGGCAGAGAAGATAGTCATTCCTGGCGCCAGTTGATTTTTCCTCCAACTGATCTCGTTTCGACGAGAATTTGGCGCTATTCTTCTGTAATGAGGTAATTGATTGGAAAAATGAGCCTTTCTTCTTCTTGAGCCTGGAAAAAAACCATACCGAATTAAAGTCAATGGAAGTTTGAGCCTCCAATTTTCTCGCAAAAAACAAAACTGTTTTTTAAACATAATAAATCTCGATAATCTTACAATGTTGTGCCAAGACATTTTCCTCAGGGTGGTTCGTTCGGCTGTGAGATAATATCATCCGTTTCGAGCCACCCTGAGAAAAATGTCTTGGCACACCATTGTCAGAATATCGAGATTTGTGAAAATTATATCACATATAAATGAAATCAATAGCGATCGTAATTGTTATCTCTGAGGATATGTGATTATGATTTTTCCGTTTTCCCCCATTAAAGCTCGCGGAGTCTCGTTATGAACATTTTGGAAAACATATTCGATCTTATTGGACATCAGATATATTCAGAATCAGTTATTATGGTCTCTCTTCAAAAATACCCAACATATGTCGTTTTTTGACAATATAAATTATACTGGCGTTATCTTATAGCATGAAAAGATGTTTGGAAGATCTTGGAATTAGTACCTCATTTCATATCCAGTGTGAAGCAGTGACTGAAAATGGCGGTGCCTAATGTGACATCAGTCGGATTCTGGGCGCCACAAACATTTAAATTCCAGCCCGATTGATGGGCAAATACCACAAAAAATGGAAAGCTCCATATCTTGAAAACTGTCCATTTTTGAGCTTTGTGGCTATGGACACTTTTGATCAGCTCATCAAGAACTACACCATACCAAAAATTCAGCAAAATTCACGGAAAGCTATTTCCCTTAAGAAATGTGCGGGGTTCTTTCATAGCAAAATATTTTTTCTCAGGCACTTTGTATTCCACCCAAATTGTATAGGTACACCCGGCATATAATATTTCGGATCTTCTACTTATCATGCCAATATCATCGCGTTAACCTGCATTTATTCTCATGAATTTCGATTAACCAGTTGAATTTTTAGGGCCTTTCATATTTCCTCTTGGTGGAAAAAGTCACAGAAAATCAAATTCATTCGAGCATAATATTCAATCTGAGCATTCCTCACCTTCCATAATGGAATTGCCGACGCGATAAAAACCATTTCAATAGACTGGAGAACAGGAAAGAAAGGTACTTTTTTTGGGTCACTTCACACAGACGATCTCTAATTAGAATCGACTGAAGTGTTGATACGCTCCTGAAAAGGTAGCTGGAGGAAAATAAGGGCACTTTAAATAGTATTGGAGAGATTTGAAATGAAAGTTTTTTTTTTATTTTTATAGAAAATCGATCTATTTTATGTATGTGAACTTAGCAACGAATTTGGCAGCAACGATTTAGTAGGGCGGATTTTATGCATTCAAAACTTTTATCTTTATACAAAATCAAATTTTCAGGCATTGATTGGCTCGAGGTTATGATATTCAAGTGGAAATAGAAAACAAAAATACTGAATCGTGTTGGAAAACCATCAAGTATTAAAAAAATACGTTGTTTTAGAAATTGATGGGAGGAAAATTTTTACGGACCGAGGTATATAATTTCCACATACGTTTCGTTAATTTGATTATAAAATGCATACTCTTTCGGAAAATGAAAAGTTGAAAATTCTATACTCGGTACGGGAGCGGAAAATAATTATAATCCTCGAATATTCGGGATTCGTTCCGGCAATTTGATCATAAGTAGGGAAAAAGTAAAAGAAGACATGTACACCTTGGCAAATCTATCTGTGCCTCTGAGATGCGCGAACGATAAACAAAGAGGGTAAATATCCGCTACCAACTTTGATCAGAGAGAGACAGCGGCTGTACTACCGCGCACCTAATATTCAGAGGCACAGATAGATTTGCCAAGCTGTAGAAATTTCCACAAAACGCGAATCCGTTCATACTTCGTATCCGTTCATACATCGTACTTTAATTATAAAGGTTTCCTCGTACCAAAGCTGGTACGCGGGTGCGGGAACTGAAAATGGGAACTGTGCGAATTGCTAGAAAAACAGTGCACGTGCAAACCAAACATATTTTGATGTTTGCCTGCATTTCGGAATACGAATAATCGTACCGGTTGCATGTTTACATATCCTGCTATAATATCAAGTCTCGCATTCATCCCGTTCCCGTGATATCTCTGAAGATATATGATTATAATTTTTCCGTTTTCCCCATTAAAGCTCGCGGAGCCTCGTTATGAACATTTTAGAAAATATATTCGATATTATTGGACATCAGAAATTATGGTTTCTCTTGAAAAATACCCAACATTTTCTGAC
This sequence comes from Chrysolina oricalcia, assembly GCA_944452925.2. Taxonomy (NCBI): domain Eukaryota; kingdom Metazoa; phylum Arthropoda; class Insecta; order Coleoptera; family Chrysomelidae; genus Chrysolina; species Chrysolina oricalcia. Next base: position 32,363,206 of record OX101820.2, read on the forward strand.
AATATAAATTATACAGGCGTTATCTTGTAGCATAAAAAGATGTTTGGAAGATCTTGGAATAAATACCTCATTTCATATCCAGCGTGGAGCAGTGTATGAAATTTTTTCGATGGCGGTGCCTAATGTAACTGAGAAACACCAAGACCAAGTCGGGTTCTGGGCGCCGAACATTTGAATTCCATCCCAACAACAAATGAGAGCTCTCCGATTGATGGGCAAATACCACAAAAAATGGAAACAATCCATTTTGAAAGCTCCAAATTTCGAAAACTGTCCATATCTCGAAAACTATCCATTTTTGAGCTTTGTGGCTATGACGTTTTCAAAGTATTCCTCGGAATGCAACCACAAGTTTCCGAATCTTAACGATACGGAAATTTTGCAGGCAAAAGTTGGAAACTGATTTATTTAGAATTCTTAAGAATTCACTAACAAAAAGATTGCGGATGTAACCTGCTAAATGATCAACTGGATTTGGTCTATACCCACCGGTTTTTAAGGCAATAAGTAAACTGGTTTCAGGTAAAAGTCATTAATGACCGTAAGTTACTAATGACAAGCCTCAGATAGATTTAAGGGTATTTAAGCCATTTAAGATCGGATATTCATTAACTCAGTTTTGATAAATATTGGTATAAAAACATAGAAAGATTTATTCTTTACATCCATCAATTTATTATTATTATTACTATATTACGATTATTTGATGTAGAAAGGCTATACACAAACGTGCCCATAGAAAAATTCGAGGATGACGACCAACTACAAGAGAGAGCTGATTTAACGATTCAATGGGCCGTGGTGGCCGTGCTGGTAGAACGTTCGCCTTTGGAGCGAAGGGTCCCGGGTGCAAAGCCTCGCATGGTCATCGGTCTCGTGCATGACATCACACACGTTAAAAGGTAAGGGCTGGGTCTTCCCTAGCTCACACAAGTCTTTCGAAGACTTCTGAGGATTGCGCGTAGGGGTGCAATCGGTTGAAGGTTGACGGAAATAACTATCAATATTGAACCTATTAAAAATCTGTCTCCATAATTCCTACGTCCAGGAAAAATACCGTTTCTTTGTCCAAATCGATGGACTACCGATGGGGTCCGCCTCCCTATCCCCAGTGATCGTCAACATTTAGATGGAATGGTTTAAGAACCAACAACAAGCTGAAAGAAAACCTAAACTATGGTTGAGATGTGTTGACAATACATTCATAATATGGAACCATGGAGACCAAGAGCATCAACGGTTTCTATCTAATACTGATGGCGTAAGAAACAACATCAGCAAGGAAGTCAACAACTCGTTACCTTTCTGACTAATATTAGCAGTAATTTGTGCCAAAACGGATATCCGGACAGAAACTGGAAAATCTCACCACCTCCACCAAGAATTGCATATATGAGGTCCCATGCGAATACAGCATCTAATACATCGGTTAGACCAAGAGCTCCTATCAGTGAAAATAAAGGCTTCTCGTAGCGATGCGACACGTCAAAATCCGGTATCGCAGTCCATGTGTGTAAAGAACACCTCCAAATTTCGATCTCAGCGTAATTATTTAAGAATCAGCAAAAACCATATACGTTATATTCGAGACAACACGTTAATTTAAGCAGCAAATACAGTTTTACTATCCGCATCTCCCAACAAAGTAGCCATTCATTACTATCAGTATTTGATATTGTTTAGTCTAAATGAGTTGAGAGGTATGAACTCCCACGATAGAAGTCTGGATTCAGCAAAATATCCGTTAAATAAAAATTAAATGAAAATACGATTTTCTTAAACCTAAGAATCGTCGAATACAGGATACATCGTGAATATATAACAGTGCCAACTGTTTCACAGATTTTTTTTCAGTCTTCAGCATCGAGATGGCCACAAAAATGCCACTAGTTTGCCCATTTAACTGAATTCGTAGCATAAATAATAACGGAGTTGGCAATGGTGTCGACTTAATTTAGATCACACTGAACAATTCTGGATAACAATATCACTCACTTTTCTTCAATATCTCTTGCTTTATCCCTAACTTCATGTGCTCCGTGTTCTTCATCGAAATAGAATTTCTTCGTTTTATCCACGTCTTGCACACAAATCTGTAATTCCTTTTGTACCATTGCTAACTGATCTACACACTGAAAAAAAAAGAAGTGTGAAACAAAGAATGATATTCCTAAAACTGGCTGGAGAAAATAATTAAAAATATAAATAGAACATGGATCACGAGAAGTCAATTTTTCTGCAATGAAACTGCAACTGCCTGAAAATGCAAAGCTGATTTTTAAAGGTCCGAACAGAAGCAAAAAATTATGAAAAACTGCGAATTTTCAAGATTTGTTTCGTTAATTTCATTATATCACGATTTGAAATAATTTTTTTCTTGAAATATTTTTTCATGACTTGTTTAAAACAAAACATACTCATAATATTAATATTGGCAGGTAGAGCATTTTGTCAATTTGAAACGTTGAGGTTTAATCATAGAAATATCGTATTATGAGTAAGTATATAATATATATTTCTATGAGCAAAATACTATTTTCAATGTAGTAAAATTTGTAATTGGTTTCAGTTGCCGAAGTGCTCGATAATTTACTTTTCAAACCTGAAATGTGGCTCGACCAAGTCAACCTATTGTCTAAAGTTAAACCTAATAAATTGACGCACTGAAATTCATGTAATGGCGAAGCCGTATAAAGAATCATGTTTTGTAATGTTTCGTTATTCATCATGAGTTTGTTGACATTGAAGCAATAGTCAGATTTTTCTTGTATTTCCACAGACTGCTCAACAAGAGACACATAATTGTTAGAGGAGTATATCAGTGATGTTTCCTCGGCAAATAATACATACACTGTGCCATAGTTTCATAAATTGAAGTTACATTAATGATAACCAAATGCGGACCCAGAACCGATCCCTGTTGTACACCTAGATTGATCGGTCTTTCCTCCGAAAATTTATTGTTTGTATACATTTTTTTGGAAACGATTGTTCAAGTAATTTTCAATCAGATTCAAAGCAGTGCCTCTAATAACATAGTATGAAAGATTTTCAAGTAGTGTGACTTCCACAACTTTTCAAGACCTTCAACTATTCTTCCGACAACACTCGGAGGTAGAGCAATTGTTGCAATTGTCTCTTTTTTTGTGTAGGGGTATCACTTTTGCATATTTGAAGATGTCTAGAAATTTACCTGTTTGAAAGATTAAATTGATCAAAATTTGTTGATGGGGAAAGAATTATATCCTGGGTTTCTTTTATGATTTTACTATTTAATCTATATATCAGAACAAGCTGAGTTTGTCAATGATTAATAATTTCTTGTACATCATCGCAATGAACAGGAGTTAAAAAGAATGATGATCTAGGAGAAGGAGATTTTCTAAAGTTCACCAATTCAGAGAGAGGCAGATTAGGTAAGTATTTTATAATATTGGCGGATATGCTAGAAAAATAAAATATCGTTTTCAGTCAAATTGTACGAGAACCAGTTTTATTTCTGTGAAAATTTACAATGTTCCAGCTAGCCTTAGATTTATTTTCAGCTTCAGTGATATATGATCATTTTTAGACTTTTTCGTCTAAGTTGCATATTGTGATATTTCTTGTAATTTTTATAGTTGTTGATATCTTCAGGTGCCTTGGTACTGTCACAAACGATTTTAACATTTGTTAAAGTATCTCTTTGTTTCCGTTTTTCGCCATTGAACCAAGACACAGGTTATGAACATTGAACTTTGATTTAATTTTTTTTTTATATAAAAAATATCATCAATCAAGTCATTGTAAGTATTCACCAATAAAGAAGAAAGAAACTCTTTATCATGGCTTGAGTTCAAAACAGTCCAGTCAAATTCGAGCAAAGATAGCATCTTCTTAATACCTCTACTTGTAATGGGCCTGGTAGAAATTGGGTTTTGGGTTTGTTTACGCACTTCTTCTATGAGGACGAACAAGTATTGACCTGCATGGTTCGAAAACGATGGATCAAGTACACCTGTACACAACTGAGATTCAAATTGGTGAAAATATTTTCCAGATTTGGAAGCCTTGAACAATCAAGAGCTTCCAGAATCAGGATAGTTAGTCCATAGGACACAATGATGCTTTTGAAGTCATCCAATAAAGATGTTTTTCTGCAAAATCAGTATTAAAATCGCCGAAAATAGTCGTAGGGAGCAGCAGTTGTTTGCTGTTGGAGGCTTGCCAACGAATATAACTAATCTTTCGATTAAAGCGAAGACTGGTATACTTAATCCATTCATTGTTATTATCAAAGTATTGTATCGATTCTGTCGTTACGGACGAGTACGGACCTGTCGCTCGTACTCGTAAACAAGCCTGCATTACAGACGTAACAGTCATCAACGCTTCTAGAAGGGCGACATCTACAGTTACATCTACAGTTACAGTTAGATGCAGTAAGAGACAATGTTCAACATACATTCTAGTTTGAAATAGTGTAATATAAATTAGATAAACTGTGTTATTATGAATTACAAGTTAGATTATATGTTAACAAATAAATAAATTAAAACCGTTTGTACTTTACATTTAATTTTGGCAGAGATTGATCATTGTGTGCCAAACAAACACTTACCTTTTTGGCTGTTTGCATTTTATGTGCCCTAAGTATTTTAGCATCGTCCGCTATTTGCTGTTGGAATACTTCGACGGCTGCCAGGCGAGCCCTCGCCAATTTTTCGTTTTCCTCCAACACTGTTCTCCACACATTCCACATGTTCCTGTAAAAATGAAGTCGACCAAATGTTTTATGAATGTTTCTTTGCATTCCACGTATATTGTGGTAATACGACGATTGGATGTTTCTTTCTCATAAAATAGGATAAATGATGATTCTTTGTGCGTCGATGGATTTTTGGTGGACCACTAGAAGGATAATTTTAAAAAAACATATTTTTGATGGGTACATTCACTTATACAACTTTATAGCTGATTTTGGCGAAAGCGCGTCTAGTATAAAAGTCGTAGTTTTGGAGCTTGAGAAGTATTTTCTGTTTTGCATTGTATTCACAAGATTTCAATGTATTTAATCATTAATTTATTTAATACATAGGTTACCCAACAGGACGAGCCTAATAACAGGATAACACACAATTACAAGAAAAAGTTACAGTTGTGTAATCATGAATGCAAAAATTAGGTAAGCATAATGCAAGTTGTTAAGAGCTTTTTCAGGTTCTTTTTGAAACAGTTCACACTGAGTTTAAAAATGTCCAAGTCATCAGATAACACGGTCTTAAATGTAACCGTACATCTAATCATTGGAGAGTTACCAAAATAATATCTGGAAAAACAAGGAGTAAAAAACAGTTGCCTATGACGAATATTATATGAGGAACAGTTCAGTGAAAAGAGGGTTGTACCTCCACTGCAATCAATGAGATTATTGAATATTTTGTAAATGAAATATATGTCATTGAAGTCACGCCTAAGAGATAGGCTCACGAGCTTGTAGAAAATTAGGTTACTTTCATATGGAAAGTAGTGCCTATATCTGAAGAATCTATAATTTATAATATTGATAATTTTCAAGGATCGGCTTTATCAAAGTATTGAATATAATCAGTAAGGAGGAGGAATTTTTAAAATCCCTGGTATTTCTCGATATGAAACCGGGGGATCCCAGAGACTTCCTAACAATTTTATCAATATGACTGTCAATAGTCAATTTGGTATCCAAAGTTACACCTAATTCAACTATCTCATCAGAGATAGACGTTTTTCATTGTCAATAGTGAGCAAAGACGTATGTGGATTCGGGCTACGGGTAAATGATTTGACTACATTTCTTAATATTTAGTGAAAAGAAAATTTATGTATATTACAGTAATCAGAGAACCGATTGAGGACCTCCTGTATTTCATTATAGTCCGCGAGAGAATTTAAGAGACAGAAAATTTTCATATTATCGGCATATAATGAGATATTGGAGTGATAGAAGCATTTCTCCACGTCACTCAAGTAAATACTGAATAGTAGTGGTCCCAGATGTGAGCCCTGGGGGACCCCTAAGGTAACTGGCAACATGCCAGACTCTGTCAGTGCTACGTACTGGTATCTATCCTGAACATATGAGGTGAGATGCCCCAGCAAGTAACCATGCACACCAAAATTTCTGAGACTTATTAATAATGTAGGATGATGAACCTTATCAAAAGCCTTTGAAAAATCGGTGTACACAGCACAAGTTGAGATTACCTTCTCCATATTATGGTGGATTTATGCAGAAGTCATAAGTCATAAGGAAGAATATTCGTCAATGATTGGTTGGAATAAACGGATCAACCAATCATTGACGAATATTCTTCCTTATGACTTAAAACTTATGACTGCTGCATGAATCCACCATTTCTATAAATATTTTGTACATAGGGTACCAAGTTTGTTACTGCAGAGTGCTTTTTGTAAAAACCGTGTTGAGAAGTGGTGATAGAATTTTTTACAATAAAAAACATTTTCGTGCAAATTATCGATTTGAATATTTTACAAAATGAACTCAGCAATGATACCGGCCTATAATTTCTAGCATCGTTGATGTCACCAGATTTATGTATCGGTATTACTTAAGCGATAAACTAAATTTCAGATTGATCCTTCTAGTAGTTCCCCAGAATCGTCCAAAGCGTCATCTACCCTGAATTTTTTCAATAAAGGGTGTTTTCGAAGCTGAGGCATTTTTTTGAACAGGATGTCAAAATTCATAGTTTTACCAAAAATCACCATTACAGACCAAGATAAGATTATCCATCACGGCCATATCTGAAACGATAATATATACAGTTTTGGTTGGAAGGGAACAAAGTTGAGTAACAGAGGGGCCATCTATATGGGAGTATGAAATTTTCAAAAATATTTTTGATTTTCAAGATATTTTGGAAAAACTGAATTTTTCGATTTCTCACTTTATTATTTTCTGATGTTATCGTCACAGTTGGAACAGAATAAAACATAAGTTTGTCTTTCAGACGTTGATGATTCCACATCTGATTTTACTCAGTTTCAACAAATGTTCATCAAATATAAATGCGCCTCTCCTAATTATTTTTGAATGAAAAATTTCTACCTACCACGTCACAAAATTATTTTGAGAAATGTGCAAAAGAGGTCTTTGTAGTTTTGAGTTTCATTTTACAGTTTATGTAGTCTGAATCGAAAATAGCAGGCTTTGACGGAAGTCGAATGCTACAAAAAAAAGTTGATAGTTCTCCCAAATGTCATTCAGTACACATTACGACTTCTGATTGTTGATTGCCAACTTTTTTCCTTGTTATAAAACGGATAGCAGTTTTTCACCAGAGGAAAAGTTTGACATGGTAAAGTGTTTATTTTGTGCCACAGTAATGCTGTGGAAGCTGAGCGTTTTTATCTGAATGACTATCCAGAGAGAAGACAACCAGTAGAAAAATGTTTGGACGATTGGTTACAAACCTTAAGGGATATGGGTCGTTTATAAAAACAGTGTTAGCCAGAAATAAACACTGTAATGAAGAAAACGAAGAAAATGTAATGTTATCTAATAATAATAATAATAATAATATTAATAATAATAATAATAATAATAATAATAATAATAATAATAATAATAATAATAATAATAATAATAATAATAATAATAATAATAATAATAATAATAATAATAATAATAATAATAATAATAATAATAATAATAATAATAATAATAATAATAATAATAATAATAATAATAATAATAATAATAATAATAATAATAATAATAATAATAATAATAATAATAACTTTATTCACTTGAAGAAATTAACAATAAAAAAGGTATAGGTACATTGATTCAGTGAATAAGCGAATCATCACAGAAGCAAAAAATGCTTGTTTGTGATAGGTATCAATTAAATTGATCTTGGTAACGACCATAGAAGCTTCAGATGCTTGTATATGGCCTGTATGTTGTTAATTAAAATAAGAGTACAGATATTGATACTGGGAAAAAATATAAAACACAGAAGTATAAATATAAAATCAGGGGTAAGAAAATATCACTTAATCTACACATATTTAAATAGCCTAGGAGGTAGTAATCAATTAATAAATCAATAAAAAACAGACAAAAGTACAATTTTAGATTACACAGACTTCATTAGTCATATGGTGATAAACAGAATGTCTCAACTGAAAATTCAGAAATATCATTTCGGGAAATTGAGCGTACCAGTGGGATTCCAAAATCAACAGCTCTAAATTTTATCCATACAAATTTCTAATTTGCCAAGGTCTCAGACCAGGCGACGACGATAGGCGAAAAACTTTCTGCGAATGGTATACGAGAAAAAGCGAAGATGATGAAAACTTTCCATATAAAATTATTTGGTCGGCTGAGAGTATGGTAACCAATAATGGTACTTATTTTCAACCGACAAAATACTCATTATTTGCCAAGAGAGAACCCCAGGGTACACTGAATGGGTAGACACTAACACCATTTTGGCTTCAATATGTGGACTTGAATTTTTGGCACACTATTGATTGGCCCTTATTTTTACCATAACTCACTAACCAAGGAACGTTATCGCACATTACTTCAGCGCGATTTGGAATAAACCCTAGATAACTTGCCACTTGCTAATATCAGTACCTGTTGGTTCCAATATGATGTGTCGAGTGGATTTCCGGAGAAATGAATAGGAACATATTCAGCAGTTTCCAGGCCACCTCCTTCGCCGGACATCACCCCACTAGACTTTTTTCTCTGAGGGCACATCAAGTATGACGTTAACCAGCATATTTTCGATACGGGAGAGAAAATAGAAGACTAGTTCTTCCAGCTTTCGAAATCATTACAGCCGATATGTTGAATAAAGTTTTAAATTCAACAGTTAAAAGATGTAATTTATATTTGGAGAATAATGAACATTTGCTTGAAAAGTTTTCATAATTAGTGATGATAGCAGGTATTTTTTATTTAAGTATTGTTATTCCATGTTTTTGTTTTGTGTTAGCAATAACTAAACCAAGTAAAGTTGAACTTTTGATTTTCTTGACCTTCTACGATACTCAATTTCAGTAAATTTTCTTCAATTCAGGCCCATACTCGAACATTTTTTCAAGGATTTGTGATGATGGCCGAACAGGATCTGAAACGTTATTAAATTATCATATGTGATACATCATTAAATTTAGATAAAAAAAATACTCGAAACAACAACTTTTAACTGACGATGTTTCTGGTATTCCACTACTTCATTAGAGGTGATCTTTGGTTAAATCACTCATTTCTGGATGGTGAGGATGAAAAACTGATCATAATAAGTGAATGCACCAAAAATTAAAGTATTTTTCACAATTTCAACTGATGATATCTTCGTTATAACACTACAAAAAGATACGTCATCTTTGAAAACACCGTGTATAGCTCCATTTTTATGACTACTTCCTGAAACATTCAATTTTGTTTTTTAAAGAAATGGATATGTTAAAATTGATGTTTTCGTCATTTTCGATACTTTCAGTCGTTCCAGAGATATTTGATATTTAAGAAAAAAATTCTCTTTCCAATTTCTCATTATGTTGAAGAAATTTGTGAAGAATGATTCATCTAAAATGTATTGCTCCATCAATGTTCACCTAATATATAGATAAAGGTCTTCTAGATGGTACATATATGAAGATTTAGAATAATTTAACGTTAGTTCATGGAAAGAGAGACATGGTGATAATATATTTATATCATTCAACAGTTTTTCATTGATATAAGATACTCTAAAGAATTTACGTAGATAAGAAAAAAACTTGGCCCAGGATTGATCCTTGTGGCACGCCACAGAAGACAGTTTTACTGGGGCTCATTCCTTAACCCATATTTTCAAAATGCTTTCTATTAGGTACTCAGAAAATTTGGAAACCATTTGTGTACACGTCCCCTTATCCCTAAATAATATAAAATACCCAATAGTCTATTATGATCAACGGTATCGAATGCCTTTCTCAAATCAAGTGACAAAAGTGCACAGGTTTAATTTGAATCAAATTCCATCAATAAGTGAGTGACTGCATCTACTGGTCTGCATCACAAGACTTGAGGAAGCCACACTGAAATATGTAGAGTTAATCAATAGATTTCAAATAATCACATAATCTTGCATTGATATTTTGTTCGAGAATTTTGCAAAGAATGGGTAAAACAGAGATAGGCCTATGGTGTTCCATTTCATTTTTTTGAAAATTGGTCTAACTTTGTCAATTTTAATTTTTTCTGATACGATTCCTGTTTCAAATGATATGGTTATAAGTTTAGGTAATAAAAGGAATCATTCTGATGTTACTGCCTTAACAAGTTTGATACTGATGTTATCAAATCCTGGAGCTTTCTTGGTATCCAAACTATGAATCAGTTAAACTTAAAACACTTGAAACGCACTCTTAGTAAAACTCACCATTTTTCTTCGCCTCCTTCCAATTTTATATCAGGAATATTCGGTATCTTCTTATTCAAATATGCTGATGATATCTTAAGCAAAGCCTGAAATAATTTTATCAGAAAGAAGAAATATAAATCGGTTCAGCAAAACGTACCTCCGAATACGACTTTTCAATAGAAGATCTTTTGATGATGAAGGACCTAATATCTTCGAGGAGATCGCATTCATGTTGATTTTTCAATATGAGCTTGTTGAGTTGTTCCGTATGGAGGTTTTTCAAAAATTTCACGAAATTACCCTGTAAAAATCACATTAAGTGTTACTGAACAAAAGTTGTCAGCGTTTTGAGGGATAGTTGTTACCAACCATAAATTGAATCAGACACCCATTTAAATATAGTTATTGCCAATCATATACACCAAGCAATAGAGTATAAAATGAGCGAGTTTTTACTAGTAGGAAACTGACTATGACATCACATGAAAGACAGTCCGTAGTTATATTATGATATGTTTTCGACTCGCAACTGTCATTTATGATTTGTTATAAACATTTAAATAACAAAAAACGTGTTTTTTTAAATTGTTTTTCTTATAAAATGAAATCTTATAGAGCAATCTTACAAAGTTACTCTAAAGAAAAGAATTGTAGATAATTGAAATACGAACAAAATGGGATGTTTCACGACCCGGTCGGATCATTAGTAACGGAGAAAATTTGGAAAACCCCGGAAATTTTGCAATTTTTTTTTAAATTCATTGCTCCGCCTTTTTTCGAGAAGTAGAATTGGCCTTTCTCATGAAAGTATTGAATCATGTGTACTTTATGTGTACACAAAACAGGCTCTGACGGATCATTAGTGTTAGCACAATTGCAATTTGAATTTTTTATTGCACTTTCTTGCAGCTGGCCTGATAGCCCGATTTCAATTTTTCAAACAGATTATGAAAGTAGAGGTATAGTACTACAAAATGTTTATTCTCATTTTGAAGAAGAATTCTTCTAATGAACGGGTTACGTGAGAATACGCCTCCCCTCATCTCCCGCTCTCTCCTGCCACTCGACCGCTTCCACCAACTCGGCCGTTTTCAGTCATGTTTGCAAGCATTTTTAACCCATTTCGCAGCTTTTTGGCGAAAAATGAGAATATACGTTTTGTGGTATTGTACTTCTACTTTCAAAATCGGTTTTAGAAATTGAAATCGAACTATTACTAGAGCATCCAGGCACGCTGCAAGAAAGTGCAAAAAAAAATTCAAATTGCAATTGTGCCAAAACTAAGAATCCGTCAGAAGCTGTTTTGTGCACACGTGAAGTACACACGATTCAATACTTTCATGAGAAGGGTCAACCCTACGTCTTGAAAAATGGCGGAGTTATGAATTTTTAAAAAAATCTTAAAATTTTCCGGTTTTTTCGGTTTTCCGCCGTTACTAATGATCTGATCGGGTCGTAGAACATTCTGTTTTGTTTGAATTTCATTTATCTACAGTTCTTTCCATTGGAGCAACCAGATTGCTCTATTAGTTTTCATTTTATAAGCAAAACAATTTGAAAAAACACGTTTTTTTTATTTAAATCTTTATTACAAATTAATAAATGACAGTTGCGAGTCGAAAATATTACAGAATATAACTACTGACTATCTTCCATGTGATGGCACAGTCGGTTTTCTACTAGTATTGAAAAAATGCTCTATTGATTAGCCTAATAACTAAGAATTATTGTTCTACTCTAATAAAATCAAAAAAGGTCACGATACTAAGAAGTGTTCAAGTCGATAAGATACCTGGTATCAATAATGGATTTATTTATTCCAAGAGGAAGAAAGGATTTTTGTATTAGGAACGAAGCACATAATTAAAAACCAAATTAATATACCTGGTGTCATACTTTCCAGAGTTCCAAGGCTATGCGATTCAAACTTGGCAGGGGTATTGGATTCAGGAATGAGAAAAATTTCCAAAATTTCATCTTCCTCCATCACTTCCGGTTTCACCGGAAACGCTCCCAACTTTGAAATTACAAATGGAAAACCCTATATATTTTTTTTGTTCTATGGATGATCTGAGTACGATCCCATAGTTTTGGAACACAAAATTAAAAAAAAAATGCGTTTATCTTGCGTTGGACGCACTTCAACCAATGTGATTTTCACGAAGAATCCATTGATGGTTTCCAATCGACAACCGGACACTAACTATAATAATAATGTATTTACTACTCAACAGGTAATACAAATAATACAAAAAACAACAAAAATTATTTCGCGCTCCGGGGCGAGTGATTCCAGTAGCGCATTTGCTTTTTCAGCTGCAGGAAAACCCGGAAAACCTGCAGCACCACATCATCCGAATATCTTGATCTGCCAATGTCCTCTCTCTCATAAAATAAAATGTAGGATGTCTCCAATTAATTCAAGATATCGTCGAATATTCAGTGACACAACTATAGTTTTGTTTGTTTGAAAGTGGTTGACAATATTTGACTTTGGGTAAGGTGATGCTGGACTTTCATTGTCTAAAAAAGAACAAAGAAAAATTCAATTCTCTGCAATTTTTAATCACGACGTTTCAACTGTTAAAATCTACAGTCGTTATCAAGTGTATAAATGCGATAATCTCAAGGATACTTCTTATAATATATGCTATGGATAATTCTGTCTCATTACCCTAGGGGTAATTTGCCGGTGTTCAGGTAAGCTTGTTAATTACAGTGCCGGGCCCCTCCGGTACAGCATTGTTAATTCTTTTCGTAATTTCAATTGATTCATGCCACTAATTAAGGGTTTCCACACATTACGGATTTCTATGCTAGCTTGACTGAAGACTTTGTTGTTCATAATATATGCACTCTCTTTAAACTTCCTTCTATACCAGCCCTCTTCTTTGTGGATGACTTAGGCTTCAGCTTCAGATAAGCTTTACCGCATTCATCTTGGAGAAACTAAGAGACCACTTAGCGTTAGACTCGCTGAACACAAGAGAAACACTCAAGAAGGAGAAACATCAAAGTCAGGGATAGCGGATCATGTCTGGGCGACCCAACACAACATAAAATGGACTGAAGCCGAAGTCATCCATAAAGAAGAGGGCTGGTATAGAAGGAAGTTTAAAGAGAGTGCATATATTATGAACAACAAAGTCTTCAGTCAAGCTAGCATAGAAATCCGTAATGTGTGGAAACCCTTAATTAGTGGCATGGATCAATTGAAATTGCGATAAGAATTAACAATGCTGAAGCGGAGGAGCCCGGCACTGTAATTAACCAGCTTACCTGAACACCGGCAAATTACCCCTAGGCTAATGACACAGAATTATCCATAGCATATATAAGAAGTATCCTTGAGATTGTAGCATTTATACACTTGATAACGACTATAGATTTTAATAGTTGAAACGTCGTGATTAAAAATTGCAGAGAATTGAATTTTACTTTGTTCTTTTTCAGACGTAATAATGACCAGATTCAACGCCAGAACCACAATAAACAATGACTGCGTAATAGTATATTATGCAACGATCATGTAATAACCATTACATCAGAGTTGCAAACGCTTTTTTTTCTACACCCGATAAATAATGAAGAACTATAAATATTATATTTGTATTGAACACAATAACAGTAATTACTCGAATTTTTATAAAAAATTCTACAAAATTGTAACTAATGGTATTACCTCGGGTATTACCAATGACATATTACGGATAGACTTCGTTTTTATATTTCGAGCTGCGGTTACATTCTAGGCACAATTTTTATTGCCGCTTATTTCGCAGAAAATAGTTGCCAGTCAACCCAAAAGTCGGCAAAGCTGAGTTTCTGCTGAATTATCTGATTATATACAATGTGTAAAAGCAGATAATTGCCGCGAAATAAGCGGCAGTAAAAATTGTGCTTAGAATGTGACTCTGTCTTGACAGTAGTTCGAAATGTAAGTAACGGAGTCTTATATTAGATTAGATATTTATTGGTCAAATTATTGCACCTTAGTGAAGTCAAAAATGAAGGTACATACATACAATGTAAGTGTAGTTACAATTTATTATTATAGTATAATTATAGTAGCACAGTAAATAATTGGTATAAAATTGAATACGGAACAATCACAAAATAAATATATGAATATACTTACAAACTAAGATAAAAAGGTACATAGAGACATACGATATTTTATAGAGACATAATTATTGCAATAATCATTCGGTGAAAATGTCCGACGGATCATAGTAAGCATTCTTTGTTAAATGTTGTTTCAGTTTCCTTTTGAAACTAGTGAGGGTTGCATTTTTCATTGATTGGGGAAGTGAATTATAAAGTGGTATGTAGGAATTACGTCTCCTTGTCATTTCTAGTCTCTGGTTTGGTGCTCCAATATTAACTTTATTCCTAGTATTAAAAGAATGATTATTTCCATTTGTAGGATACTTGTATGAATTTTCTCGAATGTGTATTAGATTGCAGTATATTATACACGATGGTAGAGTCAATATATTAAACCTCATGAACCAAGGCCTACAGCTTTCCATTATTCCAGCTAAGGCTCGGATTGCTCGTTTTTGAATTGTAAATATTCTTGAGATATGAACAGATGTTCCCCAATTTATCAATCCTATGAAACATTGCATGGTAGGCAATGTGGGCAGCTTCCTCACCTACTTTATTTTTTATCTGCCTGATTGCATAGACCTTACTTGATAGATTTTTCGATATGTTATCAATATGGGGTTTCCAAGTTAACTTACGAGGCTTGTTTGGTAAGTCCGTGACTTTTTAAATTTCCCGCGCAGTAACTTTAAATGCAACACTGCTGCTGTCAACCACCATCTTTCAATAGACTACTGTCAAATTTTGAGCAAGCTGCGACATTTGGTTTGTGTTTGACAGCAATTAGAAGCAGACAACCTCGTGAATTTTAACAAAAATGGAAAAAAGTGAATTTCGTGTGTTGATTAAGCATTATTTTTTGCGTAAAAAAACCATAACTGAAACCAAGGAAAGACTTGATAAATACTATGGGAACTCTGCACCATCAATTTCAATGGTTAAGAAGTGGTTTACTGAGTTCCGTTGTGGTCGTACCAGCACAAGTGACGCCGTACGTTCAGGTCGCCCAAAAGAGGTCATCACGCCAGAAATCGTCGATAAAATCCATGGAATGATATTGGACGATCGGAGAATAAAAGTACGTGAGGTAGCTGAGGCTGTAGGCATCTCAACTGAGCGAGTACATCACATTTTACATGAATATTTGGACATGAAGAAGCTATCCGCGAGATGGGTGCCGCGATTGCTCACACTCGACCACAAGCGCAACCGTGTGACCACTTCAAAGGAGTGTTTGGCAAAGTTCAATCGCAATCCGGGCGAGTTTTTACGCCGTTATATAACCGTAGACGAAACATGGATCCATCACAATACCCCAGAGACCAAGGAACAATCAAAACAGTGGGTGTCAACTGGTGAACGTGCACCAAAGAAGGCTAAGGTGCGTCTGTCAGCCAACAAGGTTATGGCCACAGTTTTTTGGGATGCACGCGGTGTCATTCATATAGATTACTTAGAGAAGGGTAGAACGATCAACGGCGAATATTATTCAGAGCTTTTAGACAGATTCGATATTGATTTGAGGCAAAAACGACCACATTTAGCGAAAAAAAAAAAGTGCTGCTTCATCAAGACAATGCACGAGTGCACACGTGTGTAGTCACTATGGCAAAAATTCATAAATTGGGCTACGAACTACTACCCCATCCAGCATATTCTCCAGATTTAGCCCCTTGCGACTATTTTCTTTTCCCAAACCTGAAGAAATGGCTGGGTGGTAAGAGATTTGGGTCGAATGAAGAGGTTATAACCGAAACAAACGCCTATTTTGAGGGCCTTGAGAAAACCTATTATTTGGAAGGAATAAAAAAACTGGAAAAACGCTGGACTAAATGTATTGATCTAAAAGGAGATTATGTTGAAAAATAAAACGCTTATTTGCCAATTTTTTTTTTCTTTATTCAAATAGTCACGGAGTTACCAAACAGCCCTCGTAGATTCAATAGTTATGCCAAGACACTTCACATTATCTGAGGGATTATGTGACAACGAGAACATAACTGATTGGGTCTTATTTTCATTCACACATAAGCTGTTCGCATTGAACCAGTCAGTAGCTTCCTGAATAACTCGTTCTTCTAATTCTGATGATTCTTCGTCATTGTTTTTCCGAATGGCGAACAACATTGTAAATGTTGTCATTGAATTTGGTAAATCATTGATAAAATCCAAGAAAGTAGTAGCCCAAGGACGCTACCTTGTGGAACCCCATTCAAGATCGTTTGTATGCTACTGAGTTCTTCATTATATAACACACATTGCTTTCGCTCATTCAGATATGATGCGAGAAGATTATGTGCCACATCTACAAAGCCATAATATCTAATAAAATTTCCGTGGAGAAGCAGTCGAACGCCTTACTCAGATCCAAGAATATGGCAAGTGTTGCCTCTTTATTTGTTTTCCAAACCATCAGTTATGAAATAACGGTAATATGTCATTGGGTGTTACCATGGATATAGGAAAACATTCTATTTATATTTATATTGAACATAATAATTGTAACTAATCCGATTTTTTTTAAATATTAAGATTTTTTATTATTCAGTTTGAAAAGTTCATTCCAGGTCCCACTGGACGTGGAAGGAATATTTACATTTATTTCATTATTGCTAGTCTCAATATTGTATTGAAAATGCTGATTTTATTCTGAAACGAATTTTCAATGAAGCCTTCCGCCACTGAATTGGATTTCCAGCCACCATGACGTTTTAATGCAGTAATTCCACCGGTATCAACTAACATGGTTGAAGATGTCCTTCGAAAACAATGTTCTGTATATAAATTCAGAACAGGCAGATTTAAATATGTTGCTATTTGCTTCCCTAAATTACCAAATTTAATAATACCAATGAAAAATTTTGGAATCCTATTGATTAAAAATCTGTATCGTTATGAAAAATGTATTATGAAACAGATTATGGGCATATAAGTGTATTATTATAGTACGGGTGTACAAAATAGATATTTATGATGTATGGATCATAATGACGATCATTATGGTACTAGCTGTGAATATTATCAGACGAGGCATCTTCAGACGAGTCTGATAACACAGCTATTACCAAAATGATTGTTTATATTCCGACGTGTTATAATATCATTATTATGGATTTCACTTTTAGTGTCAAAATGACATACTTTATAGGACTGAGTACTATAATGATTCATTAGATTAGAGTACTGAGGACTATAATGAAAAAAATATAGACACACTTGAAACGTTAAAATTATGAAATTAAAAAAAAATGCTTGATGAACTTTTCAATAAATGTAACTTTGAAAATAACATGAGAATACAAACAAACAATTCCATTGTTACCTTACGTTTCTATGCATAAAGTAACGTATTTTTCTCCCCTATTCGGACGTTACAATGACGCTTACGGGTACTGGGTGTATCAGACAACGGTACACTAGCTGTAACACCCAATACTCTGGCGCCAGTAAGATTATAGTGGTATGCCCCACTTTCTCCCAGATGACACTTATGGGAGGCCCAGGACAGCTACAGTGAAGAAACGGTTACGACCACGTTTCGTATTATGGCAAGCGGCAGGCTTTAATTGCCCTCACCACTGTCAGAATACCAGCTGTATCTTCTCACCTTTCTATGAAAGGTCTTCAGAATATTATCCTACTTTCCCCTATACCCGGAATGAAAGTATGGGGATTAATAGTATGGAATTAATTTATTCCCAAAATAATGAGCACTCGGTACACTAAAGAAAGTTAAACTTGACAAGCGTACGGGAAAGCAATCGTATCAGTTCACAGGTTAATGAATTGAATACAATATATATACGGCCACTGAGAACTGATTTAACGGAATCGTTGGAGGTGAATTGGTTTCCCTGTATAACGGTCGCGCTTTGAAACTTAGGTAGGGCGCAGTATATCAATCTCAACGGCTAGTCCCGAAATACTGAAAACAGCTTTTAGGAAACTAGGATTTCGCGATATTAATTTTATCCACTCCTGGCTCACCGACTATTATATATCGAATATAAAAATTCCAAACAAATTCCGGAGAGACGTATCGGCCTGTCCCTTCGGAATTCGTAATTTAATTATCGCGATCTACGTACTCGTTGTAAAGGAAATCTGTCCCTTCTGGTCGTAACTCCGTTCCTTTCGGGAGAGGTTTAGCAATACGTCTTGGGTAGAGATACAAGAGAGTGGATACGCGATACCGATGCCTGAAGTACAAAAATCTTGGATACGCCTCCTCCAACAAATCATGAAGTTCAGCTAGTTCCGATAAGCAGAAAGGCCGTACTTTTCGGATACGTAGGAACTCCAACAAACGGTTTCCGATGCCTGATTTCAAACGAGACAATCTCCACTCCTGTGATAGCACATTTGTGGATAACTGTATGAAGTTGCACTGTATCGACTGTGATGGAGGTGTCCAAGGTGATCGAAACTTTTACTGAATGGGCTTTATTCGGTTGACTCGACTCGTAATTCAATTTTCCACCTAAGTAACTTGTTCGATTCTAGTACACAAACTAAATTCCAAAAGGTCGTATCGGCCAGACCATTTTGGAATCAGTAATTTAACTGTAACGTTCGGATGGTACCTGAATTATAACGCAATTACCCCTTCCGGCTGTAAGTAACCTTCTGGGATATATAACGTGGTACTTTGATTATCACGTAGGTGGTTGTTGAATTGCGGTCTCTAAATAAATAAACTAATCGCGGTTCGGGAATTTCAAATCACCTATTCATATACAATATAACTTAAGCCTACCCTCGGAACTTCAATAAGAAACTTTCTATTTCAAATAATACTCGCGATCTGATCTGTTGAATTTGCCGGCACCAAAAGAGGCAGATTTTCATTTGCTTCCACTATTTATACCATCGGTTGGCCTTCGTAGTAAACCACATGAAAAACGGTGGCCGTCGTAGCAGAAGGCACAAAAACTATTCAATTTCAGCAAAAAATATTCCTTATCATAAAAAGTTAAATGAGACCAAAACTCCATGTATAAGTAGATATTTTAGGCACAGAAGCCAAGACAAGCAAAAAGTGGTCGGTATCAAAAATTAGGAAATATGGATGGAATCATCTACTATTTTCTTACTTGAAAGATTATTTTCCGTTTACAGTGAATTTTGAAATTACAGAGAAATGGTATGGAAAGGATTACGAATCATTTCTGTGATACTGTTTAGGACTTAAAAATGAGCCTCAGAAATGCTTCGTTACAACATTGCTGAAACTAAGCTACGTCCACATTACTTATTGTAATGCAATAAGAATTTTTTTTTTTTAAATCGTTGGAATATAAAATTTTGTATGAAATTCAGATCATAAAGATTGTAATAGTGGTCTGCTAGATAAAGGTGTTCATCTCTTTCGGATCTTCGCAAGAGTTTGGTGCTTCCGCCAGAGGTTGAGTCGTGTTTGAAGAGCATCAGTGTTATTATATAACTGTCGGTTAGTTTGGTGCATATTTGGCAATACAGTTGATCATCACCAGTTAAAAGTTCTATTTTCAGATGATGAAACAGTAAGCTTTGCACGGACTGGTTATCAGTCATATCGGGAAATGCTTGTTGAAGTTCCAGAAAGTCACAGTTTTTGGTACCTTTCGAACATATGTACTATAACGTAAACTAGTGAGGATTTTTCCAGCGGAAGATATACAAACACAAGAAGAAATAGACTGTGCGGAATCATTTAATCCAGACCGGGAGTATTGATTTTGCTATCAAGTATGCTGTAGGAATCAAATTGAATAAAACTGAATTCATAAATAGAAGTATCCTAGTAGTAATAGTACACGTACTTAGTAGTAGTAGTATACGTACTACGAGTATTAGTTGTAGGGGAGTTAATGTTCGAAGTACATTCCGCCAACTTCGTGGCATTTTCTGGCTCTATCAATGGTGTTTCGCATAACATTTCGCAACCTATCAGGAGTTATTGTAGCAAAAACTTCACGGATGCGATTTTGTAACATTTCAAGTGTTTAAAGTGGTAAATAAAACACTCATTCTCTCACATCACCCTATGCAAAAAAGCACAAAATGGTGAAATCAGGTGTTCGGGTAGGCCAACGTCCAGGACCATTCGTTGCAATTACTCGCTTAACAAACCGGTTCATTGAATAGTTCATGACTTGGGCGGCGTTATGAGGAGGAGCCCCATGTTGTTGAAAATAAATCACTTCAGAAACAGCAAGAGGTAAGTTCATTAACAATTCTTCAATATCATTCAGAAGGAATTCTAAATACCTCATCCCTGTCAACTGTCCATGGAATAAAATTGGTCCAACTATTTTCCTTTCGATAACTCCAACTCATACGTTTACTACGAATCTCTCCTGAAAATTACCTTCCTTCAGGATCCTGTTCACCAAACGGAGGAAAAAAGATGGATTCAGGCCACCTATCATGTTTGGGCAAGAGCTGGAGCTAGTCCAGCAGGTCAAATACCTGAGGGTGGTCCTGGACTCCAAACTTTCATGGAGGCCGCACGTAGATAGCGTTATTCAAAAGTCGATAGAAATCTTTTGGCAGCTGTGGAGAATTGTAGGAAGCAATTGGGGCACCAACCCAGAGATCATGTGCTGGCTGTACACGGCAATCGTAAGACCAAAGATCCATTATGGGTCAGCCGTGTGGTGGCCAGGCGCACAGGGCAGCACAGCAAGGGCAGCAAGGTTCAGAGGTTGGTTTGTTTGGTAATAACGGGCGCAATGAGAACGACTCCAACCGCAGAGTTGGAGGTTCTGCTGAGGCTTCCACCGTTTCCAGTCTGGATCACGAAGGAGGCACTGGCAGCCCATTTGAGGACTCGTGAGTCTGGGTAAACGAAGGAGGATAGGTCATGCGGAAATCGCGAAGTGGGTGGAGCAGGAGATTCCGATCTCTGCCCTCAGAGTGAAAAGCGCACAAGACAGACTGCGACGGATTATAGAGTTTACTCTTACTATTCCGAGCAGAGAACAATGGGAAGGAAACAAGATGGAGTTTAGCACAGAAAGCCTAATATGTTATACGGACGGTTCGCGTCTGACTGACAAACAGGCTTCTGGTGCCGGAATCTACCTGGAGGGAAGAGAAGTACGAGAGAGCTACGCTTTGGGCAGATATACAACAGTTTTTCAAGCTGAAGTGTTCGCCATCATATCCGTAGCTACGATGCAAGAGGTGAAAGAAGGGTCCGAACAGAGAATCTATATCTGTTCGGATAGTCAGGCAGCGCTCAGAGCCATCTGCCATTCTAAACCAAGCTCAGCGCTTATACAGGAATGCGGAGATGCGATCGAGAAGCTAGCTGAAACGAAGGAAGTTCAGCTGGTATGGGTCCCGGGTCACAGAGGGTTGCGCGGAAACGAGGTGGCAGACGGACTTGCCAGACCCGGATCCGCAACGCCATTCTGTACTAGGCATCGCAAGAAGCCAAACCTCTTCAGCCCTCAGAAGAAGAGCTGAATAAACATTGGAGGGATAACACCGGCTGCAGGCAGTCGAAAGACTTCGTGACCGGCTCCAATAAGTCATGGACGACATGGCTCTTAAGCAGAAACCGCCAAGCACTACGACTCCTTATAGGAATACTAACAGGACATAACAAGCTAGGCAGACACCTATCACTTGCCGTATAGAAGACAGCCCCACTTGCCGCAAATGCGAAGAAGACGAAGAAACTTCATCTCACTTCCTCGGCGAGTGTGAGGCATACGGGAGGCTAAGATTTGGAACCTTCGGAGTTGAGAAACTCCAACAAGAGGAACTAATCGACTTGGAGTGGTCGGACATACTGACCTTCATTAGGAGGCCACAAAGGTTCGAAAAGGAAAACTAGGAGGATGCATGTAGACAAGTGGAGAACAGGGGATGGCAAAAAGGGTCCATGAGGGCCTACTTGCCTGGCCGCGGTAGCGGCCCCCCAAAGAACTACTACTACTACTACTACCTTCCTTCATCAAATGCTGATTTTGTTGTGCTCAATATCTGCAGTTTCATCTGTAAAACATTTTATCATTCTTGACAATACCAAAGAAACAAAATCGGGATTATCATCAGTATTATTCTGAAGTGACCAATCGCAATAAACTAATCTTAGGTTTCCTTCACTTCACAAATACTGGTAGACTTGATCTTTAAACGACCAGTACTTATGCTTTCTCAGAATCTTTTATGCTGACTCATGACTAATTTGTAACTCATAGCTAACTGCCCTAGTAGAGCAAGATCCCAGGGACGTCAGACATTACTTATTTTTCAACGAACGAAATGTGATCGAGTAGTGTTAGTATGTACTATGTTCGCATGCATACCTGCTAGCTTGTCCAGATGACCATTCTTCAGATATAAGGGAATCAAGGTACGTAAAAACACTACTCATTTAGTTGAATTGCCAGTCTACAGAAATGTTTCTATAACCCATGGTGGATCAGTGGACAGAGTATCTGGGTACCACCCCGGAGCTCCGGTTTCAAATCTCGTCTGCAACAATTTTTTTTTCTTTTTTTTTAAACCCGGCAGACGCATCACACTAGGGTTAGCCATCTCGGTTGGAAACGGCCTCGACTCTGGGGGGATTTTTGTTCAAAAAGAAATTTAAAAGAAAACAGAATTTTGGTAAATAAAAGATTTCCTTATGAGTAAAATCCCAGGGCCTTCAGACATAACTTATTTTTGAAAAGATGAAGACTTCGGTTCTGAGTGGTGTCTCATGTACTTTTAATACCTGCGTGCTTGTGGAGATCGCTCTGTGACACCTGGGCAAGTACCTAACTTGAATCTGTATGGCTGATTTTTATATATATTTTGTAGAATATTACTCTTAAGTAATTTAAAAAGTGTCAGACGCTTTCCATAGACCAGAACTTTTGTCAAACGCTTTAAAGCTCCACTAATTATTCAACATACATACATAAAAATAACTCTTATTTTCAGTTACCTTTCTCACCTGGTACCTGCCCAGGTGTCACAGAGCGAACTCCACAAGCACGCAGGTATTAAAAGTACATGAGACACCACTCAGAACCTAAGTCTTCACCTTTTCAAAAATAAGTTATGTCTGAAGTCCCTGGGATTTTACTCATAAGGAAATCTTAACCAAATCTTTTATTTACCAAAATTCTGTTTTCTTTTAAATTTCTTTTTGAACAAAAATCCTCCCAGAGTCGAGCCGTTTCCAACCGAGATGGCTAACCTTAGTGTGATGCGTCTGCTGGGTAAAAAAAAAGAAAAAAAATAGTTGCAGACGAGATTTGAACTCGGAGCTCCGGGTTAGTAGCCAGATACTGTGTCCACTGCTCCACCATAGGTTATAAAAGTATTTCTGTAGACTGGCAATTCAACTAAGTGAGTAGTGTTTTCACGTACCTTGATTTCCTAATATCTGAAGAATGGTCATCTGGACAAGCTAGCAGGTAGGCATGCGAACATAGTACATACTAACACTACTCAATCGTACACATTTCGTTCGTTTAAAAATAAGTAATGTCTGACGGCCCTGGATCTTGGACTATAGTAGAAGCAGTAGGATTTTCCCTTCTACAAATGCCTAAAACATTGATTCGCGTCACCTAATCAATGATAAAAGTATCATGGTTGAAAGTTGTTTCTCAACAAAAGGGAAATATTGAAAACATGGATCCATGGATGGTGTCTGTAGGGATACATTTCAGCATACAAAATCGCTACGTTTCTCGTATTTTTCTTGCATTCGCCATAAATTAATAGCATGTCCACTTTTTATCTCTTCTATACATATTTGTTGAAAAATGTAATGATCTAAAGCAAACTAGGTATACGAATTTATTGAGTTATTGATGTACAGAGTGCGGGCCAAATTGATGAAAACTGATGGCTCTGTCTGAGGGTCAATTTTTAAGACAAACTTTAATGGTGAGAAATGTTCATTTTACAAAAGTTACTGTAAATTTTTCTATGAAAACATTTCCAAAGAACTTTTAGGTAGAATTCAATAGTTTATTATTATCTTTCCTTTATTATTATCTTCCCTAGCTCACTCAACTATCAGTTTTCATTATTGCTGTGAACAGGCACAGCTATCTAAACAGTTGATATCTACTATAGTGAGCAATGGACTAGTTTTCATTTTTATGGATTAATTATAAAATTTAAGTAAAATGAAACAAAAATGTGACAGAATCATTGAAATATCTCTAGAAATGAAAAAGTTATGGAACTTTTGAAGTTGCGCTTGGAAGAATAATTTCATAGTACGCAGCGCTCTAGTGTGTGACGTCACGCCATATGAACGAGGCCACTGCTATTCGCAGTTTCGCAGAGTGCTTACAAATTTATCGGTGTACAATCACTTGCGCCGTTGTGTCGTGTATTGTTTATTACACGATGGCTGAAATTAAAAAAATATCCTACAAATATTGTATTGTGCCCATGTGTAAAAGCACGACAATTAAAACCCCCAATAAATTGTTTTTTCCTGTACCAAATGACATGAATAAAAGGAAGAAGTGATGCAAACTAATGAGGCGTGACTTAATTGGACCTAAAAGTACTACATATGTGTGTGAAGATCATTTTGATGTAAGTACCTTTTAGTACTAGCTGCCTATTTCTGATTAATAAAAATACTGAGCTGTAAGTAGGTTTGGAATAAGTTATTGAGTAAAAATAACTAACCTAACCTATATTTTTACAAGCTTTTATTGAACTTGCATTGTATGTTTGTTTCATTAGATCGAATCTTGCAAGTGAATTTTGAATAACTTGAAATGTGGCAGGTATACATGATACTGGTGAGAATGCATTATGCTTTTTTTAAAAAGAAACTGACTCCGAAATGGCTGATAAGTTTTGTGATTATGGTCCAATCCTATTCAAATTTGATATCTGGGGGTTTTGGGGTCGCAGATTATGAATTCACTGTATGTAGATAAGGTTTTGCTTTTGAGTTTATCTATATATCTCCTGGAAAAACGCGATTTTAAGCAAAACAAAAAATAATAGTAATATATATTTCGGCTATCTCGGAAACGGCTCTAACGATTTTAATGAAATTTTGTATGTAGATGGGGTTTTGCTTTTTGAGTTTATCTATATGAGTGTCTTTCCTAAGAAAACGCGATTTTACGCAAATAATAATAAGACAAGTATGTCGGGGCGTGGCGCAGTGGTTAGAGCGTCCGACTCTGAGTCGAAAGGTCCGGAGTTCGAGCCCCAGTTGCGGCTGGGAGTTTTTAATTCAATTTGACCAATTAAATTATTAAAATCTCGTGGCTCCACTGGAGTCCTGCACGATTCACTGTTGCGTTCCAATTAACAGTGCTGCTCCTAAGGTGGCGTATGGAGTTAGTAACAAGGCCTACCAGAACACATGGCTAATGACCATAGCAGTCGATGCCAAAACACCAAAGAAAAAAAAAGACAAGTTTTGTGATTCGATTAAAAATTGGTACTCGGGGTCGCAGATTATGATTCTTTTGTCAAAATTCGCTAATTAAAGATGGCGGCTCCAAGGTGGCGGACGAGTTTTGTAATTATGGTTCGATTCTATTCAAAATTGATATGTGAGGTTTTCGGGGTAGGAGATTATGACTCTTTTGTCAAAATTCGCAAATTCAAGATGGCGGCTCCAAGATGGTGGACGAGTTTTTTAATTATGGTTCGATTCGATTCTAAATTGGTATGTGGGGGGTTTCGGGATCGGAAGTTATGATTTTTTGTCAAAATTCCCAAATTCAAGATGACGGCAATTTTTTAATATATAGTGTCTATGTAGCTATCTGATCATATTGAAGTACCTACTTGTTCATTCAAAATAGTGATGCGTAAGATGCTTTGATAAGCCACATTTAATATAAATTTGCTTTATTACAGGTTGATAACGACACAGAAAATTTAGTTAAATATAGACTGGTTGGAGGAACATTGAAGTTGAAAGCCAACATGAGTCCTCATAAATTTGACTGTCAAAAGGCGGTGAAACCTAAAAAAAGAACAAGGAGCATATGAAAAAAGACGTCGAATTGAATACGTTGAAAACATAACAAAAGAAGTACCGTCGACTATCTTCATTTCAATCGTTTGAGCTTATTGAGTGTGATAAAATGGAGTTAAATGAAACAGAGGATCCGGAAACAAAGGATCCGCTACCCGAGGACATTACCTTTAACGAATCAGTAATTCATGCAAATAAAAAAAGAAACAAACGAGTTCAAGTAAATATAAAAATTTCACATAAAAATAAAGCAGTGCAAACCATCATAACAAAGAACAGGGCTAAAGATACTGTTTCATCGCTGAGTCGTCCAAAGACTACTTTTTCAAAGAGTGTGTTTCAAGGTCTACATGAATAAACCTAAAAGCTCTGCATTTCAAAGATGACTCTAGCAAGACATCAAGTGTGCTACATCTTTGGAGTGGAAATTTCACGCTCTGTTGAAATTAACAGGAATATATAGGTTGTCTCATTTAAAGAAACGATTTTGTCATTAATAACTATTGATACATGATTTGAAAAACTAAATTACTCACACCATTGAATTCTACATAAAAAAGTTCTCTGGAACTCAGAACGATGACAGACATCGACATGTGGTTTTCACCATTAAGTTTGTCATAAAAATTACAACAGCCATCCATTTTTTTTTTTTCGTCTATCTTGTTTGAAACCAGGACTTTCCCTTTAAAAGTGTTCAATTTGGCCCATTCTGTACACTAATTTCTTGCTTAATTGTCAAAGTTATTTTTGTTTCCATAGCACACTTTTCATTTGCCAAACAGTGAGAATTCTGTGATGAAAGTAGGAGTGAACATGAAACATTGAGTGAGCACTATCGTTTACAGAGTGCTTCATCAACATTTTTAAACTTTGATTCAATTACGACCGAATACCGTGCCTTCGAAATGTTTGACTTATTGATAATAATAGCATCTCCTCATTACAACAACTACAAAACCGGGGAATGAGGGTCTTACTTCAGTGCAACATATATACCCCTATCAACACTATGTTATCTGTTCTTCATTGGATGTCAGTAAACCAAAGGATATTATAGTTTTCTTTGATATTAATTTTCAAATTAGTTAATTGTGAATTTCCAACATATTTCAACGAATTCATCACATTTAACAATCAAATCCATAATTATGAGACTAGGGGTAGGTTTGATTCTCATGTTAATCGCACTAAAATGAAAAGAACGATGAATTCATTATTTCACCAAGGCTTAGTCCAGTACAATAAACTTCCCATGGAAATGAAGATGAGTCTATCAATCCAAATATTCAAATCTAAATTGAAACAAATAATTTCTGATTAGTTATATTATATTTATTGTAGTTATATTATATGTTAATAAGTAACATGTTTATATTGTTTATTTTATTTATTCATCTATTTGTATCAATTTTTATTGACGATCATTCTATTTTGTAAATTAGGAATTTCTATCTTAATAAAGTTTATTTATTTATTCATTAATTTACACAATGATGTAAAATTTTGTATGTTTTTTTTTAATATAGATAGATACATAGTTTTATTGATTATGTGACGCACACAGTATATAATAGACTCTTGTTAAGAAAATATGTAGTCCTGAAACATCATTGCGGTGTCAGATTAGTTATAGTTATATGGTTTTTGTAACTACTTTAATATTGTGAATATTAGGATGTATACATATTGGAAATAAATTCATTCATTCATTCATTCAGAATATGGTTTATAGTAAGTCAGTGGAACAGAATATACATACTCAATATACACGTACATTTACATAAATAAAATAAAATTTGTATAACATACATACAAACATACATGTAAACACAGTATATGTGTAATAGCTAAATTTAAATCAAAAGAAAATTATGAAAGTGAGGACTCAAAAGGGATATTTGAATATGATCATCAACAGAATAGAAGCAATGATCCAGAAGCACGTTTTCCACATCAATTTTGAAACATTTATCATTCATGGATTTAATTTGGAAAGGCAATTTGTTATAAAGTTTGAAATTTAAAGAGTTTCTTTCAGATTTTACTAATCTCTAGCGTGGCACTAGTATATCATCAGAAGTAACGGAATGTGTGTTATGATGATGAAGGCTAGACATTTTTGGGATGCTCAGTCACTAGGAATGAATTTCTGTAAAATTTTGTAGAATGTAGATACAAGGAAGTGGTAAAATCCGTAACCTATTAAAGAGAGGTTGATAATGTTCATTATATCTAACTCCGGTAAATATTCTTAATGCTCGTTTCTAGCGTTTACATATTTTTACAGAGTTACCCCATTAAATCGTACCATAGCTGATCAAAGAGTGAAAAATACCGATGTATTTTTAAACATATTCAGATTCAAACATTGACTGAGTTGCCTAAGTAAATTGCAGTTTAGGATAGTAACCCCGATTTTGACGAAACTTTTTTTGGGGGTCATTTCAAGATCCCTGAACACAAATCTAAAGTCAAAACTCCTCGCTCCCATTTATTTTTTTATTTATGTCCCATCAAATGTTAGATAACGGATATTTTCAAAATCGAATTTCTTCCACAAAAAGCAAATTTGTGCCAGTAAGGGTAATGCATGTCAATTATTTTACCCAGTGACCGTGAAGAAAGGAACTGTTTTGGGGCACTTCTCGTCAATTTCCTCTGTGATCAGGAGTGACAGCGGAACTGGAAAAATTGGTTACTATCTCTTCCAAGGGCATTAAACCAGCTCAACAGCACAGATTGAGAGAATTAGTCAAGAAGTACCAAGACATCTTCGATACCGGACAAGGAAAGGGGGGTCGAACGAATGTAGTTCAACATAAAATTGATACTGGGGATGCCCGACCAATCCGACAATCAGCTAGAAGACTTCCTCTTGCCAAGAAAGAAGAGGCTGACAAAATAGTCAGTGATATGGGGAAAGATGGAGTTATTGAACCATCCGACAGTCCATGGTCCTCTCCAGTCGTGCTGGTGAAGAAGAAAGATGGATCAACACGCTTTTGCGTAGACTATCGTCAACTGAACAACGTGACGAAGAAAGACAGTTACCCTCTTCCGAGAATAGACGACACCCTAGACACGTTGGCCGGCTCCACGATTTTCTCGACCCTTGATCTGAAGAGTGGATACTGGCAGGTAGAACTGGCTCCAGAAGATAGAGAAAAGACAGCATTCACCATCGGCTCAGGACTGTGGCATTTCACCGTTATGCCATTCGGGCTTTGTAATGCTCCAGCCACATTCGAGAGATTAATGGAGACGGTTCTGAAAGGACTTTCATGGAGGACGTGTTTGGTATATCTCGACGATATTATAGTGGTTGGCAAATCGTTCGAAGACCACGTTAAAAACCTGGAGGAGGTATTCCTGAGACTGAGAAATTCTGGATTGAAGCTGAGCCCCAAGAAATGCCACCTGTTCCAAAAAGAAGTACGTTACCTTGGCCATGTTGTCTCTGGGCACGGAATGGATGACAAGAAGATCAGAGCAGTGAAGGAGTGGCGTATTCCGAGAGACATACACCAACTACGTAGTTTCCTTGGTTCGCCAACATCGCTAAACCACTGACCAGGCTCACGGAAGGACAAACAAAGTTTCAGTGGTCCGAAGAATGCCAAGACTCGTTCAGGAAGCTGAAGGGGGCATTGATCAACGCACCGATTCTGAGTTATCCCCTTCCGAGTGGAAAATTCATTTTGGACACGGACGCCAGCAATGTGGGACTTGGAGCTGTCTTGTCCCAGATTCAGGATGAGCAAGAGAAGGTGATCGGATACTTCAGTAAAACTCTCAGTAAACCGGAGCGTAACTACTGCGTCACCAGACGAGAACTGTTGGCTGTTGTCAAGGGAGTAGAACACTTTTACAAATACGTGTATGGGAGAAGACTTCTGTTAAGGACCGACCACGCAGCCCTTAAATGGCTTCTACAGTTCAAAAATCCCGAGGGCCAAGTAGCACGTTGGATCGAAAGACTCCAAGAATTCGACTTCGAGATCGAACATCGAGCAGGAAGTGGCTACAAGAACGCAAATGCCCTGTCAAGGAGACCATGCCCAGACGACTGCTCACACTGCCGACGAGCAGAAGATAAGGAAGCCGCGATTTGTAGAACCACGGCAGTTGACAACAACTGGAGTGACAACGAGGTCCAGAAAGACCAAGAAAGAGATCCAGATCTTGGTTTAGTCATCGGTTGGAAAAAGAGTAATCAAAGACCGACATGGCAGGAAATCGCAAGATATTCCCCCGCAGTCAAATCCTACTGGGCCCAATGGAACTCCCTTACCTTGGAAAATGGGATCCTGAAACGTGTATTGGAGACCGAAGATGGTGGGGGGTCAGACGTCAGATAGTGGTTCCCAAGAATAGAAGACATGAAGTACTCCGAGAGATCTATGATGGAGTTGCTGGAGGACATCTGGGTGTGACGAAGACCCTGCAGAAAGTAAGGCAACGGTTCTACTGGGTCAATTGTCAAGTTGATGTCAATGACTGGTGCAGAAAGTGTGCTGTTTGTGCTGCCAGCAATGGACCTCGGACATGACCCAAGGCCCCGATGCGTCAGTATAACGTAGGTCGTCCATTCGAGAGAATCGCCATTGACATCGCCGGCCCGTTCCCCGTATCAGATCACGGAAATAAATACATCCTTGTGGCAATGGACTATTTCAGCAAGTGGGCCGAAGCCTATGCCCTGCCCAACCAGGAAGCCATCACCGTCGCGGACGTCTTGGTGAAAGAGTGGATATGTCGATTCGGTGTCCCCTTGGAGCTGCACTCGGACCAAGGCAGAAATTTCGAATCCAACCTGTTCCAAGAAATCTGCCAACTGCTGAACATCCGCAAGACGAGAACCACAGCTCTACATCCACAGTCCGATGGAATGGTTGAGCGGATGAACAGGACTATCAATCGCCACTTGTCCAAGGTAGTCTCTGACCATTAAAGAGACTGGGACCAGTATCTTCATTTGTTCCTGATGGCCTACCGTTCCGCAGTACACGAGTCGACCGGCCAAACCCCTGCTAGTATCATAATGGGCCGAGAGCTGCGACTTCCCTGTGACCTAAAGTTTGGGACGCCACCAGGACAGGATACCGTTGGAGAGGACTACATCAGCAAACTCCGTCAGCGAATGGAAGACATCCACGAACGAGTCCGTTTGAACATCCAGAGTGCCAGCGACCGAATGAATGCGACTTATGACATCAATGCCGATGCTGGAGGATTTCAGGTTGGTGACCTAGTTTGGCTGTACAACCCGATGCGTCGCCGGGGCCTGTCACCGAAATTACGGAATTCATGGGGAGGACCGTACAAGATCATCAAGAGGATAAACGACCTGCTTTACCGAATACACAAGCCACCCAGAGGTAAACCCAGGGTCGTTCATTTCAACAGGTTGGCCTCTTACGCTGGAAATCATGACCAAGTCCGCACCCTCAGACCACCAGAGGATGCGATAATGTTCCAGAAATTCATGTCCTTATACTCAAATGGACAGAAAGTGTCACACGGGGTAACTCGAGAGGAGCCATGGGACCTTTTCAAAGTGCCAGTCGATTACGCCCTAGCACTCTGCGTCGCAGAAGATCTTC
This sequence comes from Chrysolina oricalcia, assembly GCA_944452925.2. Classification (NCBI taxonomy): domain Eukaryota; kingdom Metazoa; phylum Arthropoda; class Insecta; order Coleoptera; family Chrysomelidae; genus Chrysolina; species Chrysolina oricalcia. The sequence continues at coordinate 32,395,290 of OX101820.2, forward strand.
GAATGTTCAGGGGCATCACTGTGGTGTTCTCCAAGAAATTTGGCCAACTCCAAACACTACGAAAACAGAATCCAGAAATTGGAGGTGTGCTACAACTGAAGAAGGGCCAGAGGAACATCTACTATCTGGTGACCAAGAAGCATTCCCAAGATAAACCGTCCTATGAAGATGTCTGGAGGAGCCTCACCCAACTGAGAGACACGATGGTGGACCAGAATCTGGTGGACTTGGCAATCCCAAAATTATCCTGTGGTATTGATGGGCTGGATTGGAGAGTTATAAGAAGTATGTTGGAGACGATATTCCGATTCAGCGGCATCCAGATTTTGGTTTGCTGTAATCCTATTCCACGACCTAACATGAAAACTGTGGAGTGTTATTTCCATCGAACTTCACGATGCAGATATGGGGAATCCTGCAAATATCGACACACTCCAAGGATGACATTTCGGGAAGAAATATTTCTAAGAAGGGGGCAATGTGGCGAAGCTGTGGGCGATGCCGGGCCTGAACACTCACGCAGGCTGCATATGACCTTCGATACGCTATGCACTGAGAAGAATCTAGACGATTCGATGGATCCGGACGATTCGATGGAAAATTCCAGAGCATTCGGAGAAGTCAACAATGAATATAAAAAGAACGACGCAGCAGACAGACGGGCAGTCAGAGAAGTGAAAGTCGAATATAAATACCTACTTCCGTGATTGTTATGTAAATTAGAGTATGGTGTTATTGAATCATTGTATTTCGTTAAATAAATTACTTTAGAGTGAATTGGACTTTAAATATACGACAATATGAAGATTATTTGCAGAAAACCAAGTTTCTGCTTCAGATATTATTGTTTCTGCATGTTCAAGAAGAAGAGGTCTTAAAAGTAATGAAAGCCGTATCATCCGCAAAGAGGACAATCTCACACTTTGTCATCATATGGAAGCATAGGTCATTTATGTATATTATAAAAAGCAGTGGCCCCACGACAGATCCTTGGGGAACACCGTGAAGAATCTTTTTCATTTCAGATTTAGAGTTATTGGGTAGGTAGACATATTGTTGTCTGCCCTCAAAATATGATTTGAATAATTTCAATGGCGTGCCTCTTATGCCATAAAATGCAAACACAGTTGAAGGCCTTTGAGAGGTCACACATGGTCAATAATGAATGTTCGTGACCTTCCAAATCCTCGACTATTCTTTCCAAGATTTCAAGGAGTGCTTTTGTTGTAGAAATATTACTACGAAAGCCAAATTGGGCAGAGTGAAAGAGTTTGAACCCTTCGAAATAGTCCAATAATCAATAGTATCTCCATTATTTTAGAAAAAATTACTACTATTGATATTGGCCGATAATTATCAACCTCATCAACATCATCTTTTTTATGCAGGAACACAACTTTTGCAATTTTAAAGGCACTGGGAAATATACAGTACGGTGCAAATGAATGGAATAAATTCATTATTTCTGAATATAAACATATTTTGGAAAATTCCTGGAACACGTCGATTTTCTTTTCCGATTGACCGATTTTTGAACCCCACCCTAAATATATAGGGTTATCCGCATTCGAGTAAAAATTACTTTTGTGATATTTTCAAATGGGACACCCAGTGTATTTTTCCATATTTGGTTAGGGATCGTCATTACAAATCCAGTGATACCAAGTTTGATGGGATTATGTCAAACGACTGTGGAGATATGGGCAAAAAACTTCCTCGTATGTCTAATGAGTATGACTGAGACTCCACAAGATTCGGAAGGTCAAAAGTCTCTGTCGCACTCATTGGGCATTTGAAGAAGTACTTTGCTCATATCTCCGCAGCCGTTTGACATAATCCCATCAATCCTGGTATCACTGGGTGTCCCATTTAAAAATATCACCAAAGTCGCTTTTCCTCAAATGCGGATAACCCTATATATTTTGTGTGGGTTTCAAAAATTGGTCAATCGGAAAAGAAAATCGACGTGTTCGAAGAATTTTCCAAAATATATTTATATTCAAAAATAATGAATTTATTCCATTCCGTACTGTATATAAAAAACAATCATTTATTAAGATTTCGTTAGTGGTTCTACTGAACTGTCCAAAGATTTTTTCAGGAAAGTATCATTTAAACCATAGAAATCTGTCGAGGAAATTTTTTCAGCTTATTCATTTCTTGGCGAACCTCATGAGTGGTCGTCTTGTACAAGAAAAAGTTATGATTTACAGGAGGTACTGATTTCAAGTAGTCGGAACTACTACTCGAAATGACTGGAATGTTTTCAATTATTTTATCAGCCACCGTACTAAAAAAATTATTGAAATCTTCTGCTGTTGGTGCGTTACTAATTTTCGAAACAGATTTTTTATTACTTTCAAAATTCACCACTTCTCAACTTGCTCTATTCATGTTTTTAGAGATTAACAATTTTCAGTGCTGAGAAAATATTCCTTTTGTTGGTTAGTTCTTGACTAAACCACCTCACAGGTGGACGGATATTGGAATGATGAGTTTTCAAGGGAAAACAATCGTCAACTATACTTTTGTATTTTTCAACTAACCAGTTAGCCATGTCGTTATCTTCATGATTGATATAAAAAAATCTTGACCAATTGATGCTGTCCGCAGATCATCTGAATTTCTGCAAACCACCATCAGTCGTTATTCTTCTAGTTACCAGAGTTTTATTACTCACTTTTTCTGTAACTGTCAGGGTATTGTCCCTTATGATCAGCTAGGCAAGGTTCGTAAACACCAACCTGTCGATCTTTCTCATCAATATTTGAAATAATATTATCAATACATGTAGCCGTATGTTCAGTTACTCTAGTATAATCCCAAATGGTTAGAGTCATGCCAAAAATGACCTACATAAGTCCAAAAATTGTGTTAAATTCACCGATTGCGGGTTGTATCTGAGGGAGATGGAGGAGATTTCTGATGTGGTCAGCCAATAGATTTAAAATCGCTTGGCGGACACACAGTCAATTGGATTGGATAGTAGGTGACGCTTGATGAACGATTCTGGAACTTGAGAGTCGAGATGAAAATGAGGAGACTGAGTCGGCAAGCGAGATCAACCGGGTTGATCGAAACCCCAAGACGCTATTAGAATTTGAGTTGAAGTTTGATTTCAATTTTTGTTGAAATAGTGAAACTGATCACAGTTTTTTCGAAGCGTGTGAGGAATTGTAAAATTCTTTGGTCCAAATTTGTTGGTATTCTATTTTGGTATTCTATTTTGTTCAATATTCTGTTAAACCGTTCACAGCGAGTATTATTGTCGGTAATCATACTGGCAGGGTAGGAAAAAGGGGGTACAGCTCATCCAAAACCTCAGTGAAAATCTTCGAGAAAAGAAAAAGAATCAAATCTAGCATATTTCAGCCTACGGCTCACGTCCAATTGACGACTTAAACAGTGCTTTGCTAGAGAGATATACCAGGAGAGAGAAAATACGAGAAACTTTAGTCCAAGATAGATTTCTCCGGTAAGTATAGTTTAATGCTGTACCTAATTTTTTGGTGACCTATTCGAAATTTCAAATTCAAACTGCTTGGCTGATTGATATTTTAGTGGAGACAGCTGAATGAGAATTTTAAGCTTTAGAGTTTGTTTCGAAAGATCAGATAAAATAAAAACAATACAGAGAAGATGGTTACATTAGTTTTGATCGTAACGGTTTCGTTCAATTTTGTATCCACAGCATACTAGATAAGCGAATTACCCCAATTTCCTAATGATTTTTCAACAAATAATTATTGTATTAGGATTGTTATCCATCCGAATTTCGATTCGAAACCATCAATGGATTCGTCTTGAAAATTTTAAACCAAGAAATGCTTGTCTAAACGATGTTGTAATTTGAAAATTTTTACTTTTTTTGGCAACCATCCTGGAAGTGTTCACTTCCCGGACACTTTTTCTTAGGGAAAGTAGCACTTCCCGGCCTAGTCCGGGAAGTACGTACTTCCCGGACTAGGCCGGGAAGTGCTCGAATTTTAATACAAATATTAATATAAATAAGAATTAGAATGTTTCTGTTGGTACCTATCTTCTGTTCGAATTTCAATATATAATACAAATAAGAACTGAAATGTTCGAAATATTCAAATTTGGAATCGTTTCATCCGGTTAACAGATAGGTGAAAGTCGACCTCTCTTCGTCACTTAGACTTAATGCGTCTCATTGATTAGTTATTCTACATGATTGCCGAAAAAATAGTGTACGCAACACGTCCGAAAACAGTTTATTTGGACTTCCAGGACTCGCTAACGCTCGTCCTAGAATTTGGTCTATTCGTCCAATAAAACAGTATTTTCCGGACTTGTTACGTAAATTACTATTTTTACTCTTCGTTCGTGTCCATTACATTGGTTGAAGTGCGTCCAACGCACTCTAGACGCACACAATTTTTTTTTTTTTTGAAAAATCAAGTGTGTACATTTTTAGTCTCAAAACTCTGAGATTGTAGTTATAATCATCCCTAGAATCCGAAAGTAAAAATATACAGGATGTTCCATTTGGAATTCCTAAGTTAGGGTCATTTTCAGTGTAACCGTAGGTGATGGAGGATTGTAAAATATTGAAAAATTTTCCAATTCTTGAACCCAATACCCCTGCCAAGTTTAAATCTCGTACCTTTGGATTTCTGGGAACCATGGCTTGTCTAAGGAATACACCCGGTATAGAGAAGGCATATTTTTCTTTTTGACAATCGTCCTAATTGATGAACAAACATAATCAACATGCGAAAAAGGTTTTCAAAACGAACGAATAAGATTTATCACTTTCATTGCCATAAACTTTCAAAACAAATGCGTGTGCAACCCATTTCTTCCGTCTTACTCTCTCAATGTCTGTAACAATGAGATATTTTTTCCATTATATAACCGATAGCACAGCTTCTTATTTGTTACACTGCTGACATAAATAAGCCTTCACCCCACTGAACGAAATGACACTTAGAACAAAAATATGTCACTTCGGTAACTTTTGTTTGGCACGGTTTCTGAACGGCGGCGTGTTAAATGTATGGGCTGAGGTGAGGGTGTCTAAGAGAAGATGTTTTCCCAACCTTTCTCGGCGGAGGCTGCATTTCTTCCGGATGAATATACGGGGAATCATTCACGACACGTTCACCACCGCTCCCGCAACTTTCAACTCCGCTTCTATCGATTATGTGACTCCCGATGACCGACTGAAGGCGGCGGCGCAATTCTGCTGTGCCAGAAATCCGAACCGCCACCTACATTATGAGTATTGATATTTACCATTTGATTCTACAGTGTGCTCGTGTAGAAATTTCGACTTTTATTTCGACTGTTATCTCGAAATTTCGACTTTTATCTCGAAATTTTAACTTTTATTTCGAAATTTTGACTTTTATCTCGCAATTTCGACTTTTATCTCGGAATTTTGACTATTATTTCGAAATTTCGACTTTTATCTCGCAATTTATATTTATATATTTTTCTTGTAGACTTAGTTTATGTTGTCTATATATTTTACTTATTTATTGTTATGCTATTTTAAATAAGTTTTTGTATACAATAAATTTTTTTATATTAGACGCACACTTTCATGAAAGCAAATAAACATAAACCACTTCCATAGACAGTCCTTTCCGGGACTACATGTCGTTTTTGTTTATTTACTTGGTATTTATACATAATGTAAATTTTTTTGTTTGTTACCTAGTAAATAAACATATATAGTCCAAGAAACGAGGAAGCGGCCCAATGTTAAATATGCAAAAATTAATATCTGAAAAATAAAAATATGAGCGTATAGGAAAATAAAATTCAGGATCAGTTTCTATTTCATGCGACTCGATCCTGATTACCGAACATAACCTAAAAAATTGGCAAAGTTCTGAAAAGCGGTTTTTTGTTGATAATTAAAGAACTACAGCTCCGATCAGAAAAAGAATTATCAGGAAATTGTAGGTATTAGAAAAATCTATCAATTGAATGACCTATAATTTTTTGATATCATTGATACTTATCGAGTTATATCCGAAAAACCGTAAAAAATCGGGTTTTCTATAACTCCTTTATTGTAAGGTATTGAAAATTGTTACTTACAGTTTTGTGTAGCCTATGGCAAGCCAAAAAAGTCTTTTTCAAAAAAATTGATGAATATTGATTATTTTTCAAAATATATGAAGTTATCTCAAAAAAGATGTTCTCTCAATATGGCTACTCTTGCTCGGGGAATGATGCTACAGTAACGATTCAGGGCTTATTTTTTTATGTAAGAGTTGTTCTTTCATATTATCGAATAAGTATATTGATTTTATTTATTTTTATCAACCAAAAACCGCTTTTCGCAACTTTGCCAATTTTTTAGGTTATGTTCGGTAATCACGATCGAGTCGCATGAAATAGAAACTCATGCTCAATTTCAATTTCCTACACGCTCATATTTTTTGTTTTCGGATATTAATTTTTGCACGCTATTTTACCTATTGCTTGGACTAATATTCTATATTCTAATTTCGACTTTTATCTCGAAATTTCGACTTTTATCTCGAAAATTAGACTTTTATTTTAAAAAATTATTAAAAATTGTTCTTTCCGTCATTCGGCTGCACCCTTACGAGCAACCCTCAGATGTCCCCAGGAGACCTGTACGATCTGGAATTGACGAAAATCTTATCTGGCGATTCCAAAGACTGTCGAAATTTCTTACAGAAAATTTCCGTCTAAATATGCCAGTCGCACATCCAAACTGTAACCATTGGTCGACGTAGAAAAGTATACTAATACAAGTGATTTCATAAAATAATTAACAGCATAAGGTTCATACACAGTCAGTCCAAAATAAGGATGTCGCCATGTGGATATCGGAAACGGTAATGGACAATGATAGTATATACAGTTTTGGTTGAATGGAAAAAATGCGTAACAGAAGGGCCATAATTCTGATTACTGATTTTTAACTTGAACGCCCTGTATTTCAAAATCTATCCATCAACGAACTTTGCGGTTCTGCACGTTCAATCAGTACATCGAATACTACAATATACTAAAAATTCAAACAATTTCACCGAGAACCATTTTACCCATAAAAAGTGCGGGGTCCTTTGATGTTTTCCCAGAAAATACATTTTGTGACATCTTTTTCGCTATAGAAAAAAAAACATTCGGTCTCCACAGCTTTTGTTGAAAACCAACCTATTCTTGCATGATGGAAAGTATAGACAATAAATTTAAAGCACTTCCTTTTGTTGGAGAATTATTGGATATTTGGATAGCTTGTACATTTGGGATTACTAATTGAGCTTTGATTTTCTCATAGGTAATATTATGATTGTATAGGAGCTGAGTTTGTAGATAAAATCATATGTGAGTATTTCGAGCAATCATATTCGATTCCATTTTCCGGCTAAATCTTATATCTGAGCTTATACAAATCATGTATTTTCTGAATCAGCGCGAAATTTGACGTAAGCAGTGCGAATTTCAAGTGAATCTGCCGATGATGTATTTTTTGTGATTTTTAGGGGTCTACCTATCCCTCACAACTTTTTTCTTCGAGTTACTTGAAATTTCCAGAATACACTAATTCGACTATTCTGATTCCATTGGCTAACCTTTCTTGAACTGAAAAGTTGAAAAGGGGTTTTTCCCAACATTCTTTTTCAGATGACTCAATTTTGTAAAATTCAATCTTTTTTGTATGTGTACACCGAATTTTAAATCGATTTCGATTCAATAAAGATTTCATAGGCGTTTTACGGAACCTCTGCAATTTCGAATTTTCGACGTATTATTCCATTTTCCGGCAAAAGGTTTCCTCAAACCAACGTGGGAACGCGGGAGTGGGAATGGGATTACTCAAAGAAATTTACCAGGATATACATCAGGAATTTGGCGAATTCTACAGGAAATTCCCCCTATATAAGCGACAGCAGGAATATTTGTTAATTGTACGTGACAATTCCGGTCTATCAATTCCTCTAGAAATAACAAGTTTTAGATTAGTTAATGCAACCCAAACTGCAGTTTGTCATTTTAACAGGAAAATAATAATGTGACGAAAACCGGAATACACTTTAATATTTACAGAATCGTTACATTGATTTAACTGGAATTTTCCAGTTATTTTAATGAACTACCTTACTTTCACCGGAGCTGTAATTTTGATTTTTAACAGGAATTTCCTCTTTACCAAACAAACTAGTTGGTTGTATTCGAAGCTTCGAGCTTTAGTTTTCACAAGAATTTCCAGTAATTAACACTAAACTAAAACAGCAATTACAGCAATTATAGGAATTTTCCGTTGAATTAAAGAACTTTCGTTCATACATTACAGTACTAGTTAGTTGTATTCGAAGCTTATAACCTGAGCTTTTACAGGAATTTCCTGTAGTTACCTAGTATTTAACTGAAATTTCTTGCACTTCCCATTTAATTACTACGTAGTTTTGACAGTAATTTCCATTTGCAGTTGACATTTTTTCTATGGAATTTTACTGGAAGTTTACAGTAAGTTATATCGTGGAGCATTGTTGTAATTTAGGGTACTTCCTGTTAGTATTCGAGTACTATTTTGTAATTTTGTAATTTTTGGATAGATTCGGTAAGTTGAATACCAGTATTGAGAGACTTCTTGATAAATATAAAGAGTATGCACTTCTAATATAGGTTGGGTATAAAAAATATGAAATTCAGAATGTTCAAGTTTAAATTCATTTTTTATTTGATAAAGTCAATATAGTACAGGTATAAACAAAATTATCACAAGTAGGTATTCGTAATTCTATACCACCTTTTGTGGAAAATCTTTTTTCAATTAATAATTATGGACCCTCTTACATTTCTCGCATCCTGAGAAGAGTGATGCATGAGTTCTGTCTTTTCCATACTTGCGTATGGTTCCCTGCTCGGTGATGCATGAGTTCTGTCTTTTCCATATTTGTGTATGGTTCCCTGCTCGGTGATGGTGATGATGTAGGAGCAATATGCATTGGCGCCTTCCATTTTTCCCAGTGGGTCAGAAATCGAGCTTTGTGTCCTATTGAGGGAATAATCTCTTGAGCCATATATCACTTTGAGTAGTGGAAGGCTCAGCAGAGTAACATCGTTTGCTATAACAAGTAATAGAAACAGGTTTCAATGATCTATTTATGCCAACGTTCCTATCTCTTAAACAGTAAGAGATACTGGGTAGGTTAAATGTAGTAAAAGTTACGTGTCTATATCGGCTATATTAAATTGTTCTCTATATAGTTTTCGAAATTTCTTTATTTTTTAATTTGTCTGCACTCTGCATACGCAAATCATTAATACATCAATTAGCCAATTTGCATTACACTGTAGCTCATCATCAACTTTCGAACTTCTACAATCTAAGATATCCTTAATTTTTCCCTGAACCTGAAGTACTGCTTTATAAAACAATATTTTACTATTTACTACAACTATTTAATAAGTTTAAGAGCATGATAAGGTTTAAAAAAATAACACAAGAGTACTCTTCGCTTCTCTCCATTCAAATATTGATCTTAATATGTTTGCTGTATCACTTTAAATCAAATATTTATTGAGCAAGTTGATTATTTTTAAAATGCTTATTATCATATCGAACACTACATATACCTATATCTTTTCTTACATTTTTTTAAAATATAAATATTAACAAATTATAAAATATTATAGTCGGAGATATAAACAAATAGTGATGAAGTTTCGACCATCTATGCAATTATATTGAATATGGTTGTTGGGGTTAGGTCGTCTTAAAGAAAAATATTGGTTTTTCTTTAAGACGACCTAACCCCAACAACCATATTCAATATAAACAAATAATGCCGCTTTTCAAATTCTATTTCTAAAACGGTGCAGATATTAATTTTGATTACAACTAGGTATGTGTGGGTATGGGTCTTACAAAGTGGGAATCACATCATATCAGTCACAGGTCTGACATTCCTAGTACTAAATTTCATTACCCCATGTTTTGAAAATATTAGTATTTCAATGTGTATTCTACTCAATTTGTTGTTTTGTATTCAAAACTATTACCATTTTTGATATCAAATATTGCCCAGTTTACATTATTTTTGGCTTATGACCGCTACGGTTGGCAACACTTACCTAATGCTTATGCGTTGATTGACGATTACTTCATTGAACATTGTTTTAGTGACAGACACTTTATAGCCAAACAATTTAAAGTAATGAAATTTACTTACTTCTGAATGTTTCGGTGTAATTGGCCAAACTCCATCCTCTTAAATAGCCGGGCATCATCATCGTCGCTGGCTGCTACTTGGGATCTCGGTTCACCAATTACTATATATAGTCTTTCTTCCCCATCTTGGATTTGATCTAAGTCTAAGACAAAGGGGCCAAATAGTTAGAATTAGCAGCACTTTACGTCGACCTAATTATTTTTCTAATAAGTATCACAATTCACAATCAAAATTACTGCACTTGCACAGAAAAAATGGAGCAACAACCAACACGAATGACTCAATATCGAGTTACCGCGACGGCGCGTAATGCCCAGAGTATAGCGAATTGAATTGTGGGATTTACAGGAATTCTATTAAAATCAACGTTCTGAGCTGTTAGAACAGTAGTGGGGATTGTGGAGATAACAGAATATATTACATTCACTAAAATACTGTTAGCTGAACAAGATTTATTCCGGTAAAATAATCTGAATTTCTGTGAGAACTACCAAATACTTTCCTGTTGAATTTAATGTATTCATACTGTCAGTAGTACACATTTTGTTGGGTTATATTCACAAAATTATTATATTTCAGTAGATATTCCTGTAACATTCACGGTGTTTTATTCCAGTAGCACATATGGTTCCGACCAACGTATGTTTTACAGTCGTGCCTTGTAAATATAACAAAATATTATTCTATATACACAGGAAATATTCCTTATAAATTAAAAGTACCTTATTACTGCTATACATTCCGTTTTTCTTGTTCATTCGACTTAACTCACTTTAACCGGAATCGGCATGATAGATTTCAAGAATGTTCTCAGAAAGTTTTATTTTTGTTATGATAACAATAGTTGCGTTTAACCAACAGGAATTCATTTAACCAGAAATTCCCGGGATTCGTTTTTTTTTCAGTGATATGAATGCGAGACTAAATTCGATAGTGGGATATGTAAAAATACATACCGGTGTGATTATTCGTATTACGAAATGCAGACAAACAGATAAATATATATGGTTTGCTTCGTTTACTGTTTTTCTAGCAATTCGCACGGTTCCCATGTTCCGTTCCCGCTCCTGGCACTTTCCCGCTTTGGTTTGACGGAACCTTAAATCGTATATCTGAGCCTATACAAATCATGTATTTTCTGAATCAGCATGACATTTTACGCATGCAGTGCGAATTTCATGTGAATCTGCCGATTTTGTATTTTTCGTGATTTTTAGAGGTTACTTTTTTCGAGTGATTTTTGTTTCTTCGTATAACTTTTGTAATTGCTAGACTATTCTGAATCCATTTCAATCCATTGGCGTTCGCAGAATTGCTCTATCTCTATCCGTTCTTGAATTGAAAAGTTCAAATCGTGTTGAAAGGGTTTTTTTCCCAACATTTTTTTTCTTTTCAGATTTACAGACCAGTGGCGGCGATAAGGGGCCCGCAGAGCCCGCCGTGCGGGGGGGCCCAGCTCCACAAGGGGCCCCTTCGACCTCTTTGCTAAAACTTCCTAATTCTAATTGTTTGTCAACATTTACTTTAATTTGCAAAAAAACAGCTGACAGAGTGGAAGCAAACTCGTTGCAAAAGAGTATGAGTTATTATGATTTTATTTTGCTCCTTGTGTACCGAAGCAAAATTTTGGAAAATATTAATTTGGTGTCTAAACTGCTACAAGTTCTAATGTTGATCTGGGCCGAGCATGCGAGATATTGAGCTCCACAATAGATAATTTTAATAGTTTTAGAGAGGATTTCGAAACATTGCATGCAGAAGCTTCCAATTTGGTGACATCATGGGACATTCATCCAACATTGACATATAAGCGCCAAAGAAGATGGTCTTAAGAGATTCCAAATGAAAGTCTTCTACGAGTCTCTCGATATAATAATTAATCAACTCAGTTCACTATTTATCAGCATGAACGAAGTAATGAGCTACTTTTCACTAAATCCAGACTGTTTCGTTAAACAATATACAGGAAAAATTGTGGATTATCCTAAAAAAAAACTAAAAAAATACGGAAATGACTTCTCGCATAATTTATCTACGCAATTAATAAACTGGAAAAGTGTATTTTCAAATGGAATTAGAAAAAAAATCTATGAATTATGCCTTTCTAAGCCCAAACAAAGGACGTATCTCGTTTTTTTCCATAATTTAAATTTCACTCTCTACATGTTCCCTATGACTGAGCCGTTGACTTGAACAACAAATTTGGCAGAATCTCATTGTTCTTTGCCATCCAAAACGTCAGTAAAGAAGATGGATATTCCAAAACACCTGAAATTATAAGCTTGGGTATAACAATAAGTATTGAACATGAACGTGCTCGTAAACTTGATTTGGAACAGTGTTGGTCTATATATTTTTAATACGAAAACATCGCCGTTTCGGCAATTCAACAGTGCTCCCCTAAACTTCATATTCCTCAATCTACGGATGGCTTCACTAGCACCAGACAGATTTTTGCGATGGTAAGATTTTATATTCAAATCACCTAGCAAATTATGGCATTTATATTATCCAGAGTGGCAATAAAACCATATACCGGAATATTGCTAATTTCTTTGGAAAATATTTCAATATAAATAATGTAATATAATAAATAAGTATATTGTGTGTTATGTGGAATTGTGTCCCATTGTGTATGGTATTTCCAGATTTTATTGCCACATGTATGAATATCCTAACAAAATTTGGCGGAGGGGCCCCCGAATCCTTATCGCCGCCACTGTTACAGTCTCAGTTTCGTAAAATTTAATCTTTTTAGTATAGTCTCGCTGAATTTTGAATCGATTTCAATTCAATTAATTTTCTGTACTGTAGCAAAACACTGCTGTGACCTTCGGTACGGTAGGTCGGTAGAGTTGGTTGCCTACCTTGGGGCTCACATCTTCGCATTTAGAATTTCGGCGCTCTGTCCGAGTTTTTGTGGCATATTTGAAAATACAAAAAAGCGTTCTGGTGTAAAGATAAAATTTATTTGCTTTCCTTGGTTCTTTTAATATGGGCATTCGAAAGGAATGTTTCTTCCACTGAAATGATATGAGAGTCTGAATTATGAATTGAACCTTTTGGTTTTATGCAACTATATAATATTGTTGAATATTTTATTTGTTGCCGCCTGGTCAATATTATAGGTGAGTGTGGTGTAGTACGTGCCTGAACGTTTTGTCTGTTCATTTTATTTCTTTTTCTGAATGTATTTTGAAGTCAATATTATAGTTGTAGACTTCGCTGAAATAAAACACCTTTGCCTGGAGTATTGGATATTACTTAAATTCAGTTTCAAGATCCCACAAAACCAAAACGCCCTGAGATTTTCTGTTTTACCACAGAACCAGTGTGAAATTTCATGTAGGTATATAGTATAGTGCGAATTTCAAGTGGATCTGCCGATTTTGAGTGAATTTTTTTTTCTTCGATTGAGCATCTCAACCATTCTGAATTGATTGGCGTTCGCAGAATCTCTAACCGTTCTCAAATTGAAAAGTACAAGTCGAGTTGAGAGGTTTTTTTTAATTTTAGGTAGATAATTATATAGGAGTTTAAAATATTTTAGAGACATGAGATCACTGAAAATGAAACAATGTTTTTTTACGTCAGTAGTTCCTGTCTTTCTGTTTCGTGATGTGTACTATTTGTCTTTTGTCTGTTTTTCCCCCATGGTGTTTTGGCATCGACTGCTATGGTCATTAGCCGTGTGTTCTGGATAGGCCTTGTTACTAACTCCATACGCCATCTTAGGAGCAGCACTGTTAATTACTAACGCAACAGTGAATCGTGGAGGATTATTCCCAGCCGACACGAGCTTCAATCATTCAGACTTTCACATCTGAAAATGAAAAAAGCCCGCCCCGGCTGGGAACCGAACCTGGAACCTGTCGGTTACCAGGCAAGCGCTTAACCACTGCGCTAAACCCCGCCCGTCTGAGATTTTTATCTGCAATTCAAAAACAGAACTACTCGCAAGTTCTATAACAATATTGTCGTACTGGATCAGTTCTATTGGTAATTATTCTGTTTTACAAATTAAACTGAGAACATTATTGAATTTTCTAAATTATTCAAAAAATGCTTGGTGCTCGAAATTTGTAAGCATTTTTCGAAAGTTCTCAGTGCTTCCGAGCATTTTCCCATTGAAAGTGTTCAATGTTTGGTACTCGCGAGCACTTTTGTCAGTGCTTAGCACAACTCTGGTAGAAGAGAATTTTAAAAATCATCTATGGTTTGAATACCTATCTACTGCATCTAGGAGAGAGGAGTATATATAGAAGTTTAGCCAAAATAGAAATATTCTGGAAATAATCGATATTCTTTTTAATTTATATTTTGGAAAAGTAGAATTAAGAATCAAATAATAAGTTAATAAAATATATACACAGTTAGACTGTGATAAATTGTGATAAAATTATAAAGTATAAATTTTGAAGAAAACAATTTAACAGGATTTACTTAAATGAACGGTAGGTTTTTCTTGTCGTATCAAAATGTATAGAGAAAGGGATTCTTACATAGATTCACATATTGAACTCCTCTTCAAGATAATACAACTGATTTTTTTTTATATTTGTCATTACCAGAGGGAGAGTTTGTTAATTTCAATAAAAAATACCCTTGCGCCGGTCCTGTTAAGATTTTTCAAGCTCACGACGCATAGAAACCCTGCATATTGTTCAATCTATAGACTATAATATAATACAGGTATATAGTTCCTCTGCTTGAGCTTTTTATTGCCTTTATGGTTTCCTTATTTTGTTCAAGATAATGGTGGCAAATCTGGTAATAAAAGCAAGAATACTACATACTAGGATTGTGATGATAACTAAGGTACTTAAGTACCTACATAATACAATAAATACCTAGTGGGTAGGTACATACCATCATTATTCAAATATTTAAACAATGATACCATTCATAGCATAAGAGACTCACCTAAATAATATATAAAGTACGTAGGTCATATAAGTTTGCAGAAATAATTTTGGAAACATTAATTACTATAATAATCACTACTCACCTCATTCATTTTGTTCATTTTAGCCATATTTTTCATTCAAGATTATTTCAGATTTGAAGTTTGAATAAAATGACAGAAATTTTTCAAAAAATCCGACTGCTGTCATCTCTGATGTGAAATTTGAACTAAACTAACTAAACTTTCCTACATAAACAAGGAATCTTTTTTTTTTCGATTAAATGCCATCATTCATTATGAAATCTAGCCAGAGCGCCGTTCACGACCAAACTTTTTACGTTTTGCCTTTTACGTTTCGTTTCCTGATTGGTGAAACAGAATTCGAAATTAAACCGAAGCAAAATATCATGCATTCGCAACAAAAAAACGTCTACGTCAATCGATTTGCTTCCCAACAAGAAAACATAAGCTCGGTTTTGGTATAAAATAAAATAGATAACATTGAATATTTTATGGATATTTTCTATTAAGTACGCTAATTGCTTCATAAAAAAATAAGAATAATAATCATTGGACGTAATAATATATGTCTATGAGTAGGTATCACAGATGAGTACAAAATGGGTTCAGTATTTCACCATATTTTCACTGAGATAAACACATTGCATTTTGCAACGCAAAAACCTGACAATATTCAGGTTTTTGCCTAAGTTCAATTTCAGATTCTGCTTCACCAATCAAAATACGAAACGTAAAAATCAAAACGTAAAATGTTTGGTTTTGAACTCTTCTTAAAGGATCGTTCATACTCATGCGAATATTTGCAACTTTTTTGCGATTCGACTCATACGGCGCCAAAAATGGCCAGTGCGTGAAATATTTGCTTTACGCACAATTGATGATTTTAGGCACAGTTGATTTTTTTACGCACTTCTGCGAAAACTGCGAAAAATAATCACATTACGCACTGTGAACAGTACGTGAAACCTTAGTTCACGCACTGTCGTAGAAGAAATGTTTTTTCTACTTCTGCATGAATGTATATGGATATTAGAAGTTAATATAAAGCGTGTTCCGTTTCATGCATTCATCGCATAACTGTTGCAGACATAATCAAGCGTTCCGTTTCAACTAACATTGACGTTGGTGGGTTGAATCGGAACGAATTGATTGCGGGTGCATGTCGTTTCCCGCAGATATTGACATTTTTATCACTTTACGTGCTAACCAAATTCTTATGTAACAAAAACAAATCTGTTAATCTAGTAAATACATTAATATGGGTAGAACGAAAGTGTTAATGGCAAGAGTATGAAGCGAGCTTTGTGAAACTGAGAGTAGCTCAGATTCTGATATAAGTGATAGTTATGAGGATATAATATCGTCTGTCCCACGCCAAAACCGCGAATATGTGTAACAAATCGACCCCTTTATAGTCCCCAGAAACGACCCGCTCTATCTACCGACAGCTAGGCAAGGCAAACTTTATCCAGCTGATCCGGTAGGTGCAACGTTCCGAAGATTATTCAAGGTGAAGATCCCAACATAAGCGCCCTCTGATGGCAAAGAAGAGCGCCCTGCTGAACCAAGTTGAGCGGTCCAATTCTATCAACCTGGTTGTACTTTTATTTATAAAAAGATAACCGTCGAGCGGCGGCCGATTACCTGTGTGTGAGCACCTGACAGCAGTAGACTAGGTTTATAGACGAGGCTGAAGATGGAAAGAAAACACACTCATTAATAGTATAATTATATTGAATATATAAAATAAAGCAAAGCAAGCAAATATATATCTTTCACGCAACCGCGTAGGTTGTGCATCATAATCGGGCCCTATATATAAACAGATGACCAAAAGTACTTGACTAGGTATTCATGCTGTACATGAATCTACAATTTATGACACTTACAAGTGACAATACCGCAATAATAGAACAACTAACCATAACACATATTTCTTTTAACCTACCCTCTCTATGGAGGTAGAAAAATAAGCGCTAATACAGCATTACTAATCTAAAGGGGTAACTCTGGACATTTGGCGCATTTCAGGGTTCAAACACCAACTTTGAATCCATTACGACAGAATAAGCATGCACAAACTTTCGATAATTTCATAAGTAATACCCAAAATGACAAAATAATCACACAAAGCATGGTATTTCAACATTTGCAAATAATCAACTCAAATAAGCAAAGAGTAGAGACATCCTTGCAACACCTGTGTATCGTAACGTTTTCAAAATATCAATTCAAATAAACAAATTGTAGAGACAACTTTACAACACTTGTATGCAATTGTACAAATTGGCTGAAATGGTAAACACAGTAATCATAAAACAAAGACACATACTGCAGAACAATACAAGATTCAACACTAGGTTAGAATTCATTACAGTACAATAACTCTCGTTTAGGCACATTTTACACTTTTTACACTACCTAATTTTATTTATTATTTACAATGTTAACATTAATGGTGCAGCCAGTGCACGAACCAATATTTATTCCTAAACCAGATAAAATTGCTGATATGCATTTTCATACTGTCGCCTCGATTTCTCCGGTAAAAGGTTGGAAATTACGGAATTGGCCGCATCTATCAAGTTAGGTGGGGTACTGCTTAGTTCATCATCGCTCGTAATTTCCATTCTTTTACAATAATAAATATCACGCACGAAATTGACGCGAATAAAAAGTCACTCCAAAATAATTATCAAGAACTGTCACTTTGAAATAATTGTCAACAAATGCCATTTTATTTCCATAGTTACAGTAATTACTTGATTTGGAAAAATTATTTAAGCCAGTTCAATACTATTTTTCATAGTTATTACTTATTTTAGAACAATATTTTTGACGTTTGTAGAAAAAATTTTGTTTGCATCTCATGCGCGAAATACTTTGGTAATCTCGACTATTTTTAAAAAATCAGTTCTCGATCACCAAAGTAGCATTTCGCGCACTAGATACAAAAATAACTATTATCGTTTATAGGCTTATACTTTTCACTAGACTGCAGACCTCATGCCGGTTTGAAGACTTTTTCTAGCAATTCTCGACTTTAACATAGGTTCATATTTTTCACGTATTACGAACTTCTCACTATTGCACATAATTACGATGTTTCGGTGACTTCATTGTCGAACATAATAACATGTTCACTCGTCATTTACAGAACTAGAACTGCTGTGAGCTGGTCAAGGCGCTCTTTTAAATGATCGCGTTCGTGACGTCATTCCTTTGTTTTCGAATTGAGTTGTTATTCCACATTTGTGCAGCTGCAAAAATGAGTCATTAGATTGAACACGTGTTCACAAAGACACCGATATCAGTATGTCGGTCTACTTCAATCGGTTGCAATTTAGCCGTTAATTAATTGAGATGAACTTCGGCGGAGCGCGCTTTCGATATAATTTTTTTTTTGCGTTCCGTAATAGAAGTTGGGGGGAAAAGGGGAGGGGGTAAGAATTTTTTTTATAAAACAGTACAATATTGTGCAACAATGAAAAATGTGAAAATATGGTTACCGGGTTCAAAAATAAATAGTCTAATCTGCTCAAGGGGTGATTTCAACGCCCCCTAGCAAAAACTGTTCATTTTTTTGTGTTGGCGCAATGGTAACATTGGTTGAGAATTACATGGACTACATCATACCAAAAAATCCACCGGTACCCAAATTCCATAAGGAGTTTGCGGGGTCCTTTAATCGCTCCAGTGCCGTAGTTGTGTCGAGTGTTATCTGCCGGTGTTTTTACTTTGTATGTTACAAGTTGCAATTCTTTTCCGATCTTTGGTATTCTTGGTGTATTACAGTCATTTGAAATACTATATAGAGTGATTTCAAGATGGGAGGAACATGTGCTGCTAAATTATGCAAAAAAAAGTTACAACTGCAACAAGAGTTTCTTTAGATTTCCCTCTGATGTTTCGAGGTAAGCAACATTTAACGTAATGAATACTATGAAGTAGAATTCATGTTGAGATAGAAAATATTATAATTCACTATATGCACATATTCATGGGTATTGTGACAGAAGATGCTGTAAATTAAAGTATGTAGGAAATTTAAACGATATATGGTAGAAGTATTTGTACTGTTTTCGTATTGCTCCAGGAAAGCGTTTGTACAGGAAATACGCTAAAATAAGAAATTAATTACAAACAAAACATTCTGGTATTCTATAGTAAAATGGTCATGGGATTCTATAGTAAAATTTTGAATAATCTTTATTTTCAGGGCAAGAACTTGGGTTGTGGTCGAGAAGAACTATTAGGGAAGTTGGATATATTATATAAGGGCTATGTACTCTGTCAGGATCATTTTGAGGCGAAAATGTTCACGGATAAACACTGCTGTAGTTTGAATCCAAATGCAGTTCCGACGTTGTTTCCAGCACTTGAAGGATCTTCCCGAGGAGCTTCTCATTTATCAGATCACTCATACACACCTGTGTATGAGTTTGGAGCACAATATGTCCCAAAGATAAATGTTTTACAAAACTTGATAATTTCTCCAGGTAAAGTATTATGGCGCTATGCGTTATATGATTGTGATATGTATTGCATCTCTATTTTCTTCATATGGACACTGATGTATATACCTTTAAACTATTTCAAGAATATCTATAAATTAATGTTTAAGAGCCAGCTTAAATCTGACAACACATATTTTACGGTACCTGTACCTTTGACTGGCAGCCAAAAGTAATTAAAACAATTTCACTTTAACCACTAGGCTACCTGGCCCCAATACCTGCAATGTCCCCAAAATGTGTTTGTTTATTTGTATAATTATAAGATTTTTTACATTTACTAGAGTAATTTCAATGTTATATATATTCTACGGATGTAAAAATTAGAACTATGCATAAATGTATATGCACGGGCTGCAGGCAAGGTTTCGCTGTCTGCCGGATATTTACAACCAGAGAAAATTGCAGCTACGTTTAATATAAGCTCAAAATAGTTTCATAAATAACATAAGTAAATTTCTGAAGTCGTAAAATACTTTAATTTTTTTTTATTTTCAAATTTTGAAAAGTGGCTGCCGTGACGTTACAACCTCTGAAATTGGCAGCCATTGTTATTTTTCAGTTTTAGTGGAGGTATATTATGACATATTAAAATGGCAGCTACCCTAAAATACTTTAAAAATTTACCTAATTTTCATACCTATTCCTCCTGAGGGACTTTAAACCTACCGCGGCCGGGCTTAGCCAGTACCAATTGCTTGTTTAGTGGGTACAGCTGTCTCGCTGGACAAAATTTCAGGTACCGTAAAATATGTGTTGTCAGATTTTAAGCTGGCTCTTAAACTACATTCATTAACATAACAAAACATGAAACATGAATTAGTAATTTTTGGATACTAATAATACACCGTCAATAGATACAGATAGAAAACGCGAGTTTATCAATATTTTGGGCATGCCGTCAATATATCGGAAATTATGATCTGGATATCGTTTCATAATAGATCTTTTATTCGTTTTTTTTTTTTCAAATTGCAGATTCTATCCAAACTCCAGAATATTTTCCTACTGTGAATACTTCTGTTGAGGGCGGAATCCCTCCTGAGTTACCAAGTCCAACCTTGTCTACTCAGACTCTACCAGCGACCTATCATGCGGTACGCCCCGAAAGCAGAAATACAGGAAAACCATCAAAATATTAAGGAGTGCGAATGCGTCATTGAAAAAAAGAGTGCAAGTGCTTGAACACAAATTTGAAAATATCGAAAACTTCTTGAGTAGGTGTAGTGAATTTTCCATTCAGTACAATCTGTAATAGTTCACCCTTTATATAGTGTTCATTTATCATTTCATTTTGACTTACTTCAGTACATGTCATATTAATGTCAGTCACGCATGTCAAGCATCTCATATTTTTCACGTTCAATAAAAGTATTCATCAAAACGTACTGTTCATCAACTACTCAGTTCAAGTATTCGGCCCCTTTTGTCACAACAATTTGGCGACGAGGATGAACAGTGACATCAATGTTTAGGAGCCAGAACTCATTTTGTCGGCGTTTTCCAAGTCAATTTTTGAACGTTTTTTGATCCTGTTTTCGACATTTCCACCGTAGTTATCATGGATGAGGAGCAGTTTAGGAAATTCATGTCACTTTTTACAGCAGCTCTTGGAAACCAATCAACTCCAGCACCAAAAATCATACCATTTGAGAACTATGATGCCAAAAATGAAAAATTTTCATCTTATTTGGAAAGGTTTAGCAATTATTGTGATCTCAAAAACGTCATTGATGACAAGAAAAAAGCTCAACTCTTGTGTTCATCAATAGGTAAGGATCATTACAACAATCTAGCCGCACTGTTAGGTCCAGACAAGCCTATAAAAGACATCAGTTTTACGACTCTGATAGATCACTTTACAAAAATGCTATCCCCTGCAGTCTCTACCGTTGTTTCGCAACACTATTTTCTCAGTGTCACTCAGCAGTCACACCAGTCCATCTCAGATTTTGTCGCATCATTAAAGGGAAATTTAAAAAACTGTGATTTTTATGCTACCTGCACCTGCAATCTGAAAATTCCCATAGCTGATATTTTCCTTCGTGCTCAATTCATCAGAGGTCTTAAAGATAATTGGATACGGGAGCAGCTCCTACAAGACACATCCCTCAAAGATTTCGATGGTCTCCTCTTGAAGGCAACTGCGCTAGAGGCATCCCGTTATGAATCAGGTCAGTTATGCAAACTCCCTGACAAGTCATCAGAAGGACTCACTGACACTTACAAACTATGTGGACGTTCTAGATCTCAGAAACACAATCGTTACAGTCATAAACAATACAAGTCAAATGGCAATAGTCGTCAGTCTAGTCCGCATCAACGTCAGTATTCCCAGTCCCGAAGACACGGCCATGTCGATTATAAGTCATTAGGATTAGATGGCCTATGCCTGAATTGTGGCCGTTCAAATCATGTGTCACGTGAGTGCAGAACTAATCGTAATTCTCTGAAGTGCACCTCCTGTGGCAAAACCGGTCACGTGACCAAAGTCTGCATAACCACTCTTTTGCAGAAATCCAAAACTCATAATATTTCGTTCCAACACCTTCAAGGTGAGAATAGTCATTCGGACCATGAGTACGGTATCGGTCGGATTGAACACACTGAAGATTTGTATGAAGTTGGACCAGACAACGATAAGTATGTTGTTACAGTCACTCTCAACAACAAGCCACAATCTTTTGAAGTTGATTCAGGCGCACGTTTTACCCTGCTTTCAGAAACAGATTTCAACAAGCTCAGCCTCAATTTACCTCTTCAACCAACCTCAGTCTCATTCCGTTCTTACTCAGCTCATGTCATAAAGCCCAAGGGTAAAGTCACTGTCTCTGTCGTTTATGGAAAAAAGTCAATGGATGCTGATCTATTTATAGTACCTTCCGGACATAATGCATTGCTTGGCCGGATGTGGATTCGTGGACTCGGGATCAGCCTTAATGAAATAGATAGTCACAAGCCTCCAGCTCTCAACCCAATTGCTGTCAACTCTGTTTTTTCACTTGAAGACATTTTCCAGAAATACTCAACTATTTTTGAAGAAAGGATTGGATGTGTTCCAAATGTAGAAGTCAAGTTGCAACTCAGAGAAGGTGTGAAGCCAGTATTTATCCGTGAACGCGATGTTCCTTTTGCATTGAGAGAACGAGTCGAAAAAGAGCTTGCTTCATTGGAGTCTCAAGGAGTCATCAGTCCTACAGCATCGAGCGATTGGGGCTCACCACTAGTAGTTATATCAAAGCCTGATGGTGGTGTAAGGTTATGTGTTGATTATAAATGTGGCGTAAATCAAAAACTTGTCGCAGCTAATCACCCTATCCGCCGTATAGACGAAGTTCTTCATAGTCTCCGAGGTTCTAAATTATTTTGCAAGTTGGATCTCCACAAAGCCTATTTGCATTTCAAGGTGGATGAAAAAGGAAGTAAGATACAGACAATAACAACTCATAAAGGCACGTTCCGGATGAATCGTCTCAGTTTCGGAATAAAGACTGCACCATCAGAATTCAATCGTATTTTGTCACAATTGTTGAATGGCTTGCACAATGTCGAAGCTTACTTCGATGACATAATTTGCCATGGCGCTACTCTTGATGAGTGTACCAGGAATCTTATAGCATGTTTGGAACGCCTCAAAGATAATGACCTTCATCTAAACAGGGCCAAATGCTTTTTTTTTCAAGGAAAGCATAAATTACCTTGGACATGTTGTGTCTTTCAATCAAATCAAGAAGTGTCCAACAAAGGTCCAAGCGGTTTCCCAGATGCCTCGACCCAGGAATGTGGATGAATTGAGACGCTTCTTAGGCCTAGTTACGTATTATGCAAAATTTATACCTGACTTTTCCTCAAAATCCTGGCCATTACGTCGCTTGCTCCGAACCGGTCAAAGATTCTTTTGGTCAGCTGCCACTGAAGCCTCCTTTTTGGATCTCAAGTCAGAATTATGTAGTGACAGGGTGCTCATTCCCTTCGACCCATCGTTACCTGTAATTCTCACCACTGATGCCAGCCCCACTGGAATAGCTGCAGTCCTCAGTCATGAAGTAAATGGACATGAAAGACCAGTGGCATATGCCTCGCGAGCTCTGACCCAGGCTGAATCTAACTACAGTCAGCTGGACAGAGAGGCTCTCGCCATTATTTACGCAGCTACACATTTCTTCAATTATGTTCTTGGAAAAAGGTTTGTTCTTGTCACGGATAATGAGCCACTGTCTCGCATTTTTAAACCTGATCGTCCGCTGCCGCAGATGACGTCAGCACGTTTACTGAGATATGCCTCTTTCCTCAGTGGACTCGACTACACAGTACGTTGCAAGAAGGGCAAAGATAACGAGAACGTTGATTGTCTATCCCGTGCCCCAGTCACCACAACAAACAAACCTCCAGTGATACAAATAGATGACGAAATCAATGCACTATATGCAGAAACCCTGTTCCATATCTCCAGCACGGCAGTCACAGCAGATACCGTTGCCGAAGAAACTGCAAGAGACCCAGAGTTACAAGCCCTGCTGCACGAGCTCAAGAACAGCCGCAAAGATAGCCCTTTCACTGTTTCTGGCAATATTCTTTTCCGATTGGATCGAGCTGTGATTCCGAAAACCCTTCAAACCCCAATCCTAGATGAGCTTCATGCGTCGCACTTAGGTGTTACAAAAATGAAACAACTTGCTAGGAGATACGTATATTGGGAAGGTATTGACAGGGACATAGAGCAACTAGTCAGAAGCTGTGAACCCTGTGCAAAGGTTCGTCACACTCCTCCGAAAGCACCAACCCATCCGTGGGATCAGCCTGAAGAGAACTGGGAGAGGGTGCATATTGATTATGCCGGTCCTTTCGACAGCCACTTCTTTCTCATGTGTGTGGATGCAAAATCCAAGTGGGCAGAAGTTC
Organism: Chrysolina oricalcia; assembly: GCA_944452925.2. Lineage (NCBI taxonomy): Eukaryota > Metazoa > Arthropoda > Insecta > Coleoptera > Chrysomelidae > Chrysolina > Chrysolina oricalcia. The sequence continues at coordinate 32,419,820 of OX101820.2, forward strand.
GCATACTGCGTGATGCCCCGTCCTCTGCTACAACCATATCTCTGCTGGAAAACATTTTTTCAGTCCATGGATACCCCTCCGTTCTGGTTTCGGACAATGCCACCATCTTCAAGAGCGATGAATTTCAGAACCATTGCAAGGAGCGAGGAATTTTTCAGAAATTCAGTGCACCAAACCACCCTGCTACAAACGGCCTTGCGGAGCGCAGCATTCAAACCCTGAAGAGACGACTCAAAGCTGCTGAAAACGATACAGCTCCTTTGTCTTCCAAAGTACGGAACATAATGTTTCGCTACCGAGCAACACCTTTAGCATCAGGTCAGTCTCCTGCAGAGCTATACTTGAAGAGAAAGCTTCGAATTCGCCTCGATGCTCTCCTTCCTAACAGCAAGGCACTGGTTCCATCAACCCCAAACAACTCTCGTGTCAGAACTATTCAAGTGGGAGAGAGAGTCCAGGCTAAAGTTCACCAGGGAAACCATGATGTCTGGCAGTTTGGTACCGTAACGAGGAAGCTTGGCCAATGTCATTATATAGTTGAATTGGACTCGGGGCGCAGCTTGAAACGCCACATCAACCAACTCATCGCTACTCTGGTACCAAAGAAGCGAGTAACTTTTGCTCTGCCTGAGGTTCGATATCGGGGATATGGAATCCCAGTTGAGGCCGATCACCCTCGAATTGCTACCAGGGCATCATCTCAATCCACTCCAGTGCCAAGTGACAGTTCGTCTAGTGATGGGCCCAGCCAGCATGAACCACCAATGAACCAGTCCGGTCAGCCAACTCCTCCGGACACAAGCAGGCCATCCAGACAGCATAGGAAGCCATCCTACCTAAGAGACTACATTCTCTAGCATGTTTGCAGAGTTTTTCATCAAGTGGGGAAGAATGTAGTGAATTTTCCATTCAGTACAATCTGTAATAGTTCACCCTTTATATAGTGTTCATTTATCATTTCATTTTGACTTACTTCAGTACATGTCATATTAATGTCAGTCACGCATGTCAAGCATCTCTTATATTTTTCACGTTCAATAAAAGTATTCATCAAAACGTACTGTTCATCAACTACTCAGTTCAAGTATTCGGCCCCTTTTGTCACAACAGTAGGTATAGAACAATTTCATAATGTTACATATAAATTATTTGGCAATGACGATATAGCGTTTTGTGAACAGTCAAGTCGGCCAGGCTGACAAAAAACCGCGAGGTAGACGTTACTCATATGAGTTTAAGTTATAATGTTTATCCTTATATTTCACGGGGCCTAAAATGTATAAGCAAATATTAATGACGAAATATTGTTTGCCCACCCCAACAACTCTTCTGAAACTGATAAAAGGGGTGAAAGTGAGTTCAGGATTGCACAATCCACAATTGTTTGAAATTTTGGGAAGGAAAGTAAACGGCTTTGATGACAATAGTAAATATTGTATTGATGAAATGTCAATCAAAGCCCATTTGTTTTACAATAGGGAAACTGATTGTGTGATTGGGCTATCTGAAGGTGAAGGAGGTGCTAATAGACCGTCAGATAGTGACAGATTTAGGTGCCCCATTTTCTCATACAAGCCTCGAATAGGGTTGAAAAGTACATCGATGTTGAGTAAAATGGAGAGAAATTTACGAGTGGCTCCTGAGGAGAACATATGGAAAATTCGATTTTCCAGAACAGAAATAAAATGAGTAAGTTGCTCATATTTTCACGCTAGCCGTGTTCACCTAGTTATTAAGTGATAGAACCTGGCTTCGGAATACCAAAGGCTTGAGTGTTGAAGGTGGCTAAAGGGTTAAAATAAGGGCGTGGTCTTGTAAGGAAAAATCGAAATTTTGACTGATTTTCCCACACAAGCCCATCGAAACTATGAGAACTTACATCGTCACAAGACCGAAAAACATAATGGCTTGAGTGGCGCGAATGGATAAGTAGATTTTGTCGTCGGAAAATTTAACGGAAATTCTTTTTGATTTTTCAGTTATTTTTCCATGCAAGCCTTTGGAAGTATAGAATATTATTGACTTGTTGGACATTTCAATAAAATTGGCATGACTATTGGATGTAACCGGAACGAAGGCTTGCGTCGAAAAGTTGCAGGAAAATTGTAAGGAAATTGACACCATTTTCTCACGCAAGCCGTTTCGCATATGCTTAGAAAAAGTGATTCTAAGACTAAATAACAAAAGGCTTGAGTGTCGGACCTGGACAGCATATTAATTACACATGATTTATATAAAAAAGAGCTGACAAAAACATTTTAGAAAATTTAATCATTTTCCAACAGAAGCCCTTTGGCATAAACTTAGAAAATGTGTTTTCAAGACCCTGTAATGAAAGGCATAAGTGTAGGAAATGGAACATATTATTTATTTTGAAAAGAGCTGACAAAAATGTTTATGGAGGGTTATTATTTTGACCATCTGATTTAGTAAACATTTCCTTCTATAAGTTTGATAATATTTTATATTATGAAAATAGTGCGCTGAGTGAGGGTTACATATAAAAAATATACAATTTTTTGGTAAAATAATGATGATGAAATGAGCTAACTTAATGAATGATTTTATCACAATGTGGTTTTACAATATCTCCAGAATGAGCTAAATGTATAACCATTGTTTATATAGAAGTAAGATAGTTAGTTAATGCCTGTGTAATTGGTGTTTTACGCAAACGCGATTGTCATCTAGCGTGATTAGTTACAAACATGAATATTTGACGTCATTTTAATGCAGATTCCTTCAAAAAAACCCTGATTTTAATGATGTCCCATTGTTTCAATCAAGTTACGACATGACTTGGAGGCCAGATCAATGAAGTTACGACATGACTTGGATGCAAGCTCACTATAACTACATGTCGCATTTATTTTGATCCAATTATAATCCCATACGGTTGACTAACTATCTTCTATATAAACAATGGTATAACTCATTCATGATCATCGTCGTCCTCACTTGTTTTCTTTGTTCGCCGCCTGCTTCATCTTCGTCTGACTCTAAAACGTCGATGTTTATCACTGTCATTTTCGTTTTTGCACTATGTTATGTGTGCTCTGCCAACTGACGGCGATGGTACAAGGTATACAGGGTGTTTCATAATAAATGCGCAGGACTTCAGGATGTGATAGCTCGTCCAAAAATATGAAAAAAAGTTTCTATTAACTTACCCTCTAAAATGCACCATTTTCGAGATACAGGGTATTGAAATTTAAAAAAAAATAATCGTTTTTTGCTAATATCTCTGGAACCGTTGATCGCACAGAAAACTGATTTTGTATGCATTTTCTACTCATAATAAGCTATGTTTTGTGTGAATTTTTTATTTTTTCAAATTCATAATTGGTGAAAATTTTGAAGGGGTAGTGGATGTTTTTTTCTCCAACTTCTACGCCACTGGAAAAAATACAGTTTTATAAACCGCCAATGTTTCCTACACAAAAAAGGTATTCTTAGTCATAAGCTCCAAAGTTGACCGTTTTCAAGAAAAATCAACTTTCATGTTGTTTAAATAATATTTTTTCCTCGAAAAATTGCTGTGTGCATTGAAGCTAACGGCGGACATTTCCAACAATTCAACTGAGTATGATTGTTATTGTTTTTTTTTTATTTTGCAATTAAGAAGTCAACATTTGGTTTTGTTACTTGTTCTAACGTTTAAATAAATTTTGTATAATTAGGAAAAAAATTATTTAAAAAACTTTACCATGTTTTTCAACATGAAAGTTGATTTTTCTTGAAAACGGTCAACTTTAGAGCTTATGACCAAGAGTACCTTTTTTGTGTAAAATTGGCGGTTCAAGTAAGCGGCTCAAAATTATACTTTTTCCAGTGGCGTAGAAGTTGGAGAAAAAAACACACACTTCCCCTTCAAAATCTTCTCCAATTATGAATTTTAAAAAATGAAAAATCTGCACAAAACATAGCTTATAATGAGTAGAAAATGCCTACGAAATTTATTTTCTGTGCGATAAACGGTTTCAGAGATATTCTCAAAAAACGATTATTTTTTTTAAATTTCAACACCCTGTATCTCGAAAATGGTGCATTTTAGAGGGTAAGTTAATAGAAACTTCTTCATATTTTTGGACGAGCTATCACATCCTGAAGTCTTGCGCATTTATTATGAAACACCCTGTATAATAGTAGCATATTTCCTATGCTATATTATACGACATCTTTACACGTATAGGATATCTAATTTTTCATGTTCAGTAGATGTAGTATTGTTTTACACATATATTAATTTTCTTATAATTAAAAATGCAACAACATATATTTCTTACGAATCTGTTGAAATTACTCAACAGAAACTTCAAAATATTAGACAAACTTAAGATATTATATGGATGTGTCACGGTTCATCTAAAAAGAGGACGATGCGAGGAATACGGAATCAGCTCTCAGACTGGAGCATATTGATGCATATTATGCCGGAAAGACGTTTATTTACTTGGGGGGTGGAGCAACGCCGCTCCCAAGAGGTAATTACAGAATTACAGTAAAACATTCTCTCCGCAGTAAGTATCAACATAAACTCCGATAGATCTGATCATCAGAACTATCGAAAAAAAAATAAAGTTGCTGTAACTGATATGCTTGCCATTTCTATTCTACTCTACCTCTTTGGAGTAGTAAAATGGACTCAAGAAGAGCAGCGACAACTCAACGTAAAAACTCACAAAATGATGCATCTTCATAGGAGTTTGCATCCTACATCGTCCGTCCCACGCCTATACTTCCCCAGACAACGAGGAGGACGTGGACTTTTGAGTTTGGAGTGCCTACATAACAGAATGGTACTGAATGGAGCCTGTAACGTCATCAGGAGTTCAGATCCCATTCTCTTCATGGTGTGTGACCAAAAAAAGCAGGAATCGGAGCATTTCTTCTTAAGGCAGATGCCCGTGCAGCCGATGAACTTGGTCTCGTATTCGACACTGACACTGTCACCGAGTTGGAAACCGTTCAGAAAAAGCTCTCTTCAAAGCTGCGGAGACTAAGACACTCCTGCAGCTTCATACGAATAAGCCAATGCATGGGGTCTACATCAAGAACATCGAAGACCTTGGCTTATCCAAAAATCTGACCTTTGCCTTCCTCAGGTCAAGTGAGCTGAAGTCGGAGACGAGGAATTCATAATGGCCTGGCAGGATGGTGTCTTCAACACCTTAGTCTATCGTAGTCTCGTGTCTCGTGGTGGGTCCAGTCTAGTAAATGCTCATATTATATATTTATCACTTTCATTTATTAATGAAATGAAACAGTCTGTCTCAGGAAAGTATAAGCATTCACTTAAAATTTATTTTATTCACATTACATGACATCACATCAAAGTCTGATGTAGTCCTCCTCGACCATCAAAGTAGGACGATATTCGTCATAGAGGTTTCGGCTCCTGGCAAAACGAAATTCGTAAGAAAATATGAGGAAACGCGGACTAAATATCGAGATCTTGTCTTCGAATTCCGCCGGCTTTACCCAAACCATTCTGTTGAAATGGTGGTTCTGATTCAATGGTGGAATGATGGAAACACTGCTCTCGGGCCTAAAAATCATAGCGGCTTGCCGTAATATAGCAGAAATCTTAGACGGATGAATGCAGAAGGCCTTCATCCTTGGTTTACTCTGTCTACTCAGGGCACACGATTCTCGGACCCGATAATAACTTACCCCAAAGAAGTGAAGAATGGTAATTGCGAATAATTGACACCAGCACGCCCTCCGGATGTATCAAGGCTCCGGAGACAGGGCCTGACTGGGACATTCCTAACTAGGCCAATCAATAGAGCATTTTTACCTAACAAAAATACTAGTAGAAAACCGACTGTGCCATCACATGAAAGACAGTCCGTTGTTATATTCTGTTATGCTTTCGACTCGCAACTGTCATTTATTAATTTGTTATAAACATTTAAATAACAAAAAACGTGTTTTTTAAGTTGTTTTGCTTATAAAATGAAAACTTATGGGGCAATCTGGTTGTTCCAATCGAAAGAATTGTGGATAATTGAAACACAAACAAATTGGAATGTTTAACGACCCGGGCCCCGATTCTCGACTTTAGTTGAATTCGTTCCAACTGGTTAGGATTCCCATGCTCGTATTCCCGTGGGAATCATGATGATAATTCTCGACCACACTAGGAATGCTATTTCCTAGTGGAATCGAAAACACGGTATGTCGTTGATAGTTTCTTTGCTCAATCAATCAAATATCGGTATTTTCTAGGAATATTCTGCATATATCCAAAGAGTTGGGTTGGTAGTGGTATGGTGAAGTTTTAGGTTGACGTTTAAAAACAAAATTTGAATACAAAAATTAAAACCTGATGGTTGGGGGCTTCGCAAAACATTATTTACCATAAGAAAACCAATTATTCTCATCATGGAAGATAAAAAGAAAAGCGGGCATATGTCTGAGAAGCAAAAGAAACTATTAATTTCGTATATGGAAAAGGAACATGATCTTAGGACTGGCAAATTTACAAACGACTTCACTCATAAAATCGCGAAAAACAAATGGATAAGCATTACCAATGAGCTGAATAGTATACCAGGAACCCAGAAAGAATGGACCTCATGGAGAAGGGTCAGCATCTATTATCATATTATAGTGAATTTGAAATAATCATCACTCTTGCAGACTTGGCAGGATCTCAAGAAAAATACTAAGAAGAAAACTAGTGAGATGAGGAAGTATGCACGAGGTACTGGTGGTGGTCCTTTTGTTCCACCTGTAAAGATTTTCACTGAAGATGATGAGAACATCTTGAAATTGCTGGAACCAACAGCTGTAGATCATTTAGTACAAGAATCTGTTGTTATATTTGTGAGTGTTTCTGTATAATAACTGATGTTTTGGAAATATTATTAATGACAATAATTTTCACTTTCAATTTCAGGATCATGATTATGATTACAACATCAATAAAGGTGATATGGTAACCGACGTGGTTACTGATATTACAGAAGAAGTAATAACCACAGAAAATGAGGTTCTGCAGGATAAAGCAAATTTTAATTCTCAAACTTCTAATGCAAAAGAAAATAAAAAGCGTACAAGAGAGGTTGCAGCCAAGAGACTCTCAGAATCACTGAAAACTAGCCAGAATATTTCACGGATTCTGGAGACAAAAGTTTCTTCCAAAGATAAGTACTATTCTCAAAAAATAGACCTCTACAAAAGAGATGTGGAGGCTAAAGAAAGAATAGCCAAGACTCTAGAGATCATTGCAGAAAAAATTTTTAATGTGTTTTAATTTAAATGCGATAGGGAATTTTGATAATGCATCGTTTTTTGTTATTTTTTGTTGGCTGGATGTGTTTTGACTGCCTTTACGTTTTGTTGACAGAATGTCTATTTTGTACCTGAATAAACAGTTAATTCTTTTTGAGTTTTGTTACTATCAGTTATAAAATACTAAATCGCTTGTCCTACTATAAGTAGAACTGTAGATTTTCCAAGTTACTGAGAAAAAAATCAGGCACGAACATGTAGCCTAATGTGCTGCTTATCTATGAATTGGTTAACATTGTATTCGAAAATCCTATATAATGAGATCTACATTCAAAAACAGCACAATAAGTATCAATTAATTTATTTCCATAACAAACAAAATTCAACCAAAATAATTCCTAATTATTTGACGTTGCAACCTCCTTCCTTCTTGTAAATCAGCATTTCGATTAACTAATTCATCATCCTCATCAACTTGCTCTCCAAAATCCATTTCCAAGTCAAGTTCCTCATCACCTGGTTCTGGTACAGGGATGTTATTTTTTATACACATATTGTGTAGAACAACACATGCATTGATTATTTTAGATGCTACAGTTGGGGAATAATGCAACACTATCTTTGAGTAGGCATCGGAATCTTATTTTCAATAAACCATTGCATCTCTCTATGGTGCATCTGGCTTTACGGAATTGACGATTATACTCTTCTTCTGGGGACTCAGGTGGAGGATCTCTAAATTGAGTTTGGAGCCACTTTCTTAGAGGATATCCTGAATCACCTTTCGTGTACATAAAATATATTAAAATAGTTGTTATGATAAACTTGTTAAAAAAGCAACTCACCAATTAAGAAGTAATTATTGTCACCTCTATTCAACTGCTGGACGTGTTGATTAATATTTGAATTGTTCCAAATATAGGCATCGTTAGTGCTTCCAGGATACCTAGCATTTACATTTATTATTTTCATATCTATATCACAAATCTAAAAATTATAAGTCTTGTGAAATTTGCTCAGAGTTCATCAATATATTTTACCAATTGTGTATTGATTGAATGATAGTTTTTCCTGTTCACATATATGTGTTCAGGATAATCGTCTCTACTAGGTGAATGTATGGCAACATGTGTACAGTCAATGACACCAACTATTCCAGGAATATCATATGCTTCATAAAACCTGCAAAATAAGAATAAATATTAGTGCAATAATTAATGTACATACCTACATGTATTAAAGTTCTACTCACTTTCTTCTATTATGCCCCAGTTCTTGGAAAATACACCATTGATTGAAAATTTCATTATTGTTTAATGCACTAGTGACTTCTGCAACACATCTGCTAACAGAAGATTAGCTAGCCCCAAAATATTTATTTGTCCCAATATTATTTTGATAGCTCCCTTCAGCATAAAAATTCAGAGCAATGAGAACCTGAAAATGTATAGGTAGGTTCTTAGGTATTCAAATGTTATAATGTATTTGTAGTGGAAACTGATATTTTCAAATGTACTCAGTTCCATCCTGAATTTTCATAATTTGAAGAAATACTGATTATCCATAATGATCAATCAATTCAATAGGTTCCACTTACTTTTATTTTTTTTGGCATTGCTGATTCTCTGGTAGGAGGTACTAGAAAATTATCCAAGTCTTGGATGAGATCCAGTGCCAGAGGTTTAGATAATCTAAAGAGCTTCAAAAATTTTTTATCTGATAACAAATCAAATGGATCTCCCTTTTGCCAAGTTGTCCAGAAATCTCTTTCTGCATTTCCGGCCATTTCCTCGGCCACTTCAACAATTTCTTGTTGAACCAGAAGTATCAGCTCGTCCATGTTCAGATATATTAGCTGCTGGTGATTTTATAATAATAAGAATGCTGATTACACTGATTGTTTATAAGTAATTCTGAGCACAGCAATGTCACAATGACAAATCCAACATTTCCAACCTCAAACTGGCCTTCAGATGACTAATAATAAATAAGAAAACCCATTGGAATTTGAATTCGTATGGAAAAAGACAAGGTGAAAATATACCACTGAAATTCATGGGACCACTTTCTAGTGAAACATGTCAAGAATACTAAATCATAATTCCTATGAGAATCTAATAAATTTTCCCGTGAGAAAAATGTCGAGAATCGAGGCCCCGATCAGATCATTAGTAACGGAGGAAAACCTGAAAAACCGTAAAATGTCACAATTTTTTAAAAAATTCATAACTCCGTCATTTTTCAAGAAATAGGGTTGACCCTCCTCATGAAAGTATTGAATCATGTGCACTTTATGTGTACACAAAACAGGCTCTGACGACGGTTCATTAGTTTTGGCACAATCTTGCAGCGTGCCTGGATGCTCCAGTGATAGTCTGATTTCAATTTGTAAAACAGATTATGAAAGTACAAGTTTAGTATCCCAAAACGTATATTCTCATTTTGCGCTACAATGCTGCGGAGTGGGTGAAAACGGCCGAGCTGGTGGAAGCGGCCGAGTGGCAGGTGAGAGCGGAGGATGAGTTGAAGCGTATTCTCACATAACTCATTAAAAAAATTTCCCTCATCTCCCGGACTCTCCTACCACTCGGCAGCTAATGCGGGCTAGGACGTTTTCAGTCATGTTTGCATGCATTCTTCACCCATTTCGCACCATTGTAACGCAAAATGAGAATATACGTTTTGTGGTACTATACTTACGTGAGTACACACAGAGTACACGTAAAGTACACATGATTCAATACTTTCATGAGAAAGGCCATTCCTACTTCTTGAAAAATGGCGGAGTTGTGAATTTTTCAAAAAATTGCAATATTTTCCGGTTTTCCTAGTTTTTCTCCGTTACTAATGATCCGACCGGGTCGTCAAACATCCCATTTTGTTCGTATTTTAATTATCTACAATTATTTCCATAGGAGCAACCATATTGCTTTATTAGTTTTCATTTTATAGGCAGAACAATTTTTAAAAACACGTTTTTTGTTATTTAGATGTTTATAACAAATCAATAAAAGACAGTTTCGAGTCGAAAACATACCAAAATGTAATTACGGACTGTCTTCCATGTGATGGCATAGTCGGTTTCCTACTAGTATTTTTGTTGAAACCTCGCTCATTTCATGCTCTATTGCTTGGTGTAAACGGATAATAATGACCCTGCATAAATAAACATTTAATTAATTTTTGGCAAGTCTTTCATGGATGAATAATATGCTCCATGTGAAACACTCAAGCCTTTTGTTATTTAGTCTTAGAATAACTTTTTCTAATCATATGGCAAAGGGCTTGTGTGGGAAGATGATATTATTTTCTGGAATGTTTTTGTTAAATAAATCATGTATAAATAATATGATGACCCTGTCCGACATTCAAGCCTTTTGTTATTTAGTCTTAGAATCACTTTTTCTAAGCATATGCGAAACGGCTTGCGTGAGAAAATGGTGTCAATTTCCTTACAATTTTCCTGCAAGTTTTTCATGTTCTGAAAATTGGAAGACCACGATTTACACTCAAGCCATTATTTTTAATGGACTCTTAAATTCATAAGATTTTTTTGCAAGTAATTTCATTTATGGGAAAATAACTGAAAAATCAAAAATAATTTCCGTTAAATTTTCCGATGACAAAATCTACTTATCCATTCGCGCCACTCAAGCCATTATGTTTTTCGGTCTTGTGACGATATAAGTTCTCATAGTTTCGATGGGCTTGTGTGGGAAAATCAGTCAAAATTTCGATTTTTCCTTACAAGATCACGCCCCCATTTTAACCCTTTAGCCACCTGCAACACTCAAGCCTTTGGTATTCCGAAGCCAGGTTCTATCAATTAATAACTAGGTGAACACGGCTAGCGTGAAAATATGAGCAACTTACTCATTTTATTTCTGTTCTGGAAAATCGAATTTTCCATATGTTCTCCCCAGGAGCCACTCGTAAATTTCCCTCCATTCTACTCAACATCGATGTACTTTTCAACCCTATTCGAGGCTTGTATGAGAAAATGGGGCACCTAAATCTGTCACTATCTGACGGTCTATAATATTTTGGAGCCAGCATTGAATGCATCCGTTATTATGGTGAGAGGTATATTTAGTCAATGGAATCAGCCAGTTGCATTCAATTTTTGTCGTTCAGCATATCCGGTTTCATCACTGAAGGAACAACTTTTTGAATTAATTAAAATACTTACTGAAATCGGACTCAAAATATGTGCTGTAACGACAGACATGGGATCCAATTATATGCCATTGTCAAATTTATTAGGTGTTACAGCGTCTACTCCATATTTTTTTTGTGAGGGCCAAAAAGTTTATTATATTTTTGATGTACCTCATATCATCAAAGCGATTCGCAACATGTTACTGAAATACGATTTTTTAATTGATAACGACAAAATTTCCTGGTCTTTTATCAAAATGTTTCATGAGCACCATAAAAATTATTCGCTGAGGGCTGCTCCAAAATTAACCACATCACACATCAATCCGAACTCATTTGAAAAAAAGAAGACAAAATATGCTACGCAGCTATTCAGTGAGACAGTTGCATGTGGCATGAATGTTTATATTCAATTCGGACAGTTGCCCTCCCAGGCATATAAAACTTCCGAGTTTGTCTCAAAAACTGATAAAGTCTTTGATATTCTCAATTGATCATGCACCATCTCCCAAATTGTATAACCGTGCATTTAAAGGTCTACCACATCAAAAACAATTACTGAAAGACTTTCTGAACATAGTTGATAAAATAGTAGTAAAAGACAAAATGGGTAAAAATTTAAAAAATTAAATAAAAAGTTTCAAGTGCATAAAAGTCTCAATTAATAGCATACTCATGTTGTGGGATGATCTATAAGAGACAAAAAAATACTTATTCACTCGCCGACTGAATCAGGACTGCCTGGAATTTTTTTTTGGGTCTGTGCGTCAACAAAATGGCAATTGCAGGAATCCCACTCCAATTCAGTTTCAAAAAATTGTTATATCTGAAATTGTATCATTCTGGAACCGAAAATTGTGAGGCATCGACGCAGACTATCTACAGCACGACTTGTTACAACAAAATTTTGAAAGATATGTGTGCGGCTATGTGTTGAAACAAGCTCTCAAAAAACATAGTTGTGAGATTTGCTTTCATTATGCGAATGAAAGGAAAAGTTTAGACGATTCGTCTTTATATATTTATTTTAAGGCCTATGAGAATTCGAAAGGAAATTTATTTCGTAATTTAAATAATCCAAATGATAGTTTTGTCACTTTCATCAGTGACGTTGAAAGCTTTTTTCAACAAAAACTAGATACTTTCATTTTTAAACCATTAGTATGCCTTAATCTTTTTAATATTGCAAATAAACTTCCTTTTACACATCCATGTGACAATTTTCCCAAAGAATTTGTGATAAAATTATATTTGAGGGTCCGGTTGTACTATACGTTGAAGTATATCAACAGAAATTTCAAAGACCAACAAAATATTAGAAATAAATTAATTATATGGCGCAACCAATAATCTGCTGTTTTAATAAAGTGCTATGGAATTATATTTCTTTGTTTTTTGTTTTATGTTTTTATGTATATAAACTCAGCAGCAGGTAGCGATGGAATAAACATTAATAATATAACTTCGGCAAAAAATATAATCATACCAATTCTTGTGTTACTAATTAATAATGTCTTCGATAGTGGTGTATATCCAGACATCCTCAAAGTATCTAGAGTCGTACCAATTCATAAGTCGGGTCCACAAAATAAAACAGAAAATCATAGGCCAATCTCTGTCATAAGCGTCATATCAAAAATAATTGAAAAAATCATTAAAAGAAGAATAACATGCTTTATTGAAAAATACGTGAAACCAGACAAATATCAATATGGATTCCAACCCAAAAGCAATACACAAAGTGCTTCAATAGACCTTGTCAATCACATAACCACAGAACTTGATAGTAAAAAATGTGTTATCACTGTATTTGTGGATCTCCAAAAGGCGTTTGATGTAGTGGACCACAAGGTACTCCTAAATAAGCTTGAATCCATGGGGCTGAGGGGAAGAATTTATAACCTATTACGCAGCTACTTATGGAATAGGAAACAATATGTTAATATTGGATCAGAATCTAGTGAACTGGTTGTAAATAACTGCGGAGTACCCCAAGGTTCCGTTTTAGGGCCTCTATTATATGCACTACATGTATTGAGCTTACGGCTGACAAAACTGCGTGGACGCTACTACACATTTGCCGATGATACAGTGTTAGTATATAGTGGCATAGATAAAAAACATTACAGGAAACAATAAACGAGGACTTGAAAACGTATTCATTTTGGCTGCTAGAAAACAAACTCAAAATTAATGTTAAAAAAACAAAGTATATGACATTCCATCAAAAAAATTCACAAATTGGGGAGACAACGATTAAAATTGACGGCAGCGAGATTGACAAAGTCGAAAATATCAAATATCTGGGACTTGTCATTGATGATAAACTTAACTGGCAGAAACATATTGACCATTTGATTTCCAAAACAGTACCTATGATTGGTGCACTCTATAGATGTAGAGAATATTTGGATACAAAGAACCGCTACTTAATATATAATGCGTATTTTCTCTCAAATCTACGGCATTTGGTCACAAATTGGGGAATATGTGGCAAAACAAATTTTAAACATATTCAAGTACTACAAAACAAAATAATAAAAATATTATTCAATTATCAGTACCGGACACAAACAGAAACAATTTATCGAGAAACAAATATAGTACCAATAAATAGAATTTTGAAAATAGAACAATGTAAGTTCATATACAAAGTTATAACAAATCAACAAAAATGTAACACCCCTCTAAACTGTGTAAATAATATACACTCGCATGAAACACGACAACTGAGTAGTAACAACCTCTATTTACCAAATGTCAGAACAAGTCTAGCCTTAAATAACCCAATAAATAGATGTATGGAAGCATTTAATACAATCCTGATCAATATAAGAAATATAAATAGTTACAGGCAATTTAATATAGAACTTAAAGCACACATAACAAATGAAATATAATTTTAATTAACTAAAAAACGATCCTAATAATCACATCAACCGCATAGATAAACATACTCCGATACCAGCGTCTTTGCTGATTAGGAGTCTTAGTACAAAATCTCATGAGTAAATTTATCATAGCAATTATATGTAATTTTATTTTTTATATGTATGTAGAATTATAAAATTTTGGAAACTATTTGTGTAACCTGAAATATGTTTATATCATGTAATGTACCTATACTGATGAATGAATAAATTGTGATATGCTGAATGTTGTTCTGTTGAAATCCTAACAACAAAAGCAACACCTACATTCTTTTCTATTCTTAAACATTGGATTTTAGGTTGGCAAATATTTTCAGATATTTTGACGGTATTTGTACACGCCACTGAATAGATGACCAATCATTCAGACGGGACAAATTGTTATATCCAATAAGAACTGTTTGTAGTATTTGCCACCCTTCCTGATTTTAGATACCTGAGAAATGTGCTTAGCATAAGTTATTTCGAGCTGTTGATCGCTCAGTATTGTGAAATTAAAACTAGTTATATGAAAATATAGGTCAAAAGCACCCACGATTTTTTTACAGTTGAGTGATTATATTGACAATTATTTTTTACTTTTCAGTTCATGTTGGAATTAAAGCGTGTCTTTAGTTTTTTAAACTGTAAATTAATCTTTCGACTAAAAAATCGACATCTACCCATTATTTTTATCATTATTAAGAAACAACATCATTGAATTTGTGTATTGTCACCAGGTCTTGACAAGTGTGTACAATTTTGAATTTTATTATTTAGCCATTATTATTACTATTATTATTAAGGCCTAGGGACAAAATTATCAAATTTGTGTATTGTCACCAAGTCTTGACAAGTGTACAAAATTTTTAATTTCTTCTTTGGTATTATTTATCCATTATTATTATTATTATCGAGGACTATGGGACAAAATCATTAAATCGGTTACAAACATACTGGTGAAGCTAATATAAAGCGTGTAAAAAAAGGTACAGGCACATGTGTGATTTTATTGTCATGAAAATGCTGTTTGAATGGTTTATGTCAACATTGTAAGTTGGGTCCTGTCTATTGCACCGCAATTATTTCGAATGCAGCCCTGACTTTTACAGCGAAATGGCGTCTTCAAGGTTACGGATTTATTCTTTCAACGAAGGGCTGAGTTTGTTAGCTGTGTATTTATCTAAGCTGTGATTTCGATGTCTCAAGGCCAAAGAGGGGAATATAAAAGTGGGCGTGTCAATGCGCTCCCAATGTTGGAAACGGAACGGTCATATGCGCATTATGTCCTCAATGCATGAAACGGAACACGCCTATAGTGTTTCATTCATTTGATTGAACTTTCCCGTGAGTGAATCATCCTAACACATCAACTAATAACCGAACTAGTAGCCAAATTGAGCCGCACATTTTCTCGATACATGTTTTTGAAATAATTTCAAACGTTTACAGTGAGCCATCCAATTTATGTTAAATTTTGGGAATACTTTTGCGAGTTCATTGTAATGTGCCACTATAAAAATTGAAATAATTTCAAAATAATTTACCTAGAAAATATGGCTCAAAGGTGAAGATAATTATGTTTTTCTTCCATCCGGTAATACCTCAATTTTTTTTTCAAGATAGGAAAAAAATTTCATCGTTACTTTTTGTAGATCTGTTTGAGGACAATACAATCAGAAATATTAAAAATCGGCGCGAGAAGCGCCCGGAAAAATTTGGAGGGGGAAATGGGAGTATATAATATCCCGTTTCATTTTCGAGTTTTTGTCGTTTTTAGAATTTTTTACTTAAAAGTCCGTAATTTTTCGTTTTTAGGAAATTTTTCCAGAACCATTAACATATAAAGGAAAAAATTCATTTACATTTTTTGTAGGTTTCTAGAAGCAATTTTAAGATTTTCATTTGTTTCATTCTTACGGTCATTATCTCGATTTTCCATTTTTGAAATATTTCCCGGACTATTGATATTACGGAAAATTGTACCCTATATTTTTTGTAGAGAATCAAAAAATGCATCTTGAGAAATTTCAAAATCTGTCGCTACCTTCGAGTTTTTGGTTAAAGGAAAAAAACAACTAACAACAAAAAATCTTCGAGTTTTTGGAGGAAATCCTTCTTGAAGTCAACAAAAATTTCTATACATTTATTTGGATATCTCGTTTATTTTCGAGTTTTTTGTGTATCTACATTTTTGTAGATTTTCAGAGGGTGGTCAAAAAATGTTTCTTAAGAAATTTAAAAATCTGTATCCATCTTATGAGTTTTTATTAAAAAATTACAATTTTCCAAAATATGAAAAAACCTTTCATACACTTTTTGTACATTTTTACAATGACAATAAAACTGTCTATATGATGTTTTCCGATATCTTGTTTAGTTTTCGATTTTTTGAGGATTTTATTTTTTTTCAAAAAAAAAACGGAAAAACCCTGTAAAATGTTTCCTGATTTTTTGATCGCGAAAAAAACTGGCAAATATTGTCTTCAAGTTATTGAAATGAATCAAATTCCAAAGTGATATCTCCAAGGGTTTGGAAATGCGAGCATTTTGAAATGCCATGACAGGCGGACAAAAAGAGGTCTTTGTATATTAGTGTGAAGTTATCCACACTTTTCCAGCCACGCTTTATGACGTGCAGACAAATGAACTTGGGATAGAGGAGATTTTGCGTGCAGTGTTGCCAAGTGTTTCAAATTTCCTATCCACGGTTTTGATACTTCTTTGTCAGTAACAAGTGATTATTCACACAGATTAAATTTGAAGAGAGAAATAAATTAACTTCAAGTAGTTATATTTTTTCAATTCACGTTTTTGGGCAACAGCTCGGTTATTACTTGTTGGAAGAAACACTTTTACCTTCTTAAATCAATCTGCACACACGTTGAACAACTAAATAGAACATATTTTTCGTAAGTAATTCATAGTAATTGGGTATTAACTAGGTAAATAGTTGGTGCGATGGGATGGTAAGTTCACTCAAATGGAAAAAACACGTCGGAAATGTCGAACAAACATAATTATCGGAATACATGGTTTTTGGGTATCAGCTCGATTATTAGTTGGTGTGTACTGATGATAACCTCAGGGGAGGTTCAATTAGATTGATAAAACACAGATATCCTCTCAAATCAATTTGCTCCCACGTCAAATGAGTAGAAAAAATAATTATCGAAAAACTGATTTTTGGGTATTAGCTCGGTTATTAGTTGGTTTGATCAGATGAAAGAACCACGCATCACCTTTCAAATCAATTTGCTCCCACGTCGAACAACCAGAAAAAACATAATTTTCGAACTATATGGTTTTTGGGTATTAGCTCAATTATGAGTTTTTGTGTACTGGTAATAAGCTCAGGAGAGGTTCAATCAGATGAAAGAAAGACGAGTATCTTCGTCGAACAAGTAGAAAAACCATAATTTTTGAAATACCTGGTGTATGTATAATGATTTGAGAAGAATTTCGTGTTTTTTTCATCTGAATGAACCTTCCCTGATATAATCATCAGTACACAAAGACTAATAACCGAGCTAATACCCAAAAACCATGTATTTCAAAAATTATGTTTTCTCTACTTGTTCGACGTGGGAGCAAATTGATTTGAGAAGAATTTCGTGTTTTTTTCATCTGAATGAACCTTTCCTGAAATAATCATCAGTACACAAAGACTAATAACCGAGCTAATACCCAAAAACCATGTATTTCAAAAATTATGTTTTCTCTACTTGTTCGACGTGGGAGCAAATTGATTTGAGAAGATATTCGTGTTTCTCTCATCTGAATGAACCTTTCCTGAAATAACCATCAGTACACGAAGAATAATAACCGAGCTAATACCCAAAAACCATGTATTTCAAAAATGATGTTTTCTCTACTTGTTCGACGTAGGAGCAAATTGATTTGAGAAGATATTCGTGTTTCTCTCATCTGAATGAACCTTTCCTGAAATAACCATCAGTACACGAAGAATAATAACCGAGCTAATACCCAAAAACCATGTATTTCAAAAATGATGTTTTCTCTACTTGTTCGACGTGGGAGCAAATTGATTTGAGAAGATATTCGTGTTTCTTTCATCTGAATGAACCTTCCCTGAAATAATCATCAGTACACAAAGACTAATAACCGAGCTAATACCCAAAAACCATGTATTTCAAAAATTATGTTTTCTCCACTTGTTCGACGTGGGAGCAAATTGATTTGAGAAGATATCCGTGTTACTTTCATCTGAATGAACCTTCCCTGAAATAATCATCTGTACACAAATACTAATAACCGAGCTAATACCCAAATACCATGTATTTCAAAAATGATGTTTTCTCTACTTGTTCGACGTGGGAGCAAATTGATTTGAGAAGATATTCGTGTTTCTTCCATCTGAATGAACCTTCCCTGAAATAATCATCAGTACACAAAGACTAATAACCGAGCTAATACCCAAAAACCATGTATTTCAAAAATTATGTTTTCTCTACTTGTTCGACGTTGGAGCAAATTGATTTGAGAAGATATTCGTATTTCTTTCATCTGAATGAACCTTCCCTGAAATAATCATCAGTACACAAAGACTAATAACCGAGCTAATACCCAAAAACCATGTATTTCAAAAATGATGTTTTCTCTACTTGTTCGACGTGGGAGCAAATTGATTTGAGAAGATATTCGTGTTTCTTTCATCTGAATGAACCTTCCCTGAAATAACCATCAGTACACAAAGACTAATAACCGAGCTAATACCCAAAAACCATGTATTTCAAAAATGATGTTTTCTCTACTTGTTCGACGTGGGAGCAAATTGATTTGAGAAGATATTCGTGTTTCTTTCATCTGAATGAACCTTCCCTGAAATAACCATCAGTACACAAAGACTAATAACCGAGCTAATACCCAAAAACCATGTATTTCAAAAATGATGTTTTCTCTACTTGTTCGACGTGGGAGCAAATTGATTTGAGAAGATATTCGTGTTTCTTTCATCTGAATGAACCTTCCCTGAAATAATCATCATTACACAAAGACTAATAACCGAGCTAATACCCAAAAACCATGTATTTCAAAAATTATGTTTTCTCTACTTGTTCGACGTGGGAGCAAATTGATTTGAGAAGATATCCGTGTTTCTTTCATCTGAATGAACCTTCCCTGAAATAATCATCTGTACACAAAGACTAATAACCGAGCTAATACCCAAATACCATGTATTTCAAAAATGATGTTTTCTCTACTTGTTCGACGTGGGAGCAAATTGATTTGAGAAGATATTCGTGTTTCTTCCATCTGAATGAACCTTCCCTGAAATAATCATCAGTACACAAAGACTAATAACCGAGCTAATACCCAAAAACCATGTATTTCAAAAATTATGTTTTCTCTACTTGTTCGACGTTGGAGCAAATTGATTTGAGAAGATATTCGTATTTCTTTCATCTGAATGAACCTTCCCTGAAATAATCATCAGTACACAAAGACTAATAACCGAGCTAATACCCAAAAACCATGTATTTCAAAAATTATGTTTTCTCTACTTGTTCGACGTTGGAGCAAATTGATTTGAGAATATATTCGTGTTTCTTTCATCTGAATGAACCTTCCCTGAAATAATCATCAGTACACAAAGACTAATAACCGAGCTAATTCCCAAAAACCATGTATTTCAAAAATTATGTTTACTCTTCTTGTTCGACGTGGGAGCAACTTGATTTGAGAAGATTTTCGTGTTTCTTTCATCTGAATGAACCTTCCCTGGAATAATCATCAGTACACAAAGAATAATAACCGAGCAAATACCCAAATAATAATAATAATAGTTTATTGGTTCTTTAGATTATATCTAGCATAATATAGAACAAGTCAGGTGACAGAAAAGTTAAAACAATTTATAAATATAAATATACACGTATGTACATAACGTACAGAAAATTAATAAAAATATCAATAAGTATGATTGAAAAACATCAATATATCAACAAAAAATTTTTCGACAATACAGGTAAGAGACTTATATAACATACAGAATACAGATTACATTATACATACACCAGGTATTTCAAAAATTATGGTTTTTCTACTTGTTCGACGAAGATACTCGTCTTTCTTTCATCTGATTGAACCTCTCCTGAGCTTATCACCAGTACACAAAAACTCATAATTGAGCTAATACCCAAAAACCATATAGTTCGAAAATTATGTTTTTTCTGGTTGTTCGACGTGGGAGCAAATTGATTTGAAAGGTGATGCGTGGTTCTTTCATCTGATCAAACCAACTAATAACCGAGCTAATACCCAAAAATCAGTTTTTCGATAATTATTTTTTCTACTCATTTGACGTGGGAGCAAATTGATTTGAGAGGATATCTGTGTTTTATCAATCTAATTGAACCTCCCCTGAGGTTATCATCAGTACACACCAACTAATAATCGAGCTGATACCCAAAAACCATGTATTCCGATAATTATGTTTGTTCGACATTTCCGACGTGTTTTTTCCATTTTAGTGAACTTACCATGTGTTAATCATCCCATCGCACCAACTATTTACCTAGTTAATACCCAATTACTATGAATTACTTACGAAAAATATGTTCTATTTAGTTGTTCAACGTGTGTGCAGATTGATTTAAGAAGGTAAAAGTGTTTCTTCCTGCTGTGTATTTTCATTTAATTGACAAGAAAACACGCATTCTTTAGGACATACTTTTTATTTATCATCTCATGACTTCTCCAAGCCACGTCATCATGTCAAAACTCAAGATTCATAGAACATTGAAAAAACACAAAACACAACCCTATCGTTAGTATACATTAAGGTAAGTTCACAACATTTCCTCCCTTCTTGAAAAACATTGAGATACATAATTTACAGGTCTAATCTACTGGGTTGTTTAACTAATCTACCAGATCGTGTAGTCATGACCTTTTCAGGTTTCACAACTTCAGAAGGAGAACGGTCAGCACTGAGTGCCCTTTTTGGACTAGCACTAGCAACATTTACAGATCTATTTGAGGAACTTCCAGCTGTGTTTGTGTTATTATTACAACTTGAGTCGCTCAACCGATTAGGGTTAGGGATGTTAATATCTACAGGGATACAATTGGGTAAGAGTGTTGATTTCGTCATATTTGGTTGTGTTCCAGTGTTATTATTATGAAGAGCTAAACGGATACTATCAGCATGCACCAGTTTAACTGTTTGATTTTCTGTTAAAGCCAAATATGTCGAATAACTGAGAATTTTTACAATTTTTGCTTTATCCCATAACTTTGTCTGAGTATTCTTAATATAAACCTGATCATTTAATTTATATAGTCTAGAGCAGTTTGTACCATTGAAGACTGGTTGAGGTTTAATCTTGTGATAATTTGGTTTTAAAAGATCAAATCTTGTTCTAGGTTTTATCTTCAGAACACATTCCGCCGGAGTGAGGCCAGTGACTGTCGATGGAGTATTTCGATAAGAGAATAAGAAATTACTTATTTTATGCAGCATTAAATTTTCTGATGTTTCTCCCTTATTTAGAGAAAATAAAGATTTGCTCAAATATTTCTTTACTGTCTGAACTGACTTTTCTGCAGAGCCATTACTCTGAGGGTGGTAAGGAGGGGTTTTGATACTATTAATGCCATTAGCTTGACAAAAACTTACAAATTCATTCGCGTTATAGGGTGGCCCATTATCTGATACTAGTTCGCATGGCAGCCCAATTGTACAAAAAATCTCTTTCAACATTGAAATTGTTTCTTTCGCAGAAGTGCCGTTTTTCATGTATTTTATATCGAGCCATTTTGACTTTTGATCTATTAAAATCAAAAACGTTCGGCCGCTTTTTGTGAAGAAATCGATAAATACCCGATAAAAGTTAGTTGGAGAAGAAGGCCATGAAACAAGAGGATTAGTATTAATCAAGTTTTGATTTTGTTGGCAAATATCACAGCAACTAATGAACTTTTCAACATCATAACTGATGCCTGGCCACCAACAATATGATCTTATCAACATTTTTGTGCGAACTATGCCAGTATGCTGTTCATGAAAAAGTTCCAGAACCCTGTTACGTAGTTTTTCTGGGATGACAATTCGACTACCCAACATTAGACAATTTTGTTCAATTGAGAGTTCTTGTCTTTTTCTAAAATAAGGTGTGAATTCATCTTCTACTTTATTAGGAAACCCTAATCTGGTAAAATCTAAAATTTTAACTAAAACCCGGTCCTTCTTAGTCTCATAAGCAATATCACCTGCATGGAGAGGTATTTCATTTAACAAGTTGAAAGAGAACAGAGAGTCTGTGATATCTGTATTACTGTCCATAGGTAATCTGGACAACCCATCTGCGTTAGCTATTGAGGAACCTTTTTTGTACTCTATTGTGTAGTCATATCCAGCCAAAGTTATAGCCCATCTGGTAATTCTGGCTGCCGCTGATATTGGAATGCCTTTATTACGGCCAAAGATAAATTGAAGTGGCTGATGATCGGTGATTAAAACAAACTTTCTTGCAAAAATATACTTGTGAAATTTTTTTAAGCCAAACATAATTGCTAAAGCCTCTCTCTCTAAATTTGAATATTTTTTTTCAGTTGGTGATAAAGTACTTGAAGCAAACATAATAGGTCTTTCTTCCTTATTTATTCTATGACTAAGCACCGCACCCACTCCGTATCCACTGCTATCGCAAGTCAAATATAAGGGTAATTTTGGGTCATAGTGGATCAGCACGCTATCAGATGTAACGAGTTCTTTGCTCAAGTTGAAAGCCTTCTGACATTCTGCCGACCAGTTTGACTCAAAAATGACTCCTCCTTTACATAAATCATATAACGGCTTAACTTGTGTGGATAACATGGGTATAAATTTTCCATAGTAATTAAGTAGACCTAAATACGATTTGAGTTCTGTTAAGTTGGTTGGTGTAGGCGCGTTTTTCAAACACAAAATCTTTTCATCAGTGGGGTGGATTCCATGTTGATCTATAATATGCCCTAGAAACTCTACATGATCTTGAAAATATTTACATTTATTTTTATTAACCTTAACGTTATATTCTTGAAAACGTTTAAATACTTTAATCAAGTTTTTATAACAGTGTTCTAAAGTTTCTCCGAAAACCAGGACATCATCAAGATAAGCTTTACAGTTTGGTAATCCTGCCAAGATGGTATCCATGACATTCTGAAAAATTCCTGGGGCCGCACTGATACCATAGGTCAACCTGTTATAAGAAAAGAGACCTACATGAGTGTTTATAGTTAACAACTCTTTAGATTTTTCACTGACTTGGAGCTGTTGATACGCTCCTTTGAGATCTATTACGCAAAAGCATTTTTGCCCACTCAAACAAGCAAAAATGTCCTCAGGGATTGGTAATGTACAATGATCTGATTCCAAAATGGTATTTAGTGTCTTTTTAAAGTCTACACAAATTCTTATATCTTCTGAATTCTTTTTAGGAACAATGACTATTGGACTTGACCAGTTACTAAAACTTACTTTTGAAATGACACCTTGTTTTTCCATTTTCAATAACTCAGCTTCCACTTTTGCACGCAAGGCAAATGGCATGTTATAGGCCCGATGAAAGATAGGTTGGGTACCTTCCTTGACTTTTAGCTCGACTAAAAACTTTTGTATATATGAATTAGGTTGCTCTTCAAACACTTCTGAAAATTTACTTTTGATGTCAGCAACTAACTCATCGTATTTTTTACTCACTCGACTGGCACTGACCTGACTAATTTGTTTTTCAACTTTTATTGACTCATTTTGGACTGTTTCTTCATCACTCTCAATTTCTATTTGACGTGTGACTGTTGGACAAAACCTAGACTTACAAAGCTGGTCATCTTGACTGACATGCCTTAGATTAAACATATTTTTCCAATTAGGACTGATAATATCAAGCCAATTTCTACCTAATAATGGTGTGAACATTGTATCACCTTCTAATACTACAATAGGTAAGAAAACGTGTTGCTCGTTATGTAAAACTTTGACATCAAATTCACCTACAATATTTACGTTTTGACCAGTTACAACCTTTAGTTTATATTCAACAGGACATAATTCATAAGAACTGAATAACTTTTTATATGTAGATACATGTATGACTGTTTTACACGCACCTGAGTCCACTTCAAAATTCAGGGGCCTACCTTCGACATTCAAGGTTACCTTCAAACTTTTTCCTGCTCCTTTCTCAATTTTTGCAATAAATCCCAGTTCTAAGGAGTTTTCTTCGTCTTGAGACTCCTCACCTAACTCGACATCTTCGTTTAATGATTTAACACCTGCACTGCGACAAACTCTACTTGTGTGGCCTTTTTTATGGCATTTAAAGCACTCCCATGCTTTTGCTGGACAATTTTCAGGGTCATGTTTCCTCCCACATCTAAAGCAAGGTTTTACTTCTTTGTACGACTGACCAGGTATCGCTTGTGACTGTGACTTCCTTTCAAATTTGACTGGACCTTTGTTTTGTAGCTTTCTGTGACTCATTTTATTGATGTGTACTGTTTCATTGCCCATAGCTTTCATTTGTCCTTCAGCTAGCTCCATAGCTACCGCTGTTTTAAAAGCATTTGCCCAGGTTAATCCATCTTCTGACAATAATTTACGCTTTATGGCCTCTGAACGCAAACCACATACAAATTTATCTTTAAAAAGTGTTAAACTCACAATGTTGTGATAAGTTCTTCAATTTTGTAGCGTAAGACTTGATATCCTCTTCTTGCTCCTGTTGGGCACTATAAAATTTATATCTTTCTGCAATGACTAACCTTCTTGGGTTGAAATGGCTAACTAATGTTGTTTTCAATTCATCGAACGATTTAGAGCTGGGTAAATCTGGAGACAATAGATCTTTTAAAGCCCCATATGCTTCGGCACCAATTAAGGTTAGGAACATTGCTCTTTTCTTTTCATCAGTAACACTGTTACATACAAAGAGTTGCTCCATCCTTTCCATATACGACGAAATATCTGACTCGCTAGGGTTGAAAGGCTCAATACTCCCAATAAAAGACATCTTCAACTAGACTTTGACTTGACTACTCCTTGAGGTTATTGACCTCGAGTAATGATTATGAGGACTGGACTTACTGACACGAAACTTTTGACTAGTGGATTCAACTTCCCTCGTCGCCAATAATGCTGTGTATTTTCATTTAATTGACAAGAAAACACGCATTCTTTAGGACATACTTTTTATTTATCATCTCATGACTTCTCCAAGCCACGTCATCATGTCAAAACTCAAGATTCATAGAACATTGAAAAAACACAAAACACAACCCTATCGTTAGTATACATTAAGGTAAGTTCACAACACTTCCAACAAGTAATAACCGAGCTGTTGCCCAAAAACGTGAATTGAAAAAATATAACTACTTGAAGTTAATTTATTTCTCTCTTCAAATTTAATCTGTGTGAATAATCACTTGTTACTGACAAAGAAGTATCAAAACCGTGGATAGGAAATTTGAAACACTTGGCAACACTGC
Source organism: Chrysolina oricalcia (assembly GCA_944452925.2). Lineage (NCBI taxonomy): Eukaryota > Metazoa > Arthropoda > Insecta > Coleoptera > Chrysomelidae > Chrysolina > Chrysolina oricalcia. The sequence continues at coordinate 32,445,622 of OX101820.2, forward strand.
ACGCAAAATCTCCTCTATCCCAAGTTCGTTTGTCTGCACGTCATAAAGCGTGGCTGGAAAAGTGTGGATAACTTCACACTAATTCTTTGTATAATAATTTTTGCTGATTTTTTAAGGGAAATGGATGTAAATACCATATGCATTTTCATTGAAGTGGGACACTTTTTAATATTTCTTACTTTATTTCAATTTCATTAACTACATAAAATCATTATTATGGGTAGATCTCAAAGTCATATTCTAATCAACATGAAGTTCAAACATTCAACCACAAAAAAAATCTTCTGAACAACAATATACTTTACACCACAATTGAAAGAGATGCTAGGACCAACTTCAACATTAACAGGCTGATTAATTATTTTTTAGAGAAAATACTCAAAATCCTATTAGTTGCATCATAACCAAGCAATCTCACTGTTTCACATTCCATTTTCTAATTCATCCTCCCGTTTTCTTTTCAGGCTGTTGGAGTCCATTTCCATTCCATTAGCTGGTAAAAGCTGTACATTTTGAGAGATTTGTATCTTAGGTTTTATAACTGTTTTCTGAGGCTGAGTGTTGATTTTAGTAACTGGTTTAGGGATAGTGACTGTCTGCTTCGAAACAGGTGTATTAGTACGTTTCAGGAAACTAATGTTAGACTTAGGTGTCAATTTCATTCCTGGTCCTCCCGATATACCAAAATTACTTTTACCCATTTTCTTCTGTACACTTCTCAATGTGTAGTTACAGGAAGCCAAGCAGTAGCGATCTGGAGGCAACCTTAATCCACAATGAGCTTTCACTGGAGGTAAAGCTGAATAATTTTTAGTTTGTGCCAGTTCTAGAAGGACTTCCCTGGGTGGTGGGGTAGTGAAAGTGGATTCACATGTAAGCTGTAGTGCTAAACGGACATCATCAACATCTAAGAATTTCTTTTTGGAATTATTCGCGTACATACGAGCTTCTTCTAAAATTGATGTGGCATATCTATACACAAATTCGGTAAGTTGTACTATAGTTTTAGGTTCGTAATCAGTAATTCCCATTTCCTTCATAATAGCCATTATAACTTGGCCATCTTTTGGGATATGTTTGGATTGTGTTGGTTTCGATTTATCTTTTTCACTCATAATTAAAATAAAAGATTCACTTTACAAAAAGTAATCAGCTATTTATATATAGTTTCAATAAACGAACAAACAACAAACGTTTAGCAAAACAACAATATCAAAGAAAAATGAAACACACAGCAGTCACAGCACAGTCAGCACAGAACGCATTTCTGTGATGACACAGAACGACAGAACACAGAAGTACAGTAGTACCATTGACCAATAAACATGTGTTTTGTGATTTTGTTAAGAACGGTAAAGTCTAAAGCCTGATTCACATAATGGCAGTAGCAGTGGCTCTAAAGGCAGTGACTCCGCCCCTTTTGACGCTATTATCCGAATGAGTGACATTGTGATGGAAATTTTCAACTAATTGTTTGTTAAAAGCAGTAGAAAGGAATCATGACAGCAATCTCGATTTCATGATAATTTAAAGGTTAGAAATGCGAACACTGCTAGATTTTACTGCAAAAAGTTTAAATGAATCAAACTTTCAGCAGCGTGACCTTGAATTTTCAGCGTCGTCTAAACATGTTTGCCATTGGTTATCTTATCAATAGAGGGGTGACGCCACTGCTACTGCCATTATGTGAATCAGGCTTAAGGCGCTTTCCTGTTACCCCTCAACTGATCCTGAACTTAACCTCAACTAAACTGATACATGCTATTTTAATGGAACATGATTTTTCTGGTATGTGAGATCACTTCAAGAGCTACCCCGAGTTACTCGGAGCTACTCATTGGGACAATTGGAAAGCGGCTCACATTGGCTCGGAGCCGTTTTTGTTACAAAATGGCCGGACAGTAGCTGGGTTCGGTAATATGATCCAAGATCAGACGAGATTTTACTCACGTGACCACCGAGCAAAGCGATCAATCTGCAATAACCGAACGCGATTTTCTCTGTCCTAGAAGGTTGATGGTAGTTGACAGATAATGGTGAAATGTTAAATGCTACATCGTCTGCAACTTTTGCGGTAGCCCAGGGGCCCTATTCTCAAATCTCTACTACCTTATGTCGCATGCGACAAAATATCTCCATCTCTTTTCAACGCATATTCGAGAAAGGCGATGGACATATTTTGTCGCATGCGACATAGGGTAGTAGACATTTGAGAATATGGCCCAGGGCCATCAAATTATATTTGGAGATGGTAGTGATGATGATGAGACACCAGAAAATACTTTATAAGAAAAATTAGAAAACTTTGCTAAATTAGTCGTTACGCGATGTAATGACATGCAGTTTAAAAGGCATTTTGAATAACTGTCTCAGCTTTTGAAGATTTGCTTAACAAACTCCATAAATTATCGAAAAAGTCTGTCACTTCAGGTCATCCTGAAATTCCTTTGGAAAAACCACAGAACTATATCCAGAGATCTAGTTCTGTGGGAAAAACAAGCACTAATTACGTTATGGTGCCACTCAAATATTGAGAGTTTTAGGTAACATAATTTTCTCTTTTCATACAGAGTAACATTTTTCAATATCGTTTTAATTTTTATGTAAATACAATTGATTTTTTTTGCCCAAATATAGAAAATATTGATCCGGTCTTTTGACACGATTTATTTCCTTCCTAAGAAAACAACAAAAACATAACCTCAAAAGTCAAATTAATCCATTTCGTCGGCCAAAATGCTCGGAGCAAATAGATTTACCTCGGATCAATCTGATTGAATAAATGAACGGCGCAGATTTACCTCCCCTACCTTCAGACCTAATAAACGAACGTTCCAAATAAAAAAGATCAATCTGGATATGAATACCGAACTCGCCTAGTATCAGACCGGTCAAATAAAACAACCTACTCAACTCAAGTATTCAGCAAAGACTGACTTTGTGACTTTCTCTCTCTCTCTCTCTGTATTTGGTTGGTCGTTGCTTCCTTCAAACAGGCGCATTTGACCAAGCTCTGCTGCGAAAAATCCGTTCTCATCCGGCCTTTAACCGGCGTAGACAGCAAGGTTTCATCAGGGGAATGCAGTTGTCTTGCTCTAGGCATCCCATATTTTACACTTTTTAATTTTTATTTAACAAAACACTTCTATATAATCTGTCAAATGCACGTCTTTAATGGTGGATTTATGCAGCAATCATAAGTCATAAGTCTTAAGTCATAAGGAAGAATATTCGTCAATGATTGGTTGGTCCGTATATTCCAACCAATCATTGACGAATATTCTTCCTTATGACTTAAGACTTATGATTGCTGCATAAATCCACCATAAGACTGCGGACATCACACACATTAACCTGACTTCCAACACAAGACCGCCGTCTGGGGTGGGATTATGAACACTCGATACTTCAGCTGTCACGATCCGTAGGCTAGAACGATGCATGTTCTCGATTCGAAACGAAATCGAAATCATGAAATTTTTTTGAATAGAGATAGAATGGGATTATATCTACCATATAGACCATTGATATCGACTCAAGTTGCAATATAATTTGAACTGTATCGGTTTTCATAATTGCTCAAATCTGACATGTGTCAAACTCACGACGGATCGAGTGTTCGTAATTGCACCCCTGGGGGTCTATTCTCGAGTTCATGCGAAACCATTTCTAAACGTTTGAAGTAACATAGAGCGATACAAACACCGCGCGTTGGAAAGAGATACAACATTGAAATCGTATACGTTGAAACTCGAGAATAGACCCCCTGATCTCAACCACTGCCGGAAGTCGAATCACTTTGTGACTTTATTCAGTATAAATCATGGAACATAGATCACATAGAAATATAGAATTAATGTGAGCAGAGAACACTACAATGGTGTGAAATTGATACTATCTTACGATAAATGGCAGTAGTAAATTAGTAATATGGTATAACAATCATAGAATCATATATTTGGCTGATATTGGGCTAATATTCCAACAGTTTTCCAATCAGACTAAAGTCTTGTTCATAACCTCGTGAAGTTTGCACTTTTTCTGAGAATAAAATGGCTGTCAGTCATGCCGAACCAATCGTTGATGCAGAACCATGACGGCAGCCATTTTTTCAGCAGAAAAATTGAGAAATTCGTGAGGGTGTGAACAAGACTTTATAGTTACGTTTTGATTCCTATTTTTTTTATTATGTACTGGTTATACTTATACCATCCGGCCGGTTTTTCAATATTCAGTCAAATGTCTCTGCCACGTGACTGATAGTTTAAAAAACTATTTTGTTCAAAACTGTTTTTCCGTTAACACCTTTCGTCCCCTCACGAACGCCAGCCCTCAAAAGTCGTAACTTTTGTGTGAGTCAAGGATTCACGAGGTCTTTTTTTACGTGCGATTCCTAGCACGATCCAAGGAGGAATCTTGAAAGGAGGTCCGTTGGTTACCCATCCAAAGCCCGACATCGCCCAGCGTTGCTTGACTTCAGATATCAGTGACCCGGTGCTCTCCGTTGGAGCCATCCTATCTAAAATGTAAGATTATTCCATTTGAACGAATGTCGTATTCATTCCAACCACCAATCAAATTTAGCTGTCACTCAAACCATTGTTTGTCAAACTACGCTGAAAGGATATTGATTATATTGATAAATCTACGAAAGCACCCTATTGTCACGCACACTTTATTTTTTTGAAAACTCATTATACTGACATTATTCTCAATATAATGACTTTTTTCTGATTACAATGAATTGTTTCTCATTATATTGACTTTTTTCTCATTATAATATAACTTTTATTTCATTATAATGACTTTTAGAAATAATATTATTATAAATGATATAAATATATTAGGTTTGCGGCATTCAGACAGATTTTTAAAATTCCAGAAAAAAGATTCTCCTCGAGCAGGATTCGAACCCACGACCTCCAGATTGCCGGTTTGGTGCTCTACCAACTGAGCTACCGATAAGACATGTGTTCCATCTGCAAATCGGGATACCGCTTTTTTCTAGAATTTTGATGTTAGTAAAAATCTGTCTGAATGCCGCAAACCTATTATATTTATATCATTTATAAGCGTGTTCCGTTTCATGCATTCATCGCATCACTGTTGCAGACATAATCAAGCGTTCCGTTTCAACTACCAATGACGTGTTGGTGGGTTGAATCGGAACGATTTTTGCTTGCGTGGTGCATGCCGTTTCCGTTTACCTAATGGTGGATTTATGCAGCAATCATAAGTCATAAGTCTTAAGTCATAAGGAAGAATATTCGTCAATGATTGGTTGGTCCGTATATTCCAACCAATCATTGACGAATATTCTTCCTTATGACTTAAGACTTATGACATGATTGCTGCATAAATCCACCATAAGATGTGTTTACCGCAGATGTTGACATTTATCACTTTATCAGTTAACCAAATTCTTATGTAACAAAAATAAATCTGTTAATCTAGTAAATACATTAATATGGGTAGAACGAAAGTGTTAATGGCAAGAGTATGAAGCGAGCTTTGTGAAAATGAGAGTAGCTCAGATTCTGATACAAGTGATAGTTATGAGGATAATATCATCTGTCCCACGCCAAAACCGCGAATATGCTAATTCCAGGGTTCTGACTTCAATTTGTAAAATACTAATTTTCTACCAAAATTATCAATGCCAAACTTACGAAAATGCTATCAGGTTGTCAACTGTGAACGAGAGTGAATTCGCCTAGGTTTTCAAAGCAAGATGCACGAATATTCTTAAAAGTCTTCTCATTCGAAATAATGACAAATTGCACATTCGTGGTTTTGGCATGAGACCGACGATATGATTGATTTGACGATTTTTTCTTCCAATGTACGGTAAGTCAGGTAAATGTGATAATGCACGATACCTGACACTTCATCAAATATAAATTTAAACTTTTAGGCTGTGTCAAGTCACCGGTCGGACAAGGCACACGCATTCAGTATGAAGTATGACGATGAGTCGGGCCGATCAGATGATTGAAAATATTGGTCACATACAAGCAGTTCTAATTAGGTCGTCAAGTCAACCAAATGACCGCTCTGGTCTAATCATATTGGTCAGACCGGTGACTTGACTCAGCCTTAATTCGGTTTCTGACGTTTCTGTTTGAACCTGAAACCACAGACAAGAAACTCTGTTTTGACTTTTGAGTTTGACAGATCTAACTTGAATCGCATTCACCGCTGCTAGACGAACGGGCAGTAGTTCATGCACTTTCGATATATCAAGGCCAAAGAGGGGAATATAAAAGTGGGCGTGTCAATGCGCTCCCAATGTAGGAAACGGAACGGTCATATGCGCATTATGTCCTCAATGCATGAAACGGAACACGCTTTATATCACAGACACAAAACTCCCAATTTAATATTATTATATTTTATAAAATTGTCCCCTTCTCCCACCCTTTTTTACGTCTTTCATATCAATTTTGAATGTTTATGGACATCTCCTCTAAATGTGTTTACTGAATGAATAAATACATAAATAAACTTGTTGGTAATATAATGATTTAAACCAAAAAATATATATATTTCCAAGAACCCACAAGTATATTGTCACCAAGGGCAAATAATGTAAAAGTCATTATAATGAGATAAAACTCAACGTAATGAGAAAAAAGTCATTATAATGAGAAAAGATTAATTAGAATGAGTTTGCATAAAAAGAGAAGAGTGCGTGACACCAGGGTGCTTTCGTATAAACTGGCCCTAATAATCATGTCGGTTTCTGAAAAAAATTTGGGAGGTTTTTATCATATATCTGTAGTTAATAGATATATGGTTTTTATCCCATATATATGTTTTATCCATGCGCTTTTGAGCAGTTAGCAGTTTCCGACTTCCGTTGGCATTGGCAATTGGCAGCACTGAGTATGTCAAACCGTCGAACGTCAGTATATTGTCGTTTTGGCTTTGTTTTGGTTTTTGATAATATTAAATATTAATAAATTTGAAAATTTACAAGAATGACCAGAACAAATAGAATATTAATATTATTAAGCACGGAATTCATAATAAGGTTTTGAGTTGATGAAACTAGTATGCTAAGTTAACAAATTTTTGAAAAATGGGAGGTTATGTGGCATTTTCGAGAATATCTGCTTCAATATTCAAAATGATTCTAAGAGTTTGGGCCTACTCAGGTTTGGTTTTGGTATTTTGCTTTTTGGTATATTACATGTATGGTGGAATTTTTGCTATATTGTTATTATTTTTTGCTGTCACAGGTATTGGATAATTTCATTTCATGAAAACCTAATTTTACTAAAAGTTTGGTTTTCCAGGTATTTTATACCAAGTCCAGGACAATATTTTATACAATCCGGAGTTACCAAACCATTCCAGAGTTTATGTACCAATACCATCCACTTTCAATCTTCCATATGAGAGTATAATGACAAAGACAGCGGATGGTACCCAAATTCATATGTATTTCATACATCAACCCAGAGAAAAACAACGAATTGCTCCCACAATAATATTTTTTCATGGCAATGCTGGAAATATGGGTCATCGGATACAGAACTGTGTTGGCTTTTACCATAATCTTCATTGTAACATTCTCTTGGTTGAATATAGAGGATATGGACTATCAGAAGGAAGCCCCTCTGAAGAAGGACTGTATATAGATGCCAGAGCTAGTATTGACTATTTATATTCCCGAAATGATATTACTCATTCTGGAATCATAGTGTTTGGACGTTCTCTTGGTATGATAGCTTTAACAATTTGTAGGTAATGTGTAACGTTTAGTCTAAACATTAGACCAACACCAAAGTCTGGCTGAAATCTAATATTTTCATTAACTTGAGTTATATCAGTTCAGTGATGTAAATGTTCTTGCTTTTGAAACAATTGAGAATTGAACTTCAGTTCATTTAAAGTGATTGACAATTTTGTTTGATTTATTCTTCTTGAATCCATGTTTGTAGTGTGAAGCACAATGTTCTGATTGTATGAAATAATTGAAATGCAGGACAATTCACTACTTGTGTTACTATTGAAATCTTTATTTAAAATGCATTGCAATAATGGTGTTACTCCTCAATTTTTGTAGGTGGAGCAGTAGCTATAGATTTAGCCATGAGGAAAGAGTATGCTGCTAAAATATGGTGCCTGATTGTTGAAAATACTTTTACAAGTATTCCACACATGGCAAAAGTACTGTTAGGGTGGAGAATTCTTCAGTATTTTCCTCTATTTTTTTATAAAAACAAGGTAAATGTGGTACTGAAAAAATATGTTTAAATTTATTTTATTTTTTGCCAGTTTTTGTTTCAGAAAAACACTAGTAAATCAAAATTGAGACATTGTCCTTCTTTGCATGGCTGGGACTAAAATCAGTAAATTTCAGGGACTAAGTGCCACTGATAATCCTGCATGACATTAATTAAAAGCAAAAAACAAAAAAAAATCACTCAAGAAGTTTCATATTTAGACCTATGAACAAATTAATTTTATTTAAATTTGTAAATCTCTTGGTATAGAACAGGTGATAATTACCCCTGCTGCCCAGGCAACAATCTTCACCATTGGGATCAGGAATTTTCTATACCATAAATGAATTTGTGATTTTTTTTTTACAAAAATTGATCATTCTGTATATTTTCAAATAGTATGGGGAGGTAACCAGGGAGTTGTGGTTGTAAAGATTTAATTGAATGATACTAAATGCCCAAATATATAAATTGATAGCTAACATTTTACTATTTATTCTTTTCAGTTTATGTCATATCAAAAAGTGAAGGAGCTGCGAGTTCCAACTCTATTTATATCCGGTATGGCAGACACCTTAGTTCCCCCCCAAATGATGCATGAATTGCACAATAGCTGTAACAGTTTTAAGAAACTTCTACAAATTCCTGCTGGTACTCATAATGAAACTTGGCAAATCCAGGGATATTATCGCTCTTTGGCTGTGTTTTTACAAAGTTGTAGGTCAGAAAATAATATTAAGAAAGATTTTGATATTCATGTTGAGAATGACAGAACACAAAATATTAGTATATGGAACAATGTACAAACTGTATAGTCCATGGACCTAATGTCTGTAAGTTTCCCAAAATAGGTCAATTTTTTTATACAATTTATATAGTGTTCTTTTTTAGGGTATGTGTACCATACTGAATAAGATATCCAAACTTAAACTGTTGAGAACTTGAAAATTAAATTGAAAAAAAAAAAAATTAACCAGACTTCCAATTTTAGGTGGTTTTATTACCTATAATGTGTGTGGTAACAGTAAACAACCCCCTTGCTACTGAAAAAGTCATTTGCATATATAAAGCGAGATTTACACTATTCATAAGCCTACATTTTTTAGTAATATATACAGTGTGACCCGTTTGAAATGGTATCACCCTTACAAAACATACATTTTTCAAGTCATTGGAATTATTCTTTTTTTATAAGGTAGACATTCAAAGTCCACTAGGATTCCAAATTTCAAGTAGTCTTTATTTTAGGGCCAACTATTTCTATTTTCAAGGTAAAGAATTATTTTCGAGTTTTTTACAACAAATCTATCTAACTGCAACACTGTTATTTTCAAATGGTTTATTTATGTCAAAATTACGTTGGGATGAGTCTATTACTAAAAAATGTATAATGGATTAAAATTTAAAAAATATGCCGTTTAAGGTGGCCGTTCAATGGCATGCATGCTGGCTTCTGCTCGGACGGCGAATCGGTGACACGTAAATAACTCAAATTTGGTAAATATATTTGGAACATAATGGAGTACTTGTTGACACTATCCAAATAAATTTTTTAAAAAAAAATTCGTGATTTTTTTTGCGGAAGTCAACAAATCGATATAATTCACGTTTTTTGGAAAGTGTCAACAAGAAGACCTATTGAAATCGTTCAAAACCTAACATAGACCAATTTTTTACACCGTGTTTTTGAGAAATGCGAGCAGAACTAGGAATTAGGCGGCTATTTTCCAAAATCTAGCAGATTTATAAGAAATTGCATCTTATTACTCACTGAGTCAGTTCAGCCATTTGCGAATAGATTGCGCCACAGTAGAATTCATTATCTTCAAAATTATGAATGAACTGGAATTTGGGTGATGGCAATGAACATTGAACAAGCTATGAATAGAGTAGAATAAAATATGTTGACGAATATTCGCATTGAGCGGCGAGAAATGCTTTTCATAAATTTTGTCGCTTCATAGGCGTGCATATAAGGGGCAGCTCAATATATTATTTTGTTCTTTAATTCATTTATCAGATTCTGAAATAGTATGGAAGGGTTTTATTGAATTCATAGATAGTTTTTATACATATCCACCTAAACTTATTAATTTATTTTTAATGATGAGTTGACCCGGACGTTGCTGTAATAAAATGTCTTATAATAATAATAATAATAATCTTTATTAATCCTTTCAGACAATAGATGTATAGGACAGGTCAATAAATAGGTACGACAGTAACAACAAATAATAAAATAAAATAAAAAACACAATTTACTAAAATGTGGTATGCTAGCTTTAACCTAGTTCCCTATCTGTCATAAAATCTCCTATGCTGTAGTAGCATTTGGACGTTAGTAAAGACTTAACTTTATTCTTGAATGAATTCACGTCAAGCTGCTGAATGCTTTCAGGCAAATGATTGTAAAACATCATTCCTTGATAAGTAGGGCACCCTTCAAATTTAGCAGTCCTATGTGATGGAATGCTTAAAAGGTTTCTGTTTCTAGTGGGATAGTCATGGTAGTGAGAGTTTGTTTTGAGTTTTCTAATGTTGTCTTTAACATACAGCAAGCACTTCAATACAAATAGACATGGAAATGTTAATATTTCGTAGGCGACAAAATGATGCTTACAAGATTCATTAGGAGGCAAGTTGAACATGGTGCGAATTATTCTTTTTTGCGTTACGAAAATTCTATGATTATTGACAGAGTTTCCCCAGAGGATAACATTATACGACATATGACTATAAACAAGTGAATAATAAACTGTCAGCAATGACTCCACTGGCAGAGAGGATCTCAAACGCATTATTGCGAATCTAGCTTTGTTCAGTTTCTTACTCAGTATATCAATATGGTCTGTCCATCGAAGGGACTGATCGACATATATACCTAGAAATTTGCTACATTCCGTTGATTTTACAGTTGCTCCATTGAAGTAAAACTGTAGTACTTTTGTATTTGTGTGGGGAGTGAAATATATGCAGTCAGTTTTAGGGATATTCGCCATTAGACCATTTTGCGCACACCAACTGTTGAAACATATCATTATTTGTTTGGTTGATTCAATCAATTCCTCGTATGTACATGCTGTGACCGCTAAGGAAGTGTCATCTGCAAAAATAGCCAAAAGTTTGGCATTGATATGCTGAGGCATGTCGTTAATAAATAATAAAAATATCAGCGGCCCCAGCACTGAACCCTGTGGAACACCAATGCTAGACTTTTTCTTCTCTGAAAAACAGTGTTCCACCCTCACCAGCATCTCTCTGTCCCTCAGATAATCGTCAATCCAATCTAGAAAAGTTCCCCTGAACCCAATGTTATATAATTTACTGTTAATAAAATTAAGATTTATGGAATCAAAAGCTCGTGACAGGTCAAAAAAGAGTCCCGCCACTTGTTTACCACTGTCCAAGACAGTATAAATAAATTCAATCAAACTACACGCAGCTGTTTGAGTAGATTTTCCTTTCCGGAAACCGTGTTGATATTCAGTAAAAATATTAAACTTGGATAGATAATTATACATCCTCTCATATATTAACCTTTCGATAACTTTCGAAAATATACTTAAGATGGATATCGGTCTGTAGTTAGCTATTTCCGCAGGGTCATTTTTTTTGAAAATAGGAATGACAATTGCAGTTTTCAATACAGAAGGAAATTTTCCAGAGCATACTGAGAGATTTATCAGATATGCCAGATGCTGAGCGAGCGAAGAAATCACCGACTTCAGAATTTTGTTCGAAATATTATCAATGCCAGAGCTGCATTTATTTTTTAAATTTCTCACAACCATTACAACTTCATCCGAGCTTATAGGATAACAAAAAAATGTGTTATTGACCATAGGTGACACGGTGCAATTCTCAGATCTCATGTCACCAAAATGATTCAGCAGACTCTTTTCAGTAATATTAGCGAAGTAATCGACGAAAACATTCGCTTGGTCTTCTGGATCTGTAAAGCTTATGCCGTCCACCTGCAAATTAATGTTTTTGTGGATTTTTTCCTACCTAAGTCCTGATTCACCAAATTCCATACGGTTTTTTGCTTATTATCGGAGTCCCTAATTTTAACCTTATTGAAATTGAGTTTAGCATCAGTTAGTAGTTTATTGTAATTATATTTTGCTAATCTGTAAGTTTCTTCAGAATCACTAGTGTTGATGTTTTTGCTCAACCAGTGTAGGTTTTTAAGGTCTTGACTGGCCTTCCTAATACTGGGCGTGATCCAGTTAGGAGCATTGTTTGCCTTATTATTATGTCTTAGTTTTAGGGGACAGTGACTATCCAACATGAATGAAAAAGTATTTAAGAAAGATTCAAAGGCAGAGTTGATGTCATTCTTCGAGTACATATCAGTGAAGTCAGTGTCACACAGTGCTGAATTTAATTTTTCCATATTATTTTTTGATAAATCCCTGTATTGCATTAGTTTCTTCGGATGTTCTTCAGATATACATTCAATAAGCTCATATGTCAATGTCATAACTCTGTGGTCGCTGAAATTCGCCTCATGTACACTTGACTCATAATTCATCGAATCAATGTTTGTTAGGATATAATCTACTTTCGTTGAAGAAGTTAGTCCATTTTTATTAGTAAATACTCTAGTAGGCAACAGAGAGCTTACATTTAAATTATAACCTTCCAAAAGATCTAGTAATAATTGTTTGTGAATTGAATCAACAAGGTAATCAACATTGAGATCTCCACAGAGAAAAATGTAATGGTTTTTGCTGACTTTTTCTAGGAGTTGATATAAATTAAATAGGAATACCTGGAAGTTAGCATCATTTGGTGGCCGGTATACACTTAGTACACAGACACTTTTAGCATTCAACATCAACTTTAAACAACTAAATTCACAGATCATTTCTATAGAGAACATGGAAACATCTAGTGTTTGTACATCATGGTTATTTTTGGCGTATATGGCACAACCTCCATGGATATGGCTGGTGCGACAGAAATGAGTAATTAAAACATACCCAGGAGTCGTCATAAACTCAATATTGTCTTTGTTGCACCAGTGCTCTACGACACTAATAATGTCTGGTTTTTCATGGTTGAGAAGAACGTCGAACTTATTTAGTTTGTTTGTAATACTTTGAGCATTCAGATGAAGAAGTTTGAAATAATTTTTTTTCGCATCTATACCATTTTGTTGATCTAAGCCTAAGATTTGACCTCGTTCGTCTGTTTTCGATGAAAAAAATGACGTACACACGCGTTTTTGGGCCAACTTGATGGATTTGTTATTGAATCCATTTGGTCTCTGGGAATGGATACCTTGAACGAAGAGTAGATGTCAGGATACCTTGATTGCAGGAGTTAGCATTTCACTCCTGTAAAGGTAGGTGATAAGAATTTCAGCAGATCTTCACTAGCAGTATTTGGTTGTAGGTTATAAACGTGAAGGTCAATGTGTTTAACAACCCCTATGACTGGTGTCTGCCCAGAAAAATTACCAACCACTAGGTGACCTCTCGGTTTTTTTTTGCCTTTTATTCTCAACCCTCGTCCATTTAGGCTGCTCATTCATTTCATTTTGTTGGCCGTCATCACTCGTAGATGGATAGCTTTCAATATTCACATATTTGTCGCAGAGTAACCTTGTTTTAGTTTCCAGGATGGCTTTGTTGACTTCTTTAGGAGAAATATTATTCTCAATCGCTTCTACTGGGATCCCTTTAGATATTGGTAGCGCCGCTGTACCTGGATTCCTAGATGAGATTGTTTCCTTGTCATTAGTATTTTTTTCGGGCAGATGACTTTTTCCTACGTTCGGTTTTTGTTTGGTGATAGCCAAATGCTCGGTTAATATTTTTATTTTTTCCTTAAGTTCCACGATAATGATGTCTTTTTGTTTAACAACATACTTGAATATATGATGTCGATTTTGTGATCAGAGCTCATATTGTCAATAGCATCGAAAAATGCATTGTCAACATCATCAATATCAGTTGGATCGTCTGGTTTTTCGCAGCATTTTACAAAGTTCTTATCAATAATGACACATTTCAAGTGTTTTGCACAACTTACGTGAAAGTATGATTCACAAGAAACACATTGAACAAAGTTGACGACTTTGCTTTTGCACTGTAAATCGCCCGATACCGAATGCTTGTCGGAACGTGTTTCACCTGCCATGGTTCGCAGTATAATTCAAATATTTCAAATTACCTTTTGTAGTTATATATAGGTTATATCCTTAAGCTTTGTGAACGAGAATTGTATTTCTTCCGATATTAAAGCATATTTTGATGGATTGATAGAGGGGACAGTGATTTCACAGTAGAAAATTGTAAAATTGAAATAAAAATTGAGTGTTGGAGCTATTCTGTAAACAAATTATATACCCAGTAATAAAAGGAATGTCTCTTCAATTTCATATAGGTATAATGAAATTCTTACCTGATTATCATAATGGTAGAATAGATCTGAATAAAATTTGTGTAGGTAAAAATCCGCAGTGACACAATCATTAACAGATAAATCATCAAAATAATTCACAGTATGATTGAATTATTAGCAGAGGCGAAACTTTCGAGGCGTTAGGAAATTTGCATATTGATTGAGATTTTAAAATGATCTGATATAAATTCTTGAATATTACAGTTTCATAAAGATTTATAGAAAAAAATAGTCTAGTGTTGAACCTCGATCAATATATAGGTACACATATACTGTGAGTCAAAGATAATAATAGATAATTATAATAATAATCATAGTAAAACCATTTTCGTCATAGTTTTTAGCTTCTGTCAAAACGAACATCGTCGGAAAAGAAGAGTAAAAAATAGAATAAATATCGATAAATCTTTGAACTCTGCAGGCTTCACCCAAAGCATTCTGTTAAAGTGGTGGTTCTGATAATAGGTGTCCTTGGTTTAATGATTGACACCTTGCTTTCGAATCTGAAAATTGTACCGGCTTGCCTTTATACGATAGATATCCTTGTCGTATGAATGCAGAAGGCCTTCATCTTTGGTTCACTTCGTTTGCTCAGGGCACACGAATCTCGGACCAAATAATCACTCACCCTACGGATGTAGGGAACGGATATTTGGATAAATGATACCAGCGTGCCCTCCAAATGTATAACAGCTTCTGAAACAGGTCCGGCTTGGATAGTCCTTACGGATAAAATATCTCGAGAATATATTGAAAAAAATTGAGATAATTTGGAACATAATGAAATCGTTATACATACGTAATACAACATCAAACGCGGAATGAAAAATAATTTTAAAAATGTATATATTAAAACAGAGCCGCAGTTAAAAAAATAAGTTCCCAAATAACTCAAAACTCCAATATTTGTTTGGAAATTGTATACTGCAACATAAATGGTTTCGTGTACTATTTAACCGAAACTATAGTCAACTATTGCCGTTTCCTCCGATGTTACCACGACGGACATCTTTGGACTCATTATACTTGCTGATCACTTTTATGTGCCACAAAAACTTGAAAAAATTATGAAAAAAAGTGGTGGCTGGGTAACAGAATATTCAAAGAGGTGGGCAATAATGAAACAAATGAAAAAAATTATTTCTTTTTATTTCCCGATGCAATTGCTTCTTCTATCCATGGTGGATCATAGCATTTCTCATTTCGCAAGGAACGTTGTCGCCTCTTCCAAAACACAATCCTCATGAAACCTTTCCAAAGTTGGTACGAGCTCTTTCCATAAAATTCCGTCCTTTTTTATTTCTTCTATGAATATTTCGTGATGATCTCCGACATACACAACAAAATAGCAATAATTTCTTTTTGTGATATTCAGCTGACCCTGAACCTGCAACAATATACAAGTTAAATACTTACCAGCTATTTATCTCAAAAAATTTGTCACCTGATAATAATATTGATGGTTTCTCTTCAATCTCAATTTACCGTCTTTCATCTCCAAACATGTTTTTTTTTTCGTATGGTAGCTTCCTCTAATGTCAAACCTAACTTGAGAACAGTCGGTAGACACTTCACCTCTACACAATGCGTGTTTTCAATGAGCCCTATAATAGACGAATTTTATAATAAAAAAATAATAATTATTGAAAAAAAAAAACTCACCATCAGGAGAAGCTGCCAAGAAGGGTTTTTCATAATCAATGAAGAGTCCGGCAGATTGTACCTCACACCCTATTTTCTTTTCTAGTTTCCTGTAATGAATTCAGGGTTGTTACCTTCGCTGCTTCTATTAGCTTCGAAGGTGTCAAATCTAAGTCGATATCACTATCAGTTTCCATTTTAATCAATAGTTTTCATAGAAAACAACTATGAAATTACTCGTTACCTACTAAAACTTTGACAGAAACGATCTGCTGACATTTCATCAATTTTTCGCTGGACGTCATAATTTGACAAGCCGTAGTCGTCGTGATTTCAGAGTGAAGCTAGACCTAACACGAAATATTCCATTTCGCATTTGTTGCTTAGCAACTTGCCTAGCAACCGATGCAAAAATGAAATTCTGTACAAAATGTGCTTGTTTATGATTGAAGTTACGGTTATAAAATGAACATTTATAGAGGCTGTCGTAGAAAAAAAAAACATTTTCCCACTCAATGACAAAATATTTGTAATAAACTGAATCTCGACTTTTACAGAGAGAGTAATATCTGACTTTCTTCCTCACATTGAAGTCTAAACCATTTTTTGTTATCCCTGAAAAACTCCAAGTTCTGTTATATTATCTGAAATGTCAAATAAACCTTTCTGTCAACAATTCGTGAGAGCAGATGTTCATTACAAATTTCTTAGGTAAATTAAAATATAAGGGACATTATACTGATCTAAAATTAATTTCCAGCATTGTTTTTGAAGTCACGATGCAGTCATCATAAAAATAGCGTATGATGCTCGTGAACAATCGCCTTTAAAGCACTCGTAAAGTTTTAAAGGCACTCCGCTTCGCGTCCTGCCCTAAAACTCGTTGCGCGTGCTTTAAAAGCTTACTTGTGCATTTCTTTCATAATATACTATATAGGCTTCCATCCAGAATGACTGATTTTATATTTGTATAAATCGTCTCAAAACACTCTTTTTCCTGCCTAAGTCCTAAACAGGAAAGTAAAAACTATGCGAGCTGTGGAACTCAAACTGGTTTGCCTGAAAGTGACAGCTTCACTTAGTCATATCACAACACTCTGTTTTGCCAGTGCCAGTATGCTTCAGCCTCTGCCCTCAAACATTATACTCGCACTCATTGCAGTTTGTTGATTTTCAAATAACTATTTAATCATTATAATTGAGAAACAAGAAATGTCTCTCCGGCCACTGCAATCAAACATTACCAGCACTTATTGCAGTTTTCTGATTTTCAAATAACTATTTCTCCATATAATTGAGAAACAAGACATATCTACTTACCTACCACGATTACATTGATCACACATTTCACTTACCCGAATTCATGTGTTTTACACCACTCAAAACCTAAATATCCAAAAATAACAATCCCCTTATTTTACATTAATAATTAAAGCACTGCACTGATCAACCTACAAATCCGTTGAAAAGAATCATACACAAACGAAATCTTCAATTGCAATCTGGTAAATATATTCAAGGGTGCAGAAAGGGATTAGGGATTCCCAAATTCCTTAATTACTTGCTGCCTGTCCATACAAATGCATGTTGCCAAGCATTTATAAATATAAAAATCTTTGAGTTCATTTTTCTTTCTTTATCCATGCTTGTACTAGAAAACATGGGAACATGGGAGTTGATATTTCAAGAACATTATTCAACGGCATTATTGTCAAAAGTCATATCTCTCTAGATATTATTCAGCCAGAATATGAATTAATGATTGTATATATAAAATAAAACGAGAATAATTGTGTCATCTGACATCACTGCTCAGCGGCGTGATATTTTCATTTTACGATCATAGGAGCAATTGATGTCGGTAACGATGCTTCATTTTTATGGTTGTATACTTGGATAAATATTCATTCGGAAGTGGCTCCTCTGTCGGATTAGTTTGTCAAGGATGATTAAACGGCCACCTTAATCAACATATAGCACTTCAATTTCAGAAATTTCATCAAAATTCTGACTTTTTGAAAATCTCGAAATATCGTTTAATGAATAAAAAATATTTATTACCTAATAAAATTTGAAAATATGTTGTTTAATGGAATTTCAGGAAAATTTTATTTAATTGGAGTAGTCAAAATCTGAAATATTCCAAGTAATTTATTTAATTTTATTAAAGAAATAAATATGGATAGTGTAAGTCAATGATTCACTCTACTTATTGTTTTATTTTGTTTACTTGTATTCTAATTAATTTAATGAAACGAGTCGTTTGTCAGTTAAAATTTTAATTTATTTTATAAAATAATTCACACAAAAGTAGTGAATAATTTTGTTATAAATTTATCCTTTGAACCTTCTAACAAGTTCTGTGAATATAGGCAATCATTCAAGAAATCAAAAAACTTCAGATGCTATGGATACCCTTCAGGTAAAGGATGACCCCAAAAGGATGTCAACACGAATTTGAATAGCCGCTTGGTTTTGGGATGAAATTTGAAGATAGAAGAAAATGCGACACTGGATAAATATAAAGAAAAATCAAATGAAAGCATTACAAAATAGTATAAAGTCAAGGGAAATCAATATTTTCAATACATCTACAAAATACAATACATACATCAAAATTCAAGAGAAAAAGTTTGTCTTTGCTTTGAGTCTGAGAAGAAGGTATTAATAAACAAAAATGTTGAACAAACCCATTAATTTATTCATTTGAATCAATTTCAATTACATCTTTCGGATCTCCCCACATTTTGATACTTCCCACAGAAGAAGTTATCAAAACATCTTTTGTTGGATGAACACTGAGCGAATTCAATACTTTGCCAGGCGTATGTATAACTTTTTTGGCCACTTCCACACTGACTAAGTCCCAACACCATAATTCTCCTGTTACAGAACCACTCAATATGAAATTGTCATTAGTCATGATGGCACTCTCTATATTCACATCTTCTGTTTTATGTCCTGAATATTCTCCTAAAAGTTCTCCACTTGTCTTGTCGAACAATCTTACTTTATCATCAGCTGTACTCACTAAGATGCACTGCCCATCGCGAGAAAAGTTAACCGAAGTTATTGGTGCCCCCACAAAATCAGCATCGCATCTTCCATTTCTCAAATCATATCTTCTGAATGAACAATCTACGGATCCAGTAAGTATCTCATGATCAGTAACCTGAATCGATGTTATACAGTCCTTGGCTTCTTTCATCGTTTGTATTGGAACTTGGGATCGGGACTTGGTATCCCAAAACATAACAGTGTTGTCCAAGCTACCAGAAATTACTACGGTTGATTCTTCGTTGTATTTAACACACGTAACTGTTGCTGCATGTCCTCTCAACCTTCTCAAAGGTTGTCCTGTAGACACATCCCATGTAATAATAGATTTATCAGATGAGCAAGAAACTATTTGACTACTGTCACATGAACTGCTTGCATCCAATACTTCATTGCCATGTCCACCATATGTTTTAAGTAAAAGGCTGCGGTAGGGATTCCATAACTTAATTTTTTTGTCGGATCCGCAAGTTAAACAATATGATCCATCCACGTTATATCTCACTGCTCTTACAGCACCTTGATTACATTCTATGGTATTCAAACATTGAATATCCATTATTTTATTGTATACTTTAACTAGCGCTCCCTTACCACAAATTTAAGGTTATTGATTGATTGATCCCAAAATTCTGGTTTTAGTGATTTAGTTAAATTTTAAAGCAATATTTAATCAATACATAAAGGAATTTTTTTCTTTTTGTTACAAAAGAAAAATAATTAGTTGAAATGAAACCTCAAATAGTCAAATAAAGTAATTTATCGGAAAAAGTGAAATAAGATCATTAGGATCGAAAAGTTCATTTTCAGGAGACAAGAGGTAATTCAATTAATAGGAATTTTTATCCAGATTCCAGAAGTTACTTTTTGTTATAAATACTGTAAGTCAACTACTAGAATAAAGAAAATATACATAGTTCACATGTATATCAAGTCGCCCCGGAGCGCCTATTAATTTTTGTTGTTTTATATTTAATTATTTTGTATAATAGTTTATAAATAAAAGATATTGAAGAAAAGAATTCCAATAATAAAATCTTTCTTTCTTAGTTTAGTTAATTGGATTTCTGAAACCTTGCGGTCTCAATTTCTCCAAAAATCTATTTTGTTTTTGTGATGACAGTTGACAGTGATTAAAACATTTCTAGCGGAGTTCAGTGATGTTTTGTATGACATTGCCAAGGAGACTAAAATTTAACAAGGAGGGTTTAATAAGCTCTAGCCAATCAGAATCTTGTAGCATCAACGGGTCATAGTGTCGTACTTGGATATGAGTACAGAGTTGAACTCGAACCAAGCAACAAAACTGTCAGCAGTAACTCTCATATACCATGTGATAGTCCGTTACTGTCTATAGGAACGGCGGCCGTGACACGTCACATTTCGTCACAAATGTTCTTTCATCTCTTTCTACTAGTGTCCCCATTGCACAGACCTCATGAGGTCTGTGCCCCATTGTCTTATGGCATTGTTTATACAGGGTGTTTCTCAAGTACGTGTAGAAACTTCAGGAGCATGGTGTTGACGTCAAAATAAGAAAAAAAGTTCCTATAAACAGATGTCCGCAAGTTATTCGTTTCTAAGATACAGAGTGTCAAAGTTTAATTCTTATATTTGTTTTTTGTGAATAAATTCCAAAATTTATGTGATATTCGAGTAAAGTTTGGTATCTAGGATGATTTTTCAATGACAAAATCAAATTTTATGTCAATTGTGAAAAAACTAATTTCTAATAGAATTTATTTTTAATTAAAAAATCTTGTCATTCAAAATCACTTGCATCGATTATTTCAAATCTCAATAACTCGAAAACAGTTGCTCTCAGTGACCTCTACGAAGAATATATTTTTTAAACAAACTTAATAATAAATATTCCCAGATACCAAACTTCACCCAAATATCAAAATTATTCAGAAATAATTCACCAAAAATAAAAATCAGAATTCAACTTTGACACTCTGTATCTCAGAAACGAATAATTTTTGGACATATGTTTATGGGAACTTTTCTTCTTATTTTGATGTCAACACGCTCCTAAATTTTCTACACATACTTAAGAAACACCCTGTATAGAAGATTGTCAACCTTATGGGATTATAATTGGAACAAAATGGATGCGACATGTAGATGGCGATAGTGAGCTCGCATCCAAGGCATGTAACTTCAGTGATCTGGCCTACAAGTCATGTCGTAACTTGATTGAAACAATAGCTGCGTCTAACAGCGTGCAGCGGTTGCAGCCGCTTTTACGCTTCACGTGATAGACGGCTGACAGCTCCTGCAGCCGCTGTATATAAATAAAGCGCTTTATTTTCCGCTGGATTTATTTGAAGCAATTCAGCGGGTTGTAATTTGACATTTTATGGACCGTCTAGTAGACTTGTGAAGCGCTTTTAAGCCTGATTCACACAATGGCAGTAGCAGTGGCACTAAAGGCAGTGACTCCGCCCTTTTTGACGCTGTTATCCGAATGAGTGACATTGGAATGGAATGGTTTGTTAAAAGCAGTAGAAAGGAATCATAACAGCAATCTCGATTTCATGATGATTTTAAGGTTAGAAATGCGAACACTGTCAGATTTTACTGCAAAAAGTTTAAATGAATCAAACTTTCAGCAGCGTGACCTTGAATTTTCAGCGTCGTCTAAACATGTTTACCATTGGTTATCTTATCAACAGAGGGGGGTGACGCCACTGCTACTGCCATTATGTGAATCAGGCTTTATGCTTCATCCAGCAAAGCGCTTTCCGCTTTTCTCTCATAGACACAGCCAATGGGACAGCATTTAAATCAGGGTTTTTTGAAGAAAACTGCATCACTATGACGTGAAATAATCATGTTTGTAACTAATCACGCTAGATGACACTCGCGTATGGGTCGGCACGGCCTTCTAGATTCAGTGACCCTAGGTCCAATACCTTTTCCACAGGCATTGACTATCTTCTGTTTAAACAATGCTTATGGGGATTAAACTCTCCTTAAATTTTAGTCTCCTTGATCACAGACCACGAGATCACCTACGTTGGTCTGTGGACACATTATGACATTGACATGCCAATTATTGCGAGAAGAAGATTTGTTAACCTACTCTCTTGTTTCTTGTTTCTCTTTACTTTTTTAGATTCCATACTCATATGTCTCACATTTTTCATATGAGAATAGGTTTATACTTCTCTACTATATGAAAACGAAATAATACTGCTAGAAAATGGTGAGTACTGATAATAGTGAAATCGCAACATGTATAAACTACACACATTACTATTGTTTTGTAGAAACCTATAATGTTACAAGGGCACGAACGTGCCATAACACAAATCAAATACAATAGGGAAGGCGACCTCTTGTTCTCATCTTCAAAGGATAATAAACCAAATGTTTGGTTTTCTTTGAATGGTGAACGTTTGGGGACATTCAACGGACATCAAGGAGCAGTTTGGTGTATTGATGTCGACTGGACTACAACAAGATTTATGTCAGGAGCAGGTGACAATACTTTCAAAATATGGGATTGTGAAACTAGTAAAGAAATAGGAAACATAAAGACCGCTTCATCTGTTAGAACTTGTTTGTTCAGTTATTCAGCCAATATGGCTGTATACACGACAGATAAAGCCATGAAGCAGCCTTGTGAAATGTTTGTAATTGACACAAGAACTGTGGATGATAGTTTAGGAAGTCAGGATCCCATCTTGAGGATACCCATTAAGGGATCGAGAGTTGCTTCTATCTTATGGGATAACCTCGATGAAAGTATCATAACTGGACATGAGGATGGTGAAATAATTCATTGGGATCTTAAGGTACTTTGCATATAATATTTGTCAATAGTTGAACACCAATTCTTGATCTTGTTAGTCTATGTTGATTATGTATTGGTAAATTGCCACTTTACAGGCATATTCACTTTTGAGGCTCCACCCAGTTTTGTTGGTGCAAAATTATGTTCTTTGTCAATTGACCTTGTTTCAGAAAAGGCCTCAGCAAGTGTCAAATAATGTGAATTTTGGAAAACAATTGCGTTTACTCAAACATGATCTGCACACCTTGAATATTTTTTATTATGTATGTATTTCAATGTGTAAAAGTCATGTATTTCACATAATATCATTTATATAAAGAGACTGTCCACTACCCCGCTGGATATTTGTGATAAACAATTATACTATGATATATAACATTAATTTTAAAAAGAAGTTCTATCTGCTTTCCTCTTATTGTTCCCTAGCTATTAATAAAATTTTAATATATAAAACATTTGCAAATTCTAAGAATAAACTGTATTGATTGACAAAGAGAATAAATGTCGAGAATTCGAAATTTTTAAATTATTTTCAATGGATTCCTGTAGCTTGTGAAAACTCTGTTGGCAGTTTTCCCTTGTTAATTTTTTTAATCCTGAAAAAATATTTAAAGTCGACAAACTTCAAATGGTTTGTTTCTTGCGCCATTGCAAATTCTTGTGGCATACTCTCCCGAGAATTCCGAGCAGCCAATAGCATTGCCGTTTCAAGTCACAATCAACCTGATTAGAATACGCCCTTTGGCTGATTGGGCTCGTGAGAGTATGTCACAAACAGCGCCAATATTAGTAGCTTTGGAATTTGCTGAGTTTCAGAAACGAATGGGAACGGCTGTAATTGAAATTTGACTCCAAAAATATTTTCTGGGTTCATTTATATATGCGTTGTGTATTTTAAAGCATATTTGGAATTATAATATTTTTTCGTGTTGATATTTTCAACAAATCCACTTATTTAAAAATCCAAAATAGATTAGCAATATTAACAGTTTGCAAACGTTTTCTTAATATATTAGCTAGCCTTTCCTTGGTTGATAAACATAGTTTTGTCTGAGACAGCATTTCACAAAATGTCAATATGTTCCGTTTTTGTTAGGGAAAACAGGCTGTTATTGTTGAATTTTTTTACACATTCTAGTAAAAGGCTGTTGTGAATTTATAAACTCAAACTAAGAATTACAAATTATCCTATGGACCTAAGTCACTCAGGTTTTCAAGATTAGTAACAGGGAATTTGAATTACAATCATTTTCAAAGAAGAATAATAGGTGCATTTTTTGGATAAAATTAGGACGCACATAAGTTAAAAAGGGAATCTAATTTTTACACAGTTGTTCTCAAAATCTAAATCAAGATATTGACTTTTTTAGGAAAAGGACACACTAGAGTGATGAAAAAGTTTATGTCAATGTTCAGTACTTTCTCTAGTTATAGATTGTGATGCTTGTATTTAATTATAACTGATAATGGTCACTTCATTTCAGACTGGAAAACAGCTTAATTCAGTTAAAGGACATGATCTTTTAATAAACGATATGCAGTGGAACAAAGACGGTACAATGTTCATTACGGCTTCAAAGGATCACACAGCTAAACTATTTGATGCCAAAGACTTGATTCCACTGAAGACCTACAAAACTGAAAGACCCGTGAATTCAGCTGCTATCAGTCCAATTTTCGAGCATGTAGTCGTGGGTGGTGGCCAAGATGCTATGGATGTAACTACCACTTCTGCAAGAGTGGGCAAATTTGACTCCAGATTTTTCCACATGGTTTTCGAAGAAGAATTCGGAAGAGTTAAGGGGCATTTTGGACCAATCAATAGTGTTGCTTTTCATCCCGATGGTAAAAGTTATAGCTCTGGAGGTGAAGATGGTTATGTAAGGGTTCATACTTTTGACTCCTCATATTTTGAATACAATTTTGATTATTAAAAACTGAAATTGTTATCAACTTGAACACAATAAAAAAAATCTGGATTCATTCATTCATATATCGCCCTTAGTTATAGTACCATTAAAAAAAAAAATCCCAAGTAACATCCTTGAGATTTGAATTTGCATTAAGTTACAAACACATTTCCATCCATAATTTATGACGTGTGGACTGTCAAATATGAACTATAGGAAAACGCTTGAACACTTACCAGATTCACAAAAAATTCAATTATGACTAATAATGTGCTTCCAGAGGACATTCATTTATTATAGCGAATTAGATATTAGAATCAGTTTGGAAAAAACTCTTCAATATGACGATTGATGACCAAAGTTTGACACCGTGAAGAGCCAGAAAAATTAAATACAATTTGTAACATTGATAGTTTTGAAAAACGATGGCTTGCTGTATTCTCCATCTTCATACGGAGTGATCACAGTCTGTTGTTTGACAAACCTCACGAGGCAAGAAAATATTTTATTCTCGAAAACGACGGAGAGTGCCTCCATGAAAATATAGCCGTGTTCCTTGCACATTTGGGTAATCACAAACTGCAGGTTGACAAACCGTACGAGGAGAGAAATTTTTTTTCTTGAAAATTACGGAGAGGGCCTTGATGAAAATATTTTATGCCGGGTTTCATCAAAACTTTAATCTCGCTTTAGGAGAAATCCAACAATTTTATTCAGGCGTATTGCTTAACTGGCCATCATTGGTGAGTTGAACAGGCCATAGAGCGTAGTTTACGCGAACTAAGATTACTTCCAACTGACCAAAAACAACCAATAGGGAATATGCATAATTTTTTTTTATTTATTTAATCAATTTTTTACTTCGTTACAACATAGTAAAATATATAAATACGGTTGAAAGTCTTGGAATTAATTTTTAAAATAATTTATAAAATACCGATTGAATTTGACCTATTTGAACGCCTCCATTTTCGCGCGCTGTGGATGACGTCACATAGCGCGATCAGTGTTGTTCTTCTTCAGTGTCGTTCGTTGAGGTACTCTGATTGCTCTACTTGCTTGAAGTTGATATTTTATAAAAGAGTAAGACAAATGCAGTACAAGTGTTAGAGAGAGATGAACATATGTGAAAGTGATCTCGATCAACCAGAGCAGTCTTCAATGAACAATCCTTTCTATACTTAGTTATGGCATTGTTTATATAGAAGTAAGATAGTTAGTCAATGCCTGTGTAATTGGTGTTGGACGCAAACGCGAGTGTCATCTAGCGTGATTAGTTACAAACATGAATATTTGACTTCATTTTAATGCAGGTTCCTTTAAAAAACCCTGATTTTAATGCTGTCCCATTGTTTCAATCAAGTTACGACATGACTCGGAGGCCAGATCACTGAAGTAACGACATGACTTGGATGCGAGCTCACTATCGCCATCTACATGTCGCATCCATTTTGATCCAATTATAATCCCATAAGGTTGACTAACTATCTTCTATATAAACAATGGTTATGGCCATTGACACTATTGACAGTTATTAATTAGTTTAGGGATTTGCAGTTTTAATCGCTATTACGATAATGGTGTCCAATTTCCTTCCCAAGTCGGTGCCCATGACTGCTCCTGGCGAACGTGACGACGGAGAACAAATGCATTCGGACAATGTCAATAATCAATATCAATTTTTCTGATTTGTCAAATTTTACATCTTTGTAAAATACTTTCATTAAAAGAAAAGAATTGCAACCTGCGCGTTCATCACTTGTCTATGGCGTTCATTCTTCATCTACATTTTTACATGGTCCTTCATCCGAATATTCAAGTAAGAAGATTGAGAAGTTCGTGAAAATTTCGGAAACACACACGAAGTCATTGGCAAACATTTCGATAAAGTCGAAGTTTCGTTTTCCACACGTGTTTCGAATTTCCAGTTTCGCAGCATCCAATTTCTACTGTACTGAACTAATTTGCGGTCTCCCAGGTAATCATTCCTAATCCTTGATCCCTTTCCCTTATTTAAAATAGCTTTCACTTGCATTTGCATATATATTTCGTGAATTATTTCACAAATTCAATTTGTTTGCTTTGTCAAAACGCTCATTCTTATTAAAGAACTGTCAGTTTTGAGTGTTTCAAACACATTTTTTCACACATCAACTAACAGTTCAAATAGTTCACGTTTCATTTATCTAATAAAAAATAACTTTTTCTCATTCAATAATTTTGTATTGTGCTAATTCTTATAATGAAGAGTTTGTATTTCATGATAAATATGACAGAAGCCGAAACTAAAATTATTCTTGACAAATTGAGAAAAAGGCGGGCATCTATAAAATCGAACAATTTTCAAAAACTATATAAATAATCTCGAAAATGATTTAGCTAATCCAGAATTTATTTTTCCTGAAAATGAATTCAAATTGAGGTTATCAAGGTCTGAACTTCTTTTGAATCAATTCGAAGAAATTCAAATTGAAATCGATTGTCAGGTCGATGATGTTCAAGATGAATCGGCTCAAAGTGAACAATTTGAAAACGATTACTTGGCATAATTGCAAAGGCCGAAACTCTTTTGTCCAAACATACTGTCAGTATCGGGGAGTCTTCCAACGTGAAAGGAAATCCACATGAACATGATAGCTCTCACTCAGGTGTTTCAAGTAGAGATGAAAATAATCATGCATCTTTGGGTATCAAATTACCAACTGTTCAATTGCCTAGATTTTCCGGTAATTATGAGAATTGGTTGGAATTTCATGATTCTTTTCAGTCTGTGATTATTGAAAATGTGACCATCAGTTTAGTACAAAAATTTCATTACTTGAAATCGTCTGTCAGTGGCGTAGCTGAGAAAGTTATTCATAGTATTCCGGTATCTTCCGAGAATTTCTCAGTGGCGAGGCAAATGCTTTGCGAGAGGTTTGCGAATCGTGAACTTCTTGTGTACAATCACACTAAATGCATATTCAATTTGCAAAAAATTATCAAACAGTCTTCTTTCAATATCAGGCAGCTAGTAGGTGGCCTACAAAGTAACTTGCGTTCTCTGCAATCTTTGAATGAACCCGTAGGCCATTGGGATACCTTATTGATATTTCTAATCGTTGAGAAGCTTGATTCTGAAACCACTCTTGAATGGGAGTCAAAGAAATCAACAGAGACAACTCTCAAAGATCTTTTGAATTTTCTGAAAACAAAAGCTGACATTCTTGAAAAAATTGAGGCTAATCACTTTTCTAGTGGCAATAAAGATCGCAATCGATTTGAGGAAAAATCTTTTACGAGATTTTTGATATCAAGTCAAGGTTCTTGTTTTCTATGCAAGTCTTCAAATCACAAATTGAGCAATTGTCGCGATTTTCTCAATTTAAGCATTACTGATAGAACAGAGCAAGTCAAAAAATTAAAGGTTTGTCTAAATTATTGTTTACATCCTGGTCACGTGAATTCCAATTGCAAATACGGCAAATGCTATAAGTGTGGCAAGAAGCACCACACACTCATTCATGTCGAAACTACCGAAATTGCTCCAAATGTCATTTCGAGTGCCAGTGAAGCAGACTCAAATATTGAATTTACGCATGCGCTTTCAACTAGCGCTGTTCGGAAAAATCTTGTTCTTTTATCCACAGTAGTAGTTCAAGTTTTGGATAGTTCTGGTAAGGCGCAAGAATGCAGAGCTCTCTTGGATAGTGGTTCGCAATCAAATTTTATCTCATCCCATTTAGTCTCAAAATTAGGTCTTCCTTAAAGGCGAATTGACATTTCTGTGTAATGTGTTCCTTAGGTCACTCCACTCTTCATTTTCGGCATCCCTAACTTGTTTAGTCACCAATGCCATATGCAATCAGCTCCCAGGTTGTCAAATAGACATTTCTTCATTGCGCATTCCTGCTAATATTAAGCTGTCAGATAAAAATTTCCATGTGAATTCAGATATAAACCTCCTGATAGGGGCCGGCCTTTTCTATAACTTGCTCTGCGTTGGGCAGATCAATCTGGGCCCACAAAACCCCGTACTTCAAAAGACTAAGCTTGGGTGGATTATCTCAGGTCCTCTTTCCCAGGTACAGCCTTCTCAGAATGCCTTCTGTAATTTCTCGCACAATAGTGTATGTGATGAACTCACGATTCTGGGAAATAGAAGAGTTTCCCACTACTCGGTTCTATTATAAGGAGGAGGAACATTGCGAAGAGCATTTTTAAGGTGGGATTTCCTAGCAACGTCCAGCGTTCGCGTCCCGCCGCGACGTCTGGCCGTCAGTGACACATACAATGAATTTTCAATGCAACTGTTTTGTTTGAAGCGGCGCGATTCAGCGTCTCAAGGTGGGATTTCCTAGCGACGTCTAGCGTTCGCGGCCCGCATCGACGTTCAGCAGTAACGGCTGGCCGCGACGATTGTTGGATTTGCTTGAAGCGACTGGCGTCCGCGTTTTTGTAATGAAATTATACCCCCAGTGCATTTTGTGTTCTGGTTGAGTGCAGTTTAATGAATGGTAATGTTCTAACAGAATTAATGTTACAGTATTGTATACCTTCGCGAATTTGGCTGCCAGTCATGCTGGACCAATCGTTGATGCAGAAAAATTGCGAAATTCGCGAGGGCATGAACGAGACTTACTGAGAGAAGAGAATGATGACGACTATACTGAAACGACAATAATTATCTGAATAAACTGACAATGATCTAACTTATCGATAAAAATATTGGGGGAAACACAAAGAAACTAATTGACTTCTTGCCTCCCTACTATTCACAAAACTCAATTCTATTAATGATCTTTTCTGAACCAAGTAAAAAAAAACAAAGAATTTTTTATTTAATTCTCGCAGCCCATGGATGAAACTGCAAATTTCATTCCACATATTTTCCCGAATTTGACAATCTTTGAAGCCTTTGTGTGAATGGTCATGAAGGCAGGGATATTCACATACTTGATTAATCAAAATTTCGTCGTCAGTATTGGTAAATTTCTGTGACACGTTGTAGTAATATCCACCACGCTTATTTCACATTGAAATAATGTTACTGCTGGTGTCGGCGTTCGCGTCCTGACATGTTTTTGAGCAGTCGGGACGAGGCCGCCGACGGCCGGCCGCTGAGACGATGAATCGCGCCGCTTCAAACAAAACAGTTGCATTGAAAATTCCTTGTGTGTCACTAACGGCCAGACGTCGCGGCGGGCCGCGAACGCTGAACGTCGCTAGGAAATCCCACCTTCAGCGGCCGGCCGTCGTCGGCCTCGTCCCGACTGCTCAAAAACATGTCAAGACGCGAACGCCGACACCAGCAGTAACATTATTTCAATGTGAAATAAGCGTGGTGGATATTACTACAACGTGTCACAGAAATTTACCAATACAGACGACGAAATTTTGATTAATCAAGTATGTGAATATCCCTGCCTTCATGACCATTCACACAAAGACTTCAAACATTTTCAAATTCGGGAAAAAATGTGGAACGAAATTTGCACAGTTTTATCCATGGGCTGCGAGTATTAAATAAAAAATTCTTTGTTTTTTTTTACTTGGTTCAGAAAAGGTCATTAATAGATTTGAGTTTTGTGAATAGTAGGGAGTCATGAAGTCAATTAGTTTCTTTGTGTTTTCCCCAATATTTTTATTGATAAGTTAGATAATTGTCAGTTTATTCAGATAATTATTGTCGGTTCAGTATAGTCGTCATCATTCTCATCTCTCAGTAAGTCTCGTTCATGTCCTCGCGAACATCGCAATTCTTTATGCGAATAAAATGGCTACGGACATGGTTCTGCATCAACGATTGGTCCAGCATGACTGGCAGCCGTTTTATTCGCAGAAAAATTGCGAAATTTGCGAAGGTATACAATACTGTAACATTAATGCTGCTAGAACATTCCCATTCATTATGACAACAAGCAATTTTCACTTATAAACTGCAGTCAACCAGAACACAAAACGCACTGGTGGTATAATTTCTTTACAAAAACGCGGACCCCAGACGCTTCGAGCAAATTCAACAATCGTCGCGGCCAGCCATTACTGCTGAACGTCGATGCGGGCCGCGAACGCTAGACGTCGCTAGGAAATCCCACCTTAAATCTACTCCTGAAAGGAATTCAGATGGACGTTTCGTAGTTTCAATGCCTTTCAAAGATTCAGTTGAAAGGCTAGGTGAATCGAGAACCACAGCCGAAAAGAGATTTTATAGTGTTGAACGTAAGCTTCAGCACAATTCAACTATGAAGAAAATGTATATCGAATTTATGGAAGAATGCGATTCCATGTGTCACATGACTCAGGTTGATCATCATCAACCATTCAGCTATTACCTCCCTCATCACGGAGTTTTGAAGGAGGACAGTCTCACCACGAAACTTCGTGTTGTGTTCGACGGATCGTCTCCTTCTTCAAGCGGTTTATCACTCAACGACGTCCAAATGGTCGGGCCAGTCGTTCAAAGTGATCTTTTGTCGATCGTTCTTCGATTAAGGCAATTCTCACGTAGTATCAGCAGATATTGCAAAGTTTTATCGCCAGATATTGGTCTGTCCTTCTCAGAGACATTTGCAACAAATATTGTGGAGGTCTGATCCATGTCAGCCTTTGCAAACCTTTTCCTTGAACACGGTCACTTATGGTACTGCATCGGCTAGCTTCCTTGCTACCAGATGCTTGAGTGAACTAGCGCAGGAGTACTCCGAAAGTTTTCCTGAAGCTACCAACATAATAGCGAATGACTTCTATGTTGATGATCTTTTAACTGGATCTGATTCAGTTTCGGAAATCATTGTTCATTGTAAGCAAATCATCCATATCCTGTCCAAAGCTCACTTCCCACTTCGCAAATGGGTCTCTAACAATCCTTCAATATTAGATGCTATCCAGCAATCAGTTTCTTCCTTGGACATCGCCCACTCTCTTGGATCAAACGATAACACAAAAACACTTGGACTTCATTGGTATCCCAAGTTTGACTCTCTTAGATATGTTATCCCTTCGGAGATTCTTCCGAAGACAATCACAAAAAGGTCAATCCTGTCGGGTATAGCACGAATCTTTGACCCTTTAGGTCTTCTCAGTCCAGCTACAATCCAAGCTAAAATGTTGTTACAGCAACTTTGGTTGGAAAAATTAGGGTGGGATCAGTCAGTACCTTTACATATTCATACTAGTTGGTTAGCTTTTAGAGATCAACTCCCTCAACTCAATGATATTCAGATTGGTCGTAAAGTGAAACTAGACAACGCTGTTCATATTGAATTACACGGATTTTGCGACTCTTCTGAACTAGCGTTCGGTTCCGCTATTTACATCCGCAGCTTAGATCAATCAGGTAACGTCCAAACCCATCTGTTATGTGCAAAGTCAAAGGTTGCTCCACTCAAAAAAATCAGCATTCCGCGGCTCGAGCTCTGCGCTGCTGTAATCCTCAGTAGGCTAGCTACCAAAGTTTTCGAATCTCTCTCCCTTAAATTCAGTAAAATATTTTATTGGTCGGATTCTATGGTGGTTCTTGAATGGCTCAAAATTTCTCCCCATCTTCTCAAAACATTCGTGGCCAACAGAGTCTCAGAAATTCAATCCAATACAGATATCTCTTGTTGGAACCACGTAAACACAAAGGAAAATCCTGCCGATCTTATCTCTAGAGGTATTAGTCCACAAAGTTTGAAATCATCTGATCTTTGGTGGCATGGTCCCAAATTTCTGAATGATTCCATTCAAATTTGCTCCACTCAACCGCTTGAGTTGACCAATGAACTTCCGGAGATGAAGCGAACAGAAATAACTTCCCTGAATTTGACTCCCCTCTCCAGTTTTCCTTTCGAACGATTTTCAACATTGAATCGTCTCAAACGCACCTATCCATATATCTTAAGATTTGTTCACAATTCATTAGCTGGTTTCAGATCCCTGGAAAGAAATTCCGGTGCTCTTTCTATGCAGGAGTTGAATTCCTCACTTCGTTATCTTATCAAATCTTCTCAAGCTGAATCATTCCAGGAGGAACTGCATAACTTATCGAAAGGCAAACCTCTTCCTCGCAAAAGTAGAATGCGTTGTCCCTACATCCTTTTATTGATGAGAATGGTATTCTCAGGGTTGGGGGCAGACTAAGACATTCTCCATATGAATTTGATAAGAAGCACCCCATAATCATTTCAGCAAATCATCATTTCTCAAAGTTACTATTCCATATCGAGCATAAAAAGCTTTTTCATGCTGGACCTCAGCAATTGCTCTACTCAATACGTGAAACATATTGGCCCATACTTGGGAAGAATCTTGCAAAGAGAACTGTTCATGAGTGTATCGTGTGCTTCAAAGCCAAACCGATTTCTATAAATCCTCTTATGGGAGATCTTCCTGAAGCAAGGGTCACTCCTTTTCTTCCATTCATTAATACAGGGGTGGATTACGCCGGTCCTTTTACGTTGAGAGACAAACCTGGCCGACGTTTTAAAACCTACAAGGGTTATGTTAGCCTTTTCATATGTTTATCAACAAAGGCGGTTCATATTGAACTAGTCAGACTTGACCAGTGATGCCTTTATTTCTGCTCTTAAACGGTTTATAGCAAGACGGGGCAAGCCCCAAAGTATCTATTCCGACAACAGGACAAATTTCG
Organism: Chrysolina oricalcia; assembly: GCA_944452925.2. Lineage (NCBI taxonomy): Eukaryota > Metazoa > Arthropoda > Insecta > Coleoptera > Chrysomelidae > Chrysolina > Chrysolina oricalcia. The sequence goes on from OX101820.2 coordinate 32,479,288, forward strand.
TAGGTTCCAAAAATCAGTTATTGGAACTAGGTGAATTTTTGAAAAATCACAGCGAAGAAATCGAATCTTCTACCTCGTGTCAAGAAATATCATGGCATTTCATTCCTGCGTACTCCCCACATTTCGGTGGCATTTGGGAGGCAAGCGTGAAGTCAATGAAAAGACATGCTATTTTAAACTCCCGTCCTTTAACTCCTTTAACCTCAGACCCATCCGATCTTACCGCCTTAACTCCTTTCCCACTTCCTCATCGGCCGCACGCTCACCTCTATTCCTGAGCATAATTTCATGGACATCAAGGTAAATCGATTGGATCAATTTGAGAGACTCCAGCAACAACGCCAGCATCTTTGGAAAAGATGGTCTCTCGAGTACATATCAGGCCGACAAAAATGGAAAGAAAACAAGTCACAAATGAACATTGGCGACCTGGTTATTATCAAAGACTGCAACCTAAGTCCTTTACAATGGAAGCTTGGAAGGGTCATCCAGTTGTTTCCTGGTTCCGATAACATTCCTCGGGTTGCTGTTTTACGTACGGTGAATGGTGAAATTCGAAGAGCCATCTCTAACCTGTGTCCTCTACCTCTGTCTCTTGAGACTGTCCCGCTGAAGCTGAGTTGAAAGGCCACTCTTTCAAGGTGGGGGGCATGTCCAATTTCCTTCCCCAAGTCGGCGCCCATGACTGCTCCTGGCGAACGTGACGATGGAGAACAAATGCATTCGGACAATGTCAATAATCAATATCAATTTTTCTGATTTGTCAAATTTTACATCTTTGTAAAATACTTTCATTAAAAGAAAAGAATTGCAACCAGCGCGTTCATTCCTCATCTACATTTTTACAAATGGAAAATGCTAAAAAACCATTTTATAGGTATTGTCTAGTACCGGAATGCCAACACAATTTATAACTACACCAAATAAAGTATTTTTTTCTGTTCCAAGAGATGCGAAAATACGTAAACAATGGTGTAAGGTTATGAGAAGAGGCGAAGTATCTCCAATATCACATTTACATTTTTGTGAAGATCATTTCAATGTGAGTACATTGTATTTCGATAGTTAACATGAAGTGAATTGATCAGAAGTAAGTTTTGTATGCATAAATGTTTTGTTTATCGAGCGGGAGATAACTCTGTTTATACCTGCCTCACCTAAATTACAATAGGAAAACTATCATTTGATAAACTATTACTACTTATCAGTTCAGGTATTGTCGGATTGTACTTTGACAAAACCACTTTCAGTCATTGCTCTTGATAATTTACAATTGTCACTAGACCAAAATCGCACTATGTAATGGAAAACATTACAAATATATAAATAAAAACAAATTTTCTATGAAAAAGATAAATGTCATAACGTGCCATGTGACGTCATTATTCGTTTCGACCAATGGTGATGCGTTTCGCAAATTTGAATTCCGCGCGCTTATTATGCACTTTTTGATTAAAGTTTTATGGAGTCAAATATAAACTAAATGATAAACTAATGGTGTAGGTGTAATGTGAAGACAATAAAGTATCGGAGGTAAAAAAATCAAGTAAATTTAAATCACTTGCATATTCCCTATTGAGCAATACACCCGATTTAAATTGTCGGTTATTTCGTAAATCGGGATTAAATTATTGGTGAAACCCGGCCTTAGACATGTTCCTTGTACGTTTTTCATTCAGGGTAATCACAAAAACTGTTGGTTGACAAACCGTACGAGGCGAAAAAAAATTATTCTCGAAAGTGACGGAGAGTGCCTCGATGAAAATATTATTTTCGTGTTCCTTGTACGTTATACATACAGGGTAAGCACAAACTGTTGGTTGACAAACCGTACGGGGCGTGAAAAATAATTTTTCTCGAAAACGACGGCGAGTGCCACGATGAAAATATTATATTCGTGTTCCTTGTACGTTCTACATACAGGGTAAGCAAAAACTTTTGGTTGACAAACCGTATGAGGCGAGAAAAATTTTCTTTCTTGAACGACGGAGAGGGCCTAGATGAAAATATAGCCGTGTTCCTTGTACATTTTTCATACAGGGTAATCACATACTGTTGGTTGACAAACCGTACAAGGCGAGAAATTTATTTTTTCTTGAAAATGACGGATATGGCCTCGATGAAAATATTTTAGACATATTCCTTGTACGTTTTTCATACAGGGTAATCACAAAAACTATTGGTTGACAAACTGTACGAGGCGAAAAAAATATTATTCTCGAAAACGACGGAGAGTGCCTCGATGAAAATATAGACGTGTTCCTTGTACGTTTTTCATACAAGATAATCACAAACTTTTGGTTGACAAACCGTACGAGGCGAGACAATTTTTTTTTCTTGAAAACTACGGAGTGGGCATCTATGAAAATATAGCCGTGTTTATTGCTCCGAGCAATAAAAGATATAGAGAGGGCTTTTCTGTCTCTTTCTTGAAAGCAGCATACCCGACGTTGTTTACAAACATCTCAGCCCGAATCATGTTAAAAATGGGCATTGTCGGATATATCCGTTTGCACTCGGTGACCAGGTTGGAATTCCATGTTATATTCACTTTTAACTTGGCGATCATGTTTGTTTACGTCTGTTTACGACTTATTTATCGTCTTGTCAAATCAAACCATGGGCGTCGCAGCATGGTAATCATGGCATAATCCCGATTTTGAGGCAAAAATACACTATTTGTTGAAATAGCTGTATAAAACATTATTACTATTTAAGTCGATCTTAAAAACGATTACCTATCAATAATTGGGAAAAAACTTGTTGCAGTGTAGGTACACTAAGAAGTAAATAAGCAAACTCAACTCTTCTGTCTTGTTGGAATGTCTTTCGAGTACTTAAAACATAGCGTCGTTGATACTGCAATACGAGCTATGTCACGAAACATTTATTCCACAGTAGACTGTAAAATGATAATAGATACTACATAAAAATTTCTACGCGCGATTATTTTGTACTTTGAATTCCAAAACAATGACAGGTAGAAATTGTTATGTAGTAGGTATTTTTTTTGGTGTTTTGGCATCGACTGCTATGGTCATTAGTAGTTATTAACTACAGTCTTCTGTAAAATGAAGGTTTCTGGACATATTGCTCGTATTGCAGTATCAACGACGATAGGTAGTTAAGTAATATTTTTTTACTTTGAATTTGTTGGACATGGAATTTACTTCACTGTTCTGCAACTATAACATTATAATAACTTGGCAGTTATGTGTGTGTGTGTGTGTTTGAAATTAATGCTATTTTAGAGAAATTCGTGATTGTGAAACCGATGATATGGACACAGGTCACAGATGATACCAGAAGAAAGTGTTTAAAAGTAGCAACGAGAACTATAATCCGTCAGATACAAAAAATTAGACTACTCCAGCAAAATAATAGAAGAATGCAATACAAAATTTTAATTTGTTTCAAACTGGACAAATGATTTACAATAAGCAAGTCATCGCTCCACCCTGTGAGCAAATCAAGACTAGATCAAAATAGAGCTGTTGTTTGGTATGTCTGCAGAGATGTCTTCAGAGATACATGTCGGTCCCTATTTAACTCATAAACTATAATGACTCTCACCTGTTTAAGAAACAGATAAGAAACAGAAGTAAAATAATAACTACATGAGAAATTCTTGGTTTCCTACCAGGCAGACTTGTAATATATCAATCGCTCCGTGAGCCTAACTCTACATAAGTAGAGACATTACTTTTTGGCAACTCTAAAACACTTTTTAATAATCTGCCCCAGGATACCAATAATCTAAATTCAGAGAAAAAACATAAGAAAAAGAATTAAAGAGCTATTAAGGCTTTTTACTATACTTTGGATGAGTATTTCAATGATACACTCAACATAAATTTGAATGTAATCTGTTATGTGTATCATAGTTTATGTTTAAATTATTATGTGTATTATAGTTTATGTGTAAATTCTTATGTGTATTGTAATGCATGTATATTATATATATATATATATATATATATATATATATAGTGTAGGTATAATGTACAGTTTATTGATGTGATCCAACAATTTGAATATATTTACTTTTTCACTTCAGCACTTTCATTTATTTTTTCAGTATTTATGACCTTATAGTATGCTTTGTCAGCAAGAATCTAATTTTTCGCACAATACAGTATTTTCAATTGACATATTGACAACACACGTGATTTCCAACCAGGCATGTTGTCGTCTAGAGATAAAAATATAACATGAAAAATATTTATCAACACGCCTCCACTGGTTCTAATCTTACATCCGAATATCATAACAATAACAACTCTCCCCCTCCGAACTCGGAGGTTACCCCTCACCCACAATGTCACAAAGGATAGTGAAATGCAGCTTTCATAATAGTCCAAGATCCCAGGGCCGTCAGACATTACTTATTTTTAAACAAACGAAATGTGTACGATTGAGTAGTGTTAGTATGTACTATGTTCGCATGCCTACCTGCTAGCTTGTCCAGATGACCATTCTTCAGATATTAGGGAATCAAGGTACGTGAAAACATCACTTACTTTATTTAGATAGCCATTATACAAGATTTATTAGAAACGCTCGATGGGTCAGTGCACAGGGTCACAGGCTATCACCCTGGAGGTCCGAGTTCAAATCTCGGCTCCGGCAACTTTTTTTTTTTTTTTTTCAAACCCAGCCAAACGCGTCAAACTAATCAGCCATCTCGGTTGGAAACGGCTCGACTCTGGGAGGATTTTTGGTTGAAAAGAAATTTGACTTGAAAACATTTTGGTAAATGAAAGATTTTGTTAAGATTTCCTCATAAGATCCCAGGGCCATCAGACATAACTTGTTTTTAAAAAGATGAAGACTTACGTTCTGAGTAGTGTCTCATGTACTTTCAATATCTGCGTGCTTGTGGAGTTCGCTCTGTGACACCTGGGCAGGTACCAGGTGAGAAAGGTAACTAAAAATAAGAGTTACCTAACTTAAATTTGTATGGCTGATTTTTATATGTATTTTGTACAATATTACTCTTGAGTGATTTCAAAAGTGTCAGACGCTTTCCATGGACCAGAACGTTTGTCAGACGCTTTAAAGCTCCACAAATTACTTAAGAGTGATATTCTACAAAATATACATAAAAATCAGCCACACAAATTTAAGTTAAGTAACTCTCATTTTTAGTTACCTTTCTCACCTGGTACCTGCCCAGGTGTCACAGAACGAACTCCACAAGCACGTAGGTATTGAGAGTACATGAGATACTACTCAGAACGTAAGTCCTCATCTTTTTAAAAATAAGTTATGTCTGAAGGCCCTATGGGATCTTATGAGGAAATCTTAACAAAATTTTTTATTTACCAAAATTCTGTTTTCAAGTCAAATATCTTTTGAAACAAAAATCCTCTCAGAGAGTTTCCAACCAAAAAAAGTCGGAGCCGAGATTTGAACTCGGAGCTCCGGGGTGGGAGCCTGTGACCCTGTCCACTGAACCATCGAGCGTTATTAATAAATTCTGTATAGCGGCTATTCAAATAAAGTAAGTGATGTTTTAACGACCTTATTTCCTAATATCTGAAGAATGGTCATCTGGACAACCTTAGCAGGTAGGCATACGAACATAGTACATACTAACACTACTCAATCGTACACATTTCGTTCGTTTAAAAATAAGTAATGTCTGACGGCCCTGGAATCTTGCTCTATAATGTGTGTTGTGTAACAAATATGGGTCCTTTAATAGTGAAAATGCTATTCACAAGATAGTTTTTATATAATTTGATACCAAACAATCTAAAAAGAATAACATAGCTCAATCTGATGTTCGTTAATTTAACAGTATTTATTTACCTAACACCAGGTCCAACTGAGCTACGCAGAAATGTTATTTATTCTGTATATCAATCACTCCCAAAAGGCTGTTAAATGTATCTGATACCAAAGAATATAAATTCTAAAAACAACAACAACTAATAATAAATAACTTCTGCCATAACAATTGATTTGAGATTTGTATAATACACAGTAGGTTTTAAGAGTTCTGCTACATCTTTCCCCCCTCCAAATTTTTAAGAATTTTATTTATAAAATTTTTTAAGATGACTTGCATGAAAAATCCCTCTTTCATCACCAGTCTCTGGATCTGTCAGTACAAATGTGTGAGAACTAATTTTTTTCTTAATAGAATAAGGACCTTCGAATAATAGCAGGAATTTTTTCGTTTCAGCTTTCAATATCGAAGAAACATTCGATGCTCTCAGTAAAACCAAATCCCCAATTTCAAATTGATAGTTAGTTTTTGGTGGGTGCGAAACTTGACGTCGTTTAGATTTTCCTTCCAATGTTTCTTTAGCCAGAATGAGTTTTTTTTTTCATGTGGTTCTGCCCGTCTAGTCTGAGGAACCTGTAATTTTTTTGGTAACAGTGAATTCAGTTCTTCACCAAATTGTAACTCCTTTGGACTAAACCCTGTGGACTCATGAACTAAAGAATTCAAAAACTCTGCAAACGTTGGTAACCACTTAGCCCACTGTTTATGATGATCTGAACAATACGCCCTGCACAACCGACCTAACTCCCTCATAACTCGTTCAGCCGGATTAGCCTGAGGGTGCCTAACCGAAGAATGCATTACTCTTATATTATGAATTTCTAACCCATTTATCCACTCCTTTGAGGTGAATTGAGTACCATGGTCACTGAGTATTTTTTCTGGAACTGCAATATTTTTAAAATAGTGATTGTTCAATCTATTCAAACATGCTTTTGTAGTAGCTGTTTTCAATGCATGTAAAACTACGTATTTTGTGAATACATCAAGTACTATCAAAATATATGTAACCCTTCCTCTACCCCTAGGTAATGGGCCATATAAATCAAGTGCTATAAGTTCACTTTTCTTTTTAGAAATTATTGAATGAATTTCCGGAGATGGAAGTGGCACATACTTGGTCTTTTGACATATCTCACAACTTTTAATAAAACGTTTTATATCTCTAGACATATTGTTCCAACAAACTTCATTTTTAATGACCTTCCACGTTTTAAAACATCCAAAATGACCAAACGATTCATGATAAGCCTTAACAAATTCATCGACCAATGATCTTGGAATACATAAATAATACCCTTCATCATTATTTTGTCTAATATACAATATACCTTTATTAAGTAAAAATCGTTGTTGTAACTTTGAATCACTTTCCAGACACTCGATTATGTCATTCAATTTTCGGTCTTTCCTTCTGTTCTACCCCAATTGTTTTACATATCTGCTGAAATTCTTTGGGCAATTTTATTAGAGATAACATCTTAAATACCCTATCATGTGGTGTAGGAGGTCGAACTGTTGCATGACGAGATAGTGCATCCGCAATAATATTTTTTGACCCCGGTATATACTCTATACTGAAATCATATTCTTGTATGGCCATTGCATACCGAGCGATTCTGGATGACAGTAATCTACAAGATTTCAAATATTTTATCGACGAATTATCAGTAAATATCTTGAATTTTCTGCCTAATAGATAAATTCTGAATTTTTCCAACGCCCATACCACAGCAAGTAACTCTCTTTCATTGATACTATATCGCGACTCCCTTTCCAAAAGTGATCTACTAGCGTAAGCAATGACATGGTGCTCACCATCTACCATTTGAAATAATTGAGCACCCAACCCTACATCAGATGCATCTGTGGATAAACAGAAGGACAACTCTTCCTTAGGATGATACAATAAAGTAGCCATACTTATTTTTTTTTCACTTTTTCGAATGCTACTCTTTTAGTTTCAGACCATTTCCAACGATATTTTTTCCGAAACATCCTACTTAATGGTGCTAATACATCCGCTAATTCTGGACAAAATGACCTGTCATAGTTAACCAAACCCATGAATCTTTGCAATTCTTTCAAATTTCTGGGTTCAACATAATCAGAAATAGCTTGTACTCTATTTTCATTTGGTCTGATTCCCACCGAATCTAAAATATATCCCAAAAATCGCATTTCTGTACGAAAAAACGAACATTTTTTCAAACGTAATGTAAAATTAAGTGTTTTGATTTTCGTAAATAATTTATCCAAATGATCTAAATGTTCTTCAAAAGTCCACGAAGTGATCAGCATATCATCAACATAAAATGTGATGAAGCCTTTGCAATCTTCTCCTATTAACAAATCTAAGCAACGACAGAAAGTACTGACACTAGTGCTCAACCCGAACGGAAGTACGCAAAACACGTAAGTTTTGCCTTCAAACTTGAATCCAGTATATTTCTGTGACTCCTCTGATAGGGGAATTTGCCAATAACCATGAGTTAGATCACAACTACTCATAAAACGAAATCTTCTTAACGTTCGGATAATTTCTTCAACTGGTCTAGGTGTTTCGTACTCTTTAACCATTACTTTGTTCAAATATCTAGCATCTAAACATATTCGTACTGAATTGTCTTTCTTAAGAGTTGTCATAATTGGATTAATATATGGAGTAGCTAATCTACGAATCACCCCCCATTCCTCCATTAAATCAAGCTGTTTTTGAATTGCTGCCCTATGTGCAATTGGCACAGGATATTGTTTCAAACAAAATTCTCGTTTATCCTTCAATACTATTGTATGAAAATACTCTGAAATACGCCCTGGTTTTTCTGAAAATATTTGAGCATGTTTTTCCAATAATTGTTTAAATGCATTTTTTTGTTCAAAATCTAAATTGCAGTTTTCAACAACTTCAGTGAAATCATGACTTTCTGCCTCACCAAAATTCTCAGCAGACACCACCGCCATTTTTTGCTTTTGTAACATTTTGATACAGAGACTTTCTGAGTTCATAACCTGATGTCCAGTTTTTATCTCTGGCACTGCAATCCATTCTTGATTCAACTTTATGAAAATAGTCTCATTACCTAAATCTATTTTTACATTAAAGAATCTCAGAAAATCTTCACCAATGATCACTGGGTACGTTAGCTCTGGAATAATCAGAAACTCATGACTGAATTGTCTATTTAGGATTTTGAAAGTCAAAAGCGACTGTTGTTTAACAATTTTCTGTTTTGTCTTAAAAGCACCCAATACTTTAATTCCAGAACAGTAAAAAGTTGGAATTTCTTTGTGAAAATCGGATAACTGATACCAGATTTCTTCGTTTATAGCACAAATCTCACTACCTGTATCTATTATTGCCAATGTTTTCAAATGAAATATTTCCACTTGTATAATTGGAACTGATGATTTATAATATTTGTGATCAAATTCACATTCATTCAACAGATCCTCTCTAGGATTATTTAAAAAAAAATTCGTCCTATTGAAAATTGACCCCACTCCAGGACTTAAAAGTGAGGTTACCACTCGTTTTCCTTCTGAGGACACCCAAAATCACACTCATCTTCAACTTCTAAAGTAGCCACTTTACGGAAACCTTGCCTTTGATCGTCAGAATTGAATTTCTGTTTGGATTCCGAAAAACCATTAAAATTTGCATTCTTTTTATAATAATCATTTTGATAATTTTTTTGATTAAATTTTGACTGACTATTCCAACAATCTCCATTAAAACCGCTTCCACTTGTACTCGGAAAGTAATATTCAGCTGTTCACATTTTTTCGATAGCCTCCAAAAAAGTGTTTGTTCCAATAAGACAATCTGATGTTCGTTAATTTAACAGTATTTATTTACCTAACACCAAGTCCAACTGAGCTACGCAGAAATGTTATTTATTCTGTATATCAATCACTCCCAAAAGGCTGTTAAATGTATCTGATACTGTTAAGACTTTGAGTTAGTTTGGTCACGTTATGAAAAGGAAAAGAAGAGCTGTGGAGCTATGGCAAGAAAATGGAAGAGTTGTTGTCAAGGCGATAGATAACGAGATAATTAATTTTTGAAATTTGTACGACATGTATGTTTTGTAAAATAAAAAACGTTTTAAAAATAGCAAACTATCGAGTATCCCCTCAAGGGGTGGTCCTTCAAATCGTTACAAGTAAATACATGGTCACATCGAGCTGGATTACAGTCAGCATTGTCACATCAAGCTGGATTACAGACAGCATGGAACAGCCATCAGCAGTCAGTAACTGAAAGGAGACAACCCACGGAATTGTGAGCTTGTTTTATGTCGCTTCCTTTCTTCCTATCCATACCTATCCTTTTCCTCGTGATTCAAACACGTTTGTAGTTCTTTAGTACAGCAAATACTATAATATTATCGATAAATACTCGTAAAAATAATTTCACGTATCACGTCACAAGCTCTCGTTACATACTCGTATATCGAAATAAGTAAAACTCGACTCGTAATCGAAAAGAAATACAGTTACTCACCTTATTCTTTTTGCTATCCTATATTCAGAAACGTAAAACGCCCCGCAATCGAAAAAATATATATTTACATTTCCTAGTTTGCTATTTGATCGAATCTTTGTTGATTTCATTCATTCAAGACTCGTTCTCGTTATATTTATTAAAAAGAAAGACGCTTTGTCTCATCGTTATCCAAAAATGCCACCAAAAGTAGCTCCAAAGAAGTGTGACTCCTACGAAGGTGAAATCTCGGAAAATATTCATTCACGAAATGTCATATGTGACAGATTATCAAGATTTGTCAGTTTTTTAGACGGGGACATTAGGGACATTTTTCAAGTCGAGGTCAGATTGAAAAGCGTTGAGGAGGATTTTTCGGACTTTGATAAAATACAAACGAGGTTAGAATATTTGGTTCCCGATGAGAAGGAAAATCGTTTAGGAACGGAATCACAATTCTATTCAATAATTTCAAAAGCGAAAAGACTCATTGCAGATCAAAATAAAATCAATGAAAACAAAGACAATCAAATTCAAAAAATTTCAAAGCCAGTTCCAACGAAATTAAATGCAGTTGCCAAACTTCCTGAGTTAGGATTGCCCAGTTTTTATGGTAATTACGAAACATGGTACAGTTTTAGAGATATTTTTTACTCGGTGGTACATGATCGCAAAGATTTGAGCGAAATCGATAATTTTTAATATTTAAGGTTATGCTGCAAAGGGGATGCATTGAAATTAATTGATTCCTTAGATGTCACGACAGATAATTATACTATAGCTTTGGAATTGATACAGAAACGATATGAAAACAGACGCGCTATCATCAACCATCACGTCAATAACATTTTATTCAACTTGCCTACCGTTAAAAGAGAATCACCTGATCAGCTTAGAGCTTTATTGGACTCAGTTCATCAGCATAAATCGGCTTTAGAGAAACTAAAGTTACCAGTTAGTCATTGGGATATATTATTGATTAACATAATTTTACAAAAATTAGATTATCATACCAAGCGAGAATGGGAAAACAAACAAACAGATCAAAATTTACCTACGCTAAATCAGTTAACGGAATTTTTAACTAAAAAATGCTTTTCACTTGAAGCTATTAATCACGATTCAAAAACAGGTAGTAAAGGATATTATCGCGATAATCAGTCATCTAAGCTACAAAATAAAGAATTCTCTCAGAATTCCTATGATAAAAAAGGTGCATATTCATTGACAGAGAACACTCATAGAACTAATTGTTATATTTGTAATGAGCATCACTTTATTTACTATTGCCCGAAATTTAATAGTTTATCGCTATCCGAAAAACATAATGAAATTCGAAAGCACAAATTGTGCAGTAATTGTCTAAGACCAGGCCACGCAAAACCTGAATGTAAGTCAAGCGGTTGTAAAAAATGTAACTTCAAACATAATACAGCTTTACACGTTGATCACTATCAAAATTATCACCAAAACCCAAACAATTTTACTAGAAATTTCAACAACGGTAACACAGCTTCAACATCCTCAGAAAATCAGAGCAGCGACATTCAAAAAGAAGTCCCTCGTGTGGAACCCCCAATAACTTCTGCTAGAGTACTACCAGCACAGAGTTATAGGTCTTCAATGTGTGTGTTCGGTCAGGATAATGAAGCAAATCTAGAAAATCATAACGAAATCAGTTTGAACAAAGAAAATGACAATTCATTGAACGAAACTAAAAACGTTACATATTCTTACTCAAGTTTTGAGACAAATCAAGTACTACTATCGACAGCGACAATTTTAATTCAAGATAATAACGGAAAATGGTTCAAGTGTAACGCTTTGCTCGACTCGGGAAGTCAATCGAATTTGATAAGTCAATCACTTTGTAAAAAATTGCAATTGAAATGTGAAAAAATAAATATTCCCTTATCAGGAATCAATCAAATCGAAACCAGAATTACGAATAAGACATATGCTACAATAAAATCAAGATTCGGAATGTTCACGCGAAGTTTGTCATTTTTAGTTTTACCGATAATAACCGAAAAATTACCTTTGGTAGGATTTAAAAAATCTATCATAAATTATCCGAAAGGAATTGAATTGGCAGATGAACAGTTTAACGAACCGAAGCAGATAGATTTGTTGTTAGGAGCAGGAATTTTCTATGATTTACTCTGAAACGGAAAAATAAGGTTAGGTAATGATATGCCTGCAATGCAAGAGACTTGTTTAGGTTGGATATTTACCGGAGCTTTATTTTCAGATGAAATTCGTAATCAAAAGACTATTTGTAATTTGTCAACAAGAGTAAATAACAACGAATTGCATGAATTACTAACTAAATTTTGGCAAATCGAAGAATTTGAAAACAAAACAATACTCTCGAAGGAAGAAAAATATTGCGAAGAATATTTTAAACAAACAACAAAACGACACGATGACGGTAGATTTATCGTAAAGTATCCGTTCAAACAGAATTTTGAAAAGCAGTTAGGAAATTCTAAAACTACAGCTTTGAAAAGATTTAAAAATTTAGAGACACGGTGAAGTAGAAATCAAGAATTGAAACAACAATATCTAGAATTCATGCGTGAATATGAAACTTTAGGACATATGAGTTTAAAAGGTAGTTTAGAATCAGACAATTCGAGCGAAAAAACTTCATATTTTTTACCTCACACTGCTGTATTAAGAGATTCAATCACAACAAAATGCAGAGTGGTATTCGATGCAAGTGCCAAATCTAGCACTGGTATCTCATTCAATGTTATGATTTTAGTAGGTCCAACTATACAGGAAGATCTTTTTTCAATTTTACTGCGTTTACGATTACGAAAGTTTGTTTTGAGCGCAGATGTTAAAATGATGTACAGGATCATATTAATCGATCAAGACGAACGAAGTTATCAAAAAATATTATGGAAATCAAACACAAATAGAAATACAGAGGTAACGTTGAGAAACTCACCATCTAATGAGTTGCAGTTTTAAATCTAATAAAACTGGCTCAACAAGAATCACTTAAGCGAGAAATTTCAGATCCAAAAAAATCGAAAATTGTGAACAATAAGAGTAAAATCTTGAATTTGCATCCGTTTCTAGATTAAACAAATATTTTGAGAGTAGGTGGACGCCTATCTAATTCGGAAATCGATTTTAATCAACAGCATCCGATAATTTTACCGTATAAACATAAACTAACCGAAATGATTATTGCAGAAGAACATGAAAAACATTTGCACGCCGGAGCACAAAATTTACTAGCAATTATCAGATTGAAATTTTGGCCCGTTAATGGAAAGAATTTAGTAAAACGTATAATACGATCGTGTATTAAATGTTATCGCGTCAATCCTAAACCTAGTAAGTTTCTAATGGGAGAGTTACCTCGTTTCAGAGTAACACCCAGTAGGCCATTCACAAATTGTGGTGTAGACTACGCTGGTCCGATTCAGGTCAAGGAAGGTACACTACGTCAAAGAAAACTAGTTAAGACCTATATATGTATATTTATTTGCTTTGCCACACGTGCAGTTCATATAGAGTTAGCTAATGATCTGAGTACGAATGGTTTTCTTAACGTTTTAAAAAGATTCTGTTCTCGACGAGGAAAACCAAGAAACATTTACTCCGATAACGGATCAAACTTTGTTGGAGCCAATAATTATTTTATTGAACTGTATAATCTGATCAATGACAAAAGTCACAATGATACAGTGTTCTCATTTTTGGCAAATGATGAGATAAACTGGCATTTTATCCCAGCGCGATCGGCACATCTAGGAGGTTTATGGGAGGCCGCAGTAAAATCAACGAAGTTTCATCTTAAACGCATTCTAGGTGATGTTTCCTTGAATTTTGAAGAATTGTATACATTGATTGTTCAAATAGAAGCATGTTTGAAATCACGTCCCCTCATTCCTATTTCCAACGACCCAAACGATTACATACCCCTTACTCCCTCACATTTCCTCATTGGCGACTCACTGGCCAGTTCACCAGAAGAAGACGTGAAAGACATGGAACTTTCTCGTTTATCCAGATATCAAAGACTGCAGCAAATATATCAACATTTCTGGAATCGCTGGTCTAGAGAATATCTTTCAAGTTTACAAACCCGCACCAAATGGAAAAAGGATGTTGGAAACCAAGTCAAAGTGGGCACGTTAGTAGTGCTAGTGGAAGACAATATGCCACCATTACGATGGCCTATGGCTCGTGTTACTGAACTTCATAAAGGTGCAGATGACATTGTTCGAGTAGTCTCAGTGCGTTTATCAAATGGACATATTCTAAAGAGATCATTGTCAAAAATATGTGTGTTACCACTTGAAGACAATGAACTATAATTCGGAATCATTGTTATCGTTAATTTTTATGTTGTGTCCGTCAGCAACAATTTATTTCGAAAAGTGGAACTTTTCAACGTGGGCGGCATGTTAAGACTTTGAGTTAGTTTGGTCACGTTATGAAAAGGAAAAGAAGAGCTGTGGAGCTATGGCAAGAAAATGGAAGAGTTGTTGTCAAGGCGATAGATAACGAGATAATTAATTTTTGAAATTTGTACAACATGTATGTTTTGTAAAATAAAAAACGTTTTAAAAATAGCAAACTATCGAGTATCCCCTCAAGGGGTGGTCCTTCAAATACACGAATCGTTACACGTAAATACAGATACCAAAGAATATAAATTCTAAAAACAACAACAACTAATAATAAATAACTTCTACCATAACAACGGATTTGAGATTTGTATAATACACAGTAGGTTTTAAGAGTTTTGCTACAGTTGTTTATATAGAAATGGCACCTCTATATCTTTTATTGCTCGGAGGTTTCTTGTACGTTTTCCATACAGGGTAATCACAAAACTGTTGTTTGACAAACAGTACGAGACAAAACATTTTTTCTTGAAAACGACGGAGAGGTCCTTGATGAAAATATTATAACCGAATTCCTTGTACGTTTTTCATATAGGGTAATCACAAGAAAACGACGGAGCTGGATAGGGCCTCGATGAAAATATTATAGACGCGCTCTGTGATTGGTCACTATAATGGCAGGGAGTTTGAATGACAAGACAGCAGCAGTTGAAATTGACATCCACAACCAATCACAGAGTACGTTCCCTGGCAACAAGGATGGAAAAATTAATAACTTTTTGGATTTGTTTTTCTTGAATCGGTTAATTTCCTGGCAACAAGGATGGAAAAATTAATAACTTTTTGGATTTGTTTTTCTTGAATCGGTTAATTTCATGTTTAGAAGTCTCTGCTGACCTTGTGCGGATGGCACAAGCGCAGGCCGGTGAAAAATAAATCGATACGGACTACTGGAGGTTAGCCATATTTGGGTTGCGTGAGTCGTGAGATCATCCCAAGGATTATATTCGTTTTATCCGCGGTGATGGCTCGAACGGAGAGCGCCGGGTAACCAAAATCAGAAGCAAGGCGAGGTCAAGTTTTGAATGGGTGACCAACGGACCAAGATTCTCCTCGGATCGTGGCTCGCACAAGTTTCGACTTTTGAGGGCTGCCGTTAGTAAGGAGATATCAGCAGGTTAACGGAAAAAACAATTTTTTAAAACAACATAATCAGAAATATACAGCTAACTGTATTTTTTTTTTTCAATTTAGTACCATTGAGTAAAATTTCGAAAGACGATCTAGTAGAAAACGAGTCTGCAACGCTGCACCAGTAGTACCACTATGGAATTGACCATATCCATTAGCTATCGGTGGCAGCCACCGACTTAACCTTTAAGCTAGACTGCTAGTACTCATTTGCCCACCACTCGAAAAACTCATCCAATTGAACATCCTGAAATCGTGTCTGCGCAATGCGCAAGAGCCACCAGAGAATTGATATTTGACAATCTGGGGAGCCACATTGTTAATTTGTTCATTGGCGTTACCTCGAGTAAATAGATGTTGTTAAAATGAAGTGTTTTGTACTTTGGTGTTAGAATCCTTAATTATCAAGGACTGAAATGTGCATTGTTGAAGTATGGTCCCCATTACATTAATAATAATAAGCTTAATTTTCTTTTAAACCAAATATAAATCTGTATAGGAATCATAATCATAAGTAGCTTAAGAAATATTACAAACGTACATAAATATATACATAAAAAATTATATAACTGTCACAATCACAACAATATAAATTCATACATTTAAAAGTCATTGACTGAATAAAAATGTTTATAAATGAGGAGCAATATCAACTTTTTCCTAAAGTTTTGGAGAATTGAACAACATTCCAACTCATTTGGAAATCTGTTGAAAAAAATCAAACCAGCACTTTCAGGAGATCGGTATGAGATTTAATGTCTAGTTTGCGGAATATGAAAATTATCTTTGTACCTAGTATGATTTTCTGATCTTTTGATAAATTGATCTTTATTAATGAAAATATAACTGCATAATTCAAATATAAAGTGAAGCTAATGTTAGGATATTCAATTTTATTTAAAATCCCTACAACTATGCCGTCCCGAAACACCAGAGATAGTACTGATTATTCGTTTTTGTTCAAGAAAAACGTTATTTGCATGTGCGAAACTTCAAAAACACCATATCCCAGCCGTGATTCCATCTGTACATAGTAAATGTTGAGTGTTTGTTTTGTATTCAAGACTTCCCTTAAGTATTTGAGTAATTATGATAATTAAGATTTTGGACCAACTCATCAAAGTGAGTTTTCCAACTTAACATACCGTTAAAATGGATACCTAGAAATTGAACACTTGTACAACCATACATTCAACTTTTGGAAAATGTCACTACCCATATAGCACACGACGTCCAGTGGACGTCCATTTTGGGTCAAATATTGATCCAAACGTCCAGGGACTCGATATGGATGTCCAATGAACGTTCTCTTCTGGGTGTGCTTTGTACATTGCGTATTGTACGTCTTATGGATGTTGAATGGACTTAAAATATTGGACCAACATGAAACATCAACTTGAGAACAATTTTGGATGTACAATGAATGTACAATAATGAACCAATAATCCAAATTTTACTTATTATACGAATATGTATTTCCATTGAACGAACAGTACTGGATCAACCTGATACGTCCATAAGCTGTACGTATTTGGATGTATATCTCAAATGTTCAATATTGGACTTGATCTGTACGTTCAATATTTTACGTTTTTGTACGTCCATTGGATGAACAGAACTGGGTCAAATGGAAAGTTCTATAATTGTACGTTTACGGATGTACGAATGTAAAATACTGAACCACATAAGTACGTCCATTATTGTACGTACATTGGACGAACAGCACCTGGTCAACTTGAAATATCTTTAATTGTACGTTTTCCGATGTACTCGGAATGTAGAATGCTGGACCCATATATCTATTGTAGTTAATAGATATATGGCTGGACCTCATATGTACGTTCACTATTGTACGTTTTTGGATGTACACGGAATATAGAATCCTGGGCATGATCTGTTCGTTCAATAAGCTACGTTTTTGAACGTTCTTTTTATGTACAAAATTGGATTATTTGGAAATTTACATTTTTAGACGTTTACAAATGTACACCGAATGTAGAATATCGGACCATACAATATGTACGTTGCATGCGGCTCTCTGTCATTTTGAACTTCCCGCCATAAATAACAGTGACAAATCACAGAGCATTATTTACTGTCGTCTGGTAAGGGATATTCGCCCATTCGCCGTTTATGGGTGTGATGCTGTGATGTTTCGTTTGTTTTGCTTCTTAGTCCGCTATTAAATATTATTATGCTGTTGTTGTTACTGTTATTGTTGGTTATTGTTATTGTTGGTTGTTGTTATTGTTGTTGTATTGTGGGTTTTGTGAATATTTCTGAGACTTGTTATTGTTAATAGTTTGGTGAAGATCGAAGTGTGTGAAAAGAACAGAGGTTAGGTTAAATGAATATACCAATAAATAGTGATATAGATTATATTATTGTTAGAAAAACCTGTAATAATGGCCACAATAGGTCATGAGCCGCGGTGAATGGACTGGTACAGGTATTTTTAAACGTAACCTAACCTGTAAGTCTGAAAAAGATGTGTTTTTATGAAAATGTTGCCGGAACTTCCGATACAGGTCCTGATGTTTGCTGCTGCTGTCCAGCACATAAACAAATTGTTCAGATAGGTATGCAGGATAGTTCAATTCAGTTTGGAATAAATAATACTTCTGATTTACTGAAAATTTTTGATTCAAACTGAATTTTACAGGGAGTTGCAGAACAATCATGCAAGAGTAGTGACAACAAGAAAAGACAGAAGAATCCATCTCCAAATGGCTCAGAAGGGAAAATGAGAGGAAATGGCAATAATACTAGTCTAGCTATTTTTGTTCATAATACTTTATATTTGGAAATGTGCATTAATTTGTAAATGTGCATTTTGATACGTATTTTAGTATTTTTTTGTTGTTGAATGTGTGAAATGAGAATTCGGAAGTTCGCAGTTTTTGTTCTGACTTATGGTTTGATATTTCATTTACATTTTATGTTTAATTTTTTGTTGAAAACAATAGTGGATTTTTATTTTAGAATATTCTTTTTTTTTAATGGAAAATAGTCATATCTATTGAAAACTGTTATAAGTAATGAAATAAGTGAGTTTTTAACAGATTCTTATTTTATTGAATAACTTTTACATTTGAAATTTCAAGATCCATATTGTACTTCCAATGGACGTCAACTGGGTCCTTTTTCCGTATATCCCATGGACGTTCTTTGTGTACGTCCATTGGACATCCTCGGCGTACGTCCATAGGATGTTATATCCAGTGTATCTGGACATTTGATGGACTTATACCGGACATTTGATGGACTTATACCGGACATTTATGGACGTAACGGGACGTACAGTGGACGTCCATGAGATGCATGCTGTACATCCACTGGATATCCAGTGGACGTTCTTTATGTACGTCCATTGGACATCCTCGGTGTACGTACATAAGATGTTATATCCAGTGTATCTCGACATTTAGTGGACTTATAAAGGACATTTATGGAGGTAACTGGACGTCCAGTGGACGTCCTTGAGATCCATGAGATCCATGTTGGACATCCACTGGACATACATTAGACGTACATGTGCTATGTGGGTACACTGTTTTTGTAGTGAAATATTTTTTTTGAGATACAATCACTGATGTATCATCAGCGTATATGGTAAGTGCATATATAGACACGTTTAAGTCATTTATATATAAAATAAATAGTACCGGTCCCAACACTGAGCCCTGTGGTACTCCAAGGAAAATGTCAGTTGCTGAGGATTGCTTGGGTATCTATTTTCCTGTTACTCTTTCAAAGTGAAAGTTGGAGAGAAAATATGATTCCTGGATGTACAGTTATAAAATATTCTCGTCATTAAATAAAAACTCAATTTTTCAACATTCCACTTGCTTTTGTACTAGATCCATTAATTTTTCCTGAAGTACGCCAATGTGATTCTGACAGATAGCAGACACAATGCGCATGTCCTATGGCCAGCAGTCAATTTCGTAATTGGATCAATTTCAGTGTAATATGGTATTGGCAGTCTAGTTTAAAAGTTAAGTCGGTGGTGGCAGCTTTATGAGTGTTTTTGGGTTGGTATCAATGGGATCAACCTGTCATTAATGTAAAGCGTCACAAATGTCAATTGTCACTAATTATTTATTTATTTTTTAAATATTTAAAAGTCGGCCATTTATGAAAGTATTTTCCAATAATCTGTATTAATCGAATATTTCATAAGTCTAGTTAGGTTTTTTCAAAATAATTCTTTGAAAAAGATATAAATCAATAATTTTTATTGATACAGTAAAAATAATTTTTTTCTACATTCATGCAAAAAGCAAAACTTTATTGAACTATATTCAGTGGAAAAAGAAGTTCTTTATTGCACTAGTGCAATAAAGTTTTTATTGCACTCGTCTGTCATTCTACTTCAACGTGCTGTCATCATGACAAACATAAACGTTTAAACTAAGATGTCTAAATAACCTGGTGATTCTAACGATTCGATTTTGTTTTGATTTTTTCGGACGGCACCACCTGTTGGATTACGAGTTAGTTCCGTAATAACCGCGTGCAGCGCTTAGATCGCTGACAGAAACTGTTAAGCGACTTACACATAACGGCGTTTTGCGTTCACGACTTTTATTTTTATAATATTTTCTTATTGGTTCCGTTCGAGAAGGGTTAATGTTGTCATACATTTGACATTATTTTTATTATTTTGGTATTAATTAAGTCTGATTCAGTCGTGATTCAGTCGTGATTCATTATCTCCTCATATTTTTTGTGGTGTATTGTGTTCGTCGTATTTATCCTGTTTTCCGTTAAAATTTGTTTTCCTGTTCTTTTGTATTGTTTCCGTTAGTTTTGTTTGCAGTGTGTTATTTTAGTTACGATATTTCCTTGGAGAATTTACTTTATATTATTAGTGTCTAGTGGAGATGACACGAATGTGTATTTTGTGTGGAGAGTCAAAGGAAGGAAATCCCTATATCCCAAACCAAAGGCAAGTTGAAATTAATATTTTTTTTATCTATAAATCATTCTGAAGAATATCAGATTGGTAGTCGAATGGTGAGGTGAAATTCATGCAAAAATCAAGCAGAGACTGTTGAGACCAAGGAAATATTCTGGATTGTTTTCATAGCACCATTACAAAATACATAACTAGGAAGATTAGATGACTATTATCACCTTCTCTCATAGGACTGTCAACCTGTTGCACCTCTACGCGCAACATAAGTCTTCGATATACTTGTGCTAGCTAGGCAAGACGCATCCCTAATTACCTTTTAACGTGTGATGTCGTGCAAGAGAGTGAGTGACCAAGCTGGGAATCAACGTTGTGCCACGCGACCACCACGACCCATTGATGAAATATCCAAAAACTTTCATGTACTGCTAGTATCAAATATGTACTGTCGGTTATAATAATTTCAACAAATTAGAACTACTTCTTCACTCCACTATTCCTACTATTTAGCATACTAGGCAAATATTCGATAGAAAACAGCTACTTCCTTGACTAATGTTACACAGTTTATTGAATCACTTCTGCCTGACGAATGAAATAAAATTCATTAGAAAAAAAGTTTATTGTTATGAAAATATACAGAGAAAACTTGCTTTACTTGGAGAGCCATGAGATATGTAGCTAGTGTGCACTTGAGCTAGTAGTAAGTGGAGCTCACATACATATATTACCTTATAGTATGCTAAGACATCCATATTTTCCAGAATGATTGACTCCAAACATGGATTGATACCATTGGAAAACACCTTCCAGTTTCTGGACACCTGTGTTCTGCCGAAGAGAATATATTGGTTCAAGGAAGCTATTGAAAGGTGCAGTACCATCCATATGACTATTTAAATTCAAATTTCTAACAGTATTCAGTAGCTTTGCAACACTGAATTATCAAATGGTGTTTCTTTTACTCCAATCTTATAAGCTCAACCTCATGAATAAGCAAATTGAACAAGAAGTTTTCAACATTGAAATCTGATAACTAGACTCTGGAATAGTTTCATTGATTTTAAAACCCTCCGATAACATATTTGTATACAGATAGAAAAAAAATCTCGTTCAAACCCAAACTTTGAATACCTTCTTTCAAATATGAAGGTATCTAGAGAAAAGTATCTTTTTTTAGAATACGTAAACAATGTTATTCAAAAAAAATTACTTGTGATTGCAGGATATGAAATATTGTATTTTAGCTACATATAGGCTGAAACACAATAGAAGATTTATGTATTAAGCTTGAAGATTTTAAAAATAAAACAGGGCGCAAAAAGAATTGAAAGATTTAATTTTACCAAAAAGACTGTGTGGCGAGACCAGAATAACAATACGTTTCTCGTTAAAAGGAAATCTGAAATCGTACAACTTAATGCTTAAAACAAAACTTCAATTGTATTTCAGCCTTATCAAAACAAATTATAGCTGTTTTCGTTTTGGTTTACATTTTTTCGTAGAAGTGGCTGATCAACCTACACAAAGATTTCAGTATACTCGAAAAAAAAACTCTGATTGTTTTTACCCAATTCAAAATGAATGCCTTGGCATTTTACATTGCCTCTACAGTTATTAATTGATTTATTTGTTTTGCATTTTCAGTTTGCTTATGGCTAATGAAGTGGAGAAACTCCTCAAATCACATAAAATGTTAAAATTTATTGAAATAACAATGCAACTTGAAATAAGTTATTTTTGAAAGCAATGTCTATTAATGAACTGATTTTCAATTTCAAGAACTTTTTCTTTGATACTATACTTTTGAAATTAAGTCACTGATCTAGATAACAGGTAATCGACTTCGTTAAATTAATTCAATGGATGGATTAAATTGTATTTTAATGTTAATGTTAATGTTAATGTATTATATATTTTCACCTGTGACAATGTAAATTAACTGTATGTACGTGCTGAATAAAGAAGTTTATTATTATATTGTATCAAAATAAATATGTAGGCATATACTAATCAATGTTTCTATATTAGTATGGCTTCCAATCTTTCGTTTCACTCCTCTCCTGGTCCATCTTGTGATAACACCGCCTCCGACTCAACCATACCAGATATTCCTTTATCAAGTCCAATTACAGAAATACCTGATACTTCCGAGATAGAACAAACATTTTCATTAACAGAAAAATTTGATATGACAGACCTATATTCTTTGATTTAATAAGATAATATTAACATCAAGCTCCATGATAGATGGGGTTATCATAAATTAGAGGAACATGTAGTACTCTCAAAATTGACAGCAATGAATAATGATTTACCCTTCCTTAAGCGAACAGTGGATTTGAGGAATCACTCAATGTGTGCTGTTGCTTCAAACAAATTTTTCTATTTCATAGACTTTGTCACTACCATTGAGAATTTAGAAGATTACATAAAAATGGTGGTAGATGAAATATATATTTGCAAAGGATTAACCAAGTCCTTCCTGTGAAATTTTCATTTCTACTTATGCAAATGAATGCAGATTCTGTTCAAAATATAATAGTTTTTAAAAGAAAATGAGCGAAAAGAAAATGTATGATTTCTTAAAAAAACTAAAACTAAACAACAGTTCTATATCAGAAAAAGAAATAGGCAATTGGAATCTGTAATAATTAAAATGAGAAAAAAATTTATTGACTCCAATAAATTGGAAAACTGCATAAGACATCTCCAAGTGAATAGACAAGAAATGATAAAAACATGTTGTAAAGCTAGTCAATGCAAGAAAACAGGTAAAAGATATACTTTGGACTTGATGAATACCTGCAATTTGGTTAAAATCAAAAGTCCAAAATTATATAATCATATGATGGAAAATAATATACTACCTCACCATCTCCATGTACCCAGTCGAGGTGAGTATTGAATATATTTAAATCCTTTATTGATAAAATTTGAATCATTGTTAAAATCGTTTTTTCCGTTAACCAGCTGTCGTTCCCTTACGAACGGCATCCCTCAGAAGTCGAAACTTGTGCGAGCCAAGGATTAACGAGGTCTTACCTTTTAACGTGCGATTCCTAGCTCGATTAACACATGAAACAATCCCATTATCAAAGTTCAGGTTTTAAAGGCTTAGGTTTGTTAAAATACTGATTGAACATCAATTTAATTGTAATAATAATAATGGATTATGATGAACTTCATGCATTGAGGAAAAAATCTACGAGCTAGCAGTTAATTACTGAATATTCTACTCAACATTAAGTTAATTAACTCAGAATTATCTCTAGTAGTATTGATTTAATTGAAATAAAAAATGCTGTTTAGTTACAATAAAAATATTTAAAATAATTAAGTGGATAGCGGTATTAGGTATGAGCAAAAGCAATTTATAAGGGTGTAATTCTACTACCACATTCACTAATCGTTGTTTTTAAGGTATATAAGGAACCTAGATGGCAGTTTTGTCATCCAGAAAAGAGTTTTTTCACTATTGAAAGAAAAAACTAAGCATTTGGCAGAATAGGAAAAACATGTATCTCTCTTGGTGGATGAATGCAAAATAACAAAAACTAAAAAGTTTGTTAAAAATCTGTTGACTTGGGTGATGATACTCCAGAAACTAAACTAACAAAGACAATCTTAGGGACCATGCTTTGATTTGCCGGTCGTGGTATCCAAGCTTTGGCATGTTTTTTGAGTGGAGGTGATGTCATTGAGGAAATTTTGTCCAAAATCATTCTTGAATGTGTTATTCTTTGGAATTGGAAAATGTGGGAACATCTTGGTGTTGAGAATAGCCTGTAATCTTGGTGTGAGCATCCTATGGATGCTTCAAGGAATTTGAGATTGTGTTCCAATTTTCCACACCTCATCAAATGCTTGAGAAATAACTTGATGCTGAAAAAGAAATTCAGAGTATCAATCAATCAAATATACTTTACTTATTGTCAAATATTACACATCTTGTGGATAAAGCAATTATTAAAATTGAGTGTAAAAGGGTCAACAATACAAAATGGGTAATACAGATTAAAACCTTGAAATATAACTCGAACAATACAAATACACAATATATACATTTAATAAAATCAGAAAACATCTCATAATCCTTCCGCAAAAAAAATTCACGAAATTCATAATAAGGTCTACGAAGTAAAAATTCTATAACAGCTTTCCTGAATAAAACATAAGCTCCTTTATTTTTCACTGAACTTGGCAGGTGGTTAAACATTTTCCCTACATTATAAACGAATGAGCTTTTTACCAATTCTGACCAAATATGACGAAGTCTTGTATTGATTGGATTTTTCTGTCTGAATAGATGTCTATGAATAAGACACACAGTTTCCAATATATTATAAAGACTTGGTAAGGTTAAAATCTTGCCTTTCGTGAGTAAGGTCTTGCAAGATGTTTTTGCCATCTACTTGACAACCGGATGATATTTATTTCATAGTACTACAATGTGAGTGTCAAATTTCAAATTAAGGACAACATTTAAACCTAGAAATTTTTTATTTCGTGAATTAAGCAATCATCTACACTGATATTTCCAATGGTATCTTTGAAGGAAATCATATTGGTTTTATCGAAGTTAATAGATAAAAAGTTCATATCACACCAGACTTTGATGACTCGTAGATCTGCTTCGATTACCGTGTGTAGAACATGCACATCTTTATTGTGTTATGTGATAGTAGCATCGTCTGCAAATAGTGTAAAAGTTCCTTCAATGTCTATGTTTATCATATCATTGATGTCGTTATCAGTTTCCATTGGAGATTCAATTTATAGATGAGATAGGGAGAATGTTGTTGAAAACCAAACTGTTGTGCAGTCAAGATTTTGTTTTTTATAATATACGAATCCAGTCTCTTTTTTACGAGTTTCTTGATTATTTTCGATAAGGTTGGTAATAATGAAATTGGTCTCAGATGGTAGGTTCATTCACATCACAAATGCTTTTTATAAAGCATCAGAAAACAATCCATTCCCAATCAAAGTTTTGATAATGGTGATAATACTTTCTAAGGTGCTAAAACATGTTTTGTTATTTTGAGCAAATAAAGTATTCTAAGGCACTATCGGGCAGGTTAGTGAAAATTCTAATTGATGTCTTATCTGTAACACAAGCATTTTTGTTCCTTATTTCAGACGAATTCAGCAAATTCACTTTGCTTGCCAGACATAGTAATCCTATCATTTTAGATTCCAGAAGGTTTTGTTTTCCCATTTCAAAAACATTT
Organism: Chrysolina oricalcia; assembly: GCA_944452925.2. NCBI lineage: Eukaryota > Metazoa > Arthropoda > Insecta > Coleoptera > Chrysomelidae > Chrysolina > Chrysolina oricalcia. The sequence continues at coordinate 32,505,281 of OX101820.2, forward strand.
TCGAATATGAATCAAAAAATTAATTCAAGATGGCTTTCAAGCTCATAAAGTCATATTCAGCCGAAATATGGAGAAAAGATCTATACACTGCTAGCCTTTCAAGTGGGACAGAATACTTCACAGAATAGACCAATGTCAATAATTTTAGTTATAGCAAGTCAAAAACATCTCTTGAATTGTCAAAATGTTATAATATTTCATTTACTTCAAAAGTGTACATTACTAATATGATTTTCTTTGTAGTTCAGAGTTTCAATAGATTTTTTCTTTGAAATTGTACATGTGGTCTAAATTTTGAAAAAAATCTAATAAATATAGTCAAAGTCAAAATATACTTTACTGTCAGAAGTTTTTTAACTTATTTTCAAAGCATTTCAACTATATATCTAAACTGTAATAGTGATAGTCTCCTCCATCTAAACATAAGTCCAGATTAAAAGGGGGTACTATCACCATCTGCCCTCCAGGGCGACTTGACAAAAAAGGTAGCGCATTTCCTATTTCAACTTCGGAAAAAACCTACAGTACTACCAGAGGAGTCATTGAGGCGAGAATGAGCGCATGCAACTGTACGAGAATAAAAAACAAACAAACGCCCATCATCATACCAATGACCCCTTCATTTCTGCCAACTTCCTAAACATTATCCCATTGTTCACTAAGGAAGCTGTTATTTTCCATATTTTAATCTTACATTCTTATTCTAAACATTGGTATTCTGAATTCTGGAAGATAAAAACTTAGTTGTTGATTTTTAGAATTTATGAAATATATTTAAAATTCAATTTTATGTAAAAAATTTAACTTCTTAGAGTAGTATTTCACTGTTCTGTAATTGTGATTATATTTTTTCTAATGGTGAAACCGTAAATAAATAAATAAGTCGGTTCTTGGAACATTCCTAAAAACAAAAAATCTCCTCGTTAATGTTGCTGTTAAATTTTATTCTTAGTGCATGATTGGGGTATTCTTGAAATAATGTTTCGAAAACTTTTAAAACATTTCAGCAATATTTTATATTTCCAGAAATGTATGTTTCTCCATTTCATTAAAATGTATGTCATTACAAATTGTGAAATTAAATTATAGTTACCTCTGTTTTCATGTTTTTTGTTCCACTTTTCCCAGAGTGTGACAGCAACGTCCAAAATTTTCTCCAACACATCTTCATATACATTTTCTCATTAGGCCAACACCTGCAAACAGTAGAAGTTAACTTCACCAAAAAAAAAGAAAATTTTAAAATTTGTTTTCATGAATCCCTCAGGTTTCCGGAGAAACCATTTTGCTCATGAGCTTGTGTGAGCAAGGGATATCCGGCACTCAAAGCTTACATGAGAGTGGATTCCGAGCTATTCTAGCTCAGTGGCAGACGGTGGGATAAGGGTGAGTGGCAAACCCTCAACCCTCTAGCACCACGACTACTTCTAAGAAGCCATTATATTAGCAAATCAGTTTTCATGTTGGTGATTTTATAAATACATTGTTTCTTTGTTTTCACTGATCAGTAAATCTTGGATACTAAGCTTTTTATTGGTGTCTATGCAAGGTTTGTTACTTCTTCATAAAACCATTTCATTTTTCATATCAGTGGTGAAAATAGTAACTTGAAAGTATATGTACCTAAGCCTTCATCCCAAAACTTATAATTTAGAATTGATCAGTAGTATCTCAAATGTCAAATTTTACCTCCAATGACCAAATAAGTTTACAAATAGTATTTTGTGCCATGTTGATGTATGAACCATAGATATAGGTAGATAATAGTGCAATTGAGTTGTTAGAAAATATACTTTTACATTCCTTTCATCAACAAAATGTTCAAACTACGCTCAGTATAAACATTAGCATGAAAAGTTGATCACATATTCATATTCAACAAGAGTAAAAACGTGATATGTTGTTGATAAGTAGTGATAATTAACCAGGATATATTTAGAATTTTATTCATCTATTGGATCTTGATCTTTTAAGTAAAAATTTGAAGTAATGGAAGCATGCAAGAATGATCGAATTCAAGAAAGGATGAGATTTTTGGTACTTACCATAAACGTAAAAATAAAACTGTTGTATAATTCGTTTTCAATCCTTCCACAACATGATCATCTCACAAGGACCGAAATAATTAAATTTTCACTGTTTTCCTTGGAAATTTTATCAACATAACCAAAGAGTAGGTTATAAACACTTCAGCAGTCACAAAACACACTAACACAAGTAACACACATCACGATCACACATCCATCAACGGAACATCGAATCCGAAGTCATTCCGAACGGTCACCGGTCGTCGCTGAGGTCTGTGGTCATGCCACCCGGTCATGGATGAAAAATAGGCACGAAAATATAAACACCCTGTGCATAAACATAACGGAGTCAGCCCTCTGGCGGTAAATTCGGTACTAGAACGTTATTGTCAAAAATGAAGCAGAATCAAGTAGGCAGGTGTCTTCAATTTGATCCCACAGTTTTTCAGCTATAAGTGCACATGGTTTCTAGACATCTTAGTTTAAACCTACTACATATTTAGCAGATATTCTGTGAGATTGGCAATAGGTACTTCACTACGAAATATTGAAAATTGCACCAATTGTTCATTCACTTTCAACATTGAGGGTAAAAATAAAGTTTGAGTTGAATTGTTCGTAACGTATTAGTTCCTGTTTCAATGCAAATCGATATTAATAATAAAGTATTCAAGTTGCGCTTTTCATTTTCCTACACCTAGTGCCGCACCTCAATAAATCATTTTTTGCTTTTTGCATGAACGTAGAAAAAATGTATGCAACTGGTGCAAAAGTTGTTTATTGACGGCCTCGTCGGACAATTTCACGTCGAGTGCAATAAACATTCACTTTTTGCACTTGTTGCATAAATAACTATTAATGAGATGAATGATAAAAAGGGGTAAGTATAAACTTGTGTATGTCTAGCATGTCAAGGAGTACAATATTCTTCAATTGGGTTCATGATTTTTTCATTTTAGCAAACCGAATATTATTGGTGGTGTTGTGTGGAGCATTTTCAAAGTCGAAGCTCGACAAAATATTCCAAAGTGAAATTCCATAGGTTCCCCAAGAATAAAGCACTTGCTAAAAAATGGTTACACTCTTTAGGAATAAAGCAAAATATTATTTCCAAAGGAAGAGAATATGTGGTTTACACTTCACATTGCGAGATGGAATGAAGAAAAATAAAGTTCCTACACTATTCCTGAGAAAACCTACGATTTCTAGTGAGTAATTAATGGTGACATTTTTATTTATATCTATCTACTCATGTTCATTGTTTTTTAGCTCGTCCTGTAGAAACTTACTTTGAGAATGATGATATAAATGTGGTTGAAATTGGATACCAAACACAGAATAAGTCTAATGTAAATCTTTTCAAAAACCCCAAACAGAGCAGAATAAGTTCCTTGGATCACCAACATATCCTTGGAGATCATAACTACCAATTCACAGGATCTATTGATAAAGTGAGAAATCTGCAAATCACTTGGAAATGGAGAATGCTTATTTGAAATTTCACACCAACTTTAATATAGATGAAGTTCTCAGAAATTCATTCTTGCTGAATTTCTACACTGGTTTCGATGATGAAAAACTATTTTTCTCTTTTATCACCATATATAATCAAAAACCAGGGACAACTGTTTAGAACTCATTTTTCCCATAAACAGAGTACTAAGAACACCAAACTCAGTCATGATCATCAGATTTTCTTGTTTTTCTCCAGATTGCGACTTGGACTTCTAGAGCATGATTTAGCTTATAGACATAACATTGCCCAATCATCTGTGTCAAGAATATTCAATTTTTGGCTAAACATAATTTATACATATCTTATACAACTACCTTTGTGGCCAAGTAAAAGTTTGGTCGTGAAGTATATGCCAGAGGCATTCAAGAAACTGTATCCAAATATGAGAATTATATTAGATGCCACATAAATAAAAATACAGAAACCATCCAATTATAATAATCAAAGCAAGACCTACTCCCACTATAAATCCACAAATATTGGAAAAGGACTAATTGCCATAAGTCCTAATGGTTTTGTGTCATTTGTATCAGAAATGTATCCAGGTAGAATCAGTGACAAAGATTTATTTTTGAAAAGTGGCCTTATTCAAAAACTAGAACCAGGTGATTCTGTGATGGCAGAGAGAGGTTTCACTATTGAAAATGAACTACAGCAGGTGGATTGTGATCTCAATATACCACCATTTGTGATCAAGAATAATCAACTAGATGAGATGTAAGAACAAGTCACCAAAGACATTGCTAGTGAGTATATCTAATTCAACAAATATATTATACATTTCAATATTTCCTGGTACTCAACTCTTAAGATATTTATTTGCATCCTTGTAGACAATATTTTTTCTTTGTCCTTTGTGTAGTATTAGGAATAATCTTTATTTTTGTAGGTTTGAGAATTCATGTAGAGAGGAAGATTGGTGAAGTGAAAATTTTCAATATACTGAAATCTACAATTCCCATCAGTACAATGGACCAATTGAATAAGATATGGATAGTTTGATGCCCAATTTTTCCAAGGCCCCCCTCCTAGATAGAAATGTATAAGTTTTATATAATTATAAGTTTGCAGTTACAATTATTTTGATTTTATATCGAAATTCAAATTGTCCTATGAATGTAGATTTTAATATATTAATAAATGACAAATTCAAATTGGGAGAAGATTTACTTTCGATACGTCTAATTGGTTCCCCACACTATTTCATTTCTAAGATTTTATTTGTATCTTTGTAACCAGCAACCTTATATTTATCAATCCAGATGAAAGATTTGTTCAAATTGACAGTTAACTTATGGCAAAATAACCACCCGGTCAAGCACTGCAGGTCTTGTTTCATATTCTTGGAGTCTGACTACTCTAATTGTTTTGTTCAGTTCGCTAAAGACTTGATGTAAATGAGGAAAGAGTGCGATCCAAGATAGATTCCTGTGGTACACCACAAGTAATATATATTTATATTTTTTTACTAAAACATGTACCGAATTGACTGAATTGCTTTCTATTCAACTGGTAATCATGAATTCATGTGACATCCTTCTCTCGCACACCTATCATTCTATTTTTCCAGTGAGATACCATGGTTGACCGCGTCAAAAGCTTTACACAAGTTGAGTGAAACAAGAGCACACACCCTTTGTTTTCATCAATTTTCATCTGTACTTCAGATATTAGATTAACAGCAGTGTTGGAGGTGTCACTTGACTTGCGAAAGCCTCACTGTGACTTGGTCAATACAGTATTTTCCTAGAGATATTCTAGCAGTTGCTTGTTTACAACATTCTCGATTATTTTAGATGATATCGGGTCTTTTTTATTACCAGACTTAGGTAGTTTGCTACTTTGAAGACTTTTGGTACTTTACCACGTGACTGATTTATAAGTTCACGCAGAACACTTTTGATTTGATTTTTACACTCTCCCACTTTCTTTGCTTCAATCTGATTCCATAATCATTGAACAAGAAAGAACAAACAATATAATAAATAAAATACCATTTTTACTTGAAAGCTTTGTCGATAAGTTGAAAAACTTCTGACATTAAAGTATATTTTGACTTTGACTAAACCACATCCAACATTCTCCAAGTAAAAACAAATAAATTAAATATTGTACCAGAAAAGAAATCACAGATACTTCCATCAGGTACCTAAACATAAGTAATAACAAGTAAATTCAGTATTAAAAATAATTTTGATCACAAAAATAAAAACCCTGCATTTTTTACATCTCTGAATGAATATTTTCTGGTACAAAGTTACAAAGTTAGTGAGGTCAACATTTCCAGAGACTTTTCAAAATGATTAAAATAAAATTTTGTCAGAATGGGTAAACTGGGCTACCCATAAGTTTTCGTCAAAATCAATTTCCTCTATAAAAATATCATGGGAACTATCGACCATAAAATGGCACTTATTAAGTCCAGTTAAAGCCATTTGCCCTGGATCTGAAAAAAATACAAATGTGTTTGTTTAAGATGCTCTTCTCCACTTCTGTTCACTTCTAAAAATGATGCAAAACCTCTTGCAATGCATTCAGAAATATTGAGATTTAACAAAACTCCTCCCTTTACCAAAGTTTTGATTTCTAGAACATGACATTTGTTTGTTTGCGTATTTAGCACTATTCTGTTAGGCGATGCAGCTAGGAAAGGAACACCAGTATTCACACATAAACCACAACTGAATGCTATATAATTGGGATATTTCTCCAAGTATTTATCTGCTGCTCGTTTTTGATTATCTGTCCCTATTTTCATAATACTAGTTTGAATACGATTTTTCGGCCAAATGCTATTGATCAATTTTTGATTCACAGGTTGTTTTCTTTTAATGACCTCACCAAATTTACTGGAAGTCAATCTTTTTTTTCTCTCTTCACACCATAACCTGAATTGATTTTGGTCTCGAGTCTGTTTCTCCAATTCTATAGCATCTTTCTCAGATATTTGGCAGTGTTTCAATGACATTAAAGGAAGGTCATACTCTTCCACAATTTGTTGAAATTCATGTTCCCACCTCGCTGACAATGGAATATTGATATTGTCCTGATAATAGTCCTCATTCATTATATTCATTGCATTTTCATTGGGATTGAGAAAAGGTAATGGCTTGAATTCATTTGCTTCTATTACCTCTCCTAGAAAACTCAACCCATGTCGTTTAAAAACTTCTACATGCTCTCTGAGAACTTCTTGGGTAAGCGTCTGCTACATGATGTTGATTAGACAGTTTCCTACGATTGTCCCAGTTTTTTTCTGTTGATTTTTCTTTCTTTGCTGGGTCTGGTTTGAGAAAGATCATTTGGTGTAGTGGTGAATTTACTGATGTAGCTGAGCCTGTTCCCCATTCCCTCTGTTTAGATGTGCAAGATATATCTTCTGGGATGTAGGATCGTTCATCTCTGATGTAATCCAATAACTGCCACAATATTAAGAACACATGCTTACATCTACCAGAGACACCACCAATGCATTCACAGTATCCTCCAGAAACTGAGCTATTGTGATCAAGAAAGGTACTGCAAAGGTAACTTTTTCTTTTCATAGCTGCGTCTACTTTGGCTTTCACTATGACTTCATACCATCTAGGCTATAGTGAATAAACATATTAGTAATTTTATTTGCCTTGAACATCCTGTAACCCAGAAGATGATGTTTTGACGAGTCTTTGTATTGCTCTCTTCCTTAAAATTCTTGGGAAACTTATCAAGATTCCTTGACCAAGGTCCTTTTGGAAGTGGAAATCTAGAGAAGAATGACATTAGAACCAATATTGGTTGTGTATAATGTGAAATCATTACCTGTTACTGTTTTCATCCATACTTTAATTTTATAAAGAATTATTATTAATATAAAACGTAAATAAATGTAAATATTCCAAAAATGATGAGCTTATTCAATTTACCGGACAACTGACACTTGACAGTGACGATGCTGACAGATTACAGCCAATGATGCCAACCCAAGAATGCTCAAAAAGATGCCACCGAAAGCTGATGGATATTGTCAATAATGCTTAAAAGAACTTAAACATTCTGGAGCATAGATTTTAGAATAGTATATTCTGTAACAAGGTTAGAATGAAAATTCGATGCGAGTAAAAAGTTCCGAGCGCGAGCCGAAGGCGAGCGTGAGGAACCATGAGCATCACGAATTTTCATTCTAACCGAGTAGCAGACTATACTTTCTCCACGACCAAAGATAGGAAACGTGACAGCAATAATTTTGACACTTACTCAAATTTTGCCACTACGATTACAATCAACTGCGTCAAGGCTAATGTTATTATTGCTAACTAGTGTGAGAATATTATTCTATCACAAGAGAGAGAATGTAAATACATTTAAATTGCATGGGGGCAGAGGTGTTGCAGAATATTTCTTCAATCTCAAGAGAGAATTCCAGCATTCTGTAATCAAATTTGATTTCAGAATTGGCAAATTCTGTGATGATCGTGGAGAAACAAGTTTTCTGGAATCTGTGTTGTCTCCAGTAGTCCAGTGTCTCCAATAGAGGACTTCGGATAAGGATTCAGTCATGCCACCACACAACTTTTGGCTCTAAAACTACTGGCACGTTTTTCAGCACGTTTTCTTCATGTCAGGGTTCCTGGCAGCCTCAGGAACCCAGTAATATGATTGAAATTGTTCATTACGACGGGAATATTGAGATTTTCCATAAAATACAAAACCCTAGGGACTTTAATTTTTTTTAGGGATTTTTCTCACAAAATGGCGCTAATTTCAAAATATATCATTTTCCTGAATTTAAAAAAAAATTGCGTATTTCACGTTTCCCAGTTGCCAAATAGTTGATCGATCTAGAAAATATTTCGAGTGGTAACTTTCACGGACAAACAAACCTAATTACCTTTCTGATTAAAATGCTCTTGGCCTGAATACTTTGTGTTTATTTTTTGTCTGTGCTTTGAGGTTACATCACTATATATACAATACTATCCAAATTTTCAGATATAGAGGCAAAAGCCAAAGTCCTAATTGGCTGTGAAGAATATCAGCAATCGACTTCAAGAAAACCCAAGCAAAATACAAAGTACAACCATTTCAGCAGCAGCTCTACTCACAGACCTCATACTCACCTCTACTACACTCGAAGAAGTTGTAGAACATCAAACACCTGGACAATGTTTTGAAATTCATGTTTTTATTGTAATTGTCTGCATTAACTAAATGCATGCAAGCTTACCATCAAGTGACTAGTGTATTTGGAATACTTCGGCAGAAAAGATCTTAAAAAGAACTATCGTCAATTATTTCCTAGACGATGTGGAAGACAGTCTGGGCAATGAACTGGTGCAGTTTGCGAAGCTGCTGAAAACAGATGTGGCTGCTGATATTGACAGCAGAAAGAAAAAGCACGAGGCTCAGGAACTTCAAGTTTATAAACTGTTGACATAAAATTCATTGGAATCGTGTTTCCCAAATGTTGGAATAGCGTTTCGCATTCACTTGACTTTGATAATCACCAACTACAGCGGAGAATGTTCTCTTTCAACGTTAAAGGAGCACAATGGGACAAGAACATCAAACGACCTCAATATAATGAACATAGAAAGTGATTAACTTAGAAATATTGATTTGACGAGTGTTATTTCCAAATTTGCTCGGATTAAATCACGGAAAGTCTTTTTGTAAATGTGCTGTTTTATTTTATATTCTATACTTTAATACTTAATGCAAATCAAGGGCCTCTTGTTCACACTTGCTACGGACCCCACGGTGGCTTTATCCGGCACTTCCTAGACTACACAATACCTCTTTCAATAACAAAATTCTAGCTCTAGTTTTGAATTTAGCGCCATTTTGAAAGAAAAATCCCTAAACAAAATTAAAGTCTCTAGTGTTTTGTATTTTATGGAAAATCTCAATATTTCCGTCGTTATGAACAATTTCAATCATATTACGGGGTTCCTGAGGGTGCCAGGAACCCTGTCATGAAGAAAAAATGGCGAAAAACGTGCCAGTAGTTTTAAAGCCAAAAGTTGTGTGGTGTGTGGTGGCATCACTGAATCCTTATCCGAAGTCCTCTATTGCGTATTTCACGTTTCCTAGTTGCCAAATAGACAATAATTGATCGATCTAGAAAATATTCTGAGTGGTAACTTTCACGGTCAAACGAGTTATATGCATCTTGGGTCAAACAAACCTTATTACCTTTCTGATTAAAATCCTCTTGTCCTGAATACTTTGAGGTTACATCACATAATTTGTATTTTGTTTCAGTTTTGTGGGTATGTGTTACATTTTAATCATAACTGTTAAAATGGTTGAATATCATTTCTACTTTTGAACTTTTTCATGGAACGAATGTGCACTGACAAAGAAATAACCCTACCTACACTCAGTGCCGCATTTGACAGCTAGCATGCTACCAAGTACCAGTTAGCAAATTAGCCAATAAGCAAATGCTACGGTCCCCGCGCCTGGGGGGCCCTGCGCCTAGGGGGGCCCGCGCCTGGGGGGCCTCGCGCCTGTGCGCAAAGTAAAAAAAATCTATCAAGTAAGATATGTTTTTTATACCACCTACAGAAAATGAATAACGTTCGAAATAGGAATAATAACTATATAGTGTGGAATGGAATTCTAGAACACTTGCAAGTGACTAACACGCAGTCGTCCGATCAAGATCTTAACACGAGATAGGTACGCTCTTTATAAATCATTACAAGGCTACTTCCAAGCAATACGATCCAAATTTTCAGATATAGAGGCAAAAGCCAAAACCCTAATTGGCTGTGACGAATATCAGCTATCGACTTCAAGTAAACCCAAACAAAATACAAAGTACGACCATTTCAGCAGCAGCTCTACTCACAAACCTCATAAAAGAAGGCTCTACTACACTCAAAGAAGTTGTAGAACATCAAACACCTGGACAACGTTTTGAAATTCATGTTTTTATTGTTGTAATTGTCTGCATTAGCTAAATGCATGGAAGCTCACCATCAAGTGACTACCAGTGTATTTGGAATACTTCGGCAGAAAAGATCTTAAAAAGAACTATAGTCAATTATTTCCTCGACGATGTGGAAGACAGTCTGGGTGATGAACTGGTGCAGTTTGCAAAGCTGCTGAAAACAGATGTGGCTGCTGATATTGACAGCAGAAAGAAAAAGCACGAGGCTCAGGAACTTCAAGTTTATAAACTGTTGACATAAAATTCATTGGAATCGTGTTTCCCAAATGTTGGAATAGTTCGCATTACTACAGCGGAAAATGTTCTTTTTCAACGTTAAAGCGTTTTAAAATTGTGTTAAGGAGCACAATGGGACAAGAACATCAAACGACCTCAATATAATGAACATAGAAAGTGATTAACTTAGAAATATCTCCAAATTTGCTCGGAAAGACTTTTTGTAAATGTGCTGTTTTATTTTATATTCTATACTTTAATACTTAATGCAAATCAAGGGCTCTTGTTCACATTTGCTACGGACCCCACGGTGGCTTTATCCGGCACTTCCTAGACTACACAATACCTCTTTCAATAACAGAACTCTAGCTCTAGTTTTGACTTTAGCGCCGTGTTGAAAGAAAATTCCCTAAACAAAATTAAAGTCCCTAGTGTTTTGTATTTTATGGAAAATCTCAATATTTCCGTCGTTATGAACAATTTCAATCATATTACGGGGTTCCTGAGGGTGCCAGGAACCCTGACATGAAGAGAAAATGCCGAAAAACGTGCCAGTAGTTTTAAAGCCAAAAGTTGTGTGGTGGCATCACTGAATCCTTATCCGAAGTCCTCTGAATCTGTGGTTGGCAACATTGTTTCAGTATATAACTCTAGTCTATTATTTCACAGACCTCATGAGGTCTGTGAGTTTATTATTTTGAAAATTAGAATGGCCAAACGAAAACTTGAAAATGCTACACAAATAGCAAACCCTACCAAAAAAAGTAACGTAGGTCACTGGGCATTAGGGCTGCTAAAAACCATGGAGGATCCGAAATATATTATAGAGTCTGATGATTTGGTTACAATTATCAAAGATGCCTATCCAAAAGCTGAATTCCATTATTTAGTACTTCCTAAGGAAAATATAAGCAATTTGAAAGCATTGACTAAAGATCATGTTCATCTATTGAAACATATGGAAAAGAAAGCCAAAGAATTGGTAAACAATGATACACACCAATATAAAAACTTTAAATTAGGTTATCACGCTGAAGCTAGTATGTTTCGTTTACATTTGCATGTTATTAGTGATGATATGAACTCAAGTTATCTTAAAACAAAGAAACATTGGAATAGCTTCAACACAGATTTTTTTCTGAACTCAACTGGTAAGAATTAAATCATTTAATCATTCATATACATTTCTCATTTCATCATGGGTTCATTTGTTTTCAGAGGTTTGGACAAGCTTGGAGAAAAACGGGAAAGTTACTCTTCCTTCCAAAGAAACCTTTAAATCATATATGGATATTCCTCTAAAGTGTCATAAGTGCTCCTATAAGCCAAAAAATATACCTGATTTGAAAAGGCATATTGTGATACATTAAAAGAAGGAGTCTTGAATGGAATTATTTTTATAACAATACAAGAAATATAAGTGCTTTTGATAACAGCTTTATTATGCTTAAATTCAGTCATCGACTCCCATATGGGATCTCACTATGGGGTTCAGCATTAGCTGAACAAAAATTATTTGTCTTCCAGAATAAAGCATTAGATCATCACCAAATAAGAGTCGTAGAGAATCATGTAGACCAAGCTGAAAATACTATCTCTTGCCTATACTACAAATATCTTGTTAGTGTAGGCGTCGTGGATGGTTTTTTTTTTACTCCATAATTAAATGAACTCGAGTGGGGACAGTGGGGTTCTAACAACTTTATTTTCCAGCAACACAAACATAAACTTAAACTGTGATCTGCTCATTTCTCGAACAACCTGGAGAGAGTGAGAGAGCCAGCGTTCCCGCCTATTTCTCCCTACCCCTAATGGAATATTCGAGATCATAACAGTCATACCACCATAACTATTACCAACTCACTTTGAGGCGCGAAATTCAAAATTAGGCTACTACAACTCGGCCTATCCTGACATAATGATCGTCCTCGATCTCATAATAGTTCATAATTAACATAAATCTTAAATTATTACATAAAGTCACATAAATTCTCATAAAGGGTTGATATTTCATAAATCATTCATTTAACACAAGTTACGCTACACATCTAAAACTCATCACAAAATGGTACAAATATCATTGTCATACAGATAACATAATCTAGTCTATATTGTCCTGGAAGATAATAAAGTTGAGTTAAATGCCCAGAGTGTTTTGTTTAGTTTTTATTCCTTTAATTATTATCGTTAGAGTAAGACTTTAATCTCGAAACATCGATTACTCCGTCATATGGTATTTGTGTGTTCTGAAAACCGATAATATCAGTAACAACATATCGGTCATTAGGTAACACAGTTTTGATCACATAAGGTCCTCTGTATTTTGGGATTAACTTTTTGTTAATGTGAGGCGTAGTATCTACGTTGGAAACCATAACATAGTCACCAACTTTATAGGTATGAGCTTCTTTATGCCGTTGATCATAGTATAATTTGTTTTTATTTTGAGCTTTTTCCATTTTTTCACTAGCTTTTGCCCTCATTTCTTCTAGATCATACTCATATCCCTGTAGTCTCTAATGCTAACCTTAAACTGTCTGATACCTTTCGTGTTTGATTCCTTCCAAATAATAATTTTGAAGGCGTATTACCCGTGGAACGATTTATTGTATTATTAATACAAAATTCGACTTCACTCAAAACTTTATCCCACTGTATTTGTTTTTCATCAACACTTTTAGCCAATAATGGTGTTAATATCCTGTTCATTCGTTCTATCTGACCGTTTGCCCTTGGAGCTCCGGTCGCTATCAAATTGTGTTTAATGTCATTTCCAGCAAGGAAATCAGTAAATTCATAGGAAGTAAAACAAGAACCACGATCTGATACGATAATTTTAGGTGTACTATATGTACTGAAATAACACTGCAAGTGCTTAATAACCTCTTCGGTATTGGTCGTCTTGCAAGCATAAAATTTTATAAATTTGGTAAAGCCATCAATAATTTCAAAAATGTATTTATTTCTATTTCCTGTTTTTTGTAATGGTCCATAATGATCTATGTGAAGATTTTCAAATGGTAAGGTTCCTTTGGGAATATTGTGCAAAAACCCTTCGCCCTTTCCAGTCTTGGGATTAAACTCTATACATTTCAAACAATTATCTATATTATTTTTTATTTTACTTTTCATGTTAGGGAACCAATACGTCCTAATGATTAATTCTAATGATTTGTCTACACCAAAATGTCCCATTTCATTATGGTAAGTATGAAGTATATTAAATTCCATCGCTTTAGGTACATAGAATAATAAGGTTTTTTTTTTAGTTTTCGGTATACTAAACCATTTCGAAGTTCAAAAAAAGGATGTTCGCCTTGTTCTAATTTCGATTTTATTCGATTGATGTCTTCATCAGTAGTTTGTTTCAATGCTAGGGTTTGTTCAAATGTATTGCCTTCTAAAATCAGTATATTTGAAATAGTATTTGAACGGTGCTCCATTGTATAGTTATAATTACTAAAAATTAGACACCAACGCATAATACGTGGGATAATATCCTTCTTCGAAAGTGTTAAACGAAAGCTATCACAGTCAGTAATAATTTTGAACGGAATACCCTGTAAATAAACATGAAATCTTTTTAAAGAATACACAATCGCTAAACACTCTAATTCATAGCTGTGATACTTTGATTCACACTCTGTTGTTCTTTTACTAAAAAAGAAAACTGGGTGAAACTTCCCATCAGTTTGTTTTTGTAATAGAATTGAACCATATCCTTGACAGCTCGCATCGCAATGGAGTTCGGTTTCATTAAAAGGTGAGTAAATTGCTAAAATGGGTTTCGATATCAATTTGTACTTCAAAGTCTCAAATGCCTGAACATGTTCATTTTTAAACTCAAACTTTATATTTTTTTCAATAGATCATATAGGGGTTTTGCTATTATACTGAAATTCTGTATGAACCTGCGAAAATAACTAGCTAGGCCAATAAAGCTATGTAATTGTTTCAAATTTGTTGGAATCGGGTAGTTTTGTAATGATGAAATATTATCATCATTCGGGCTAATGCCAAATTCATTTATGCGATATCCCAAAAATTCAATCTCTTCACACAAAAATGAACATTTGTCAAGTCTCAATTCTAATAAATTATCAGACATCAATTTCAATACTTCTTTTAATATACATAAATTTTCTTCTACTGTCTTGGTGGCAATCATTAAATCATCAAAATAAAGTAGAATTTTGTGTTCTTTCAGTAAATTTTTGAAAATGTTGCCAAGGAATCTAGAGAAAGTGGATGGACTAGAACTCAGTCCAAAAGGCATTTTTAGAAATTCATACTGTCCTGAAGGAGTGTTGAAAGAAGTATATTTAGTTGACTCTTCCTCTAGTTACATCATGATAGAAAGCATTTTTTAAATCTAACTTTGTATAATATTTTTTCCCTTTCAAATTATCCAAATGGTCATCAATCACAGGTATAGGAAACTGATCACGTATTAAAAATTTATTTAGTGTACGGAAATCAACACACAAACGGTAATCACCTGATTTTTTCTTGGTAAGTACAATCGGGGAGCAATAAGGAGAATCACTTTCACGTATTATATTTCTTCTCAGTAAATCATCAAGTATTTTATCAAGCGATTGCTTTTCAAAATAGGATAAACGTCTAGGTCTGGTAAAGAATGGTTCTTCTTTACTCAAAGTTAATTTCATTTTAAAATCAACTTTCGGTTTTGGAGGTCGTTCATAATTCAAATAATACTTTCTAAAGATGCCATTTGTTTCTGATATCACAGAAGGTGTCAGTGAGGAGTTTATATTGAGATTAATACTGTTTTCAGGTTCCAAAATATTTTCAATTAACATTATGTCCAAATCATCAAAATTTCGCTCAGCTTTAATTATTTGTACATTATTATCATGAAAAGCAATACCTTGTATAGCTGGATTCATCATGAAATCTCTTCCTAAAAGACAATTGAACGACATGGTCTCCTTAGGTACCACATGAAAAATGGTTTTATACATGCTACCATCAATTAAAATTTCCTCGGTAAATAAACCAATTATGACCAATTTTGAGTTATTGATACCCTTGAGCATATAACTCGACTTTTCACAAGATTCAATTAAATTAGCAGGTATGATAGACTCACTTACAAGACATACAGGACTACCGCTGTCCAGAATGCATTCTTCGATTAAACAAATGCTGGGAAAATGAACACTAATAGTGTATGGTTTGGGTAGAGTCTTCTCTTCGGTTACACTCAAAACATTGGATGTTGGATGGGTAGAACTAGAGACTTCGGTGCTGGAAACCCTATTCGGACACTCCTGGTACTTGTGATCCATTTTGCCGCAAATAAAGCAGGAACCTTTATCTCTTCTAGGCTTGGTGCACTCTCTGATTCTGTGGCCTTCACGATTACAGTTAAAGCACCTTGGTGTGAATTTGCTCGTACTTGGTTCGCTGCGGGAAGTTGCACTGCTCTTCTGCAAAATTGGGGGTCCTCTTGAAGTAGACGCTGGTGGGTCTCGATCATCTCTCACAACATTATTCATAATATTAAATAAATCTTCCAGAGTATGGATCTGGTTCACAAACATACGTGCCTGGTTCTGTAGATTTTTGTCATCAAATCCATCGATAACGTAATGTATCATTTCGGAATCAGGTACCTCAGCGTTATTCCCCAATACACTTTATCATGGAAGTAGATGGAGATCTTTTCGTGTTTACGCCACCTCCTTCTTTCCATTATCTTTCTCAAATTCACAAAGTCTGTGCCTGCCCCATACATTTTCTTCATCTCACCCTTTAACGTGTCCCAATCCATAGTGATGAAGTCAACTTTTGATTGATACCACTCTCTAGCATGTGAAGACAGTTTCCCAACAGCTATCAACTGGATAATTCCATCTGGTATGTTGTATACTCTTTGGATCGAATCAATGCGCTCCAACCAAACATTAACATTTTGACCTATTCCTTGAAATTCAGGAAGAAGGGCTGCAATTTCTTTATTACTAGGCCTCATTGGAACAGGGTTGGCTGGTAGAGATTGATTGTTTCTACCGTCTCCTCTATCGTACAAAATCATTGCACGTACTGTTGCCTGAACTAAGTCTTCTATGGTGATTTGTGCCTTTGCACTTGTAGTAGCGGCTTGATTTGAGTCTTGCCGGTCGGGTGAACCACTTTGCACATGATCGCCATTTTCACCGTTGCCAAACATCGTGAATAACTCTTAATTGTTCGTTTCAATACAACCTGAAAATCTCGATCCCACTTCTGAAGTTGTAGGCGTCGTGGATGGGTTTTTTTTTAGTCCATAATTAAATGAACTCGAGTGGGGACAGTGGGGTTCTAACAACTTTATTTTCCAGCAACATAAACTTAAACTGTGATCTGCTCATTTCTCGAACAACCTGGAGAGAGTGAGAGAGCCAGCGTTCCCGCCCTACCCCTAATGGAATATTCGAGATCATAACAGTCATACCACCATAACTATTACCAACTCACTTTGAGGCGCGAAATTCAAAAATAGGCTACTACATTAGGTACATATTTATAAATAAAACATTAGCACTCATAGTAATGACCAAAGAGAGTAAATGAACAGGAGAGCTTAATAAGCTCTAGCCAATCAGAATCTTGTTGCATCAACATGTCATAAAGTTAGAGAGCAGCTGCCTATATGATTTACTAACAGGTACAGAAACCTTCTGCTGGGCATAAAATATCTTGTGTGCCCCAAGTCACATGGATGTACTTTTAGAATTTTGCTAGGTCGAGGAGAAGATGGGGGCGGCGTCTGAAAACCAGTCAGTTTGTGACCGTTTGCTGATTTCACATTTCAGGTAGATATGGTCCTGGACATACCTTCTGCCAAATTTGACCCGCGAACAAGGTCAAGATTCAGAGTTAAGCCCAAAAAACCGCGATTTTCGAAAATCGCGGTTTAATTTAAGCTTGTGAATTTATTAGTTTTATTCTATTCTGTCCAAAATACTATCATTAACAAACAGAATAAAAAAATAACACTTTTGTGAAGATTAACTCGGCTATAAAAACACCCTCATAATATGTGTTCTCAATTCTAACAATGATCTTACTGAATAATGTTTTCTCGTCTTCCTCTAGGTAGGTACAGTTCGAGGATATCCATATGCACTGTTTCACTAATATTCGCAATGACTATGATAATTTTGGTTGTTTTAACTTGATTCAAATTTTACTAGATTATAAAGAAACTCGATTGGCTTTGGTTGTTTGGCTAGGAAAAGTCATGTGTGAAAATAAGATGAATATGTATAATGGCAAACAATTAAACTAATTTAAAAAAGAACTGGAATTGATACTTTAACATTTACCATAAGCTTTCTGAAATCCTTCTAAATGCCAAATTAATTTACTTAAATCTTCAAATTGGTTACTGTTGATGTACAGTGAAAATACCGACTCAAAACGCAACCCTACGTTTTAATCTTTACCAAATACCTTTCCAGAACACACACGGATATCAAAGCACGTTTATACACTCGCATTGGTCAGACCGGGACCCAAAGGACGATTTCAAATATCAACTTGCTCGATAAATGATAAAACTTCAACTTATTTACTCGAAAAATGTTAGAAATGTGCAATAAGAATGGCAAATGGTCACTTGGTTCGAAACATGCCCTGGACAAATGGGCTAGCTATTAATATGCCATTACAGTATTCCATGGAATGGTTTAGAAACATGTTTTTGGTTGTTTCATATTCACGCGTATTCAACCTCGACATCGTTTTTCAAAAAGAGTAAGTAAATAGTTTTAGATAGAACATTATTCGGAATTTTGGGTAAACACTTGGCTGAGTACGGTGCGTTTAAAAAAACAAGAATGAAATCATGAGCTTGTAAAAACTGCACAAAAAGTATTACAACAAGTGTTCGTAATGATGGCCTTCCTCTTGAATACATAACCGAGCTCGTCGTCTCAAATTAAGAACAGCCCTAACAATATCCCGAGGGGGAAGTAACCCTTTCATTAGGTGTACATCATAACATTTTCATTACTTCATTAATCATTTCATATTCAACTTAAAATCGAAATCTATGTTTCTGGGGATCCGTGATATGATTTTTTTCGGTAACAAGTTGGCAAATTTATGCCGTCTGACAATCGGTAAGTGATCGCCTCGGTGATCGCTGAGCAGACGCGGATTTTAATCAGTGATTTTCCGATGAATTGTATAACATCATTAATGGTAATTATTTTTCATTAACACCTAAAACTTTTTCATTATTTTTCATTAGAGTTAATTACTGCATTATTTTCATTAGGTGTACAAAAAATGGCTAGTTACTTCCCCCTCGCAATATCCCTTCTTCTGATAGACCTGAATTTCGTGATGATATTGTCTCTAAGTTCATCTACTGTGTCATATTCTTGCTTTTCATAGATTCTGTTCTTTAAAGTGCCCCACAAGAAAGTATCCAAAACTGTAAGGTCAGGTGACCTTGCCCGGCCACCTCACTGGTCCAGAATTTCCTAACCACCTATTAGGAAATCTTTGGTGTAAATATTCGCAAACTGCTCTTTTGTGTGGAGGAGCCCCGTCATGCTGAAACCAGCAGCTGTTATAATTAACAAGGGGAAACGTATCCATATTTTCTTCGAATTCGTTTCTTAAGAACCGAAGATAGGTTTCCCCGTTCCCCGAGTTCCTCCGTTCCCCGAAAAGAAATGAGGTCCAAGTATTCGGTCGTCATAAATTCCAGCCCACACATTCAAACGAACCCGAACTTGTGGTCTGATTTCTCTGAAGTGTCGTGGATTATTTTCACTCTAAATGTGCTCATTATTTCTATTAAAAACACCACAGTTCGAAAAAGTACTTTCGTCGGTCCAAATAATGTTTTTCAAGAAGTTTGTAGGGTCTACCCTATTCGAGAGCCAGCTACAAAATTCCACCCTTCTCTCAGGATCACCTGGATGTAATTTTTGTGAAATATGTATCTTATAACATTTCAAACCACTTTTTTTGAATTCCCTCCAAACGCTCGTCTGTGGCACATCCATTTCTGCCGAGACTTGATGTGTTGATTTGGAAGGATCTGCATTTATCTAAAAAAGTACCAAACATAATTATACTTCTTCGAATATGGAATGAACAATTATTTTACCTCGGCTAATAAGTTACGTCTAATATTTTGTTCCATTCTGCTTCCATATTTCATTCTTGGTTTTTGAAACGCACCGTACTCAGCCAAGTGTTTGTCCAAAATTCCGAATAACGTTCTATCCGGCTGTTGTCTTTCCGGATATAATTCAAAATAAATTTGTGATGTTTTCGTACTATTCCTATCAAATTTATAATAAACTTTCATCATATCTCGTTTTTCTTCATTTGAGAATGAGGAAATTTCGACTGAAGTATTTATGCAAACTTATGATGTTTAATGAGTTCTGACAACTAGTATTTATTAAACAAAATTTTTCGATGGAGTCATGACCATCTCAGATGAAGTTGTTTTTTTTAAATATCTGTGGTTTCGAAAGTGCAAATCATAACAAATTATACATCAATGAAATCAGAATGAGAATCACTATTTTTCTGTATAAAAAAACAATATGGCGCCCATAACAGAAAAAAAAGTTGATGATGAATGCCAGAAGACGAAACGTCGGATAGTAAATCTGAACATGAAAACGTGTAGCTGAAAAAAAGTATCAATGAAAATGTACTTTTGGTTTTGAGCTATGTTGTCAAATAACGATAGAAAAAAATAAAAACGAAAATTCCGATTTTCAGTTTTTTCCCGATATTTCCGGAAATATTCGGAATTTTCCAAGTTTCAAAACAGTATTTTGTTAAGCACCAGAATACGCTACTTTGCCCAATTTAAGCTTCGACGTATCTCCTGTAGTTTAGGAGATCCCAATGGTGGGTGATGAATCTCGGATGGATATATAAATATTTATCATAAAGTCTTACTGGCGTTTTCAAAATATATTTATTTGACAATTCTTGATGTTCTCAAAAATTACATTTCATAACATATACGATAAAAATTATTAACATATAGGGTAAATAATAAAACGAATACATTCATATTCAACATCCTCCCCCAATTTGCAAATTATTCATACAAAGGAAATTGCAAATTCACTCAAAACCATAACGTTTGGGAGTTTTCACAACACGCCCTATTCTAGTGATTTTGGAACTTTCTTCTTTCTTGTCTTCGCCCTTTTCTTGTTCCTTTTTGACGATCTTGTCTTCTATCATGTTCTTCTTGGCTTCATCTTCCTTCTCCTTGTGACGGCGAAAACGTTGACTATCTTCTTCCGTAGTTACCTCCAATGGATACAGTCGCTGGAATGGACGAATAAGTTCTCCACTTTTAACTTTAATTTTGGTTACTCTTGGAACTGCGTCTTTGCCGGGGTATATCTCTAATATTCTTCCCATAGGCCAGTTTGATCGTTTCACATTGTCACTACTGACTAAAACAATGTCTCCTATTTTCAAACTGCCAACTTTTTTCTGACCAGTATGTACGAGTTCTGCTAGATATTCCTTTCTGAATCGGCTACGCAGACCATCTCTTATTTTTTGCAGATACCTTATACGTTTTAAGAAATGATGTCTGTCGACGATGTCTAAATCAGGAGTTTCGCTGCTAGAAATATCAGATATAAACATAGAAGGACTCATATGTTTCAATTCGTTTTCATCTGAAATATATGTTATAGGTCGAGCATTTATGATTGCTTCACCGCACAATGTTATCATCAACTCTTCGTAATTCAATGTTGCTTTTCCCAAGTTTCGCCGAAGTAGTTCTTTCATTACACGTACCATACGTTCCCACCACCCGCCCCACCAAGCAGCGGTTGGAGGATTCTGATGCCATTTTATTTTTCTCACTGAAGAGTAATTCGTTACCTGACTCCAATCGATTTGTTTCAGATAATTCTTTGCTCCGCTAAAATTGGTGGCATTATCGGAATATATTACTGCAACTCTTCCTCTTCTTGCGATAAATCTTCTCAAAGCTAGTAAAAAAGCGTCCGTTGAAAGAGATCTTACGAGTTCCAGGTGTACTGCCCGATATACTGCACAGGTGACTAGTACAATCCAGGACTTTTCTCCCCCTTTTAAATGTAGAGGACCAGCTAAATCCACTCCTGTAATCTCGAACGCTGCAGCAGATTCGATTCTGTCTCTTGGAAGTGGTGCAAAAGGTGTATCTACACATTTGCTTTTGAATCGTTTACATTTGACACATTTTCCTATAATCTCTTTGACACATTTCCTTCCCTTCAATATCCAATATCTTTCACGTAAGATGCCAAGAAGTGTTTGAACTCCTGCATGGTAATGTATGACATGTTGTTCCTCTATCAATTTTTGAACAATCACATGTTTGTACGGCAAAATGATAGGATACTTGAAATCATTTGTGTCACTTCCCAGTATAAGTTTTGTTTGTATCCGTAAAATTCCATTTTTGTCTTTCATCAAATTAAAATTGACAAGTTTTGTTCTATCAGAACCAAAACTTTCCTTTTGAATAATTTTCAAAATATGATATTCTCCTGTTTCCAATTCATCAAATGTTAGTTCTCCCCTCATCTTCTGATTTTTCTTTAGTGAATTATTTCCAAATCTTAGCATCCATGATACCATCCTCACAATTTATGTATATTTTGAGAAATAACTAAAGTTTTCAATAGTAAAGTGGTGCTCAATTTGTAAAACATTAGTTGAAACACCATTTTTCCTTTCAGCATCGATATCATCTGACGAATAAATAACTTCTGTATGCGGCCAATTTTCTGGAAAATCTTTCAGCCATTCAGGACCATCCCACCATTTTAATTCCATCAAAACATTAGCAGTGCATCCTCGAGATGCCACGTCAGCCGGATTCAAATCCCCCGGTACATGATACCAATCATCAATATTGCTGTACGAAGTTATTTCTTTAACTCGATTTCCTACGAAGGTATTCCATAAACCTTTGGTTTTAATCCAAGTCAAAGCTACCATGGAATCACTCCAATAGAAAGTTTTCAATTGTTTTAATTCTTCCACCTTTTTGACCGATTGACATAATCTCATACCAATAACTGTGCTCAATAACTCAAGTCGGGGCATGGTGATATTTTTAGGAGCTATTCTAGATTTAGCTTGGATGAGTTGTACATGAACTTTTCCTTCAGTTTCTGTCCTAAGGAATATGCAAGATGCGAATGCTACTTTACAAGCATCACAGAAAACATGAATAGTTGCATTTGCAGGAATCAAACAAGTTAACATATTGAGAGATCTTGGAATTTTGCAAAATTCCAAAAAATGCAATTTTTTCATCCACTTTTCAATTTAGTGACAATGTCACTCGGTAACTCTTTATCCCAACCAATCTTCAGTGTCCATGATAACTGTAATAATAGTTTCGGAATCAATGTTACTGGACACGTGTAACCAATAGGATCGAATACCTTTTGGGCTACTGATAACAAACCTCGTTTTGTCTTAGGAATATTGTTTAAATCCAAACTTGACAAATCACAAAATAAAATGTCTTTTTCTATATTCCATAGTATACCTAAAACTGATACGTTTGTTTTGTTGGAATCATTCATTGAATTATATGCCCATTCTCTGAGGTTGAATTTACCCATCAACAATAAATCTTTCGATTGACTTATGAAAATATTCAATTCTTCAATGTTGTCGACACTAGTAATGCAGTTGTCTACGTAAAATGATTTTTTCAATTTTTCTGCTGTATTCTTCAAGTGACTTTTTCAAATGATAATTGATAGTTGCACTCAAAAAAACGGACTAGGTTTGAGACCGAACACTTCTCGACAGTGCCTAAAAGTTTTCATAACTGTCTATGAGTGATCTTTCCACCATAAAAATCTTAGAGTGTCCCTATCATTAGGATTGATACCAATTTGCAAAAAAGCCTTCTCAATATCGGATGTAACTCCTATTCTTCCTAACCTGAATTTTATTAATAATGAAGGAATTAATTCTATCAAGTTCGGCCCCTTTTCTAAACATTTATTCAGAGAGATATCATTGTTGTCTTTCGCAGATGCTTCAAAGACAGGACTTATTTTAGTTGTAGTACTAGTTTCTTTTATAACTGCATGATGAGGCAGAAAGTGAATGGGTTGATGTGTTTCATCACTGTCCACTTCTTCTATAATGCCTAACGCGTCCCATTCTTCCAAAACCTCAGTATATTCTTGAAACTTCCCTAAGTTAACTAGCTTTTAGAAAATAATCTGGCTTCTGCTATTTCCATATTGCTGGAAAGTTTTGGATGACCGGTAATCCAAGGAAGATTAACTTGATATCTACCCTCACCATCTCGTGTTATCGTGTCTAGAAAATACTTTTCCGTATCTGCCTCAATTATTTCCTTCGGTGTGATATTAGCCGGTTCTTTAATGCCCAAAACATCTAACTCCCATAAATCTGCTAAAGAATAATCAGCAAAACCAGAAAAAATTCGACTGTTATTCGTATTACTAGTATATTGTCCCATAATGGTCCACCCAATATACGTTTCTGTGGCAACAAGCCCATTATTCAATGTTTCAATATTACCCGTAAGTAATTTTCCGAAAATCTCCGCACCTAATAATAATTCTATTTCTTGAGGAGGGTCATTGATATTAACATCACTCAAAATTATATTTTTATTCTTCAAGTATTGTATGAATTTCAAATCTCCCAATCTAGGTAAGTAATTACAAATCTTATTTTGACCCAGTACTGAAAGTTTGCATTCAAAATCTTCATTCAAATCTCTTACTGTTATATTGTAAATTTTATGAGTGGAAACGGAATGCTGGAAACCACCAAAAACACCTTGTATGATATTTTCTTCCCCTGATGGTTCATATTTCAATTCGTTAGTGCATTTTGATAAAATATATGACCTCTGCGATCCGGAATCCAACAAAGCTCTGACATTTTTTGTTTGTTGTTATGTACCAATTTGACAATGACAGTTTGCAAAAAAGTTTCAGTAGAATTATTACATGTCAAGGCGTTTTCTAACTTCTGTGTTTGATTTTCTTCCGATTGAACCTGTTTAGTTTTTAAGTCAGGGCACATTATCGGAAAATGTTTTCGTGCGCATATCAAACACCTAACGAAAGATTTACAATTTTTGCTTATATGATTGGTTCTCAAACATGAAAAGCAACCCCTTTTCTCAATGACTTTAGCTTTTCTTTCTTCTAGAGAAAGCTTTTGCGCGTTAAAACAGCCTTGACTTGCATGTGCGTTGTTGCAAATAAACAGGTGGTTGGTTTCTTACCTCTCGATGTATCTTTTGAGTTAGCGGTATACAGCGAAGCAGCAGAATATAACTCAGGCTCACCTTGGGGTAGATGTTTTTCCTTACTCTTGATCCTCGGCTGCTCCTTTTCAACTCCAAAGCTCATTTTTGCCAAATTGACGCGTTCTTCTGATTCTACCTCCGTCCTCAGGAAATCTAGTAACATTGTCAGGTTGTTATTAGAAGTAGAATTGATTTTTCCACCTTTACCTTCCTCAATTACCTTGGTACTACGATGTCTTTCCCAAATTTTAAGTAACTCACTCGGTAGAGCTGATTCAACTAATGGGAAAAGCATAGCAGCATATTTTTCGGTCGTGACACCTAGTGACTCAAGTGCTCGTAATTGGGTTTCCAATTTATCATATAATGCTTATAAAGACATACCTAGCTGTTTAACTGTTGCTTACTCTGAGTACAATATTCAGCAACTCTCTCACGTAAACCTCAATCAGAAATTCATCTCTAGCGAAACGTACTTTTAACTGGTCTAGTGCTTTCTTGTAGTTTTCCCCAGATGGAGGGAAACTTTCCACCAATTCTCTCGCCGGTGATCCATAAACAGTCACTTGCAACAAGTATTGGAACTTGTCCTCCGAATCGATCTCTTCATCTTGGTCGATCTTTTTGAATTGTCCCCAAAATCCGATCCAATTCTTCACATTTCCATCAAATTTGTTCAATTCCAGCTTGGGCAGTCTGAATTTCCGCTTACTTTTCTCTGTACAAGAAGTCTGAGAACACCTTTCACAATCTCCTTTGGAACGATTCCCTTCTGCTAATCGGAACTCGCATTCAGATTTGAACTTTATAATATCTGCTCTGAAGAACTCCATATTATCAAACTCTTCTTGAATTTCTTCGTCGTCGAAATTACCAGAGAACAATTGCTCTTTGAATGTCTCCTCGATTATGAACAGTCGATCACTCTTGTCCTCCAATTGTCTCAAGAGTGTGAGTATTTGTGCCTTATTACTCGTTTCCTTTGTTCTTAAGGCTACATCTAGGTCGCTGCTGGTTTTCTTGAAATGCTTACGCAGCTGCTCCCGTTGTTTCTTTATTATATCTATCCATCGTCTATTACTATGTCCAGTTACGGCCGCCAAAATGATGAATCTCGGATGGATATATAAATATTTATCAAATAAAGTCTTACTGACGTTTTCAAAATCTATTTATTTGACAATTCTTGATGTTCTCAGAAATTACATTTCATAACATATATAAATAATAAAACGAATACATTCATATTCAACAGTGGGGGTCGAATTTGAATTGTCCTGTATAAAGTTCATATCGCGGCTCCACCGCCATTTCAAAATGGCATTTCCCGCGTTTTTCTCAAAGTGGCCATTTAAGCGCATTCTAGCGGCAGTTTAAAACATCATAGGAATTAAGTCAATATACAGTGTTTCACTTCTTATGAAAACACCCTCGTATCTTCTGTAATTTTGGCGTAGAACCATGAAATTTTCAGGATCGATAGATACACTAGAAATTAACTATATTCATATACTGTTCGCCAGCAGCGATTAAACCACCCATTTTTCCATCGCTGCTGGCGTGCTGTGTATATCACGTAGGATGACCTGCAGCGAGTTCATTTCTAGTGTATCTATCGATCCTGAAAATTTCATGGTTTTACGTCCAAAATTACGGAAGTTACGGGGGCGTTTCCATGAGAAACAAATTAGAATTTTTCAGGAGACAGGTGTATTAGTAGTTATTTGGTGATCCTGAACACGAATCCGAAGGAATATCCGGCCAATTTTGACCCCTAATATAACTTTACGGAAAAATGGGTGGTTCCATCGCTGCTGACGTGCAGTGTATATCACGCAGGATGACCCCTTTTGTGCAATGAGTTCATGTCTAGTGTATCTATCGATCCTGAAAATTTCAGGGTTCTACGTCAAAAATTACGGAAGGGTGTTTTCATGAGAAGTGAAACACTCTGTGAAATGAATCTAAACTACTTGCCAGATGAAGTGGGACAGCCAAAAAATTGCCTAATTTGGACTAGCTATAACTTGGACATTTCTTGTCCGATGTTGGATTTTCAACCAAAAGTGGAAATCGTCATCCTTGGAATATGTGTCATTGACGTCGGGTTTCTTGTTTTGCAATTATATTTCACATTTTCGTCTCGAATTAAAAGATCAATTGACTTACCTTAAGGAAGATTGATCATAATTATATGAACATTTTCGTCGAAGAATTATAAAGGATACTACTTGTAGTCGTTCGTTTTCGACGACACTGTACGAACTTCAAAGCCTAAAATAAAAAACTACCAACACGTAGTGTTTGCTACGCAACGATTTATTTATGCTCAAATATTCATTTTTTAAAGTATTGCTGGATCGTCAGGGTGGGTTACGAAGTTTCGATTGGGGGGGACTTTATAATTCTTCGACGAAAATGTTCATATAATTATGATCAATCTTCCTTAAGGTAAGTCAATTGATCTTTTAATTATATTTCACATTTTCGTCTCGAATTATAAAGGATACTACTTGTAGTTGTTTAAAGAATTAGACGATCCAGCTGTGGCTCAGTGTGCCTTCAGAAATGATCATTATAAGTATACCACTAATCAACAATTATATAATATATGCATATATATGCACATATATGACATACACCTACATAGATGTATACACATATCATATGTGGACAACAAAACAATAATAATCTATAACAACAGAACGTATTGAGGTAAAAGTTTACAATTAATTTAAGCCTGATCCTTGGAGTACTCCGAAAGCAAAGGCATTGGGGGTATCTACTGTGGGCTTGTTATAAAATTTACTGAATACCTGGGATCGCTCAGTCCAGCCTGCAGATTTTCTGATTATGTATTTACTCCAGCACGAAAAGCTGCTGATGCCGCAGCATGCCTCGTTGTATAGCTTGTAAACCGTATCATGTCTATGCCGCTAGAAGCTAACACGCTTTTTATATATCGGCTAATGGTTTGAGTAGTGGCTGCTCGATGTGGTTTTTTAACAGTTAGTACTAGGTGGGTTTCTTGAGGCGGTCTATATGATAAAGTTTTCGATATATAAAACATAACTGTGGTGGCAAGACATAAGGGTGGGTTTTCTCGAAAATATGGTAAAATCAAGACTGGTTGATTTCTGGTGTGATCCGTTGTTTTAATTTTATCGGAGATGAATATTTCAATGTGAGTCTCCATTTGTTTGATATTTTGTAACTGAATGTTTGCAATTGTTTGAATTCTATGAGCTGATATCAATGCTAGTAAAGTGATCATCTTTACTGTCAAGGTCCATAAGCTGAGACTTTCGAGAGGATGGAGTTGTTCCAGATATGTTATTAGAACAGGTTGAGGGTCCCAGGTAACCTCATATTTTGGTTTAGGGGGTCTTTCATTGCAGATACCTTTGATGTATCGTTTTAGTAATCTTTTTTCCTGGGGTTCCTTGGATATAATAAGATTTAATGCTGATTTATAAGAATTTATGACTGAAAATGATTTATCTTCTTGAAATTGTTCATTCTGAAACTGAACAATATTTTTTATACCTGGTTGATAAATATTAACTCGTCGGAATTTACAGAAGGTCCACCATTTTTTCAAACAGGTCTCATATTGCCTGTGGGTGCTTTTTGAAATAGATGACAACATTGTTGGGATTCCTTCCTCCGGAAATCCTTGTCGTAAAAAAGATGCCCTGATAATACACCTGCCACCAGGGAAATCTTCTCCCATAAGGGATGGATCGATCTGAAAGGAGACAAAATAATATCTGGCTTTGGTGTGAACACAAGTGGTGATCTTGCCAGTAAGGATAAGAAAGTTGGATACCAGGGCTGTGACTTCCAGTTTGGAACAACAATGATGCCTCTTGCGCGGTCGGTTATTATTTTATTTAACACATTAGGTATGATAGCGAAAGGTGGAAATGCATAAAATAAATATGTGTTCCATGTGTTCCAAGTAATAGTAAATGCATCAACTATTATAGAACCTGGATCAGGTTTCCATGATACATAAACTGGACATTTAGCATTAGCAGAGCTAGTAAATAAATCTATTTCCGGGAGGCCAAGTTGCTCCTTGATATGGTTAAAGTATTTTTCTGACAGATCATATTCTGTTTCAATCGAGGAGCAGCGAGATCCTGCATCTGCCTCAATATTGAGCTTAGAATTGATATAAAAGAAGCATATATCCAAATATTTCTATGTTCACACCATTCCCAAATTTTCCGAGCTATTATACTCAGATTAGCATGACGAACACCCCCCATTTTCTTAATATAAGATATATTGTGGTTGTATTGTCGCTACGTAGTAAGACTGAACAATTTTGAAAGTCCTTTACGAAACATTTTAGCGTATTGAAAGCTGCTTAAAGTTCCAATTGATTGAGATGAAATTTTCTTTCTTTATCCTGCCAGAAACCATGGATCCTTTGGTTGTCTGAATAGCCACCCCAGCCGGTAAGGGAAGCATCCGAATATAATTCACATTTGAAACTATGCCGCCTTATAGGAACTTTAATTTTAGACATATTATTCAGCCACCAATTGAATTATTTGTGCAATTTTTCAGGAATTAACATTTGGTGACTATATATAGTTTCCTTTATGGGCGGTAAGGGCTTTATACTTTTCCCTTTCAAAAAGCTTAGTATGTGCCCAGCCGTAGTCAACTGATGATGGACATGCTGTCACAAGAGTGCCAATATATGAGCAGAATTTCTAATCCTACAATGTTTCTTTGCTTTGAATTTTTGAGTTATATGTTTTATTTTCTCAATTTTCTTTATAAGTAGATGTATTATAAACAAATCCCAAGAAGGTACATTCTTGGCTAAGGAGTCAATACAGAGTCAAGAGTAGTGCATAGTGTATTATTAAAATATCATAGAGATAAATTAGAGAAGTTCTCTTATATGTTCTGAGAAAGGTTTTAATAATTTTGTAAAAACAAGTGGTGCTATTGATAGACCATTCGGAAGGCAGTAGAAATAATAAACCTTATTCTGAAATTCAAAACAAAGACACTTTCTGTCTTATATTTTGATAGGCAGAGAATAGTATGCATTTTTTAAATCAATTTTGATGAGAAAATTGTTTGTATGCAAATATTTTAGTAATGATCGGTAATCTTCTAATTTGAAGTGGGGTGCTATAATAAATTCATTAAGTTTTTTGAGGTTGAGTATAAACCTATAAGTTCCGTCAGATTTCAGTACAAGAAAATATGGAGAGAGGAATATTCCTTCTGTTTGAGTGGTCTCCGAAATTGCTCCAATGTCGAGTAAGTTACGAATCTCTTTCCTGGTAGCTTCAAGTTGATGCTTGACTATATAGGTTTTTGGCCGAACTGACTAGTGTGGAGGTGAATCGAAGTGTATTTGATAACCCTGCACCCAACTTAGTACCAATGGATTATTGGTAATGTCTAGCCAACTGGAATAATGCTTAGCTAGAGAGCCTTCACACACCTCATTTACTGACGCCCCTTCTTCTGATACTTCCGTGATGGTGTTCTCTGGAACTCTGGCTGTTTCTGTTTGAATAACCTTTTCCGTTCTAAGTCTTTTTTGCGAGGGTGATGGGCTTGACGCTTGTATAAAAAAGCCTTCGAAGTAGAAGGTTTGTCGTCAGCAACATATTGTGTACTTCTTAAAGAAGAGAAGGGTCGTTTGCGCAAATTTGCGCCGACTTTTTCAATTCTTCATTTGCTTTCACTAAGTCCCCTCCGAATAAAAATTCGTCAATAGGCCCATCATCACATACCTTTTTGGTTGTGACATTGAAATGGGGTGTAATGAGGTATCGTCTGTGTAACAATACTGAATGATAAGCATCGGCAATAAGTTTTGCACCATTTGCTAGATCACCAAGCAAATCATTGGTGGAGTCACTTGGTTGTGAAAACATTTCATCAAGAGGTAAGGCAACAGCATTCAACCCTGCTGCCAACTGTTCTTGGAGTTTTTGTAAATAGCCGTCCATTTTTAAGGTTTCATCAGGAATAATAGTCTGAACTTCGGAGTTCAGTTCTGGGGGTAGCAAACCTGGACAGTTCCCAATTCGTGGGTACTTAGCAATGAGGTCTGTGCGCTGGTCTTTTTCTATGCTTTTTGTTGAAAAAACACCCCATCTTTTTGCAATTTCGTCGTGGATCTTTGGGCCACTCAAAGAAGCTTTATCTGGGTTTTCACCTAGCACTGATATTGCTACTTGGTGAGGTTCATGCAAAATCTCCACGTTCTGAAGAAGAAGTGGATCTTGTACTTGAAGCTGGTCTATTTCGGAATTGTAAGACTCGGAGTATGAGCTCAAAGAACTGCCACTGCTTGTGGAACTACCTGGCAATAAGAAAAAATGCGAAATCAAGCATGTTTTTTTTATAGTAGAAAATCAAGTGGACTATAGTGAATTTCGTCCATGTTAATGTGTTGCCTCATATGAGAAACACGAAGAATGCCCCTGAATTGATGGTCAGATTTAAGTACAGAAGTACAACTATACACAGAACCATTCGCGCCAGTTTAGGGCGAGGTTTTGATGGCATCAAGATGAGCAATATTGCTATCTGTTCATATTAATATGTTGCCTCGTATGAGAAACATAAATAATGCCACTGTATTGATTGATCAAAATTGTATCAATTTCCGTTGAAATTTGTTACAAGGAAAATACAATTACACACTACACCAGTCGCGCCAGTTCAGGGCGAGGTTTTGACGGCGCCTCGCATGAGTGCCTAGGGTCATATTACTCACGCTGACCAGCGTATGCCAGCAGCTCATGTGAATAATCCCTTTCTGTGCGATTCTGCATTTACCAGTAAAAAGGTCAATTCCTAAACCTGACCCCCCCCGCTCACGGCTGCCGTTTTCGTTCGTCGTTCCGAGTCATTCATAAACGCCGATGACAATTCTGTGCCAACGTCAAGCACAACGGCGAACGGCGAGCGGAACGTCAAGTTCATGAATCGGCCCTAACAATAACAACGAAATTGTCAATTACTGTCAAAACTCTTTCATTCTCCATATTTTTCATTATTTGTTGGTACTTACTCGTTGAAGAGAATGAGCGTCTCTTTTTCAATTTCCGTAATTTACTTTCTAAACGTCTAATTTTCCTTTTTTCCTGTTTTTTCTTTTTTCCCATGATGAATGCAAAAATTTCTGAATTTGTGAAGTTCGCTTAGCGGGTACGAAAAGAAAAATGAATATTTGAGAATAAATAAATCGTTGCGTAGCAAACACTACGTGTTGGTAGTTTTTTATTTTAGGCTTTGAAGTTCGTACAGTGTCGTCGAAAACGAACGACTACAAGTAGTATCCTTTATAATTCGAGACGAAAATGTGAAATATAATTATAAAGGATACTACTTGTAGTCGTTCGTTTTCAACGACACTGTACGAACTT
This sequence comes from Chrysolina oricalcia, assembly GCA_944452925.2. NCBI lineage: Eukaryota > Metazoa > Arthropoda > Insecta > Coleoptera > Chrysomelidae > Chrysolina > Chrysolina oricalcia. Next base: position 32,537,715 of record OX101820.2, read on the forward strand.
CAAAGCCTAAAATAAAAAACTACCAACACGTAGTTTTTGCTACGCAACGATTTATCGGATTTATTTATGCTCAAATATTCATTGTTCTTTTCGTACCCGCTAAGCGAACTTCACGAATTCAGAAATTTTTGCGTTCATCATGAAAAAATCGAAAAAACAGGAAAAAAGGAAAATTAGACGTTTAGAAAGTAAATTACGGAAATTGAAAAAGAGACGCTCATTCTCTTCAACGAGTAAGTACCAACAAATAATGAAAAATATGGAGACTGAACTAGTTTTGACAGTAGGAATTGACAATTTCGTTGTTATTGTTAGGGCCGATTCATGAACTTGACGTTCCGCTCGCCGTTGTGCTTGACGTTGGCACACGCAATACAGAATGATCATCGGCGTTTATGAATGGCGAGCGGGGGGTCAGGTTTAGGAATTGACCTTTTTACTGGTAAATGCAGAAACGCACATAAAGGGATTATTCACTTGAGCTGCCGGCATACGCTGGTCAGTGTGAGTAAAATGACCCTAGGCACTCATACGAGGCGCCGTCAAACCCTCGCCCTGAACTGGCGCGACTGGTGTAGTGTGTAATTGTATTTTCCTTTAACAAATTTCAACGGATATTGATACAATTTTGATCCATCAATACAGTGGCATTATTTATGTTTCTCATACGAGGCAACATATTAATATGAACAGATAGCAATATTGCTCATCTTGATGCCATCAAAACCTCGCCCTAAACTGGCGCAAATGGTTCTGTATATAGTTTTACCTCTGTACATAATTTTTGCCATCCATTCAGGGACATTCTTCGTGTTTCTCATATGAGGCAACACATAATTAACATGGACGAAATTCACTATAGTCCACTTGATTTTCTACTATATAAAAAAAACGTGCTTGATTTCGCATTTTTTCTTATTGCCAGGTAGTTCCACAAGCAGTGGTAGTTCTTTGAGCTCATACTCCGAGTCTTACAATTCCGAAATAGACCAGCTTCAAGTACAAGATCCACTTCTTCTTGAGAACGTGGAGATTTTGCATGAACCTGGTGTGAGTTTTTTTTTAACAAAAAGAATAGAAAAAGACCAGAGCACGTACCCCCAGAACTGAACTCCGAAGTTCAGACTAATATTCCTGATAGAACCTTAAAAATGGACGGATATTTACAAAAACTCCAAGAACCTCTTGATACCTAATTACACCCCATTTCAATGTCACAACCAAAAAGGTATGTGATGATGGGCCTATTGACGAATTTTTATTTGGGGGGGGGGGGGGGGGACTTACCACCAGAGTGAAAGGAAATGAAGAATTGAAAAAAGTCGGCGCGAATTTGCGCAAACGACCCTTCTCTTCTTTTACAAGTACACCATATGTTGCTGACGACAAACCTTCTACTTCGAAGGCTTTTTTATATAAGCGTCAAGCCCATCACCCTCGCAAAAAAGACTTGGAACGGAAAAGGTTATTCAAACAGTTCCAGAGAACACCATCACGGAAGTATCAGAAGAAGGGGCGTCAGTAAATGAGGTGAGTGCAGGCTCTCTAGCTAAGCATTATTCCAGTTGGCTAGACATTACCAATAATCCCTTGATACTAAGTTGGGTGCAGGGTTATCAAATACACTTCGATTCACCTCCACACCAGTCAGTTCGGCCAAAAACCTATATAGTTTTTTTGTTTTTTTTTTTCGACCAGCTGTCGTCCCCTTACGAACGGCAGCCCCAAAAGTCGAAACTTGTGCGAGCCAAGGATTAACGAGGTCTTACCTTTTAACGTGCGATTCCTAGCACGATCCGAGGAGAATATCGAAAGGAGGTCCATCAAGTCAAGCATCAACTTGAAGCTATCAGGAAAGAGATTCGTAACTTACTCGACATTGGAGCAATTTCGGAGACCACTCAAACAGAAGGAATATTCCTCTCTCCCTATTTCCTTGTAATTAAATCTGACGGAACTTATAGGTTTATACTCAACCTCAAAAAACTCAATTATAGCACCCCATTTCAAATTAGAAAATTACCGATCAGTACTAAAATATTTGCATACAATTTTCTCATCAAAATTGATTTAAAAAATGCATACCTATCAAAATGCATATCTATCAAAATACAAGACAGAAAGTATCTTTGTTTTGAATTTCAGAATAAGGTTTATAATTTCAACTGCCTTCCGAATGGTCTATCAATAGCACCACTTGTTTTTACAAAATTATTAAAACCTTTCTCAGAACATATAAGAGAACGGGGTATAACTTCTCTAATTTATCTCGATGATATTTTAATAATAGGTAGAACTTATATGGAATGTTCAGAACATTCAAATTATGCACTAAGTCTCTTGAAACGCTTAGGTTTCACTATTAATTATAAGAAGTCTGTATTGACTCCTAGCCAAGAATGTATCTTCTTGGGATTTGTTTATAATAATAAATATGACTTTATATCTACCAATAGAGAAAATAAAACATATAACTCAAAAATTCAAAGCAAAGAAACATTGTAGGATTAGAAATTTTGCTCAATATATTGGCACTCTTGTGGCAGCATGTCCAGCAGTTGACTACGGCTGGCACATATTAAGGTTTTTGAAAGGGAAAAGTATAAAGCCCTTACCGCCCATAAAGGAAACTATAGTCACCAATTGTTAATTCCCGAAAAATTGCACAAAGAATTCATTTGGTGGCTGAATAATGTGTCTAAAAATAAAATGCCTATAAGGCGGCATAGTTTCAAATGCGAATTATATTCTGGGGTGGTTATTCAGACAACCAAAGGATCCATGGTTTCTGGCAGGATAAAGAAAGAAAATTTCATATCAATCAATTGGAACTTTTAGCAGCTTTCAATACGCTAAAATGTTTCGCAAAGGACTTTCAAAATTGTTCAGACCTTCTACGTATCGACAATACAACTACAATATCTTATATTAATAAAATGGGGGGTGTTCGTCACGCTAATCTTAGTATAATAGCTCGGAAAATTTGGGAATGGTGTGAACATAGAAATATTTGGATATATGCTTCTTATACCATTTCTAAGCTCAATATTGAGGCAGATGCAGTATCTCGCTGCTCCTCGATCGAAACAGAATATGAACTGTCAGAAAAATACTTTAACAATATCAAGGAGCAACTTGGCCTCCCGGAAATAGATTTATTTGCTAGCTCTGCTAATGCTAAATGTCCAGTTTATGTATCATGGAAACCTGACCCAGGTTCCATAATAGTTGATGCATTTACTATTACTTGGAACACATATTTCTTTTATGCACTTCCACCTTTCGCTGTTGAATAAAATAATAACTGACCGCGCAAGAGGCATCATTTTTGTTCCAAACTGGAAGTCACAGCCCTGGTATCCAACTTTCTTATCCTTACTGGAAAGATCACCACTTGTGTTCACACCAAAGCGAGATCTTATTTTATCTCCTTTCAGATTGATCCATCCCTTATGGGAGAAGATTTCCCTGGTGGCAGGTGTATTTTTACAAGGATTTCCGGAGGAAGGAATCCCAACAATGTTGTCATCTATTTCAAAAAGCACCCACAGGCAATATGAGACCTGTTTGAAAAAATGGTGGACCTTCTGTAAATTCCGACGAGTTAATATCTATCAACCAGGTATAAAAAATATTGTTCAATTTCTGAATGAACAATTTCATTTTCAGTCATAAGTTCTAATGAATCAGCATTAAGTCTTACTATATCCAAGGAACACCAAGAAGAAGAAAAATTACTAAAACGATACCTCAAAGGTATCTGCAATGAAAGACCCCCTAAACCAAAATATGAGGTTACCTGGGACCCTCGACCTGTTCTAACATATCTGGAACAGCTCCATATCCTCTCGAAAGTCTCAGCTTATGGACCTTGACAGTAAAGATGGTCACTTTACTAGCATTGATATCAGCTCATAGAATTCAAACAATTGCAAACATTCAGTTACAAAATATCAAACAAATGGAGACTCACATTGAAATATTCATTTCCGATAAAATTAAAACAACGGATCACACCAGAAATCAACCAGTCTTGATTTTACCATATTTTCGAGAAAACCCACCCTTATGTCTTGCCACCACAGTTATGTTTTATATATCGAAAACTTTATCATATAGACCGCCTCAAGAAACCCACCTAGTACTAACTGTTAAAAAATCACATCGAGCAGCCACTACTCAAACCATTAGCCGATATATAAATGGCATATTAGCTTCTAGTGGCATAGACACGACACGGTTTACAAGCTATACAACGAGGCATGCTGCGGCATCAGCAGCTTTTCGTGAAAGAGTAAATATTGACATAATCAGAAAAGCTGCAGGCTGGACTGAGCGATCCCAGGTATTCAATAAATTTTATAACAAGCCCACAGTAGATACCTTTGCTTTCGGGGTACTCCAAGGATCAGGCTTAAATTAATTCAATAAGTTCTGTTGTTAGATTATTATTATGTTTTGTTGTTCACATATGATATGTGTATACATCTATATAGGTGTATGTTATACAGGGTGTTTCTTAAGTACGTGTAGAAAATTTAGGAGCGTGTTCCTGACACCAAAATAAGAAGAAAAGTTCCAATAAACATATGTCCGCAAATTATTCGTTTCTGAGATACAGAGTGTCAAAGTTGAATTCTGATTTTTATTTTTTGTGAATAATTTCAAAATAATTTTCATATTTGGGTAAAGTTTGGTATCTGGGAATATTTATCATTTAGTTTATTTAAAAAATATATTCTTGGTAGAGGTCACTGAGAGCAACTGTTATTGAGATTTGAAATAATCCATGCAAGTGATTTTGAATGACAAGATTTTTTAATTAAAAATAAATCCAATTAGAAATTAGTTTTTTCGCAACTGACAAAAAATTTGATTTTGTCATTGAAAAATCATCCCAGATACCAAACTTTACTCGAATATCACAAATATTTTGGAATTCATTCACAAAAAACAAATACAAGAATTAAACTTCAACACTCTGTATCTTAGAAATGAATAACTTGCGGACATGTGTTTATAGGAACTTTTTTTCTTATTTTGACGTCAGCAACATGGTCCTGAAGTTTCTACACGTACTTAAGAAACACCCTGTATATGTGCATATATATGTATATATTTTATAATTGTTGATTAGTGGTATACTTAACGGATTGTTAATTACTGCGAAAGTTATGGATAGATATGTATCATGTTATATGCAATAAAAGTTAATTATCCTTATAATGATCATTTCTGTAGGCACACTGAGTCACAGCTGGATCGTCTAATTCTTTAAACAACTACAAGTAGTATCCTTTATAATTCGAGACGAAACTGTGAAATATAATTAAAAGATCAATTGACTTACCTTAAGGAAGATTGATCATAATTATATGAACATTTTCGTCGAAGAATTATCGAAATAATCGAAACTTTGTAACCCACACTGACGATCCAGCAATACTTTAAAAAATGAATATTTGATCATAAATAAATCGTTGCGTAGCAAACACTAAAACTACGTGTTGGTAGTTTTTTATTTTAGGCTTTGAAGTTCGTACAGTGTCGTCGAAAACGAACGACTACAAGTAGTATCCTTTATAATTCTTCGACGAAAATGTTCATATAATTATGATCAATCTTCCTTAAGGTAAGTCAATTGATCTTTTAATTCGTTCTCTTTGTACAGGGTGAGAATTTAGAGCCGGAAACGTTTCAAATTTTTGACCAATAATTTGGGAAATGTGAGAGACCCTAGAATTTTTTTTTAGATGTTGGGTGAATTGTTGGGCCGATGTCTCGAGACGCCTTTGAAATATTTTTGATAAATTGCGTTGTTATGGAAATATCGCCATATCATGAAATTCCGTTTTTATTTTAAAATGTGGCCTTTTTTAGTAAAACAATAACAGCCACCATCTAAACTGCAACAAGGGATATTTCTACTGAAGATAATTAACACCAGTGGCGCGCAATAAGGGGTTTATGATACTTTGAAACAAAAATTCGTTTTTATTGAAATTTTTTTACAGTTTTATTGATCGCTGCAGTTAAAAAGGTACCATTCCTTTAATTATCATGATGCTGACAAATTCAGAGGCGTGCAAAAGGGGATTCTGTAATGTAGACATATTAAAATTCCAGTTTCATTATTTTTTTACTTATTTAAGAAGAGCATCCATGTAATTCATTGGCGTATAAAAGAGGATCCATTATACAGGCGATCCAAAAAGTTTGATTCAAATCGAAACATTTTTAATAATTTTATTAAGTGTTGTTCAAACATTATCAGAAGCATTGTTTAAACATAATCTCCTTACTCTTTAAACAATGTCAGAAGGCACCTACATGACCAGGGATTAAATGCTCGTCGTCGGGCAAAATGTCCACTTTTAACAGATATTCACTGGGTGAACAGAATAAGATGGTCCGAAGAACACATGCATTTGCATCTTCGGTGGAGAGAGACTGTCTTTTCGATGATGAATGTCGTTTCAACCTGTATAATTCCGACGGCCGATTGTTAACTTGGCGGAGACGGGGAGAGCGTTTCTTAGAAGAAAACATGCGTCCCCAAGTTGCATTTGGCGGTGGTGGATTGACAGTTTGGGGCGGTATTCAACACAACGGAAAGACAACTCTTGTGATGTTTCGAGGCAATGTTAACAGCAGAGTCTACCTGAACGAATGTCTGATTCAGGAAGTAGTTCCGCATGCTCGAAATTATGGCAAGGATTTTGTTCTTGTGGACGATAATGTTCGGCCTCATCGGGCAGTATTAGTAAACAGGTATCTGCAAGACCAAAATGTTAATCGTAGTGAATTGCCACCCAGATCTCCAGACTTGAATCCTATTGAGCACGTCTGGAGTTGGATGAAGTTGGAGTTTTCCCGAAGGGATCGTTAGCCAGAATCTCTTGACGATCTCGTAGGGATGATTCTGGACCTCTGGGAGGCAGTTCCTATAGAACTAATCAACGAATTAATTTCGAGCATGCCAAGTCGTTGCCAGGCAGTAATTCAGGTTAGAGTAGGGCCAACGCCTTACTGAATAGGATTATTATTCTTGTTTTATAAATATTTGGGGTTTCTTTTTAGTTTTTAAATAACGTTTTCTTTTGTACGTAAACATATGAATCCTTTTTTGTACGCCGATGAATTCATTGAAAGGTAATTAATAACTTGTATGCACCTTGTAATAAATGAAAAAAAAATAAATAGTGAAACTGGAATTTTAATTTGTCTACATTACAGAATCCCCTTTTGCACGCCTATGAATTTGTCAGCATCATGCTACTTAAATGTATGGCACCTTTTTAACTGTAACGACCAATAAAATTGTTGAATTTTTTCAATAAAAACTAATTTTCGTTTCTAAACATCATAACCCCTTTTTGCGCGCCACTGGTGTTAATTATCTTTAGTAGAAATATCCCTTGTTGCAGTTTATTGTTTCACTAAAAAATGCCACATTTTAAAATAAAACCGGAATTTCATAAAATGGCGATATATCCATAGCAACGCAATTTATCAAACATATTTCAAAGATTTCTTGAGGTATCGGCCCAACAATTCACCAAACATCTAAAAAAAATTCTAGAGTCCCTCACATTTCCCAAATTATTGGTCAAAAACCTGATATGTTTCCGGCTATAAATTCTCACCCTGAACAAAGAGAACGAATTGCAAAAAAAGAAATCCGACGCCAATGACGCATAGACCAAGGATGACGCTTTTCTCCTTTGGTTGAAAATCCAACATCGGCCAAGAAATGCAAAGTTTTAGCTAGTCAAAATTAGACAATTTTTTGGCTGTCCCACTTCATCTGGCAAGTAGTTTACTTTAATTTTGTATAGCATAGTCATTATCAAAAAATAATCGTGAATATAAGTGAAAACCCCGAAAAACTGCAAAAACGTGTTTTTTTCGCGAATACTTTAGTAGTTAGATTATTTCTGACGAAATTTTTTCCTGGAAACATCAATTTCGGATATCGTATGCTTGGAGTAAAAGTGCCTGACTGGAATACTCATGAAGAAAAAAAACTTGGTGGTATTATGGTTCAAAAAGGACTAACCTTGGAAATTTCAATCTTTCTAAAATGATAGAAAGAATATTGGGTTTATAGTCCAAGATCCCAGGACCGTCAGACATTACTTATTTTTAAACGAACCAAATGTGTACGATTGAGTAGTGTTAGTATGTACTATGTTCGCATGCATACCTGCTAGCTTGTCCAGATGACCAATCTTCAGATATTAGGGAATCAAGGTACGTGAAAACATCACTTACTTTATTTAGATAGCCATTATACAGGATTTATTAGTAACCCTCGATGGGTCAGTGGACAGGGTCACAGGCTACCACCCCGGAGAGTCCGAGTTCAGATCTCGGCTCCGGCAACTTTTTTTTTTTTATTTTAAACCCATCCAAACGCGTCAAACTATTCAGCCATCTCGGTTGGAAACGGCTAGACTCTGGGAGGATTTTTGGTTGAAAAGAAATTTGACTTGAAAACATTTTGGTAAATAAAAGATTTTGTTAAGATTTCCTCATAAGATCCCAGGGCCACCAGACATAACTTGTTTTTAAAAAGATAAAGTCTTACGTTCTGAGTAGTGTCTCATGAACTTTCAATATCTGCGTGCTTGTGGAGTTCGCTCTGTGACACCTGGGCAGGTACCAGGTGAGAAAGGTAACTAAAAATAAGAGTTACCTAAGTTAAATTTGTATGGCTGATTTTTATATGTATTTTGTAGAATATTACTCTTGAGTGATTTCAAAAGTGTCAGACGCTTTCCATGGACCAGAACTTTTGTCAGACGCTTTAAAGCTCCACAAATTACTTCAGAGTGATATTCTACAAAATATACATAAAATCAGCTACACAAATTCAAGTTAAGTAACTCTCATTTTTAGTTGCCTTTCTCACCTGGTACGTGCCCAGGTGTCACAGAGCGAACTCCACAAGCACGCAGGTGTTGAGAGTACATGAGATACTACTCAGACCGTAAGTCCTCATCTTTTTAAAAATAAGTTATGTCTGAAGGCCCTGGGATCTTATGAGGAAATCTAAACAAAATCTTTCATTTACCAAAATTCAGTTTTCAAGTCAAATATCTTTTCAAACAAAAATCCTCTCAGAGAGTTTCCAACCAAGATAGCTGACTAGTTTGATGCGTTTGGATGGGTTTAAAAAAAAAAGAGTTCTCGGAGCCAAGATTTGAACTCGGAGCTCCGGGGTGGGAGCCTGTGACCCTGTCCACTGACCCATCGAGCGTTATTGATAAATTCTGTATCTAAATAAAGTAAGTGATGTTTTCACGTACCTTTATTCCCTAATATCTGAAGAATGGTCATCTGGACAACCTAGCAGGTAGACATACGAACATAGTACATACTAACACTACTCAATCGTACACATTTCGTTCGTTTAAAAATAAGTAATGTCTGACGGCCCTGGGATCTTGCTCTATTATATGTCTGGATATAAACAACAATTGGTTGGGATCAGTTATCACTCATTTATCATCCATTAATGTTATTAGCCAATGATCACTACATACAAATGAAAGTGTAATCAATTCAAGACATTGTATTTATAAAGCAATAATAGTAAACACAAGCAACACAAAAAACAGTTCGTTGAATTGGCTAAACCAACCAATATTTAATTCAATTCAGGGTAAAAATATTTATAGGACAAATTTCCTTTTCAAAAACTTTCAATATACTCATAATACAAATCGTGATCGCATTTTTAAATAACAAGCCTTTAGAATTTATACCAAAACCTAAACGTATGATAGAATAATAAAAATAATTATTTGCATACTAAGTAATCTCAGATTATAAAATCACATTTTGGTTATCATACACACTTAATGCTAAAACACCGAAAAAAATAGCATACATTCAATTTTAAAAATGCAAAAAAAGTATGCTATTTTTTCTGGAACCGGAAGAGAGATTTTTAAAAAACAATCAATGAATGTAGTAGTAGGGTAAACGTTGATAAATATTAAACTAACCAAGGATTTGCCTTGAATAGAGACTAGCTGTAGGCTTCACCTTATATTAAATGATTGGACGCTAATAGTATATCCAACTGTACAAATTATAATACACTGGTATTTAATAATTCCTTCAACACAATCACAAAGATACATAAAACATTTCAGCGAAACCCAAAAATAAATACTCACATTAATTTTAAAAATTCAAAAAAAATAAAAGTATGGAAAGTTCACAAGAACCGGCATGAAAAATTACTTAATTTTAATAATTATACTACACATGCCCTCTGATGAAGTGATTACCAGTAGGTGATTTGACGTTGGATACATTATTAGAGTCAGGAGAACCTTCTGTCGAAACAAAAAATTTCATACTTGGCTAGATCATACATGAATGTCCATACTCTCAAACCTTTTGCAGACTTGCAACTGCACCATTGAAATATTTCTAGAGAGAAAACAAATACATTTATGAAAAGTAATAATGTGATGATATGCTTAATCAATAGACTAATAATACTACAAACAAAAAATTAACATAGTATGTAGGTAATGTATCAACAGTTTGAAGTACATAATAAATATTGAGATTGTTAATTGTAATCCATATTGGGGATTCACATTTTAGTAATTAGTAAACTAAGGTCAAATATCACAGTATTTCTTGCACAAGCTACTTCGATCCAAGAAGGTATACACTTTTAATCACTCGACTTGCAATTAACATTGGCCACTGGTGACTAAGCATATCACAAACGTCAGGATCATGAAAATGTTCAATTTTCTTAGTTGTTTACTGAACTCAATATTAACAAAAATTATTCTACTCTCACATTGCGCGTAACCCGAAGACCACTAAAAATGTTGTACACCCAACAAACTGAAAATAAATCACCTACATACAGAAAGATATTTCAACTCGTGCCTGTGAAATTTTCACATACTTTCTAAACATTTGTCATCGATACAGTGTGTTTTAAACAATATGGTAACAGACATTTCGAATAAAAAATAATCTCGATCTAGTGTCGGATACGCTCCCATAAGGCGTGCCTGAGAGATGCCCTAGCTGGGCTTAATTCGCATGGACTGGGCGTGGGGGGACTGAAACCCTCGTCGGCAGACAAGGTTAAGTCATCCTCTTCTTCGGAACTGATGAGTTGTTCCAGGGCAGCTGTGCCGTGAAAACTCTAGAAAAACATATGGACAAACATTGAAAAACAAACCGATGGAAATGGTAACTGAGTGAAAAGCTGTTAGTAAAATTAGAAATATTAAAAATATTGATTGTTCCGTAAAATTAATCCAATTTTCAAATTTATTTAATGACATAATTTTCGTTTTTTATAATTAACAGGAACAATGATATTCTTTAAATTACTCGGAGAACCGTGATTAAGAAAGACATTAAGTAATTGATTGAACTGGATGGCCCATCGAAAACTTGACATGGGGGTTTTGGGTAAATATATCGTAGATGTGAACAAAACGCTCAGGCAGGGTGATTTTAGTTTCGAGGGGGACATTTTGCTGCTTTACCTGCAGCACCGTCACTTGAACGGGCGGAGGTAAACTCCTCACTAACCGCTCGAGTCAGATAATCCCATAGGTATTCTCCTCACCAATTTATATTTTGACTCGTCAATCAAAAATGAATATGAAAGGAAGGCGTGCCAAGTAATTATTTAGTATAATCGAACCTAAACGTAGACATTTGGATGCGTGGAAATTGAATACACACATTTTGTGTGAAATTATTTAGTATAATCGAACCAGAACGAACTAACTTCACGTAGATACTTGAATGCGTGAAAATTGTATACACACATTTTGTGAGAGAAAATTATTTAGTATAATCGAACCAGAATGAACTAACCTTACGTAAACATTTCAGTGCGTTTAAATTGAATACACACATTTTGTGAGGAGAAATTATTTAGTATAATCGAACCAGAACGAACTAACCTTACGTAGACATTTGGATGCGTGGAAATTGAATACACACATTTTGTGAGAAGAAATTATTTAGTATAATCGAACCAGAACGAACTAAACTCGAGTGCGTGGAAATTGAATAATATATCTTAAAAGGAATATATTTGATATAATGTACCTACTTCATTGCCTGTCCGTTCAATTTCAGAGGAGATTACCTATAGGATCCTCGTACACCCTTGGTGAGGAGAATACGCCCGCCCACTTGAACCTTCGAGCAGTGGGGTGAACAACCCCTAACAGTTGAATAGGAAACAGAGATCGAGTGGCAGACCGTTTGAAAGCCCGTTCAGTTCTCTAATACAGTTTTTTCCAGTTGAGATGAACTGTTTGTGATTTTTTTTGTTTTAATAAACCGGTATTATATTTCAGAGCTACAAATTGTTGTACGTCACTTGTCAGTTGTAATATTTTGCAATCTCCATTAATTTGCTACGATAATGTGAACGTTTTTACTCAGTTTTTTCTCCATTACCAATGAAAATACTTTTCCGCTAAGACTGGGAGATGGTGACATATTTCAGGTGACGATTTACTCGTTTATGCCTCAGAGACCAGTGACCATATAAAAAGTTCGATTTTCATTAAAAAAATATGTGTTTTGGGACGATTTTATCGCCGCTGACATGTACACCAACGGCATGTTAAGATAGACAATAGCAGCAAAAAAATTATAGGCATAAGGGTTGCACGTGGCCAAAGGGTACCAATGTTGTCGTAAACTTGTGAAAAAACATTTAAATTTTAGACGATTTTCTCGTCGCTGCCAATTGAAATAATGGAAGTTTCCATCATGAATGTTCCATAAAAAAGTGGCATAAGGTTTGCGGATGACGAAGTGAGGTAAAAGTGCCGGAATTGAATTTTTTATATGAAGGCCAAGCGGCGACCGCTCAAATTTTTCTGGTCTCAAAGGCATAAACGAGAAAATCGTCACCTGAAATCTGTCACCATCTCCCAGTCTATAACTCGTTAACATGTCTGTTTTGTTCTTTACGAACGATTTGTTACTAATGGTTGATTAATGACCAATATTATTGGTCGACTTCTCTATGAATACATGATTGTTGCATAGGCAACCTAACATAAACGAATTCAGGTGTTATGGAGGCTAAAATGGATATTGACGATAAAATTATGTTACCAGAGGTTGCGGAAAGTAGCATATTCAACTTTATTACCAGAAAAAAAATGGGATTCCTTTATTTCAACAAGAATGAGGTAGACGAAAAATATTGTAATTAACTATTGCATTAAAATGCTATTAATAATCTCGAAAATTATATCGCTGGCTTCGCTCAAGCGTTAAAATATCTCGATCATGAATACACTAGTGATTAAATAACTATTAACACAATAAAACAAACAGATAGAACATTTGTGCCTCAGTTGATTATTACAAGTAATTTGAATACGTGTGTGGCATTGTACTTCTAAACTAGAAAGAAACAATGGTGTACACAGTTGCAGAGAGAGTTGAGTTGATGTATTATGAAAACAATAGATGTGCGAAAAGGGCTGCTGAAAAATTCAATCAACAACCTGGAAGGTGTGTCGTGACAGAATGTGTCTGAATTGGTTACAAAATTCCGAGAAACGGGATCGGTAGCAAATAAAAAACGACAAATCGAACAGCCAGTCAGAAATGTGGCGACAAAAATGGCAGTTTTGGGTCCCGTTGCGCTTGACCATAAAATAGAGTACAAGGAAGATAACAACTGTTTCCGGAGACTCACGAACCAGCATTCAGCGTATTTTGAAACTCCACAAATTTAATCCTCACGAAATTAAATTGACGCCAGAACTGCGAATGAAGATGATTTTGATCGGCTTTTAGAATACTGTGAGGTAGTAAGTCAGCAGTAATAGACCCCAACTGGTTTCAGTGTTATGGGAAACCTCAAAGGTAAACCCGGTATCTCGCTCGTCAGCCTTTAACCAACCAACCAAGTCAGCAGGCGATTGCAAATCCACAGTTTATTTTCAACATCTGTTTTAGTGATTTACGCTCCTTTTTTTTTAAATGGTTTAGTTAATCGACATAATTGTCGATATTGGGCTGATTCTAATCCCCACATATTTCAGGAGGTACCTACGCAACATCCCCAAAAATTAAACGGTATGGTACTTTTGGTGATCGTACCGCTGACCCTTTATTATTAGAGGGTAATATAACAAGGGAAATGTATCTGGAACTCCTTGAAAACGCAATTGAACCTATGTTATCAAACATTATTGAAAATGACCAGAATTATCTGGAGGATCAGCTGATATTTCAACAAGACGGCTCTTCTCCGCACTATTTTCGACCTGTTCGGCAGTATTTAGATTAACACTTCCCGGGTCACTGGATTGGTAAGCGAGGTTCTATCGAATGGCCCCACGATTACCAGACCTGTCTCCCCTAGCTTTGTTTTTATGGGGTCATTTTGAAAGCAGAATTTATGCTCTCCACCTGCTTCGCTCGAAGATTTACGGCAACGGTCGCCAAATCACCCCAGAAATGCTCCAAAATGTAAATTTTAGGGGTTTTTCACCCCACTGCTTGAAGATTGAAGTGACGGCGCTGCAGGTAGGGCAACAAAATGTCCACCTCGAAACTAAAATCGACCTATCCGAGCGTTGTTCCACATCTACCCCCCATGTCAAGTTTTCTATGGGCCAACCTGTATCCTAAAATGAAGTTTATTGTTGCTAATTTTGTAACCAATATAAAAAATTCAAAAGAGAAACCAAATATTCAGATCAGCCAGAGTTATTACCTTCAATATTGTTGCAATTAATCACGTAAAAAATCAAGTGTGTAGTAACAAGTTTTTGCCAGTGATAATGTGCAATTTTTCTGACAAGGCCAAACGAAAGATCCTCTACAATGGTAATTAGGATGCATTTCAAATACATCTGAAGCAATATAAGTGGTTATTTGAACACTGAATGTTATAGAAGGAGATTTTGATAATAGCATTTATTAATTATCACTGAAACCACCGAGAAAATAAATATTGACACAGCAACACAAAGAAGAATAGAATAAAAAGATAAATAATTTTAGTTTTATTATAAAAAAAAGGAATGATCCATATCAGATTACTAGGCAGGTCATTAAACACATCATTACCAACAATTACACATAGAAAAATATCCGTACAACCCATAGTGGAAATGAAAATCTTAAAAATCTTTGATAAGAAAATAAGTATATTCCAACATTGAAAGTACACAAAAAATAAAAAACACCATTGCAATTAAGCAAAGTTTTGGAAAAGGAAAATTTAAAAATCGCCATGAAATGTGAAAGCAGAAAGAAAAAATCACAAGGCTTTAAACAAACACTCCAACAGACCCGAAATCCTACATTATTTATAAAATACCATGTGCTGAGTTTGACATGGTGTACATAGAGGGCTTAAGTAGGTACATGAAACAAAGGATGACTAAACATAATAGGGACTGGAAATGTTGAATCAATCAGTATTATTGGATAACAAACGATATTGAAAAAAAAACACCATGAGATGATTGAAATAAAGCATGGAAAAAATGTGTTAACAAAATAATTGATATTGAGAATTTTGAGACCTTATATTTAAAATTGATAGAAAAAATCATATAAAAATCATGAATGAGACTCATTAGCAGGTGACTTTTTCTAACTCTTCTAATTCATTTCAAAAGTTTTTTTTTTTATATTAAAAATATTGATTACCAGACAGCTCAGTTTGTTCATTTCTATGTGTCTGGGTCAACGTATTTTGTGAAGCTGTGTCTGTACTTATAGCTTTTGTCGAATTTTTTTTCAACGTTTTTCGGAGAACCACTCTAAATACCTAAGTACCTATTAACGTTGTTTTATTATTTATTTGTTTATATTCTACGGTATTTATTTTTTTGTGCATAAAAGTTAGAAGTTGGCAACTTCGAAGCCATGCATTATGAATGATAAATATGAATTATATAATACAATTACGCATATGCAATAAATTGTGCATTACGAATCCGGTAAATCCGTCTTCACAATCAGTGAAAAGTTCAGAGAATGGAATGACCTTCCTTCAATAAATGCATTAAAACTCATAACAGATATTTTTATGTCAAAATAAACTCATCTGTACCTCAATAATTGTTTTTCAGCCATTCTTCTATTCTTTTTATCAAAAAAGTTATCTCATTCTCGTACTGAACAAATTAAAAAAATCTGAGTCCATAATTCTTTGATGTTTTAACTATACATTATGTCCTTCGAAGAATTAGAAACATATAGGAAAAGTTTTATTGATAATGTATTTTGAAATTCGACTTGGGCGTTAAGTTCTGCGTTGAAAAATACGAAAAATGACCTACTCGTATGTGGTATCGTGGCTTTCGCTACCTGTCAAAAGTAATATTCTGTCAAAATTATCACTGAAAATAGGGTCAATTATTCGAATTTCAAAAAAAATTGAAGAAAAAAGTTTGTTTCTATTC
Organism: Chrysolina oricalcia; assembly: GCA_944452925.2. Classification (NCBI taxonomy): domain Eukaryota; kingdom Metazoa; phylum Arthropoda; class Insecta; order Coleoptera; family Chrysomelidae; genus Chrysolina; species Chrysolina oricalcia. The sequence goes on from OX101820.2 coordinate 32,554,172, forward strand.
GTATGTCTTGAATTTGAACGTTCTATTGCAACTTCCATTTTTTGCCATTTTTTTTTGTAAAATTGGAATAGAAACAACTTTTTTCTTTAAATTTTTTGAAATTCGAACAAATAAACCTATTTTCAGCGAATATTTTTTCCAAATTTTTCAAATTTTTCAAAGCCCAACTCAACGTCCAAGTCAAATTTCCAAATAAATTATTAATAAAAGTTTCTTCCATATGATGCCAACTCCTTGACGGATACTGTATATTGTAACTTTTATATTTTGCAAATTCACAGGCAATGGAAATAATTCTAATTGAATGATTCAAACTGCTACAGTTTTATCTTGGCCGTCTAACTATCCTCCAAATAAAATAATGATGGGTTATAATAATAATAAAATCGAAACTAAAAGCGAACAGCAAAAATAGCAAACAGGTAATGGAAAACTAGAACTAAATGAAAACAATATGAATTGATTTCCAATCAAATACATTACCAACTACGATACTGATCCTTTTTCGGAAACCGATGAAATTCATTTCAAATTAAGCTCTATGGTAATTGTGATGATAAACATTAACATATTTTATATTTTAAATTCAATTAAAGACGTAAACCACCGCTTATAATCATAATAAAGTTTGAAATAGCCATACAATGTTTTACTAGTGAGCTGTGAGATACTGAGAATGAAGATTGAAACTAAAAAAATAATCCTACAACTGAGGTTTGTGAGTGGTTAGTGCAAGAAATGAAAAGAAGAAGAATGTATTAGAGCACCCAGGTGTTTAGTGTTAGTACCAGAAGTGCATCAAAAACCAACTTACAAAAACCATATACAGTTAAACTTGATTAGCTGTAGTGTCGATTGTCAGAAGTCACCAGCAACCACATTATTTAGCAAAGGAGATACCTAATAACGCAAAGACATGCTAGAATGCAGTTCAATGTAAAGTCAAAAAAATAATAATGAACCAACTATGCAATATTTATTACTACCACCCTTTTTCAATTTACGGTTTTTCTGGTGAAAAATAATTTCTAGGTAAATAAGTTGTGAAAGCAGTAACTTAGCTCCTCGTATCGAGGATTCTTAAACATATTCTCTTATACCTATGACGTGCAATCAATTACATGACAAAAAGCTATTTCATGTTTGCATTGTTTAAAAGTTCTTTCGGTTCGCTTTGTTTATTTAAACGATTTGGTTCGGTTGACCGGGTTGACAGATCTACCTAACCAATTCTTCCTTAAAATAAGTTCCTCGTTTATTCTCTAGTTTTGCTGAAGCAACTAGAGTCCAAAGAATTATTTTAACACTACTACTTAACTCTAAAAATCCAGTTTTAGGAAATCGCTCAAAGACCATGTTGCAAAGCGTTGTTGCAATTTCGAATGCAATTTGTAATCCGGTAGTTCCTAAAATTGAGAGTTATTATTTCTCGATATAATGAAACTATGGTTCAAATGATTTTCACATAAAGAGGGTTTACAAAACCATAGTTTCATTATATCGAGTATAATGGATTTTCATCAAGTATCGGCTATTAATTGCTTATTTCAGCGTTGTCGGTTGTAATATTGCAAGGGATTACCAAATACATTTTTCTTAACTTTTCGATGAAAACGAGAATATCGATACTTAGAAATAACTTATCATTGGTTCATTTGGTAATTTTCACTTATATTGAATTAATGTTATTAACATTCATGTGAAAATAGCTGTGTTCTATACTTTTCGTACCATATTGGGAAGCAAAATGTTTGGCAACGCTGTTACGATTATAAATTATAACCTTCAAACTTTTCTAACCTATCTTGGTTTAGATTCTTGGTTTCAGATGCTTCGTTGTTTTTGTTCAACTGTGAGTTCAAGTTAAATCTGTGTTTATTGAAGAGAGATATTAATCTTATTTCATTTGTGTACCTTTACAGGGTGTATACTAAATGACGTTTTTAATTTCAGGTGGTGATTCCTTATCATATTTTATGAAAAAAAGTTCATATAAACGTGTGTCCTAACTTGCTTTGTTTCTGTTGTAAATAAAAGTCGGGACTCACTTATAATTGTTATCACATACAAAATGGTGAATTAAATGAATTCTCAACAATGCGTCCCAACGCCATCACGTCTAGACAAACACTGTCCTCCCCTACAAGCATAACATAACCCTACTCATAGGCAACCCACCCAACATCCTCCCATTCATGTAAAAACTGAAACTCATACATAATCTTTTAAATAGTAAGGTTTTTGGATAACCCTACCTGATCTGGTGCTTGAATAAGAGGGAATGTCATTACTTACAGCCACAGTAGGTTTTTCGACAACTATTGGTTTGGGCCGAGCCGTTGTCAGGTGTAAACTAACTTTTAATCCACAAATACTATAAAATAATAAAAGTTTAGTGCACCTAACCCAACATAACAATAAAAGACCGGCAGTGCAAGATTCCCGAAGTATTACAGTCGAACAAGCGAATATTGGACACATTGGGTTGATACCAAAATTCCAAGGTTGATACTCTTGATAACAGTTCGACAAGCTCTGAATTAGGAGACTCAAGAAAGTATTTACAGCTATGGCGTGCTTCAAACCTCCCAGCAATTTGAGATTCGATGAAAACATTGACAAAAATTTTCAACAATTTTATAATAGTTTCATGTATTACATGAAAGCTACAGGCTTCGATGCCAAAGATGAAGAAACTAAAATTGCCATATTTTTAAATGTGGCTGGAGAAGAAGCCCAAGTTGTATTTGAAACGTTAGGCCTGGATGATGATGACAAAAAGAAATATAATGAAGTGATCGGGGCTTTCAAAAGACATTGTGCACCTGTAAAGAATGAAACTTATGACAGGTATAAGTTTTTCAACATACTTCAAGGAGACAACGAGGATTTCGAACACTTCTTGACTGAAATAAAGATCCTAGCTAAATCATGTAATTTGGAACACTTGAAGAAAGTTTGCTCAGGGACAAAAAAGTAATTGGGGTAAACAGCAGTGAAACACAGGAAAGGCTATTAAGGACTCCCAATCTGGACCTAAAAACAGCAGTTGAGTACTGCAGGGCGGCAGAAATGAGCAAAATGCAGCTAAAGGTTTTGCACAACGAGGAGAAAGCAGTGGATTTTGTTAAAAGAACCACAAAGAAAACAGAGGAGTCCAAGGAGGTAGTACAAGAAGCAGACAGGCGACACTCTAGGAATGACAAGTGTAGGTTCTGTGGAAGATTACATAGGCCCAGGCAGTGTCCCGCGTTTGGAAATACATGTGTTTTGTGTAAAAAACTAAATCATTTTGCTGATGTCTGCGTATATAAGCAAAGGAAAGTGTTTGATGTACAAGTACAAGGCAGTGATTCCGAGGGAGAAGCTGGTGATTTTCTGACAATTAACTCTATTGAAGTAGATGCTATTGAAAAATCTTGCACTAATGATAGACGATGGATGCAGTTGGTAAGTGTGAACAATGTTGACATTAATTTTAAGTTGGACACAGGGAGTGAAGTCTCTATTTTACCCTACAAACATTTCTTGGAAGTAAGCAAAAACAAAATATCACTGGAAAATACTGAGATTGTACTCATGGTTTATAATGGCAACAAAATTAAGCCTATGGGAACAGTTATTTTAAGTTGCAAAGTTAAAGATGTCCAAAAGAATATTAAATTTGTTATAACTCAGCAGGACAACACTGTGCCAATCTTAGGGTTGCGTGACTGCTGTCAGTTGAAATTAATACATAGAGTTGATGTCATAAAGTCTCAGCATGACAATTTTGAAACATTTTTGAATAAAAACAAAAACATTTTTGAGGAGCTTGGAAACATTGGAACATATAAAATAAAATTGGCAGAAGGCACTATGCCTGTGGTTAGGTCACAAAGACGGATCCCTGAGTCAATTAAGCCAAAATTGAAAACTGCACTTGATAAGTTGGAAAAAGGAGGTATCATACAAAAAGTTACAGGACCAGTTGAATGGTGTCATAATTTAGTAATTGTTGAAAAGGCTGATGGTAATCTGAGATTATGTCTAGATCCACAGTATTTGAATGAAACTATCATAAGGGAAAGATGTTTAATACCATCCGCAGAGGAAATTTTTAGCAGGCTTTCAGGGAAAAAAATATTTCTCAGTTCTGGACATGAAGTACGGGTTTTTACAAGTATGTTTGGACAATTTAAGTAGTAGTATGTGTTGTTTTAGCTCACCTCTGGGAGTTTACAGGTACTTGCGCATGCCTTTTGGGATTTCCTCTGCTCCCGAGGTTATGCAAAATTTGAACTGCTCCATATTTGGTGACATTCAAGGAGTTGAAATCTATTTTGACGATATAATTATTTTTGCCGATACCCTTGAGGAACATGACAAAATTATGAGAAGTGTTATTGAAAAAGCAAAAAAGCATAATGTCAAATTCAATAAAAACAAAGTTCAGTACAGGGTGAATCAAATAAAATTTCTAGGTGTTATTATATCAGAATTAGGAATTGAATGTGACCCAGACCAGGTTAATAGCATTCTAAACTTAGAACCTCCTAAGAACATGAAGTCCTTACAGTCTTTTCTAGGAATGTGTAACTATTTGAGTAAATTTATTCCACATTTTACTGACATTACAGCACCATTGAGAGAACTTATAAAAAAGGACATTGCTTGGGTTTGGGGTGAATCTCAAAATAAAGCCTTTTTGGAGCTTAAGTCAAAATTGAGTAAAGCACCAACATTAAAATTATTTGATAAAAATATGCACATAGTTTTATAAACTGACAGCTCTAAGGATGGGGTTGGGGCTTGTTTGTTACAGAATGGGCAGCCTGTCTCATTTTATTCGAAAAGTTTTACCGATTCACAAGTACGATGGACTCCCATTGAAAAAGAGCTATATGCAATCTGTTGCGGTGTAGAGAAATATCACCAATTTATTTATGGGTATAAAGTAACTATTGAAACTGATCACAAGCCATTGATCTCAATAGTTAAAAAGGACATCAACAAAGTAAGCTCAAGGTTACAGCGAATGCTGTTAAAACTATTAAAATATAATTTAGAGTTCAAATATATTCCAGGACCCCAAATGTTTGTGGCAGATTTTCTTTCCAGAAACTTTATAAAGAACACAGCTAGTGATGATAAAACCCTGTCAGAAATAGTTCATTGCATGAGCATAGAATTACCAATTAGTGATAGTAGGCTGCTACAAATTCAAAACGAAACCAGTAAAGATGAAAATCTTAAACAGATTCTAAACTGGCACAATGTTGGCTACCCTGTAAGTCACAGAAATGTACAAAGTCATGAATAAAAAATTTTATATAACTTGAGAAATGAAATAGCTGTTCAAAAAGGCATTTTATATTTAAATAACAAAGTCATCATACCAAAAGTTTTAAGAAATGAAATGCTCAACATTATTCTCGCTGGCCACTTTGGTATCAACAAGTCAAAAAATAGGGCACGATCCCTATTATATTGGCCCGGCATTGGATCTGACATAGAACATTTGATTCAAAAATGTAAAGTCTGTGAAAAATACAATATTTCAAATCCTAAGGAACCATTGATGTCTCATAAAGTCCCTGACTTGCCTTTCAGTAAAGTTGGGGTTGATATCTGTTACTTTGCAAATAATGATTACTTAGTCTTAGTTGATTATAATAGTAGATGGTTAGAAATTAAGAAACTTGATAATAAAACTTCAGAACGTGTAATACTAAAGTTGCAAGAAATATTTTCAGTGCATGGTGTTCCTTCAACTTTAGTAGCAGATAATATGCCATTCAGTAGCTTTAAGTTTCTTAATTTTGCTAAAGAGTGGGGGATAAGTGTAATTACTTCCAGCCCGAGGTACCCTAAATCAAATGGTCTATCAGAAAAGGGAGTAGGGATCGCTAAGAAAATGATGAAAAAATGTTTAGAAAATAATGAAGATATATACCTTGCCTTACTAGCTTATCGAAATACCCCACATCTGACACCATGTTGTAAATAAAAGTCGGTTGGTACTAGGACTCACTTATAATTGTTATCACATACAAAATGGTGAATTAAATGAATTCTCAACAATGCGTCCCAACGCCATCACGTCTAGACAAACACTGTCCTCCCCTACAAGCATAACATAACCCTACTCATAGGCAACCCACCTAACAGTTTCCAAGTGACGGAGTGTCAAAGTTTTAATAAAAAATCGGTTATTTATTAATTACTCAAAAGTCTTTTCGCCGATTTTCATGAAACCTGGTGTGTTTATTAGCAGTTACAAACGACTTGTTTTCACGAGGTTAGATTTCGAATTATAAGTAGCGACGGGTCACCTGATTGATAATTAAGGTAAAAATCTTTGTCCGCCACTATTTTTCTCTAAGTTTCATATTTTAAAAATACAACTGTCTTATAATGCCGTGAATTTGAAATAACAACACTTTATCAATCGATAGATTTACTTAATCCATTAATTCCTACCTGTGCTCTTTTATTGGATTCGTCGTTGATGGACTGGTTGTTTGTTGTCTACTTGGGCCTATTCTTGTCAACCGTTTCTATCAAAACTTAACAATACATTTGTGCATAAAATAGAATTTTAAGAAAATATCTGAAAAAAAGATCATTTACATAACTTTTTGAACTTTGATGGTGCGTAACCATCATTTCTACGCCACGTACTTTGATTTGACAAAGTTTAGCTATTTCAATTTCACGGCATTATAGGAAAGTTGTATTTTTAATTATTTATTCTGGAAAAATATGAAAAATCGTCAAAAATACTTTTGAGTAATTGATGAAATATCGATTTTTAAATGAAACTTTTGACACCACGTTCCTTGGAAACGAAGCAAGTTAGGACACACGTTTATATGAAATTTTCTTCATAAAATATGACGAGAAATCACCACCTGAAATTAATGACATCATTTAGTATACACCCTGTACATATCGAAGATCAAACAAAACAAGTCTTCATAGCCATTGTTATTCGACAATGCATTATCGGAAAAAAATCTAATTTAAATTGTCAAATAAACTCATCAATCGCAGGCATATAATGATAATCGCAGGTAACATGAGAAATAATAAATGGAAAAATTATAATAACGTGTCAACTGTCCGTCATAATTATAAACAGCGGTGTTGTCAGATCACTTTCCAATGGACACCCTGAATCTGCCTTAAACTGATTTCAATATATCTCTTCGTATGAGAATAGTCAACTTTCCATACCATAATGTAACTAATCATAAATATTACTATTGTTTAAATAGAAGTAAGATAGTCAGCCAATCTTATGGGATTAATATTGGATTCAAATCGAGGCAACATGTAGAAGGCGTCAGTGATCTCGCCTCCAAGTCATGTCGTAACTTCAGTGATCTGGCCTCCAAGTAATGTCGTAACTTGATTGAAACAATGGTGCATCATCAAAATCAGGTTAAATTGAAAAACCCTGCATTAAAATAACGTTAAATATTCATGTTTGAAACTAATCACGCTAGATGACAGCCGCGTTTCGCTCCAATACCGATTCCACAAGCATGGACTAACTATCTTACTTATATTTAAACAATGATATTACTTATATCATGGGAGAATCAAAAACATATCATCATCAAACTGACTTTAAGTCTATTTTTATGATGTTCAATTGTGTGGCATTTACCGGTGAATTAATTGAGTCGGCAACGTTGTCTTCCGTATTCGTCCTAACTTCTTTTGGCATCCAGTCTTCGAGCGCTCTCAATGATTGGCCAAGTACATATGATTCCCGGGCTTTTTTTCGTGTTTAAATTGAATAATTTCTACGATATTTTTTTTTGAAAAACTACTACGAATAATCAATTGAAAAAACTGTTTTGCGACTTTATTCATCGTACGGAATGTGAAGTTAGAGGTTGCAGGAAACCCTTGACTTCAGGGCGCCCGACAACTAGGATGCCCCAAAAATTTTGTCGGACGATGTTACCACTGAATTTTCTGCATTTTTATTAAACGATTCTGAAAAAATCAGCAGTGAGCTGATAAATTTTATGACGTCATAACTTTGACATGTTCAGGGTGCCTAAATACCCAATATATTCGTATGACAAAATGTATTTCTCTTTTTATACAGTGTCCGCCAAAATGTTGGAACCGTATAGGAGACTTTTTTGTTGATAGTTTCTCAGAAAATTTCATTCTTCATAAAAGTTGGTGAACTCAATTAGACTAAGTTGGCGCATATCGGTTATCGCCAGTGGCGTGCGGCTAAGCGGGAAACGGCCGATATTCTAAATTTACTATGGAGTAAAGTGAACTTAATATGCAAAATATCGAAAAATGTTATTGAAAACACTTGTTTGTAATTGAGTGCTATATCCAGTTATCCAGTTTAGTCTACCAAAGACCAATTTAATTTTTTAAAAGGATCCTGTCTTTATTTCATTATTTTTCCATTACTGTTTTTTTACTCATATTCAAGAATTTGTTAGATCAGGTGATTGCTTTGACAGATGATTCATGCTAATTCAGTAACTTACTACTCAAACATTATTGAAGTAGTTATCAATATTAATAATTGGTAGACTAAACTGGATAACTGAGAATATCATTCAATTGCAAACACTGTTTTCAATCCCATTTTTCAATATTTTGCATATTAATGTCACTTTACTCCATGGTGAATTAAGAATATCGGCCGTTTCCCGCTTAGCCGCACGCCACTGGCAATAACCGATATGCGCGTACTTAGTCTAATTGAATACACCAACTTTAATGAAGAATGAAATTTTCTGAGAAACTATTCATAAACAAGTTTCCCACATGGTTCCAACTTTTTGGCGGACAATGTATAAGAAAACTTCCGATTGAAAAAAGGATATTTTTAGGTCATTAATTTATTTCTCGCATTAAATCAGTAAGTTTGCGGGACTCACAAGAAAAAACGCCCGGCTACCGAGAATCGCCTCAAAGAAAAACTTGTCCAACTTGACATAAAGAACATACAGTGCGGCTTTTTTTAGTCCTCCTCCCCCTGTTAACTTTTGAACGGTTCGACGTACAAACATGAAAAAAAAAACCGTTTGGAAGGTTTCACCGATACTACCTTTTGAAACAAAAAATATGGTGATTGCTCGACAGGGGGCGCGGGGGGACACATCAACTCAAAAATTTTAAATGACAATGGGGGTCAAGTTTCACATCGTTGAAAAGAGAATTCAATTCTCTTTACAACTACTAAATATTTTTGAATTTTGTTGAGAAATTTTTTCCCGATTTCGATTTTTATGCCTTTCGAAATTTTAGAGTTGATGTGCCCCCAGCGCATCTGTCGAGTAATTGCAATGTTTCTTCTCTCAAAAAGTAGTATCGGTAATACCCTTCAAAATGTTTTTGGTTTCATTATTCCACAAAAAACCTTTCAAAGGACCCCGCACACCTTATATGGGAAAATGGCTCTCCGTCAAATTTCTTGAATTTTTGATATGTTGTAGAATTGATCATTCCGATGAAATGTTTCAACGGGCGCAACACGATCCTATGACTAGTTTTCGAGATACAGGGTGTTGAATATGAGAAACATTCACTTTTCATCACTCTGTATCTGCCAAGTTACGATTTAGTTCGGATTTATCTTTTGTGGGATCATCATCACATCCGTGTATGATGAATTCATGAGAAATTCATTTCCAAATCTTTTCGTAGTACTTCACTTGAAAACAATGCTATTTTGAGACTTTCATAATTTAGTTGTTTTATAAAGAGAAAATGCGAGAAAAGGTAGAATTATCACATAATATTATAAATTCATTTCATCTAGCATCACAGTTGATACAATTCATACAAGGTGATTCACAAATATGGAAACAAAACGAATTTTGGTTTTTGGGACACCTTGTAGTAATAAACCAACCTAAAATGACAAAATTCACTTGAAGAATGTTAAATGATATGTTCCATCGTATACAGAGTCGAATGATATCAATTTGAAAAATTAGTTATACTTTAATAAATAAAAACCTTGATTTTTTAAATCACCCTATATCTCATAAGGGAGTCCGAAAAGAATTCAATATTTTTTCATGGGAGAACTCGAAATACTTTCATCCATATTGTACAAAATTTTCAGCGGAATCCCATGACGGGTTTTTCATATACAAGGCGAAAAATGTATGAAAAAAGCTACGATCTGTACATTTTCCCATTGCTATATTTTCAGTCCAGTTTTCGGCGGGTTTGCTGTAGTTCTTCCTCGTCCGGCCGCTTTTACTCGAAATAAAAATATTTCAATAAAATAGTGATCAGTTATTATACCGTACAATAGCGTACCGCATCCCTCGAAAAAAAGCCATAACTCGAATTATTATCTGCACAAGCATCGTCTAGTAGGCGATTCAATGGAAAAGTTCATGCTTAGTGTTTCTCAGAAGTTATATTATACTTATTACATCCGCAGAAGTTCGTTTTTTCGAATTTTCACTCTATAAAACAATAAAATAGTGAAAGTCTCAAAATAGCATTATTATCAAAGGAAATCGCCCTGTACTACAAACAGATTTGGACATGAATATCTCATGAATTTGTCACATAACGAAAATACCACATAGGATAAATCAGAAAAAAATCATAATTTGTATGTAATTATTTCTATCGGCTTATATAGATATATATTAAATCGAATTCTCGGCATATTTTTACACCAAATTAACGTTTTATGTTTCAATTATGTTCTTGTATGTTCGAATCGTATACAGGCCGTTTCTTTTATCATGTGGTAACATTGCTATATTCTAAACCGTAACAGATACGAAGACGATTAAATGGGAGAAAAGGTAACTATTGTGGAGAACAGTACAATGGTAAAAGAAAATTTACAGGGAGTCTCGCCCTTCCCGAGTTATACAGGGAAAACCAAAAATGCTGTTATTTGTTTTTTACGAATAGAACTGTTATTTCTGAAAATATAAAAAATTTATAAGGAAAGTTTTAATGTATTTAAAATGTACTATAAAAATGTAACAATGAATCTTTGATTAAACGTTTCGTGTCAAACAAAACGGCCACCATCAACATTTTTTTTTCAAATGCGGACCTGTCTATTTTAGTACAAATATTGATAAAGCTTTAAAATCACAATTCAGTGGTACATCACACTTGATATTTATATAACGTTTCATTTAAAATAACTAACATCATCAGTGACAACAATTTTTATTTACGGTCCTGTCGTTAGGTCGTTTATGGATTCCACAAAACCTAACTCTCCGATATAAAAATTATCAGTGACGCTTTGAATAAATGTATCTATTAAAATTATGTTTACACTATAATAAAAGATATCTGTAGTTTCAGAGACGAACGATAGCAATTTACCTCGGAAATAAACTTACTTAAGAGTAGAAGAAATCAAACAAACAGAAAACAATTTATTTCATATTGAATTTTTGAGTGAAAATAAAACCAAAACAGAAAATGAATTCTTCATGATAACCTACATTAAATGCTCGAATTGCCGACCTCTTTGTTGAATGCACATAAGTTGTCTGTCCATACAATTTCTGTGGCAATTTTCTAGCATGATGGGTGTAATGCTATTACATGCATCTCTTATTTTTTGTTTGAGATGGTCGATATCTGTACTAGTTGTCGAAAAAACTTTATCCTTTATGTATCCCCAGACAAAAAATCTAAAGGAGTCAGGTCTGGGGATCGAGCTGGTCAGGCAATTGGTCCATTGTTTCCAATCCATTTTCTTGGGAATATTGCATCTAAATGTTCCCTTACTATTGCTGCATTATGGGGAGGGGCACCGTCTTGTTGAAAATATTGTATTTCACGGCGGATGTTCAGTGGCAATTCATCTAAGTAGCCATCAAACTCATTGGATAAAAAATGTAAATACATTCCACCATTCAAATGCTCGTCGTAAAGAAAGAATGCTCGTTGTATTATTCCACCTATAATGGATGTTTCTGTTAAACCAACCATTGTTGGTGAATTTTGATTCGTCCGTCCATATTATTTTATAACAAATATTTCCAACTTCCCTATTTCTACGTCTCAACCACATCGCAAATCGTACTCTCCTTCCGTAATCCCTTTCATTGAGGTGATGAACTTTGCGTATCCTGTAGCATTTGTATTTGTTCTTTTTCAAAATATTTCTGGTAGATTTTACAGAAATCCCTAGTTCGTGGGCAATTTCTCGAAAAGAACAATCTTGATTAGAAATATTTTTGTAACTGACCAATCCTAAATTGAAAAAAAAATATTTTCGTCACTTTGTTAATCTTTATGAAGTAATATTTGCTTACCTAAAACATTTATTTGGTTCCGCATACTTCCAGTAACAACACATTTTCTAGTTTTATTTCTATCAAATGCACCACAGTCTCTCAAATTTCTTTCTAATCGTTTAAACATTTGAATGTTTGGAATACGACGATTTGGGTATAGCTCACCATACATATTTTTTGCCAAAAGAGGATTTCTATTTGATTTTGCATAAGCAAATAGCATATCAGTCCTTTCGTCATTTGAATACATCTTTGATATGACTGAGTGTATAAACGACTGACAGTTCTTAACACGTATCAACAACTCATTTATTTGTCCTGCCATAGAAACCAAGCAAAGCCTACTTGTTTAAAAATGGTAAAAGAAGTGAGATGCTATTTAATTGTACCATATCACACAATAGTCGTATTTTGACCAAAAACTAATATTTTCGTAACTTCCAGGATTGAGAATTATAGAAATATTCAGTATGATAATTGATTCAGAAGAAATCAGCCTTGAAACAAGGATTTCTGTAATACAAAAATGCCCAAGAAGGAAAAATACGAATGTTCGTTGTGTTGGGGTATCTTCTTATCGAAATTATTGGGTGAAGTCTGAAGTATGCCAATAGTTGAATAGGTTTTGAAGAAATCAAAATAATTTACAAAAGAACTAACGACAGGACCGTAATTAAAAATTGTTGTCACTGAGGATGCTAGTTATTTTAAATGAAACGTTATAAAAATATCAAGTGTGATATACCACTGAATTGTGATTTTATCGCTTTATCAATATTTGTACTAAAATAGACAGGTCCGTATTTGAAAAAAAAATGTTGATGGTGGCCGTGTTGACACGAAACGTTTAATCAAAGATTCATTAATACATTTTCATAGTACATTTTAAATACATTAAAACTTTCCTTATAAATTTTTTTATATTTTCAGAAATAACAGTTCTATTCGTAAAAAACAAATAACAGCATTTTTGGTTTTCCCTGTATAACTCGGGAAGGGCAAGACTCCCTGTAAATTTTCTTTGACCATTGTACTGTTCTCCACAATAGTTACTTTTTCTCCCATTTAATCGTCTTCGTATCTGTTACGGTTTAGAATATAGCAATGTTACCACATGATAAAAGAAACGGCCTGTATATGTTTGTATATAGTATATACCCCCTTTCAGAGAACGTTTCTCTTTCTTTTTCTTGTATTTGAAACATCATCTGAATCATCTTCGAATACCTACTTATTAATATATTCCTCTTATTTCGTAGTAGGCATGGAGAACAATTCAAAGAGGATAAAATCAATAAAATTCTTATGTCAATAGTCGTTTTCTTGTTGTCATAAAGCCCGAGAACTCTTTTTGGGTTATTGGACTAATTGAAGTTTCTTTTTTACTGTTCAAGTTTATGTGATTTTCAGTGTTTGTTGAACTTTGCTGAACAATATGGCCTTCGCAAATAGAGTGAGTTGTTATGTTTGTGACCGAAATGTTATTCCTAGACTCTCAATGCGTTTGAATAGAGGAGATAATATTGATGTTTTGCAAATTGCAACATATCGAAGACAAACTGCGGGAAATCCACCTATTGATATTCAGGATGATACAAAAATATGTTTCAATTGTAATAACACAGTAATGAATGACATTATTGCTATGGAAAATAACCCGAATTGCCTTCGTCTCAATGTGTTGTCCCGCGTATCAAGTCGTGCGTGCATTATTTGTAATGCTCGTCAAAATATTCAAAGACTTTCTTTAGAATGTAGAGTGGATATTTTTGTTGCTTCTGATATCTATGTCCCAGATTTCTTGAGAATTTGTGGTCACCATCTTGATCATCAAGGTTTCCTTCCAAATTGCATGGAGGTTTGAATTTTGTGAATAAACCATACATAATTTCCAATCTTCAACATTTTCTTCAAAGAATGAGGACATTTGCTAATAGAAACAGGCCACTCCGTAACTGGGAAGATATCAATTGTTTCACGAATTTAAGTATCTGACATCAATCTCAAAAAATCATTTTCGACAATTACTAGAATTTTGTGATATTGTTGAACAAGGTGGCAAGAGAAGAAATGTCGAAAGAAAACATTTGCTGACATTTTTGATCAAAATGAAACATGGAGTTTCAGATGAGTTTTTGAAAATATTGTTCAGTTATCCTTCTCGACAAACAGCAAGCTTCATTATTTCTAATGTGAGATTATCTCTTTTACAAATGTTCGTACCGAACAATATTGGATTTAATTCAATAACAAGAGAAAATTATATTAACAGTCATGTATCCCCTTATACGAGTCAACTGTACAATCCCACACCAGATATTCCCAAAGCAATAGTTTATATAGATTGTACCTACAATAAAATAGAAAAGAGCAGTAACTTCCGGGTATTGAGGCAATCATACTGTTTCCACAAGAATGAACACTTGGTCAAACCAGAGATCATAGTTGCCCCCGATGGATATATCTTAGCAATCAACAGGCCGTACTTCGCAGATGCTAGGAATAATGATGCAAGTGTTCTAAATCACGAATTACAAGTTGATTTGAATGGAATGAAAACATGGTTTCAAGAAGGAGATATTGTGATAGTCGATAGAGGCTACAGAGATTCAATCAATAGTCTACAAGAACTTGGCTTGCATTACTATATGCCACCATTTCTACCGCCGAATCAAAGGCAATTAACGACAAATGAAGCCAATCAGGCACGTTTAATAACCACTACTAGATGGATTGTTGAAGCTAGAAATGGACATTTTAAGTCAATTTTCAAATTTTTTCGTCAACCCATAACAGCAATACATGCTGCGAAGCTACATGACTATTACCTGATTGCTGGCGCTCTTATAAATAAATTCCATCCATTGATAAATATGCCTGGAACGTTGGATACGGCCACACAAATGTTGGTTGATTCCGATGATGTCAACATTGTTCAGGCACGAGTTGAAGCTGAAAACCTCCGAACTAGGAATGGTCGATGGATTCGTTTAAATCAATATCATATACAATCGTTTCCTCGCCTTGATATTGAATATTTAAAATTACTTACTGGAACATATCATTTACACTTGGCTGCGTCATATATCCAAGATACAACTCGTAGAGATGGTGAAGTAGACAACATTTTAGAAGTCGATGAGTTACATGGGGAACCCAATTTCCTAAGATTCAGAATATTTTCTCGGTTCAGGAATGCTGCTAAACACATGCTTTGGGTTGTTTTCACTGAAAGAGGTGACGAAAATCTAGAAGATCCTGCTCTCCCTATTACGGGGTATTATTGTACTTGTAAGTCCGGTGCTAGGACTTTAGGAACTTGTGCGCATGTTGCTAGCGTGATATGGTTTTTGGGGTACGCTAGATATCAAGAAAACATACATTTTCCATCCAATCGTCTTTTAGATTCCATAGGAGATGCTGCAAATAGAATGCTTCCAGAGGACATGGATATCGGTCCAGAAATAGTTTAATTTTATTGGTTATTGGTAAGAATCTCCTTCTAATTCGTATTTGATAATGTTTTTTGATTAGGGAAAAATTCAGTTATCCATCATGTATTTTCCTTGGTGTATTGTCATGCACATGCTCGTGCCAACCCAATATCCGAAAGATATATCACATCCCGTTGAACTTCTATCAATTTATGTATAGATTATATATATATATATATATATATATATATATATATATATATATATATATATATATATATATTATCCATTATGCATTATGCATTATCCATGACGGGCATCTTTAAGACAGGCATACATTATGCAATTTCCATGCAATGCAAGTTTGGTGCTATGCAAGAAATTCTTGCATAGCTATTGCATATCTCTTGCCGCGCACATTACATTATGCTGTTTCAGTGCAATTCTGATTTGTTTTGACATTTTGACATCACTGAAATTAATGAACATGTCTTGTTTCGTCCCTTTTTCCAGATGATGACCAAAATCACGTAATTAAGATGCCTGGTTACACGTAATCAATAGAGATACACTCTGCTCAACATATCAGTCACAACACAATGAAAATAGCTAGAAGATAATAATACTGTTTTTGAAGTTCACGTTGGTGACGTTGTTACCACTAGAAAAATTACTAGAATTGCATAAAACTTGCATGAAAAATAGAGCAGATGCTATTTTCAAAACTTGCATGGAAATTACACGCGCGCAAGCGCGTTAATGTAGTTTGGACTTGCATGGCACTTGCATTGCACGGAAATCGCATAATGTATGCCTGTCTTTATTATTGGGAATTCAAAATTAGATGCCAGCGCCAAAGTGGCAAAAAATGGAACCTCTTTCGCGTATTTATGTCGAAAGAACATAACCTCGTTGTCCTTTGTGCTATTGTTGTAGAAATGCTCAAAATGTCAAAATCATAGTTTCAACCTCATTTTCACGTAAGTATAGATTCAAAACCCGACACCAGAGGGAGTATCCCTTATCTTGAATTCCCAATAGCCATGGGATACATATTATGTGTGCCATCTGGTAAGGCCGTACAAGTTGTTATGAGTTGAAATAATGTTGATTTCACTTCACTGAATTCCTTACTTTTACGTTTTGAATAAATGTCAAATAAGTATCTTCTCAATCACATCAGGAGACTTCAATGGATAGGTAGAGTGGTCATTTATTAGCGTAAAATAGTGAAATATATGGACTTTTTCAGAAATTGTTCGCCTTGTATATGAAAAACCCGTCATGGGATTCCGCTGAAAATTTTGTACGATATGAATGAAAATATTTCGAGTTCTCCCGTGAAAAAATATCGCTATCTTTTCGGACTCCCTTATGAGATATAGGGTGATTTAAAAAATCAAGGTTTTTATTTATTAAATTGATATCATTCGACTCTGTATACGATGAAACATATCATTTAACATTCTTCAAGTGAATTTTGTCATTTTAGGTTGGTTTATTACTACAAGGTGTCCCAAAAACCAAAATTCGTTTTGTTTCCATATTTGTGAATCACCTTGTATGAATTGTATCAACTGTGATGCTAGATGAAATGAATTTATAATATTATGTGATAATTCTACCTTTTCTCGCATTTTCTCTTTATAAAACAACTAAATTATGAAAGTCTCAAAATAGCATTGTTTTCAAGTGAAATCGCCCTGTACTACGAAAAGATTTGGAAATGAATTTCTCATGAATTCATCATACACGGATGCGATAAATCCGAACTAAATCATAACTTGGGAGATACAGAGTGATGAAAAGTGAATGTTTCTCATATTCAACACCCTGTATCTCGAAAACTAGTCATAGGATCGTGTTGCGCCCGTTGAAACATTTCATCGGAATAATCAATTCTACAACATATCAAAAATTCAAGAAATTTGACGGAGAGCCATTTTCCCATATAAGGTGTGCGGGGTCCTTTATCGAGGTATGAGTAGTTTTCAGATCCGCATTTATATTTGATATTTCGAATTTTAATTGCAAAAAAAATATTAACGAAATTTTAAAAAAACTGTGAAGTTTTTTTCTGTAAAAGGACCCAAGAATAATCTTTTCAATTATTCGCATGTTATTAAGAAACACACTTTATAACATGAATATTATTAATAAAATAATCCGACAATACACCTGACTAGTGAACAGAAAGTAAACGGATTTTTTGGGCAAGGTATATTTCCAGAATTCCAGACGGTTCCAAATCTCGAGCATATCCCCTAAGGATACACCACTGGTTCTAGTATTACTACATTTTCACGAAATTCATTGGCACATCGTGAGTCACAGTTTGTTCCGGTTTGTTAGGTACCTACCTATCTATGCGTATGTTCCGAAAGAGGTTAGTTAATACTTTCTAAAATTCATCAAGCTGGTCTCAATAAAAACCAACATACACCTTTATGGAGTAATAATTCTTGGATTCAGAGCAAAGGAAAACAATAAAAAACCGTAGATGATGTTTGATTATCTGTATGGAAAACAGACACAAAGGCTTTTTTCTACGACAGTGCTTAAACTAAGCTTTTACGCACTGCTGAAATACTAAAGTAATACTTTTTCGCACAAGTGCGTAAAAAAATCACCTGTGCGTAAAATCATCAACTGTGCGTAAAGTAGTTTTTTACACACTGTTCATACATTTATGCATTTTTGAAAAATACAGTATTTTGCGTCAAATATAACTCGGATGTCTTTATTTGATAATACGACAATTCATATCATTAAACATTCAAATTAATGTTTTAAAGAGAAACATTCTCAATTGAAAATTGAATCAATACATGACTCCTCTGGAAATGGAAAAACCCTACGATAAAATTGAAGTTACTTTTTTGTAATATCTAACAGAAAACAACTACTTCCCCTTCCAAGAGAGGTTATCTTGTACGATGGAAAATAGAGACTAAATTCCAACTTTCATTCGCAGATGATTCCACAACTGACTTTATGAACATCCCTTCATATTTTCAATGAAATCATTCAAATTAATGTTATAATTGCTACAATTTGGCAATATAACTGTCGAAGAAAAAAAAATTTACTTTCGTAAAGGGCTTTTTTGTACTCGCGTGTTTGTTGAACTCGGCTGCGCCTCATTCAACAAACTTCACGATCATACAAAAAAGTCCTACTTTACGAACTTGTATCATAATAGCTAATACTATATTTTTCAAAAATGCATAAATGTATGAACAGTGTGTAAAAAATTACTTTACGCACAGTTGATGATTTTACGCACAGGTCATTTTTTTACGCACTTGTGCGAAAAAGTATTACTTTACGCATTGTCAGCAGTGCCTAAAAGCTTAGTTTACGAACTGTTGTAGAAAAATAGCTATTTTGTTAGAATTAGTACCGGTAAACCAGGAGAGTTTGACCTATGAGATTTGGATGAGCACTGGACTAAACCTTTGTCTCTTCTCGGATAATGAGGGACGAAAAAATTATGAATACTTCAAAATTAGGAAAACTTCATATCAGTTTATCAAAAAATGCATTTTTTTTTTAAGTTGCTTTTATTTAACTTGCTTTATTCGTATGTCTTTCGGTTCAAAACTAGTAGTAATTCATTTTTCAAGAACTTGTTGGCAACCGATTGAACTGAAATTTGGCACAGATTAGGAACCGATGACTACAATAATTTAAAAAACCTGTCTCCCCGAAGG
The DNA here is from genome assembly GCA_944452925.2 of Chrysolina oricalcia. Classification (NCBI taxonomy): domain Eukaryota; kingdom Metazoa; phylum Arthropoda; class Insecta; order Coleoptera; family Chrysomelidae; genus Chrysolina; species Chrysolina oricalcia. The sequence goes on from OX101820.2 coordinate 32,573,585, forward strand.
CTAGATAGAGACTACGTAAGAATTCAGAAAAAAAATCCGACGGTTTCAGACGTTAAAAAAAAATGTAGGTCGGGGGACTCGGACCCTTCTCGAAATAAGGCAGAAACTCGAATAGTAATAAATAAAATCGAAAAAATCCGTAAAAATAGTGAAAAACATCGGACCGTCAAAGAATTGAATTTCTTATAATTTTATCACCCGATGTCTAATCGAGAACGGGTAGAAATTCGGAAAAATTTCCGCCTTCGGACGGTTTGGGACGTGGAAAATTACGTAAAAAAATGTTGGTCGGGGTGCCCTCCCCTTCACAAAAAGAAATTGCGAAAACTCCAGAAAATAAAATCGAAAAAATCTCTAAAAATAGTGAAAAACATCGGACCATCGAATAATTAAGTTTCTACTGATTTCACCCCCACCTGGATGACTAGATCTTGAACAAATTTGAGACAGCGAAAATAAAATAAAAAAAATCTATAAAAATAGTGCAAAACATCGGACCGTCGAATAATTGAGTTTTTAATATTTTACTCCTTTGCCCCCCCCCCCCACCGATGACTAGATAGAGAACGGATAGGAATTTTCGACGGTTTCGGATGTGGAAAATTACTTCAAAAATAAAATCGGAGAAATCCGTAAAGATAGTGGAAAACATCGGACCGTCGAATAATTTAATTTCGGATTCGGATTTTTTTTGACGACTTCCAACGTCGAAATTTCGACGAAAAAGAAATGTCAGTTGGGGGGGTTCGTACCACCCTCCTCACAAAAAGGTCGAATGATTTAACCCCCTGTCCTCCTAAAGGCTAGATAAAGAACGCCTAAGAATTCGTCAAAAATTTCCGATGGATTCGGACGTAAAAAATTACGACGTGAAAAGTGTCAGTCGGGGTACTAAGACTCCTTCAAAAAAAAGTTGCGAAAACTCGAGAAAATTAAATTGGAAAAATCTGTAAAAAAAATTGAAAAACATTGGACCGTCAAATAATTTATTATCGAATAATTTAATATCGAATGATTTTAAACCCCAGTCTCGCTAAAGGCTACATAGACAACGCCTAAGAATTGGGCAAAAATTTCCCGCTGTTACGGACGTAGAAAATTACGACGTAAAAACAGTGTCAGTCGTACTCAAAAAGTTGCAAAAACTCGAGAAAATAAAATCGAAAAAATCTGTGAAAATAATGAAAAACACCTGACAGTCGAATAATTTAATCTTTAATAATTTTAACCGTCCCTCCCCCTCCCCGATGATTAGATAGAGAAAAATTTCCGACGGTTGGTCGGTAGGTAGAGGGGCTTGAAAAAAGATGCGAAAACTCGCGAAAATAAAATCGAAAACATCCGTAAAAATAGTCATTACACTTGAAATGAAACTTCAATCTTTTAAGAAAATATTTAAAGTTTTAAAATTTCAAAAGATTATCTTTTAGTTCAATAGTTTATGAATGAAAGTTTGTTTTTAAAAAGATTTCAAATGTTTATTTTATTTTATAGAAATGATGACGGATTTTCTTTTCATTTCAAAATCATGCTCGAAAGTATCGTTTGCTGTCAGTAGTAGGAAGCAGAAGTTGAATTCATTTTTTGGATACAAAACTATTTCTATGTTCAGTTATTCTATTTTTGAAGGTTCTACCTGTTTGTCCAATGTAATGAATAGGACAGGTACCACAAGTTAATTTATAGACAGTTTCTCAACAGTATCTTTGTTGTTTTTGATATGTTTACCTATTAGGTAGATATTCTTTATTCCTAAATTCGGCAATTTCGAGATTTCTAAATTGCTCCAAATTTTTTTCCGTTCTGTTTCAGTAAACTGGTGGTATTTTAAATCGCGAAGAATCTATTGGCCGAAACCAAAATACCTCACAAGAAAACAAATATCACTCGGAGTAAAACGATTTTGAGTATTATTGTTATAAAACGAACAAAAGTAATTCTCTCTTTTTTTTTCAGACAATGGAAGCCCAGAAAAATTATACTCAAAATGATACATTGTCAACCACTTTCAAATGAAACGATTTTGTTTTGATATTCGAAAGTTAAAGATTATCAAGTCCAATATTACAAAGTCTCGTGTACATTGAATTAGCCAAATCAACGTGAGACTAACTGCAGTAACCACCCATTTGGGTACGCCACTGCTAAGGCCGTTTTTTTTATAAACGAAACAATGAGTCAATGCTTGCGATATACAGGGTGTCCGGTAAACCTTGTACAATATTGAAACTGGTGATAGACCAGGTCATGACTGTTCAGAATATCGGAATTTCACCTCAGTAAAAATATCACCGTTTTCGAGATAATGGGCATTTTAGGAATTTCTGGAAAATCGCTACCTAACCTTGGATTTTTGAGTGCTATGTATACAAATTGAGACGAATTCAAATATCTTTGCTGCTGAAGATTACTGAATAGTGATGCTTTTAGACGTGCGAAACAGTTTTTCAGAAAGTGAAAATTGCTTTCAAGAAATGAGGGTAAAATGACAGATTTGAGTTTCACCAATTTTTTTAACAACAGTTTGACATTATTGTCTGAAAGAAACATAACCAATTGGAAGTGGACATTCATTTCAGAAGTATGCTCATTTTGTCCAGACTCTACCATGGTATAAAACAAACTATAATTATTTTTGTAGGTAGTGATTTCCATTGAATTAGGCTTGGTTTTATTCTAGGCTTCCATCAACTTTTATACTTATGCGCAAAAATTATTTTATTTCGATTTAATCAAGATAAAATGTGGAAATGATTATTAATAATAAAGAATAGACTGCTTGGTAGCATTAAATAGTATGTCAATATAATTAACTTTTCATGTAATTAAGCCTAATGAAATTATCGAAATGAAATGTCGATTATCCGACATGGCACCGATTAATACGAATTCTTGTGATAAATGTCGCAATTGTCCAACATCCAGATTCCAACGAAGTTTCAGAGACCGACAGATATACAGGGTGTAACCAAATAAGTGCAAATTTTTTTAGGAGGTGAATCCTTGTCGAAAATTAAAAACTTTTCTAATTCCTGTGTTGTGTCCGTAGAAGCAATAGTTCCCTATTGAAAAAATAAAATACAACATTGTGCATGAACGGATCTTCTGTAAATAGAATTGAAAAAATCTAGTAGGTGGCTGTCACATTTTGTTTGAACAACCTGTGACTTCTATCGTAGTTTTTTTGAAATTATTCCGCTTGTTTCATTCACTGGTATTTATTTCTTTGTCAAGCCTTACACACGTTATCCTCCCCGAGAATATGCTCATATGCACTACATTTATGGTAAATGTGGAGGTAGTGCTACTGCTTCAGCAGCGCTTTATGCAGAACGATATCCGATTGCACAATGCCGCTCAGAGAATCGCTGATCTGGGGGCTATAACCTATAACGCATTTGAAAAGGTTCTTCTTGAAAAAATGTCGTCTCTGCGTACGAGTGGATGGAAAATAACATTTTTGTAATATTATTCAGTGCGATGTTGAATAATCGTTATTGTGGTTTATAGTGTATGCTGATTTAAAAAAAAAACGTTGAATTAGTATTTACTTCTTTACATCTCATTGAATGCTTCTAAGCAGTTGATTCGTTATTACTCATGATTATTTAATCATTTCATCTTGATAGGATAAAAATAAAAGACATTACTGACAAAGTCTAATGGAGTTGATTTTAGCTCAGAATAACATCACACTCTAATATAATCGAAATTCTACTCCTTCCAAAAATAATTATCGTATGTTTTATACCATGGTAAAGTCTGAACAAAATGGGCATTCTTTTGTAATGAATATCCACTTCCACTTGGTAATGTTTTTTCCAAACAATAATGTCAAACTGTTGTTAAAAAAATTGGTGAAACATTTTACCCTCATTTCTTGAAAAAATTGTATCGATTTCTGAAAAACTGTTTTGTACATCTAGAAGCATCACTCATCAGTAATCTTCAGCAGCAAAGATATTCGAATTGGTCCCAATTCGTAGACAGGGCACTCAAAAATCCAAGATGAGGTAGTGATTTTCCCGAAATTTAAAAAATGCTATTATCTCGAAAACGGTGAGATTTTTACTAAGGTAAAATTCCGATATTCTGAATAGTCATGACCTGGTCTATCACCAGTTCCCATATTGTATAAGGTTTACCGGACACCCTGTTTAAGGGGTTTTGTTGTTTTCAATGGTTAAAGTGGGCGACTGCGTTTGTTGAAGTCTCGCCCACTCTTACATATCACTACAAGAAGTTACTGGAGTTCGTCTGCCTCCAATATTCTTGGGGGCACACGTTTCTTTGTATATGCCAAATAGACATCTGTCTGATAGTAATTTACTCAAAAACTACTAGATCAATATTTATTTATTTACTTGGTATTTATACATACAGGGTGGGCCATCGAAAACGTACCGGAAGGCATAACTGCCAGGAGAAGATCTTGTAGAAAAAAACCTGAAACAGGTCAAGTTTGATTGTGAGAGGGGCAACTGTTACTGTTAACCCAAAAATTATAACCTATACTTTGAAACTTGTTGAAAACACAATTTTTATTAGATTCGGAGAAAAAAAGATCTATATGCTACTCTCAAACGAGAACCCATTTTCACTTTTCATACGGTACTGAGATACCTCAATAAAATGAAACGTAATGCTGCAGTTAGTTATACCCCAATTGCTTCCTCATATTACTTTCATGTTCAATTTCGCCATCACAACTTCCACATTCCCCCTCCCCCCATGGAATCACGCTGATGGCCCAAAAGAAGTTTCAGATATTCTGTCTACACTTTAGAAAGCATTCGAAATGGCTATCAAACACCAGATTACGACTTTTGTGAATGAGGAAAAATTGTCTTCGTCTTTGATTTTGATAACGAATGATATTTTCACACCTCTTGATTTGGGAAATAGACCGTCCGATAGTGACAGATTTAGATGCCCCATTTTCGCATTCAAGCCTCGAATAGGGTTGAAAAGTACATCGATGTTGAGTAAAATGGAGGGAGAACAAATGGAAAATTCGATTTTCCAGAACAGAAATAAAAGTAGTTTCCCATATTTTCACGCGAGCCGTGTTCACCTAATTATTAATTAATAGAATCTGGCTTCGGAATACCAAAGGCTTTAGTGTTGCAGGTGGCTAAAGGGTTCAAATGAAGGTGTAATCGTGTAAGGAAAAATCAAGATTTTGACAGATTTTCCCAAACTATGAAAACCACATCGTCACTAGACCGAAAACATAATGGCTCACGTGAAAATATGGGCAACATACTCCTTTTAAAAATCGAATTTTCCATATGTTCTCCCCAGGAGCCACTCGTAAATTTCCCTCCATTTTACTCAACATCGATGTACTATTCAACCCTATCGAGGCTTGTATGCGAAAATGGGGCACCTAAATCTGTCACTATCTGACGGTCTAAAACTTAATTGTCTCAAACTGCTTTTGACACACTTGATCCTGATGTTCTATATAAAAAACTCATGTTTTGGCTTTATAGATAGCGCAGTTTCATTATTGTATAGTTTTTTATCAAATAGATCTCAGAGTGTAATTCTAGAAGACAACTATCCACTTATCTTGCGAAACATTTGGGAATTCCTTAGGGCTCCGTACTAGGTCCACTACTTTTTACATTATACAGTGCCCGCCAAAATGTTGGAACCATATGGTAAACTTTTTTATTAATAGTTTCTCAGAAAATTTCATTCAATTAGACTAAGTACGCGCATATTGGTTATTGCCAGTGGCGTGCGGCTAAAGGAGAAACGGCCGATATTCTAAATTCACTAAAGAGTAAAGTGACATTACTAAGCAAAATATCGAAAAAATGTTTGCAATTGAATATTTCCAGTTATCCAGTTTAGTCTACCAATTTTAATTTTTTCAAGGATCCTGGCTTTATTTCATTATCTTTCTATTACTGTCATTTCAACACATATTCAAGATTTTGTTAGATCAGGTAATTGCTTTGAATGATAATTTATGCTGATTCAGTAACTTACTACTCAAAAAGTATTGTGGATAATTCACATTAAAAATTGAGGACAACTCTTTGAGTAGTTATCAAAATTAGTAATTAGTAGACTAAACTGGATAACTGGGAATATCATTCAATTACAAACAACTTTTTTCAATAACATTTTTCGATATTCTGCATATTAATGTCACTTTTCTCTATAGTGAATTTAGAATATCGACCGTTTCCCGCTTAGCCGCACGCCACTGGTAATAACCGATATGCGTGTACTTGATCTAATTGAATGCACCAACTTTTATGAAGAATGACATTTTCTGAGAAACTATTTTGGCGGACACTGTGTATTAGTGATTTTCATGATTACATCAGATCAGGCAAAATACACCATTATGCTGATGACACAAATATACATGTCCTTCAAATTTGTAGAATCGAAACACACTAAATCTGCAATCAATGAATACCTTCAACTCTTGTTCGATTTGTCTTGTGTGCATAACTTGAAACTCAATCCTACGAAATCCCAAGTCATGCTCTTTGGTCCCAACAGCAAGAAGCATATCGTGCGTGACTCTCTTTCTATCGTTATTGATCACAACATTATACCATTCGTAAATAAAAGTAATAATTTGGGCTCATAGCCAGATAGTGATATGAGACTCACTGAACATACAAGCCATTTAAGCAGGTTATCCTTTGATATCTTGAGACAGTTCTATCCAAGTACCCAAGTAGAGATCCATTTTCAAAAACAATCCTCCCGGCAATCCTTCCGGCATTGATTTCACATTTACTGTAACTTCTACTACTCTTCTACAAATATTGTTATTTTCTTGTTAAAATATGGGTACTCACTTTCCTTTAATTTCCATTATATACATATTTTTTTGAGGTTGGGTTTAAAAGCAACTTTCAAAGCTGAACTCATTTTCATCCAAATTATGATTGCTTTATCTTGGCTCTATATTGATTTGTTTCTCATGATGAATAAAGATATATTATTATTACTTTTTTTCGTTAGGAATCTCCCGGTCAAGCCCTGTCATCCGCAGGGCACGCTGGTGTCGTTTTCCACTATAACTACTCCCCACGACCGTAGGGTAAGTTTTTTCAATTCAATTAATTCAATTTATTTTTGGACCATCGAGCTGAATAGCTATAGGACAAGTCAGGTTTTACATGTAAAATTTGGTAATAAAATTACAGAAAATTGACAACACAGCAAACATTCACAAGAACATAAATATGTAAAAAATCTATCTATCACAGTACAAAATTGTCGAAGTAATCCTTCAGGCTATAGGGACAGAGGTTGAGGAGAAGTGTTTTTATTTTATTTTTGAAAAGCAGCAGGCTATCGATGTATTTTATTTCTTTTGGAAGAACATTATAAACTCGTAGCCCCAAGATATCTGGTGATTTTTGGGATAATGTGAGACAAACGTTTGGGATATGAAAATCATTTTTTTCCTAGTGTCATGGTTATGTATTGATTCATTCGTGGTTAATTTTTCCCTCTGTCTGTGAACGTAGATCAACAGTTCATATATATAACACATAAAATGGGAGTATTCTATGACGTTTAAACAATTCCCTACATGAGGTTCCATTTGGGACATTTGCTAAACATCGCACAATTCTCTTTTGGACTCAAAAAAAATTCTGAACGCTACACGAGTTTCCCCAAATGATCATTCCATAAGTGATTCTACATTGAATTTCACCAAAGTAGAAGAGTAACATTCCATGAATAACCAAAATGGATTTTAGAGATCTTAATTGATAACATTTAGTGTTCAATGTTTTAGCTAGTGCTTCACAGTGAGTATTGAATGATAAATTCTGGTCCAATTTGACACCTAAGAAAGTAATACATTCCTGTTTATCTATTGTTTCGTTATTTATTTCTATATCTAAATTTGTAATTTTATTATTTTGCCTCGTGTGGAAGTTCACATGACTGGTTTTGGAAGCATTTAAGAACAATGAGTGTTCGTAAGACCACTTATAGAGTGACTTGCAACAGGAGTTAATTTCATTTTGTATTTGAGCTGAAGATTTGTCTGTGAATAATAGCGTGGAATCGACCGCATAAAGACAAGTAATCGCATCGTGGAGTACTATAGGTAATTGATATAAATGATAAATAATATGGGGCCCAGCACAGACCCTAATCTACTGGAAAGTAGACTAGAAATGTGCTCTGTTTTCACATAATCCGATTTGTGATTAATCTTGACCTGCAGAAGCCGTCCCTTCAGGTAGGACAAAAACCATTCATAGAGTTTTCCGCGAATCCCATATTGATAAAGTTTATTCATCAAGAGTTCATGCTGGACACAGTCAAAAGCCCGGCTGAAATCACAAAATATTCCAACCGAGCTATCGCCTGCTTCCATAGAATCCAATATTTTTTCGTAGAAATTATGAATTGCGGTGACTGTGGAACGACCAAAGCGGAAACCATGCTGGTTTTTCAGAATTATAGAATTTTTATCCAAAAAGTTTAATAATTGATCCAAGATAGCATACTCAAAAATTTTCGAGATAACGGATGGGATTGTTATGGGACGGTAGTTTTCTAGATTTTGAGAGTTTCCTTTTTTGAAAATAGGAGATACTAGCTGTTTTCATTCTCGTTGGAAATATTCCTACCTGTAGCGATAAGTTGATCAGGTATGTAAGTGGTTTTATGATACAATGGGCAATTTTTTTAATAAGGAAGCCTGAATTACCATCTGGACCATTGGTGTGTTTATTTTTCAGTGTATGCTTTATAACATACAGGACTTCTTCTTCAGAAATGTGGCAGATAAACGTGCTATTTAAAACTGTTCTATTTGCCGAAATCCGTTTATTATTTATTGAATCAGGGTTTTTATTTTCTCAATGGTATGGAACATGAACAAATAAATCATTGAATATTTCGGATATTTCCAACGGATCAGAGAGGATATTGTTTTCATGATTTATGAGGATATTTTTGTTATTATTTTTATCTTCTTGCTCATATTTGAAAATAAATTCCACGTAGGTTTGTTCATATTTTCAGATTCTGCTAGTTTTTGCGAATAAAAGTTGTGTTTGGTGGTTTTAATTAGAGTATTGTGTTTTTTTCGCTTATTCGGATGTTTGACTATTGGGTCGAGTTATGTGCTCTGAGCAGCCGAAGTGAACCAAGGATTCGTGCATTCTTACGACAAGCTGGTTTTATTTTAAAATTCGAGAGCAGTTGTCCATCATTCAACCAAGGACTCCTATGATCAGAACCACCATTTTAACAGAATGATTTGGGAAGAGCCTGCGGGTTCAAATAGTAGAACTCGATATTCATTCCTGTTTTCCTCCTCGTTTCGAACGATGTTCTTGTCGTCTGGGACGGAAAACTCCATGAAAATCGTCCTACTTTGGTGGTCGAGGAGGAAAACATCAGGCTTTTTGGGAAGTGTTTGCCTGAGGGTGGGGAACGAGTAGTTCCAATAGATTCGGCACTTCTCATTCTCCACAACGGACGCAATATTCCCCGGAGCATAAGACTCTCATCGGTTTCTCGTCTATACCGTACGAGTAGATGGTAGTACAACACTAGTAGCGTCTCGCTTCGCGTTATTATTATTTGTATTGTGACAAATTCAAAAGAATTCTTAGAGATTTTCTCTTGAAAATGACATATGATCAGATTTCTTTTGACTTTAGTTAAAATACAGATCTTATTTTCTCCAAACCTAATAAAAAAATTCATATATTCTGGATCACCAGCTTAACGCAACTGTTGTAAACAATGCAAAAAACTATTGCTTTGATTTGCATAAATACTCTAAATTTGAAATAATTTTTAAGAAATTAAATCATAAAACACGTTTTTTTTCCGATTTTAACTCCTTTCTGTCACAGTTTGACGTTGTCAAAATACAATTCTTATTTGCTCCAAACCTAATAAAAAAATCATATATTATGGATCACCAGCTTGACGCACATTACAGCATTATCTTTTAAAATGCAATCTCAGACCCGGTCCAGGTACGGATTATTAAAAGTATTTGAAATAACTTCCTCAACCGACTGTACTAAGGGTGGTAGTATATCATATGCATATTCTCTCATACAAATAACTAGTAGAAATAACATTCTTTATTCAATTTTGATTCACAATCATCAATTTCTACTACGTTTCATACAAAAAATAGTTGACACAACGAACTGAAGGATTGTTTACATACCTGAGATCGGTGAACAGAGCTGGAATGAGAAGGGGAACTGTCCTGACTGTGATTTGATTCAGTATACGACTGGGTCATGGAATTCTGTCCAACAATTTGTTTCTTTGCTATCTCCTTCTTCTTTCCTTCTGCCGCTGCCTTCATGGGGTCATAGCTTTTCCTCCTTTTCCAGTTCTGAAAGTCCATCTCCCGACTGGAAAGGGATGAATTACTTCGAGCCCCGCCTTGTTTTTTACCTGAGGCAACAAAAAGAACGCCGGTAAGTATAACACAAAATTTTCCCTGTACAGAGAGAGTCATCAAGAAACAAAACACGTTTTTATCGCTTAGATAGATAGACTGAAACTATGATCTCTTACCAAAATATGACTTGTTGGTTCTGGAAAAGAGCTAGAAAAAAAATCCAGGAAAGTACTATGCCCAGTATACACCCTAATGTAATATTATCAATAAGATTATAATTTGTCATGTTAACGAGTTCCGATAAATGCATTTTGATTCTGAATTTGTCTTATTTCGACTAACAAAACAGTTACTTTATTTGTCAATCCTACCCAAGTAGTTTTTACTAACTTTGGCCGCTTATATCTGTGAAACGACACATACAAAATCATTCAAATCCAAATCTAATTCTACTATTCAAATCGTATTTGAGTAATCGCAGACAATTCGTTGAATATGAAAACTTCAGTTCTCGTTTCCTTGTTCCCACGTCAGGCATACCTCAATCTTGGACCTCAATCTTGGACCACTTCTGTTCCTTTATTATATCAATGATCTCATTACCAAATTAGCTTATCAAAAGCTTGTTATTGCTGATGACCTAAAAATCTACTCGGTAATAACTTCCCCTTGGATAAAATCATTTTATGGTGTGATAAAAACAAATTAGGCCTTAATATTGATAAATGCTTCGTAATGTCATATTCAAGATGCAAAAACCCAGTAACTTTCAGTTATTCTATCGATCAAAAAGTATTGGAACGACGCACCGACGACCTGGCAGTTATATTTAATCAGAAATTCTCAAGGTTTCGAAAACACTGTAACACTGAAAATACTCTTCTTTTCATTTGTACGCTCAAAATTAGAATACGAGATGTCGAATCTGTTCAGAGAAGATTCCTTAAATTTTTAACATTTGGTGAAGACAAAAACTATCCAGCGAGAGGACTGAATAACAGCATTTACTTAAACAGATTTGATGTTCTCTCTGTCGAGCAGGCGAATTATCGCTGCTGTTTCATTTCTTCACAAATTGATTCATAATAACATTGATTGCCCAAATCTCTTATTTGAAATCAATTGGCCTGTGCCCCGTTTAGGGTCCAGACGTACCAATATCACTCTTCAGAGCCCTGTAACTAATATGTGCCAAAACTTCAATCGTATTTCAGGAATATGCGATATTAATTTCGACTCATTAAAATCCATAACCACATTATTATTGAATGAATTGTCTGATCACTGACTTTTGTATTTCTAGCTTAAGTTCTGTGAGGCCAAAGTTTGGGTATTCACGGTCGTGTCTGATGGAACTTGTGTGGTGGATATTTCTGGGGTGGTGGCTGGAACAAGTTTTCGCCCCTTTATATACCGCGCTGCTCATTGATTTGTCGTTGTATGCCCTACCTTTCACCTCTCTGTTTTTTTTTGTGTATCATATTTTAACACATATTTTTGTTTTTTTTTAAATTTATATTTCACCTTCATATAACTATTGATAATGTTAAAATGTTAAAATTATTCTGCCATAGATTATTTAATACTTTGTATTCTTTGTATTTTCCTACAAGTGGGTTTGAGTACCTGTTGGAAATAAACGGCTTATTATTATCAAACTCACACATTTTTCTAACGACCTATCCTTCTATAGCATAAGTAAGTTTCAATTCGACCGAGAGCCAATTTCCCATATATTAAAACCTGCAAACTTCTCTCCATCATAAATAAAATTATTAATAATAGATTATTTCTGTACAATACTTTACTGCATCATAATCAAAAGTACTATACTGTATTTACATTTCAAATACGTAACATGTAAACAATGATCAATGCATGCTTGGCGTGACTAACTCGTGATCACTTGCAACGCAACGCTGTTGGTCGTTAGAACATCAACCTGACCAGACAGTCCAGACTTTGCAGAGTTGTATTCAGATTGGTTGCATCAAAATTATTAAAGCTGCGTTTTGTAGTTGCCGCGGTGTTTTCTTTTGTGTTTTTAATTAAATTATTGATTATTTACTTCAGATATTTGTTTGGTGTAAAGTTTTGTGTTGGTTTCGGGTGACGTTAAACATTCGTTGGTTTTATTTCACTACGTACCAACATGTTGTAAGCATAATACGCCTCTGTTCTAGTTTGGCGTTCACGTGCTTTTATTGACATCGTCCGTATTTGCAATGTGAATACACTATAGTCAAAAATGATTTTGCAAAAACAATCGAACACCCACAAATTTTCCTTGCTAGTGGGTCTCATTGTCTTGATGCAATACAGTTTAACCCAAGGTTTAACCTTTATGGTATATGTAGGTCTACCAGTAAAAACATCAAAAGAGTTTACATTGAAATAATAACAAGTTTTTAAAAATTATATCTCGAGAACGGTGAGAGCTAGAGGAACGGGGTTTAGCGGATAGGTTTCTTTAAAAAAAACTGCATCCAACCGCTACCTCCATACCCCGTCTCCCTACCTCCATTCTCATCATCGTCTTTTTCCCTCTCCCCCGACTAGCCAAAAAAAGAAAATCTGTTACTATAGATAATGTTAAAAAAAATGGATTTTTCAGAAAAATATATAAGTAGGTACATTTTACTAATGAAAAATTGGATTACAATGTTTTTTGACTCTCATGGCATTTACTACTGTTAGAGCAGACGATGGACTTTATTCAAAGATCTTTTATAACTGATTTACGTGTATCTTGATCTTGGGTCACATGTATAGGAGTTGTGATTGTTTGATGGGCTCTTTTATTTCAGAATAAATCAATTGTGGTGAACTAGCGTTATATCGAAAATGAGTTCTAGTGCTATTTTTTTTACAAATTCAGTGATTTTCTAAGTAGCGAATTATAGCCATAGCCAGATACATTAGAAACATCTACAGAAGCTTTTCTTTGTTTGATTTCATTATCGCTTTCATTAAGCTCGGAATTTCGGACTCATTGATACCTTCCACTAAATGACACAAATTACGAGATCGTTCTGTATTGAACAAATATCATCTCTTCGCAAACTTTTGTTTTTGATTTCGTCAGTTATGAGTACTTTTCCTAAGTGCCTGAAAAATTATGATACAAAGAGTTCTTTTACCAACAAGTTTGGTAGCCAGCGATACACTACTATCAAAATTATCAGCAATGGGTCTTCTTCTGTCACTAAAAGTTTAACAGACAAAAACCACACATTGTTTGTTGCGACTGATGTATCAAAAACACTTTCTTTCATAAAACATATTTTCAAATTTCAACTTGGTAGGTATATTTATTTCCACAGCTCAGGTTGAATAGTTTTATTCCATACTTAAAAAAGCCTTTTTAGGGAAATATTGCTCCATCATCAACCGTCCTCTGAATGGAACTGGCGATTTATTGATACGAGGCTTGTTTGGTAAGTCCGTGACTTTTTAAATTTCCCGCGCAGTAACTTTAAATGCAACACTGCTGCTGTCAACCACCATCTTTCAATAGACTACTGTCAAATTTTGAGCAAGCTGCGACATTTGGTTTGTGTTTGACAGCAATTAGAAGCAGACAACCTCGTGAATTTTAACAAAAATGGAAAAAAGTGAATTTCGTGTGTTGATTAAGCATTATTTTTTGCGTAAAAAAACCATAACTGAAACCAAGGAAAGACTTGATAAATACTATGGGAACTCTGCACCATCAATTTCAATGGTTAAGAAGTGGTTTACTGAGTTCCGTTGTGGTCGTACCAGCACAAGTGACGCCGTACGTTCAGGTCGCCCAAAAGAGGTCATCACGCCAGAAATCGTCGATAAAATCCATGGAATGATATTGGACGATCGGAGAATAAAAGTACGTGAGGTAGCTGAGGCTGTAGGCATCTCAACTGAGCGAGTACATCACATTTTACATGAATATTTGGACATGAAGAAGCTATCCGCGAGATGGGTGCCGCGATTGCTCACACTCGACCACAAGCGCAACCGTGTGACCACTTCAAAGGAGTGTTTGGCAAAGTTCAATCGCAATCCGGGCGAGTTTTTACGCCGTTATATAACCGTAGACGAAACATGGATCCATCACAATACCCCAGAGACCAAGGAACAATCAAAACAGTGGGTGTCAACTGGTGAACGTGCACCAAAGAAGGCTAAGGTGCGTCTGTCAGCCAACAAGGTTATGGCCACAGTTTTTTGGGATGCACGCGGTGTTATTCATATAGATTACTTAGAGAAGGGTAGAACGATCAACGGCGAATATTATTCAGAGCTTTTAGACAGATTCGATATTGATTTGAGGCAAAAACGACCACATTTAGCGAAAAAAAAAAAGTGCTGCTTCATCAAGACAATGCACGAGTGCACACGTGTGTAGTCACTATGGCAAAAATTAATAAATTGGGCTACGAACTACTACCCCATCCAGCATATTCTCCAGATTTAGCCCCTTGCGACTATTTTCTTTTCCCAAACCTGAAGAAATGGCTGGGTGGTAAGAGATTTGGGTCGAATGAAGAGGTTATAACCGAAACAAACGCCTATTTTGAGGGCCTTGAGAAAACCTATTATTTGGAAGGAATAAAAAAACTGGAAAAACGCTGGACTAAATGTATTGATCTAAAAGGAGATTATGTTGAAAAATAAAACGCTTATTTGCCAATTTTTTTTTTCTTTATTCAAATAGTCACGGAGTTACCAAACAGCCCTCGTACTTACATAATGTTTCTCCAGTTATGAATCTCATTTTATGGAAAGTGCTAGTAAAAATGAAAAATTATACACTCTCAAGAAGTATTGAAATCCTTTCTTTGTTATGATTTGTGGAGCGAACAGTTTTTGAAAGGACATAACGGTTGGCCAATAATTGGCAACATGGAGCTTATGATCTTAACACTTTATATACCCTGTTAGTCTGATGGATCCCTGGATTTCATTTCTATTGGTTGAGGATCATTCATAAAGCTTTGACTGAGTAGAAGTACCATTGTTATTGTACCAAATTTGATTGAAATACATAAAAAATCACAAGGGTGTTTCTTTACAGTAACCAAACAGAATTCAGCTATTCAGATTTTTTGTTCTCAAACGTAAAACTTTCATTATTTTCAATATCGGCAATGGCTTCAAATTCGTCCATTATTTCATTTTAAAAATTGATCATATCTTCCAAATTTTCTGGTTCAACATTCATCATCATTTGTTATCTCTTTTGTATTATTCAGATTTGCAAGCCCACGATTTTTTTCAGTTTTTTTTACCTTTTTTTAATGTCTTTAGATAATTATTGGGCGGACCGGAACGTCTTCCTTTCAGATTATAAATAAACTAAGTCTCCCCAAAAATCTTTCGATTATGTAAAATCAGTACTTCTTCGTAATATGAATGACACTTACATGTTTTAACAATGTTATGAATAAGCTGTAAATCAGAGTGAATTTACTTTTTTGAATAATAGCAACATTCTACTAAAAAACAATTGCAACCGCTAACTTGACCACTACCATTAACTTCCAGTTTGTGAAGTTTACTTCATAGTAGGATCTTCCAGTTGCACAATATACAATTCACTCATTTGCACTTTAACACTTTTATAGATTATCTTGATCTCACATTAACTCATTTTCAGACTGTGGAAGGTTACAAACCCACGAAATTCATTTCAGGAGACGAATGTTCTCCATAAAATCAAACTTTCAATATATTCAAAAGTGTTCATGTGGCTTGGTCTATTCGTCCATATAATTCACCAGAATTCATCATTTTATCAAGTCAGTTCTGAATTACCTATCGGTGAATAATTTATTTACATTTCGAATTTTATTATTTTTGTGAAATATTCATTCTTTATATTTGGCAGTAAATAAATATTATTTTGTAATTATTTTTTTTCTTTAGTTTCTTGGCATCGACTGCTATGATCATTAGCCACGTGTTCTGGATAGGCCTTGTTACTAACTCCATGCGCCACCTTAGGAGCAGCACTGTTAATCGGAACGCAACAGTGAATCGTGCAGGACTCACCCCAGTCCAGCCACGAGATTTGAATAATTTAATCGGTCAAATTAAATTAAAAAATCCCAGCCGCAACTGGGGCTCGAACTCCGGACCTTTCGACCCAAAGTCGGATGCTCTAACCACTGCGCCACGCCCCGACATTTTTGTAATTACTATTATTATTATTATGGACTAAACAGACAGGAATATGTGTATGAATCCATCCCTACACCCTACTCACTACATTCGAATGTTTCGAATCAAATATGAAACTTTTTCAATTTCAGCTCCATCTTGTGGACGAATATCAACAGACCATACATTTTTGTGATGAGTATTCTGAGAAACTTGTTAAGCTGATGAAAATAGACAAGGTGCAATTTTCTATAAAAAAGTTGTCAGCACTTCCGACTCGTCCTGTAGGATTATGTCGAGAACGTTTCAATAAAATTTCGTTTATTTCAATCCTAAACCTCTTCTTCACATTTGAAATATCTATGTGAAGCGATAACTGAATGGTAGGATCATCTCATATATCATTGTTACACAGTACCCGTTCTCTGTGGCACCATAGGAAAGTCAGTATGAATTTCTCGGCAGTCAAGGTGTTAAAGTACTTTATTCAAATACAATGCGTTCCTGATAACAATGCATATATACAGTTTAGAGTTTATAGTTTCGTAGGTTGCATTACAATTAATACTGAATAATCCAAAGCAGCAAATGTGCTCGTCTCGGAAACTGTATCTAACTTACATAAAACATTTACATGTTTACATATATACAAAAGTAGAAATGAATAAAAAAAATTATATATAATTAGGTAATTAAATGTAGTTGAGTCATAGGTATTACATGGTGTATAGCTTAAATTTTATAATTATTTGTTTTCCAGTTTTTCTGTGTATATATTTTTAATTTTCCTTTTAAATAAGTTTATGTTGGCACAGTCTGCTATGTCCTTTGGTAAGGAGTTATAAGTTTCCATGCTCTGTATTATGGGATTTTTGAGGCCTATGTTTGTTCTCACTGGCTCTAAGTAGATATTTGTTTGCGTACGTGTATTATAGTTGTGTTGTTGATTCACGAAATTGAAAGGTGTGTTACATTTAAGATTTTCTTTGATGATATTGTATGTAAATTTACTTTGTTCAATTTGTAATATTTTAGAAATGGGTAATATGTTAGTTTGATTATATATTATATGTGTTGATGTAGTATAATGAAATTTGAATAAAATCTTTACAACTTTATTTTGTAGTGTTTCAATTTTTTGAACATTGTTTTTCCACATGTTCTCCATAAAGGGATTAAGTATCTGAACATGGACAGAAAATATGCATTGTAGATTAGATACAAGCATGATGTTCGTATGTAATCTCTACACTGATAAATGGCACCAACCATGGGTGATATTTTGTTTTCTAGGTGTTTGATGTGTTCACTCCAGTTCAACTTTTCATCTAGTACAAGTCCGAGGTACTTCGCCCTCCGAACTTTGTCAATTATTTCTCCTCCTATCTTTATTGTGATGTTCTCTGCAACTTTATTTTTTTGTGTAAAAATCATGTATGTTGTTTTATTTAAATTGAGTTGTAGTCTATTTTTTATTAGCCAGGCATGATATTGTTCTAAATCTTCATTGACTGTTGTTTATATATTAATACAGTGTCATCAGCAAATTTGAAGTATCTACCTCGAAGTACAGCCGTTTTCAATGATAAGACATGTAACGTATACAAAAGGGTTCCCAATACTGACCCCTGAGGTACCCCCGATTTGGTATTATCAGTTTGACTAGATGTTCCATTTACTATTGTGAATTGTTGTCTGTTAAGGAGATATGTTTTTATAAGAGAGTGGACTCTTCCTCTTATTCCCATGTTTTCTAATTTGTTAAGTAAAATAGTGTGATCCACTACATCGAAAGCCTTCCGTAAATCGGCGAAAACTGCTATTACATAATTATTATCATCTAGAGCAGAGGAGATGTAATTGACGAAGTCCATTGTGGCGCTCATAGTGTTGCTATATTTCTGGAATCCATATTGAAATTTATCGAATTCAACAAAATTAGTAATATACTTAACCGTACGCTTTTTTATAATTATCTCTATAATTTTTGATATGTTACATATGACAGAAATGGGTCTTTAGTTATCAGTTTTGTTTTTTGGGCCACTTTTATGTATTGGTGTCACTTTACTGATCTTGAGGACGTCTGAAAAAATGCCGAATATGATAGTTTCATTTATTAGCTTCACAAGAATAGGTATAAGATACTCTTTGATGTTTGATAGATCTTTAGTGTTTACGTTGTCATAGCCAGGTGCAGAGTTTGTATTTAGTTCATGTAATACCTCTTCAACTTCCTTTGTATTCGTTTTTGTAAGGAACATTGAGTTATCACTATAGATTTCCTCAAAATCAGTAAGAGTTTCTGGTTGAGTATCCATGTCGTCTATTATTGTCTGTCCAATATTAACAAAATAATTGTTGAACTGTTTGGCAATATCTTCCTCATTGTCCAAGATATGTCCTTCGAGGTCCAGATTAGTTATCTGTGAATCTTTTTGATTTTTACCTTTTATCAATCCATTAATAAGTTTCCATTGTTTTTTGGAATTGGTACCAGTTTCATTCCCTTTTTTTTTAAAGTAATTCTGTTTTAATTGCTTACGTTTTTTTCAACAATGTTTTTTTTGCTTTTTGAATTGTTTTTCTATATCTAAGTTTAGAGGGTGTTTTATTTTTCTTGGTATAATTTATCTAGTTTTTTCATGGGATTGAGAAATTCTGTTGTTATCCGGTCTTTATTATCTTTATGTTTCAACTTATATTTAAATGTAGATTCTTTTTTACATTCTTGTATTGCTGACATCATTTTTTCGTAGCTATTTACGCTAAAACTATTGGCTAATTCTTGGAAGTTTTTGATTCAATACAATGTGCTCATGGATTATTTTTTTACTTTTTTGGTTTTGGTCAATGGAGTTTTAGTTTTGGTCAATATTTTAACATGGATTATTTTATGGTCAGTTATTAACTGGTCTATATTTATATCACAGTGAGTGTTTTTGTTCGTTAGTATATGGTCTAGGATTGACCTCGAGTTTGGAGTTACTCTTGTAGCGAAATCTTCATTAATGACACTACAGATTTGGTAACCATCAATTAATATAGTGTTTTTGTAAGTGTCAACCTCTATAGTATTATTTTTAAGAAGATCTATATTCAGATCACCAATCAATAGTGTTTTTGATTTGTTATTATTCAATATTTCATCAAGTTCTGGTAAGAATTCATTAATGATGATCTAAGAGTTTAACACTTACAAGATTATACTTTTTCTCCTTTGTAGTATCAGTTACAGCATAATTCAAGGAGTTTTTAAGAAAAAATTTACAACCTCCACCGCGAGAGTCTCGACATGAGCGAAAGCCATCATAACCTGCAATCACAAATAAGTTAGTTTCATTTTCGTAGTACCATGTATCCGAGATCACAAGTATATCACATTTGGATTGTCTAACATAACAGCAAATGTCATCATGTTTGTTCCTTCCACTTTGGGCATTCAGGTACAAAATTATCAGTCCTATATCTTGCGAATTTAACAGTTTTTTAGATCTTCTTCACTGGTGATTTTTAGTACTTTACTATTTTCATCCTTTATGAAGATGTTTCCTTGGGAGTACCAGACATACCTGTAGTTATTTTCTAATTTGAATTTTCTAGCTAGCATAAAGATATACTGGTTATGTTTTGTTAAGTCGTGGTTAACATATATTTCCTCATTACTGTTGGAGATGCCTAGATTTGCTAGAGTTAGTTTAACTTCCTTTCTTGCTTTTAGAAAACTCTCTTTATCCTGTTTGCTAGTGAAACATACTTTTATTGGGCTTTTCTGGTTAGGTTTCCTTCCAAAACGAAAGTACGTAGCGTCTTGAATTTCGATTTGTAATTTATTGTAGATGTTTTGGAACATTTCCTTCAGGTTTTCATTGTGGTTTGCAGGAATGCCGTTAATAACTACATTGTTCTCGATGCTTTTTTGTTCGCTTTTATTTTTTTCTTCGGCTATCTGTAATTTCAACTCATCAATGTCCCTTCTCAACTCTTGGTTCACCTTTAGTTGTTCTTCGTATTTTTTCAAGAGATCACATCGTCTTTGATCCATTAGTTGAAGTTTGTCCATAACATCTTTGAGTGTGTAATTATCTGCAATGTCCCTTCTCCACTCTTGGTTCATCTTTAGTTGTTCTTCGTATTTTTTCAAGAGATCACATCGTCTTTGATCCATTAGTTGAAGTTTGTCCATAACATCTTTGAGTGTGTAATTATCTGCGATGTTTTGTTGTTTTTTTGGATTGTTTTGGTCCAATTTATTAGTACGGTCAATATCTCAATTTTCCATTTTTTCAATATTTCCCGGACTATTGATTTTACAAAACTGATTTTGATTACCACTCATTCCATTTTGAAAAAATAGAAACGTTTGGAAAGAGATTGAGAAGAGCTTTGAGATGATGTAACACTCTACCCATGTTCCCTATGATGATTCGCAAGGGGGTAGCCGTCCCGTTAGGGGGGTGAAGTTGCGTCACTAAATCCATCACTGACATGTGTTAAAATTAAAATCGACATGTTTCACCGTTTCCGAAAATAATTTGCGTTTCCCACTAAATCCGGGTCACCCTGTATAGAAGAACTTTTTGCAGATCAGAAAACAAGCGAAATAACTCGGCTCTGTCTCGTTCAACAAAATTCACACTCATGCAAATCATTTTTGATATCGTTTATGCATATGAGTAAAGCTGAAAAGCAGATTTGTATTCTTGGGGCATAAAAAGTAAATGTCACTGTAGAAGTCGGAATCAAATGAGTTTTATTTCAATTTAGCCCATCTTGTCTATTTTTAGCCTCAGTAAACTTGAAAATATTAAAGATTCGGGTATTGCGAAAGAGCGCATCTATAAATTAAAAATTAATACCTGTATTTTTTATAAAATATCGAGTAAGTGTACTGCATTCCTAATTCACTGGCCCCATTTAGTAATCGTGTTTAAAATCAATAAAATTAAAATAGTATGTTTGACACCGAGTAACCCATAACAGTATAGAGTAAACAGTAATAACTCCAATGTAATTTTCAAATGTAATCAAAACAGATATGCCAGACAACTTGGAGCTCATAACATGTTGATTCAATCAATGAAAATATTAAATAATCAATAAGTAATAAAGATAACGAACTTATTCATCAATAGAATATTTCTACTATGATGGCTATTGATGATATAAGTGTCAAAAGTAATGTTTTATTTTGTAAGTGAAAAAGTTAGTAAAACCTGCGAAGCGAATGGAGAAATTTCACCACAAAATAAAACATAGTTTTAATACAAATATTTATATATAGTTTTTTGTATAACTGTCCTATTTTGATAATAAAATATGTAGGAACATTTAATAATTCAATAAAATCACATTTTGACGTCTGTCAGTTAACTATTTTTCAACAATTATTAAATCGCAGTTGCTGTGAAATGGCCGTGTTAGATGACGCCGAATGACCTTAGTTACCACCAATAGTATATTTACAATGAGCATGAAATGACATACATTTCCCACGAGTGGGAAATGGGTCATTTCATGCTCATTGTACACTATATTTTTTCTACGACCATCTGAATCATTAACAATCATTAACAAATCTGTAATAGAGTCGAAAGGTCCAGAGTTCGAACCCTGGTTGGGCTGGGATTTTTTAATTTAATTTGACCGATTAAATTATTAAAATCTCGTGACTCGAGTAGGGTGAGTCCTGCACGATTCACTGTTGCGTTCCAATTAACAGTGCTGCTCCTAAGGTGGCGTATGGAGTTAGTAACAAGGCCTATAAAGAACACATGGCTAATGAACATAGCAGTCGATGCCAAAACACCAATGAAAAAAAAATCTTTTTTATCATAAACTCTCCTGCCGTCATTTTTACATGGTTTAGATAATTTTTTCTTTCTTCACCCGTTGAATGAAACATTTATTTTTTCTTCTTTACCTACGTTGTGAAACAAATAACATTCAAAATTTTCAAATTTTGACAACTTGGAAATTAAAAAACTTTATGCAGAAAAAATCAAACACTAATCGATTTCATAAAATGAAAAAAAAATGTGGCTGCGTGGATTTGAACCCTCGCTCCCACCATCCAAAGTCCATGTATCATCTGAATCAACACTCGTCGTTACTAGAACACATAATAATTTATGAGTTGAGTTCATAATTCATATCCGTTCTGTTCAGTCAATAACAATAATCACGTGCATTGATTTAATTTTGATCGATGTTTAAATCATTTATTTCCCCTATAGGATTAAGGGGGCCCAAGGCCTTACAGCCTCCCCTACCTATACTTTTGTTGTTTTCGCAAATTTTGGTTGTTCAAACACCATAAATAAATAACAATGTGGTTATTTAACCATATTTAATACTATGATTTTTTAAACAATTTTATATATATATATACCGGGTGACCACGAGGTGAGGTACGCCCCCCAATTTTTCTATAGTTTTGAAGATACAGGTTTCAAATTTGGCACGTCGATATATTACTCAAATACGCATATTTTGACTCCATAACCGAAAATTCACCACTTCCGGTTTAACCGGAAGAACAAGGTTTACTCTTCTAGTCCTACATCAAGGAAGGATTTGGAACATCGCCTTAGAGAAGCAATTGCAAGTATTACTCAAGCTCAGTTAAATGGAGTTATGGAAGCAATAGTGAGACGTGCAATTTTATGCAGAGAACATAATGGAGAACATTTTGAACAGTACTTGTAAATCATTTTTTCATTACTTTGATTTCTGTTAGTGTAGTAAGTGACCAGAACCAATAAACAATTTACTTCATACCTTTTTTTTCGTTCAGAAATTAGTTGTATCAAATGTTAGAAATTGGAATAAATATCTAATACATTTTTTTTACTCTGCAGGTATATTCTTATGGTGGATTTATACAGCAGTTCCAATTCATGAGTTTTTAGTCACTAGTAAGAAGTCATAAGAATGTTCGTTAATGGAATATTTATTCCAACAATGATCTTAAAACTGCTGTATGAATCCACCATCAATTACGATTAGCATACGAGTAATGAGAAAAAAGTTCGCTCCATCGCCGTAGAATGTTTTTCGACAACTCACAATGTTCCATTATTCAGAATGTACCGCAAATTTTCACTATTTTTTTTTAAATATGAATTTTTGTTTAGCTTTCGTAGGTTCAAGCCGCCTCTGTTTAAGAATAGTCAATTTTGAGAACACTCATAATGAAACATCCCGTATCTTCGATTCCTTTCGGAATTCTTCAAATCTTTTCATTCGAGTAATCTGATAATTCATCATCTTTCAACATAACAATGTGAAAAGAGTATGTTGCTATTTGAGAAATGGCAGTTGTGAGCCTTTCTTTATGGGTACTAATCCGTTTTGAGGAAATGTTTGATAATTGATGGGAAATATGGTTGCTGCAATTACATGGGAAGCTCAATTTTCAGCTGTATCTTACCTCGAACCTTCCTCTCGTAAATGCTGACGCCGTTCGTCAGTTGTGATGATTTGAGTTTGATGTTCATGGCCAACTTTGTTCGATTGAACAATCAACTGTATCTCCGCCATTTTTCAACCGATTTTCAATTTTGGAGAACAGTGTTATCACAAATTGCGTGTTCTTCCTGATAATGAAAAAAATTGTACAGGGTGTCATTTAAAAAAAAAAGTTTGGGGTCACTTCCGGTTAAACCGGAAGTGGTGAATTTTCGGTTATGGAGTCAAAATATGCGTATTTGAGTAATATATCGACGTGCCAAATTTGAAACCTGTATCTTCAAAACTATAGAAAAATTGGGGGGCGTACCTCACCCCGTGGTCACCCGGTATATATTACACAACATTATTTTCTTCTCCATAATTTTCTTGAATAGCTGATGATGGTCCTATATAGGATCGAAACATGTACTACTTCTACTTTTGGACGGCTGATTGATAGCGGTCAGTCACCGTTTCACCATCCTATTGAACTAGATGGGAAATTAAATTGTGGAGACGACTTTGCGTTTTACTGATTTGTATATCCATACCACTCCACTTTGAGATGGACTTCTACCACAGGTTACATAATAATTTGTTCAAATTAACTGCTATATAGAAAGTATCTGTCAACTATTGAAAAATATAGAATCCGATTGTAATCAATCTTTTTATTGAAATTATTCTGGTTTTATGAAAAGAAAATCATACCTTTGTCAGAAGATAGGCATTATCAGGAGCTTCTGATATAAATTTATTGATTTGATTGTTAAATCATCCTCACTATCGCTAATCATTTTTAATAACTTAATTTTTTCAATCGAATTTTGTAATTATCTACTGATGTGAAATGCCATCTTATTAGACAGGCGTAAACAAACTTGATACGATATTATTTATGTTCATGAAATTCGTTAATACCTACCTATAATGACAGTCTAGTAGTTCATGAAAGTCGTAGGAAATGAAATATTTCGATACAGCCCGTGGGAAATGAAAATCGGTGTTACAACGTGGTAGGTTTCTTAATCGAAGACGAAATTGAAATGTTCATTTTTCTTAATGGTCGTAGAAAAACAATATTGTTTACAGCTCATGCTATTTATTAAAACTTCTTGAAATTAAAATAGTATATTACGTATTAAGTGTGGTAAAAAGCATATTACGCCCGAATGGAAAAATTGCGCACAATCCGCGTAGGCGAGTGAGGTAAACACGTGCGTGATTGCTTTACAACACGCAATACATACTACACCTTTTCTACGACTTTTATATACCGAGTGGTGCGTTTGTTTAAGCCTTAAGTAATAAACATGAAGGTAACTAACGTAATTTATGGTTTAATTTTCAACAACAAAATAAATCCAAGAAAATATAAATTTATACTATATAGTATAAAAATGACGAATTTAAGAAATTAAATTTGTATTTTTAGACATACAAAGAATACTAATAAATCAAAGATCGGTTTATGATCTATAAAACATCGATTTAACTTCAAAATAAATGATGACATTGTCACTTTGAAATATTCAAAACGCAAGACATACAACGTGTTTCACTTCTCATGGAAACACCCTCGTGTCTTCCGTAATTTTTGACGCAGAACCATGAAATTTTCATGATCGATAGATGCACTAGAAATGAACTCGCTGCACAAAAGTCATCCTATGTAATATACACAGCACGCCAGTAGCGATGGAATCACCCATTTCCCGGATGTTGGTTGTTATTCAGGATCCCCTAATTACTATTAATACACGTGCTTCCTGAAAAATTTTCTGCCCTGAAAAATTCCAATTTGTTTCACTTCTCATGGAAACACCCCCGTACATTCAGTAATTTTCTCGACGTAGATCCATTAAATTTTCAGGGTCGAAAGATACACTAGAAATGAACTCAATGCACAAAAGGGGTCATCCGACGCATTAAATGCTGCTCGCTAGCAGCGATGGAACCACCCATTTTTCCATCGCTGGTGGCGTGCAGTGTATATATAGTCATATTATAATACAAGGTATAATTGTAGAAAAAAACAAAAAAATAAATAAAAAGGACCTACTTTATGGGAAAAAGCCGAAGATCAGATAATTTCATGTGTGACTTGTGCGCAGTGTTTTTCATACGGCGTGTGCAAAGTACCACTTTCGGATCGAGTTTTCTGTGCGCAAAACCTCATTTTCTGAGGCATTTGTATAATAGCTATTTATGTAATCAGTTACGAAGAGCTTCCTTTTGTGTAACGGCAGGAAAGCGTTTTTTTTTTTTATATAAAGTGACACTTGTCATAATGTCCAACTTTTCATCAACAGTTAGGAAATGTTTTATTTTTCCTAACTGGTTTAAAAACACTGTATGATTCGAAATATTTTTCGATATAGGTGTGACAGTGACAGGTAACAGAAAAATTTAATTTGTTTTGTGATTTATTTTATCTTTGTTTCATGCTAAGGTAAACTAATTTCAAAACTTGAATGAAGTCTTTTATTTACGTCATACAATAATCGACCAGTGAGTTTCTTGTAATTTTGTTTCAGTCATTAAATTCAATCAAAGCCAAAAGATAAATTTGAAGAATGTAAGCCCTTCACCTCGTCGTCTGTGAGTCCGTTACGGGAGTCGAATTTTCTGGAAACTCATTTCCAAGCAATTAAAGATATAGAGATCCCTTCTCTGTCCTTTCTTCAAATGCAGAGCTTTCAGGTTTTTTCAAGTAGACTTTGAAACGTACACTTTGGACAAGTAGGCTTTGGACGACGCGGCGACAAAACAGAATGCAAATGTTTACTGGTAGCTGTCAAATTTTGATAAGCAGTAAAGACGCTCCCCAATTCGTGGTTTTTGTTCAATTTTCAAACACATTTGCAATGAAGCATGAGAATTATGAAAACCGAGGGAAAATGCAAAGGCAGCAAGCAATTTGTAGCTCGATAGGTATCCAGAGAGAAGACAACCTTTTAGATACATTTTCGCTTTGGATTAAGCATGCGGGCAGAATTATCGGCCCGTTTATTTATAATGGCCCTCTCAAAGGTATTTAGACAATTTAAGGCAACATATGGAACCCCTTGTTGATGAATTGCCGCTAATTGAACTCGAGAAAATATATTTTTAGCACGAGGGGGTTCCACCTCACAACCCTGCAATTGACAAGAATTTTTGGCTGCAAATTTTGGCAATAATAAATGTTTACCGGCCAGGTCACTGGACCTAACGCCTATGGACTTTACCCCCTGGGAAGATTAAAAGATCTTATTTTCAAATTGCCGACCAACACTAGACATGAGTTGGAAGCGGCAGTAATGCAAAGTTTTGCTTCTCTCAATCACGGGACAAAAGTAACAGCAACTTTTCGAACTCAAAAACGATGAAAGATAACGATATGCGGTTTCCACAATTAAGTTTGCCATGAAAATTGACCATCAGACACAGCCATCAGTTTTTAATTTTTATCTATCTAGTTTGAAAACAGGACTTTCCCTTTAAATGAGTCCAACTGGGCCCACTCTGTACAATGTTAATATAATAATATAATATAAGTTTATTTACCAAATATGAGTCACATACATGAGTATTGATACCTAGCTAAAGTAAATAAACTGGGAAAAAAGTCACTAAAGGTTTAACCTGTGCGTGTTCCTCAAGGAGAACACTTTTACAAAATACTCTTCTCTTTAAACAAAACATCTGACTTGAACTCTATTCTTAAAGTCCTATATTTATTATTGAAATTGTTACAAATCATTTAAATTTTGTTTGAATGTATATACAAAAATTAAAAAAGTTGGTCTTTTTTTAGTTAAGTTCTAATATTTTATTTCTTACGCTCCAACTGGGAGAGTATATTCAACTTACTCACTTTGGTTCAATTCGATTTTGGTTTTGTCCCGTTAGTAAGTTACAGAATAAAATAAAATGAAATAAAAGTACCTACCACCGCAGTCTGAATATCCAGACCGAAGTGCATTTTATCTAATTTCGTCATAATGCCTATCCAAAATAAGCATGACCTTGTATGAAAGACTGAAGACTCCAAAAATAATTGTTTTTCTCTACCCAGAAATGGCCACACTGATGACTAATCAGTGTATAGCCATTCCTAATACCAACAAGATGTTAATTTGTAGGAACATCTGCATTTTAAATCACCCACACGCCATTTTCCGTTTTAATATCCATTGAAAATTGCGTTCCACGATTATATCGTTGTGATTTATCTTGTCTCGAATCATCTGAGATAAAAAGGGTATTTTCCAAGCGCTGCGAATTTTACGAGTTATAATTTTTTAGTATTACAAAACGCAAAGTTGAAAAAAAAACTTCTGCAGTACCGTACCGAGAAAAAAGACGCTAAAAATCGCGCACAATGTTAATAACTTATTTTCCGACGAGCGTGCGTAAAGTAGTACTTTCCGCATGCATTTGAGTGCGTAAAGTTACACTTTTCCGCAACCCGTGCGGATAGGATTTTTTTTCGCATTGAGTGCGGAAAAGTAAAACTACTCAAAAATCTCACTGGTATGGAAAATTCATATTTATTCTAGTTGCTGTAGACTAATTTATGCAATATGAGAAGCCGTTGCAAGTGTATTCCTCTTTACCTTTCAATCGTATTTCCCGATATTTGTATTTCTGCTTTTTTTTTTATTTCATTGACCTATTTAAACAACTGTCCTGAGGTAAATCAACCTTCTTCAAGCCATATTATTAACTGCCCTTCTGCGCTAAATGAACTGACCTGATGATCAGCAAAATGTCAATAATTGTTCTTTCATTATAAATATTACGAACAAATAATTTATTTTTTTATTTTTATGTAATTGTTTGTTGGATGGTTCTTTTTATCAAGTTTAAATAAAAATTATTCAATAAGTTATATATTTTTTTTGTTCGTTGCTATCTGATATGAAGCTCGTAGGAAAAAACTCCGCTTCGCGTCGTTCGCCTAACTGCATTTGCGTGCGGAAAAGTAACACTTTGCGCACTTGTTAGGAAATAGTTGATTACCTAACAAGTGCGGAAAGTACGCTGGTTAATGGTTAATGGGGTAGGTGGTTCGAATCCTGGGGAAGTTACTTTATTTTTGTTTTGAAATCGATGAGAGTACTTACTGTTCAATTTTCGTTATATTTTTCAATATTTGTATATTCAATGACGACATGAGTGTTTTGATAGAATCTGTTATGAAAAAAATAATTCGCTCGTACTACAAAATTTCATATACCTACCAACTCGTGGGAAATGTATGTCATTTCATGCTCATTGTACAATATACTAATCTTGAATTAAAATATTGTGCTTTAAAGAGAAAATCTTGCGTAAAAGTAAAAATCGTGCGTAAAAGTAAAAATCGTGCGGAAAAGTAAAAATCGTGCGGAAAAGTAAAAATCGTGCGGAAAAGTAAAAATCGTGCGGAAAAGTAAAAATCGTGCGGAAAAGTAAAAATCGTGCGGAAAAGTAAAAATCGTGCGGAAAAGTAAAAATCGTGCGGAAAAGTAAAAATCGTGCGGAAAAGTAAAAATCGTGCGGAAAAGTAAAAATCATGCGGAAAAGTAGAACTTTCAAAACGAAAAATCGTGCGGAAAAGTTTTCCGCACGCTCGTAGGAAAATAAATATTTAGGGAAATCCATGACTGACAAACGAACATGAGCAGCGATTGCCGATTGTTGAGAGGAAAGTATGTAGCTTAGTACCAATTCCATCTTAGAATTAAAAGTACATAAAATAAAATCAAATAAAATTAAAATAAATTAAATTTATTTGTACTTGCAACAGCAGCCATCTAGAGGATGGATGTACACGTCAGTCACATTTATCAAAATACTAATATGAGGTAGGACAACAATAATCGACAATACAATACATAAACAATACATAAAATACAATATACATACAAGTATATATAATTAATAATTTCTTGAAGAATTTGATTCCCGTACATCTAGGGCTTTTCTCAAACTTTGCCAATCTGTGGTGGGTTATACTTGGCGCTCCAGCTTTTCTTGGTGGATATTGGTGATATTTTTAAATGTATGCCCATTCTATTTCACGAAGATCAGTGTTTTGTATATATATATAGGCAGAGAAAAGTTAATTTTTTTCAGAAATATGGGATTACAACTATTTTCGAACTTGACGTCGAATATTTAGATAGAATATGCTTCGGTCCAACAAAAATTCTTTTAGAATTAGCCCAATCTCCCCATGACATTGTAGTAAATATGACAATATACCAAAGAATACTACATATCAATCAGAATTTTCCTATGCAAAGTTTTCTTCAATTTTAGAAAATCCAGAATTGAGTTTTTTCATAGTGTAGATGTAGATGATTTTTCCACGTTATATTTTGACCTAGATAGAGCTTAAGAATTGTATTGCCTCTGAATTTTGATGTTCGGCTGAAATCATACACGTGCTATTTTTCGTAAATTTAAATTGGAGATAAACTGTTATTTTGGTATTTAATATCAAATTATTATTATTACACCAGTTTTCAAAAGACTTACTTAATAACGCTACTTACTGTATTCTGCAATTCCTCGACAATCTGTATTGATACCACCATTTAGAAATAGTATGGAAAGCAGTGGTCCTAGTACCGATTCTTGCGGTACACCATTATCCAGAGAGTAGTTTTCAGAACAATGATTGTCAATTTGTACGTAGGCCTGTCTATGCGTGAGGTATGATACTAATAGACCGAGAAATTATCCTCTAATTCCATTTGAGTTCAGTTTTTTTTTTTAAGATGAAATGTATTTGCAAACTGTCGAAGGCACACGAAAGATCAAAGAAGATGCCACAAACGAATCTACCTGCATCGATGTTCGCATAGATACTCTCCATGAATTCGCAAGAGACTGTCACCGTTGATTTCCCCGTGTCCAAATCAGCAATTCTAACATAATACAGATCGTTTTTTTATGTATAGGTATAATTGTTGCCAGTTTCAAGTGGGATGAAAATACACCTGTATCAATTAACAAGTTAATTAAGTAAGCTACAGGTTCAGCAATAACCTCTTTCAAAGTGTTTAATATTTTAACGCTTATTTTATCATCTCCAGTACTCAAGGGGGTTAATTACCCCTCCCAAGAATAATTATAAAAAATATTTTCAGTAGAAGTTCTATATTACATGATTTTTTTTCATTAGGTACCTAAACCATAATGCATTTACCCTACCCAGAAAAAAAAGCGACGACCTGGCCAGTACTTTTTTTTGTTTTTAAGATTGGAAATAATAGAAACTAGGTATTTCTTGGCTACTAACAAAATAAATGCGCTGTCCGATATTTCTCATTGGTACAGTACATTGTGTAGGTTTATTTTTGCCAAATTTTTCGTCTATGGGAAAAATGCGAAGCAAGGCATACTGCTACTTCTTTTGGTTGAGTTACTTTGACATCTTCAATATTCAGATTGATATTTTTATTCTATAACCGCTTTCCAAAGTAGCCTTTGACGCTTTCAGATCTCAATGCAATAAAGTTGACGTTTTCCATGAAATGTCATTTTGTGACAACTTTTTCGCTCTAGAGCGAAAATATTGAAAAAACCGCTCGCATCTCCAATGCTTTTGTTGAAAATTAACCTATTCTTGCACGACGGAAAGTACAGACAATAAATTCAAAGCACTCTAATATAACTCTGATATAACGTCGCTGCATATTACAAATTCATAACCTGTAGGCAACGGGTTCGATCTCGGCTCTCGGAACTTTTGTTTCTTGAGCATGTTTTTCTTTCTTTTGTTAGAGATGTAACTTAATGGATATTTGAATAGCTTATTCATTTGAGATTACTATTGATTGTTGATTTTTCTCGAGCGGCAATCAATTATTTCCTTATTTACAATATTCCATACCGTTCTCTGTTTGTTTTCACTGTTTCTTATGATACCCGAGTTGAAAGATTTCTTTCCTTGTATTACTAGATTGTTGAAATATTTTTTTTGTTTTTTATAATGCTCCAAGTTTACACGATTATTAACATTTTTTGTTCGGCTGGACACAGTTCTTAAGTTTTTACTTTCTTTTTTAATTTTCTCTGTTACCCATTCTTTTTCAGTGCGGCAATTTTTGTTTTTCTTTTTAAGCGGGTAGTTTGCTTCGATTACAAAATTAATATTTGATATAAATTCATTGAATGCATGGTTTACGTCAGAGCCTGCATTACAAATATTATTTCCGAAACCAACAAGTGACAAATGTTGCTTTGCCATGTTTGAAAAACAATCGGATGTATTTCTGTTGTTATCATACCAAATGTTTTCATTTTCCTCAGGAAATTGATCTCTGGCTTCAATGTGATAATGATAGCCAGGTGGTCTCTCCTATATTTGGTTGCGTCGTATAGGATTCATTTTCAGTTTTATTTGTAAAAATATAATCGATTTTTTATTTAGAAATTTTGTTCTTTGAATGTGACTTCCAACTGAGTTTTAGCTTTTAGCATAGTCTTCTTTCGATTTTTCGAGCAAATATTTTTCGTGGATTTGTCCTGGTTCCTTAAGAATTTCAGGAGGAGGGCAAACAATATCTTCATCGCTACTTGCCATTCACATTGCAAGTGACATAACTTATTAAATTTTCATTCATTTGTTTCACAAACTATTTATATTTTAATTGAATCCTGATAACATTTTTGAATAGTTCCAGCAAATTGCGAATTTTAATAAAAAAAACAAATTAGTGGCGATAACTTCACGCGGCGCCGTCTTTTTCGAAAAAAATTGTTTAGGTGGTATTTTTCAATAATAATGGAAGAGTTCTAGAGTTCTTGATCGTTATTGAAAATAGTTCTGCCGAAATAAAAAAGTTATTAAGAAAAAAAATTCGACTTTCGAAAACCATCCTTTTGAAAGAAAAAAACATATACTTATTTTAATTATGAAGATAGTTGTGAGAAGCACTCGGCGAGTTTTAGAAAATATGTTATTCGAGTTTCATCGAAAAAGCAAAACCTTTCAATTTATTAGTTATCATATGGTGCGAAATTCGAAAAACTCACATTTTGAATGAAGACAGAAAGGAATCGAAAAATACCACCAGAACTAATTTTTTCGAAAAAGACGGCGCCGCATGAAGTTAGCGCCACTAATTTGTTTTTCTTATTGAATCCACAATTTGCTAGAACTATTCAAAATTTGTATTAGGAACTCCAGAACTCTTTCAAATCTACCCGGAATTCCAAAAAAAATTATGTTTTTGCAAAAAAAAAGCGCAAACTTCACACGAGTGAAGGAATATCCCAAATATTGGACTACGGGATGTGAATCAGAACCTGCACAAACTAAGTAAGTTTTGATGAGCGCGAGAAAAATACGTCAAGCGGCAAAGTATGCCATCATCGATTATTATTGCAGGTTTAGGAAGGTGCGTGGATAAGTCGATGCCTGTACTTTTACAGACAAGTGTTAATCATAGGGGGCGTGGCACTTCAGTGGGTTTGGGTACGAATCTCCAGACTAAAGCTTCAGACACAATCGAACATTTCTGTAATAAGTTTTAAGGTTTTCGATTTACCATGTCAGTTTTGAAAATGAAACGGGATGCAAAAAGAATTGAAAAAGTAAGCTTAAATTTTACCGAGAATTTTACTGTGGTGCGGGGGCATGACCAGAATAATAATGACATTGACGGTTTCGTGTTAAAAGGAAATCTAAAATTATAAAACTTATTGTTAAAAAGATAAAACTTCAATTGTCTCAGCCTTAAGACGGCGAGATTTAATTTTTAAGATTATAAACTTCATAGACTAACAGGACATGTCTTCATCATTCGCCATTTGGTCTCAAATAACGGTGCTTTTTCTGAGGTGGCTTAGGAGAACAGGAACAATGCCTTTCGGAACAACGACTGAATGAAATTAATGTCTGTGACTCATGCTGTCTGCCGTTTGACTGAAACAAAGATACTGTGACGTAGTAGCGTAGCAAGGACACTAAACATTATTTAACAGGAGATTCTAATCCCCATAAGACAATGGGGACACTGATAGAAAGAAATGAAAGAACATTTGTGACGAAATGTGACGTAGTTGGACGTATCATGGCCGCCGTTCTCTATATACAGTGACGCAGTGGCGTAGCCAGAATTTTCTTTTGGGGGGGGGCCTCGTATGAAAAGTTTAATTTGTTCTGAAATTTGATCCAACCTTTCGTTCCACCCCTAATATTAACCCTCAGAAGTCTTCGAGAGACTTGTGAGAGCTAGGGTTGACAAGTATTATTTTTTTAAGGTGATTCCAAACACGAAAAGCTGGTGTAATCCAAGGTAACACCTGATTACATAGGGTTTAGGACAAAAGAAAACAAACTCCTTGCTTTTTTTAAATTTATCATTCTGATCACTGAAATTTCATTTTTAAAATAAATCAAAAGATCCTCTTGAAAATTTCTATATTTTTTCAAAAATCTAAGTCAACTTGATCTTTCTTGAACGTTTAGCAAAACTATCGATAATATCATTAACGTCTATTTTGATATCTCTATGTATGGACATTAATGCAAGACCGTTCAGTCTCTTTTCCTCGGTTTGGTTTCTGAGGTAACTCTTCAACCTTTTCAACGTTGAAAAGCTCCTTTCTACCGAGGCTGTTGTCACCGGTAAAATTGTTAAAATA